>CM052552.1:28881638-28942232 GCA_028533065.1 Trachops cirrhosus
GAAATAAGCCAGGCAGTGAAAGACAAATACCATATGATCTCGCCTTTAACAGGAACCTAAACAACAAAACAAAGAAACAAGTAAAATATAACAAAAGACACTGAAATAGAAGACAGGTAGTCAGTGACCAGAGGAGAGAGGGGAGGGAATTTCAGGGGAGAAAGGAAGGGTTTACAGGGACAAATATAGAGGACACATGGACAAAACGAGGGGGGTTGGAAAGGGGAGGGAGGAGGGGAGGAATGGGTGGGTGGGCTGGAATGGGAATAAAGGATAGAAACTGTACTGAATAAAGTAAAATAAAAAAATTTAAAAAAAGACATTAGAAAAGGGGGAAAATTAAATGCAAAGCAAACAGAAAGAAAGAAATAAGACTAGAATAGAAATTAATGAAATAGAAGTAGAAAATAGTAGAGAAAATTAATGAAGCTAAAAGCTGGCTCTATTTTTTTCTGTACTTCTTTTTTTTATTGTTGTTCAAGTATAATTGTGTCCATTACCCCCCACTGCTCTCCCCCACCCCACTGACACCCACCTGCCACCCTCAATCCAACCCCTTTTGATTTGTTCATGAGTCCTTCATACATGTTCCTTGATGATCCTTCCCCTTCTTTTCCCCATTATTCCCATCCCCTTCCCTCTGGTCACTGTCAGATTGTTCTTACTTTCAGTGTCTCTGGTTGTACTTTGCTTGCTTGTTCGTTTTGTTGATTAGGTTCCTGTTAAAGGCGAGATCATATGGTATTTGTCTTTCACTGCCTGGCTTATTTCATGTAGCATAATGCTCTCCAGTTCCATCCATGCTGTTGCAAAGGGTGGGAGCTTATTTTTTCTTTCTAAAAGATTAATAAAATTGACAAACTTATAGATATATTAACCAAAAAATAGACATCTCAAGTTAGTAAATCATAAATGAAAGAAAGGACATTACTGCAGATCTTACAGAAATAAAAAGAATTTTAAAGGTATACTATGAACAATTGTGTGTCAATAAATGAGACAATTTAGATGAAGTGGAAAAATTGCCAGAAAGACACAAATTGCCAAAACTAATTAACAAGAAATAGACAATAAAAGTGAATGTATAACAAGAGATTGTTTTAGTAATTGAAAAAATCTACAAAATGTCTTAGCACAGATAGATTCACTGAATTGTACCAAACATTCAAAAAAGAAAAAATTAATACCAATTCCTTACAAAGTCTTCCAAAAAAATTAAGAGACAATAGTTACCCATTCATTTTTTGAGGCCACTCTTACTCTGATATCAAAAACAGACAAGGATATTACATGAAAGCTACAGCCTAACATCTCATATGAATACAAATGCAAAACTCCACACAACACTAGAAAACAGACATCTATAGAACATTCCACCCAACAACAACAATACACATTCTTTCTGAGAGCATATGGAACATTGTCCAGGATAGACCATTTGCTAGGCCATGAAACAAAACACTAGCAAACCAAATTTAACAACATATAAATGATTTATACACCTTGACTAAGTTAAATTTATCTTACAAAAGCAATGACCTGGCCCATGTAGCTCAGTTTGTTGGAGCATCATTCTGTAACCAAAAGTTTGTGGATTTGATCCGTGGTCAGGGCACATACCCAGGTTGCAGATTCAGTCCCTGGTATGGGTGCATTTGGGAGGTAACCAATTGATGTTTCTCTCTTGCATTGATGTCTCTCTCTCTAAAAAGTAATGGGGAAAAATGTCCTCTGGTGAGGATTAAAACAAAAAAAAGAAGAAGAAAAGCAAGGATGGCTTAGCATCTGAAAATCATCAATACAATATATCATCAGAATAAAACAAAATATCACAGTCCCCTCAGTAGACACAGAAAAAAGCACTGACAAAATCCAACACCCTTTCTTGATATAAACTCTCAACAAAACATGAATAGAAACTTTCTCAGCTGTACAACAGTCATCAAGAAATATCCAAACAAAAATCCATAAAATCAAGAACAAGACAAGGATGTGTGTTCTTGTCACTTCTATGCAACATGATACTAAGGTTACAGCTTTGGCAATTAGGCAGAAAGCAACAAAAGGCACCCAAATTGGAAAGAAAGAATAAAACCATATTTATTTACAGATCACAAGATCTTGTACATAGAAAATCTTAAGGAATCCACTAAATACCTATTAGAACTAACAAAAATTCAGTAAGGTTCCACAATACAAGATCAATATACAAAAACACATTGTATTTATATGTACTTGCCACGAACAATCTGAAAATAAAAATGATTGTATTTACAATAGCATAAAAAGAATAAAATATTTAGGAAAATTACATTTAACAAAAATGTGCAAAACTTACATATATGGTAAAAATTACAAAACCTTGTTGAAAAAATTAAGGAAAATCTAAATACATGTAAAAACACCTTGTGTTCATGGATTAGAAGAGTTAATATTGTTAAGATGGCAATACTCCTCAGATTGATGTACAGATTCAACACAATCCCTATCAAAATCCCTGCTGCTTTGTTTGCATAAATTGGCAAGCTAATCTTAACATTCAACTGGAAATACAAAGGTCCCAGTGTAGCTGAAATAATCTTGTAAAAGAACAAAGTTAAAAGACTCACACTTTCTGATTTCAAAACTTACTACAAAGCTACAGTAATCAAGACCATGTGGTACTGGCATAAGGACAAACATGTGGATCAATGTAATATAACTGAGAGTCCAGGTATGGACCCATGTTTTCTATGGTCAACTGGCTTTCAACAAAAGTGTGAAGACCATTTAATAGGGAAAAATAGTATTTTCAACAAATGTTACCATGACAACTGGATAACTACATGCCAAAAGAAAAAGAAAAAGAAATTCAACACTTATACTATATACAAAAATTAACTGAAGATGGGCCAAAGATCTAAATGTAAGAACTAAAGCTATAAAACTTTTAGAAGACAAGATGAGGGATAAAATTGCATGCCCTCAAATTTAGCAATAGATTCTCATATATGACAACAAAACACAAGAAACACAATCAAAAACAGATAAATTGGATTTCATGGAAGTGAAAAACACTTTTATGCTTTAAAGGACACCTATCAAAACAGTGGGAAAACAACCCCCAGTATGGGAGAAATCTGCAAACCACAGGGGATTTGTATCTAGTACATATAAACAACTCTTAAAACTTAATAATAAAGATACAACTTAATTTTAAAGATTTTTTTCAATTTATTTGTCTTTAGAGGGGAAGGGAAGGAGAGAGGGATAGAAATATCAATGTATGGTTGCTTCCTGTGCATTCCCTGCTGGGAACTGGCCTGCAACCCAGGCATGTGCCCTGACTGGGAATCGAACCGTGATCTCTTGGTTCACAGGCCTGTGCTTAATCCACTAAGCTACATCAGCCAGGGCGAGATACAACTTAATTTTAAAAATGGACAAACTATCTAATAGACATTTCTCCAAAGAAGATATACAAATGGCCAATAAGCATATGAAAAGGCTCTCAAAATCATTAGACAATGGGGGAACGCATATCAAAACCACAGTGAGCCCTGGTCAGTGTGGCCCACTTGGTTGGAGTGTTGTCTGTAAAACAAAAGGTTCGATTCCTGGTCAGAGCACATGCCTGGGTTTCAGATTTGGTCCTGGCTGGGGTGCATTCAAGAGGCAGCCCACCAATGTTTCTCTCTTACATCAATGTTTCTTTCCCTCTCTCTCCCCCTCCCTTTCCCTCTCACTAAAATCGATAACATGTCCTCAGGTAACAATTTTTTAAAAAAATGAGATACCACTTAACATCTACTGGGATAGTATAATAAAAAAGTTAGATAATAACAAGCATTGAGGAGGTAGGTAGTGGAGAAATTAGAACCTACGTACACTGCTGGAGGAAATGTAAAATGATGCAGCATTTTGGAAAACAGTTCGGCAGTTCTCCACATGGCTAAACATACCATATGACTCAGCAATTCCATTCTAGGTACATACCGAAAAGAGAAACCCTACATTCACACAAAAACTTGTTCATGAATGTTTATAGCAGCATTATTCATAATAGCAGAATGATGGAAACTACCCAAATATCTAGCAGCTGATGAATCCATACAGTGAAAATTTATTCCACAATACCAAGAAATGAAGTGCTTATACATACAACATGGATGCACCTTGAACACATTACATTAAGTAAAAGAAGCCAGTCACACAAGACCACATACCGTATAGTCCCAATTATATGAAATATCCATAATAGGCAAATCCACAAACACAGAAAGTTGATTAGTGGTTGCCAGAAGTTGGAGAGAGGAGGGAAGGGTCAGTGACTGCTAATATAGGTACAGCATTTCTTTTTGAGGTGCTGAAAATGTTGTAAAGTTGACTGGAATAATGGTTGCACATATACTAAAAACCACTGAGTTGTGTACTTTAAATGGGTGAACTGTATGGCATGTGAATTACATCTCCCAAAGCGGTTCTTTAAAAACAATGCTTCACTTAGACCATTTTTAAAAAGCAGCTGTGATCCATTCAGGCCAGCTCAATTAACGGAGGTTTCATGTACAGAGCAATATGGAATGAAATATGGCACTTGAAGAGACAGAACCTTAGGATGATCTGGCCTCATAGGGGATGGGACTGGATCCTAAGCTACTGTGGAGGCCTCAGCAGCAGGAGTTTCAATACTCACTCTTAACCTCTCTTTTCATTCTTTCAGATTCAACTTCCAGTGCCAGCTGCTTGATTTTCTCTAGTTCCCAAATCAGAATCTTTTCTACATGGAATTTCCTGCCAGACCACCTGTAAGGCACTACTAAGTAGACTGCTCTTTGGTCAGACAGCCAACTTGATCCAACTAGCCATGCCCATGCCTACCCCACCTCATCGTATTCAATTACTTTCTCTTTTCTCCCTTGTTCTTACAGCACTCTGAACCTTTCTGTTATAGCCTTGAATATGTTGGATTCTGGCCAGTAAGTATACATTTCTCCTCCAGTAACCTGACCTAATTCTTGTCTGCTTCCCCCAGGGCATCTGGCACAGCCAGGCACAATATAGGTACTAAGTGAAAATACATTTGACAATAGTGATAATAGCGTTTATCAAGTGTTTACAATGTGACAGCCACTGAGCCCTTTTTATGCATTAGGTCATTTAATCCTCACATCAACACAACAGGGTAAATATTATTATTATCCACTATTATTATCCCCATAACACTGATGAGGAAACTGTAGCTTTAGAGAAGTTAAGTAGTTTGCCCAAGATGACACGGCTAGTAAGCAGCAGAGCTAGTAATTAAACAAAAGGAGCCTGGCTCTCAAGAATTTACAAGTTGCATGTCACCAGAGAACTAGCAGATACTTAGGATGACAGTGAATTGCACTTCAGAGAGTATTTCTATAGGCTGAAATGATAAGCTGAAAGGGTCAAGGTAAAATGGTATAGCCCCAAATGTAACACGTAGCTCATACCACCCCTCACTCAATCTAGTTGCACGAGTCTAGGAAGGGGAAAGATGGGGCTTAGCAGCAACAAATTTGAAAGCCTCTTTGAACTTTTCCCTCATCCCCTTTAATTAACCATTTGACAAATGTAGTTACAGTTGTTTCCACAATATTTTTCCCACCCATGCCCTCCTCTCTCTTCTCATTGATGCTGCCATAGTCTAAAATGCCACCATCCCTTCCCTAGAGCACGGCAAAGGCTCCTAGATTATCTCATCTCCACCCACCTCTTTTTCTACACCTAGGGTGATTTGGAAACTGTACTTGGCCACTTCCATTTTCAAGACTTCCTATCTTTCTCCATGTGCTTAATACAGTATCTGGTATGATGAATGCTTGTTAAATGTTCAAGGTCTACCTAAGAGAACAGATTTCAATTTCTTCACTGAGGATTGTAAGTAAGTGAAAAGAAAGGCCTGCACCTCCCCATGTCCCCATGCCCCCAGCCTACCATGACTGGGGGCACCTCTGTGTTTCAGCTGATGAGGCAGTATTCTTTCCCTCCTTGCCCTGGGTCACCAGGAGCTTGATCTCAGATTGAGTGAAAGGACCCAGGTGTTTTTTCAAGGGCAGACACATGGGGATGGCTAGTAGAGCTAGGTTGTTTCAACCTCTCAGAAAATGCTATAGTAGAGTGGCATTCACCGAGGGCCCTTATATACTGCCTTAAGCTTTAGACATCTTCATCCTTGAGTAGCCTGTAAAGGAGGTAGAGCAGGAGCTGCATATTTCTTTTTTAAAAGATTTTACTTATTTTTTTAGAGAGGGGGAGGGAGGGAGAAAGAGAGGGAGAGAAACATTAATGTGTGGTTGTCTCTCACACACCCCCAGCTGGGGATCTGGCCCACAACCCAGGCATGTGCCCTGACTGGGAATTGAACTGGTGACTTTTTGGTTCACAGGCCAGTGCTCAATCCACTGAGCCACACCAGCCAGGGCTTGTATTTCCAAAGGGGAAAGTAAGGCTCAGAGAGGGAACACAAACTGCCCACAGTCAGCGAGGCTGCACATGGAATCCCAACTCCAACATGCACACACAGTCCCTAGGGCACATTGTGCATACATCAGTGGTAGTGCTTCACCCACACTCATTCCTGCCACCCTGAGAGATGCAGGGACCTGAAATAGCAGATACAGTCTGCATTGGTTAAACAAACTTCTTAGTCCCACCATCAAAGATTGCCAGTTGCAGCTGAAAGGAAGTAAGGTGCAACCTGACTCATTCCTCTCCAAGAAGCAGTTCTGGACTGCGAGCTGATGTGCTATTACTATGTGTATGTGTGCCGAGGGCAGGAGCTGGAGTAGGAAATGGGAAGAGATGAGACTGCAGGCGCAATGAAATTCCAGGCTCCAGCCAATCTCTAGGGTGCCAGTTAGGTCATGGGCTCTTCATTGTAGTTCCCACTTGCAGGCCTGGTGGGGAGCTCACCACTCCTTGGCCCTGCCCTTGTTCTCTACAACACTCCCACGGGACAGGCTTCTCACCTTCTGCGGGCCCATGACCTCCCTACTTATAATTGAAGCATGTGACCCTCTAGCAACTTCTTAGCTTCCTTCCTACCTTATTTTTTTCTCCATAGATTTATAATTGCCTAACATTCTGTAAATTTTATTTATTTCATTTATTGTCTGTCTCCCTTCATTAGAATGTGAAAGGATTTTGGTATGTTACTGTCTCACTGATGTGCCCCTCAGTGTCTACAACAGTGCCTGGCACATCATGGGTGCTTAATATTTACAGAATTGATGGGGTCTCACAGCCCAAATCACCCTTTGCCAGCCATCTGGACTACAAACACTACAGTGTACACAAGCAGTCCACCAGCCCACAGAGTATGGACTGGGCAATGTGGTTATAGAAAACTGTCTGGTCCCCTAGAAGGGCTAAAGCTGGGTCTTTCCTTCAGGTCTTCATGTGATGACATGCACCTCACCACACCAACTCCTGCAACACAGACAAGCTTTCCCTTCTCTCAGCTCACCTGGCTCTTCCTAACAGAAACTTCAGGTTCCAGCCAACACTTCACTCCACCACCTCAAACTCTTTCCCAATCCTGCCCAGTTTCCTTGACAGCCCCATCTACTGGCTCTTTCCTGGATAGTAATTCAACCTGAGAAACATTGGCTTATTGTGCACAAGGTACCAGAGTGTTCATTGAACACATGATTGTTAAGCACCTACAAGATGCCATACAAGGATTAAAAAAAACAACAACCCTGTCCTCAAGGAGCTCCCATTGAGTGAGGGAGTCTAGAATGTAACCAGATAATAACTCAGTGTGATCAGTTCTGTGACAAAGAGAAACCCAGGGGTTGTGGGAGTCCATAAGAGGAACCCCCAAACCAGACTGGCTCCCAGAAGGAGAGATTGTGTAAGATGAGGCTCAAAGGATGAGAAGGAGTTTTCCATGTGATGAAATCGGAAGAAGAAAGATGTTTCAGACAAAGGAAGCAGTGTGTGCCAAAGTCTGGAGATGGGCACGAGTCGCATGTAAGATAGGACAGTTGCCATCTATACAGGGAGTATAAGAGATGAGGCTGCGGAAGAAGATAGGTACCAGAACTCACAGGGCCTTTTGGGCTATGGTGAGAAATTTGGAATTTATCTGAAGAACACCGGGGAGCCACTGAAGAGTATGTCAGGGTGTGGAACATGAGTTGAAGGGCCAAAAGTGAACTCCGGGAAACGGGGTACTCTGGTATCCCAGGTGAGTGGTGGGACATTGTGATGGTCTAGTGGTGGCAGTGTGAATATGGAGGAGGAGACAAACTCAGAATTGAGAGGTAGGGAGTAGAGAAAAACCACTGGAATGGAGTTAGAAACTAGTTGGCTGAGGGGTCTGGTTCAGGAAGGGAAAAATGCTGACATGGGGTGGGGCCATGTTGGCTTTAAGTTGCTGGTGGGACATCCAAGGGTAGACTCGATGTGCCAACATTTCCCTCATCTTTGGATTCACCCTTTTTTCATCATTTTCACCCTTTTGCCCTGTCATTTCTATCAGATCTTTGTTCATACATCTCTTCCCTCTTCTTTCTGAGGCCATGAGTTTGTCTGCCTACATCTTTCCCACCTGCCTGCCTCCTTCCTTCCCATTATGTTATTTTCTGTCCCATCCCATCTACCTGGCAGAGAGAGGGGGCCTGGGCCAGACCTGCGGGGAACTGTAAAGAGAAAGGACATAGGAATGAGTGGTCTCCAAGCTGAAATGAGGTGTTGGTGCAGACAGCTCCTCAGGTCAGGCCTTCTAAACAGACCACCTCTACAGGGTAGGGGATTTGCATTCTCTCCTCATTTGGGCCAAGCCCAGCAAGGTTGTGTGGGGAGGGGATCTCTTCTTGCCAGAGCTCAAAAGTCTTCACACAAGACCCTTTCACAGCCTGTCTCTTTCCGCCCACAGGTCAAGCTGACTGTGCAGCTGGAGAGGCAAGGACATTGCCTGAAGACAAGGACATTCCCAGGGCCCTGGCAGGGGCATGCAGAGCAGCACCCCACAGATGCCCTGTCACCCCTGTTGCAGAGCTGACCATGTGTGTGACTCAGTCTGGGAACAGGGCTACAGAGGGTGGTGAGTGGCTGGGTCCAGGCCCAGGTCTCCAGTGCTCCTTTAGCTCCACCTGCTGCCAGACAAGTGATTCATCCAGTGCCCATGTTTTTAGGGCTGTAAGTGCCTATGTGTCCCTGCCCTTGACCTGTGACTGGTGTTATCATCACACAGCCTGGTGCCAGCAGACGCTCAGTCACCTGGACACCCCATGGCCCAGGGTTGCATAAACAGTAAGTGAGAAGGAAAAGGATGCATGTCGGAGGCTCCCGTGTGTTTGTGCGTGCATGTATGAGTCTTTGTGACCGGGCTTGATTTTCTGTGTCACTGTGAGGACATGTGTCCTGGGTCTCCATGCATGATCATAGTCAGCATATCTTAACACAGAACATTTTGACGACCATTGTGCTGGAGCTATTGAACACACTATGCCCAGATGGCTGTGTGACACATAAAATCACCAGTTTTGTTATCAGACAATGGGCTTCTCTGACATCCAGGAGCATCTCTTACTCCTAAATTCCACCAACAGGCTCCATAAGAGCTGGAACACCAAGACAGTGAGATGGAGCCGTGAGATGAGGATGTCCTTTTCAAGCAGCATTCAATAGTCTTTAAAAAAAACTGAAAGTTTAATGGTCTAATGTCAGGACTTGTAAAAATATCTTTATGTCTAATGCATCCATTAAAGCAAGCACAACAAAATGTTCCTGGTGTCCAAATGGATGTATTATAGCAGCCAGATCAAAATGTCATGGAGCCATGTGTGTATATGTGTGCATGCATGCACGCCTGTGAGTACATGAGGATCACCGGCTCTGTGCTCCCTTTTATGTACATTTGGGCCAGCTCAGGTACTTTGCTGTACACAGTGTGTGTCCACATGGGCAAGGTGCCCATCAGCATTGCCTACAGAAATAGCCTGTCAGGGTGTTTCCACCTGTGACCTTGACTCTAAACTTGGCCAGGATGAGGAAGTGAGGCTGATCCATGGGGAGAAGAGTGGCTACTTGCACCTCCCTCCTCAGCTCGTTCTATTGCTGCCATCAGTCCAGCCCACCCAAGCTGCAAATCCCATTCAGGAGAAATTAAATTGAGGACCCTGGGCCCTGTGGGACCTTCGCCTTTCAAGGTTTTAAGATGGAGAGGGACCAGGAACCCAGCTTTCTGGAGAGCCAGCCCCCCGGCATCCTGGGTAGTCTGGAGGAGCTGTACTGATAGGGTGGAAGAGGGCTGGGTGGAGAGACTGTAAGACAGACCTAGGGTTAGACTGGGCAGGCTGCAAGGTGCATGGACCTGGCCCAATTCAGAGACGAGATGGGCTCCCATGCCACCCATCCTCCCTACTGCACCCTTCCCATGGGTGGGACTCAATTGTCTTGCCTGGATGATTGCAGCAGGCTCTTTCCCACTCTCCATGCGGCTCTTCTCTCCCTCTCCAGTCCACGACCCATGGAACATCCATAGTGAGCCTTCCAAAACATGGTCCCCACCTTATCACTCCCAGCCTAGAGCCCCCTGCTGTCTATGGCAGCATTTCCCAAACTATGTGGTGGTGACAAAAGAGGTTGCAAGGAGGGCACATAGATGAGGAGACTGAGTTGCTCAACAAAGCAAGTGTCCTTATTACAGAACAAATTGGCATCTGTACTGTGCTAATGTACACCTCTCCACCCGATCTTTCTCATGGGACATAGTGTTCATCAGAACCCAGTTTGGGAAACGCTGGTTCAGCATGCCATATGCGACTCTCTGGGACCTGGTACCTGCATGCACCTACAGCCCTCTTCTCTTTACTCAGGCTGTTTCCTTAACTGGAATGTCTTTCTTGGTCTTCTCCATCATCTACCAAAATCCCACTTACCTTTCACGACTTTTAGACTGTGCCTCCTCCAGGGAGCCTACCCTGGTTCCCTTACCCCACGGTCCATCCCTCATGCTCCAGGCTGTGCCTGTCTCTGACTTGTCAGTTATCGTTTATTGAAACAATTGCCATATTTGCTGCCTGCATGGGATTTTGAGCTCATTGTAGGCCAATTCTGGGCCTTATTCAACTCTGGGCCCAGACCCAAGCTCAGGACCTGCCAGTTCACAGTAAATGGTGGGTGGACAGGTGGGACAGAAAGAACAGGGAAAAAAAGGAGTTTAAGAAAGAAGAATAAAGACAGACTCATAAATAGACAGCAGGCTGACAGCTTATGGGGTGGGGAGTTGCAGAGGGTGGATGGATAGGGCAAAAAAGGGAAAAGAAGCAGAAGAACTAACAGACATGACAACAGTATGGTGATTGTGAGAGGCAGGAGGTGGGTGAAGGTAGAAGAGGATATGAGAGAAAAATTGCTAATGGAGCCCTGGCTGGTGTGGCTCAGAGGGTTGAGTGCTGGCCTACAAACCAAAGGGTCCCCAGTTCAATTCCCAGTCAGGACACATGCCTGGGTTGTGGGCCAGGTCCCTGGTCGGGGGGAGGGGGTTCTGCTAGAGGCAACCACACAATGATGTTTCTCTCTTTCTCTCTCCTTCCCTTCCCCTCTCTCTAAAAATAAATAAACAAAATCTTGTTTTAAAATGCCGATGGAAAAAAAATTAAACACAAAAAAAGAGAGGGGCAGAAAGAGCAAAAGCAATAATAAGAACATGGAGGCTTTTGTCAAGAAATCTTCAGAATGCACAGGTTCTATTTGTCAAGCTAATGGGCTCCATTTTCAGGTCCCCTTGCTTTGCTGAGCTTATCCCATTGGGTCTAATGCCCACCACCCTATCCAACCCCAGACTTTCTTTGGTCTTTAGAGTGTGACAAACGAAGCTCCAAATTCAGGCTCCCTCATTTGCTAGCTCTGTGCCCTCAGAGAGGTCCCTTCCTCACCCTGGGTTTCAGTTGTTCTCATCAGTAAAACAAGGCCATTTGTCATAGGATTGTTGTGGAAAGTGCCTGGCATGACAGGAGCACACAGAGCATTACAGGAGGAAAGGCGTGTGAAGTGTGCAAGCAGTGCTTGGCATATAGTTGGCACTAAATACGTGTTAGCTACTGTCATGCCTCATACCCACCCCAGGGTCTTTTTGGAGCAAACCAAGTGTATTTTATTGGAGGTAGTGCAGAGACATGGAAAACCAGAAAAAGTGCTGTTGCCTCACTCACCCCCTCACTTCTCAGGCGCCACCACACTGACTGATTTCCCATCCTCCCAACAGTGAGTCACCCAGGTCCAATTTGTTCAAATCTAGCCCCACCACTAACCAGCTGAGTGTAACGGTGGCCAAGTACCTCACTTCACCTCTCCAAGCCTGAGCTTCTGCACCTCTAAAATGGGAATAAAACTTTTATCTGCCTTTGGGGTTTTGTGAGTATCCTGTGAGAAAGCAGGTGGGTGAGCTGTCAGCCACACCAGAGAGGGATTGGCTTTAATTTCTATGGTTCCTCCTCCTTTCCCTGGATTCTGGGCACTACCTCTTTTTAGTACCATGCCCCTATGCCCCTCCCACCTCACTCTCCTCCGTGTCCTCTGCTTCCCCTCCACATGAACCTGCCATGGGTCAGGACATGGCCATTTCCTCTGCCTACACAGGCAGTGCTTGTTTATGCTAGTGCTTTTCTGTGACCCGTACAGCATGTCCCACTCCATGGACAAGCTGGAATCATTTATTCAGCTGTCCCCTCCGGGGGGGTGGGGATTGTTGGAAGTACACCAGCTTGGGCCCTGCTCTTCCTTCTACCCTCAGAGCAGAGGCTGGGAGCACGGGGTCTCTGTCTCCCAGTCAGGAGCCCTGGGCCATATATTGCTCTCATTTGATATCAAGGAGCTCGTCCGAGGTCATAGGAGCCAGCTAGAGGCCCTGACAGGAACCTGCTTGCCTCTGCGGACTTGGGAAATGAGGAGTGCCTACACTCCAACAAGGGAGGCAGGAAGCGTTGCTGTGGTCACATGTGCTAGATGCACCCCACGTGTAGGGACAGGTGTCCAGCCGTCACAGTCAGGACTTCCTGCTACCCTCCCCAGCAGAGATATTTCCACTTTCCCACAGGCTCTGTGCTGCCCTCTGCGAGACAACTTCTTGTTATACCTCATAGGCTCAACACCTACAGTCCACAAAAATGTTTTAAATTACTTTAACATCAGTAGAAAAAATGAATATAATAACAATATAGAGTGATTAGTCCAGCCTGGATAATATTCATCTTCATACCAAAACAGTTATAGAATATGTATTTTAATATTGTTTATGAAAAAGGGCCCACAAAGCCCAGATGTGACTCTAGTCTCTGCTCAATCCCAGGCCCTTTCCATCAGCTTGAGGTGCCATCTGCCTGTCTTGGAAGCTGCAGCAGCCCAGGGCCAACCTAGGGCAAGGAGGTGAGGGGTGAGTACACTGTTTTTCCAAAGGCAACAGCCTGCCAGGCCCTCTGCTCACCTTGCCAGCTAAATCCAGAAGAGAACGGAAGGAAGGGACAGTGAACTGGGACTTGACGAGCAGCCTGACCTATTCAGACTAGATGGGGACACAGACAGGGGAAGGCCAACATGAACACTTACTGAGGCTGACTTGTGACAATGTGTCCCTGGCCTATCTGCCCTACGAGAAAGTAGAAAGTTAGTTTCAGGCTATCCAACAGCGCTTAAGGCATGGAAATACAGATTTAACTGTGAAGCCTATACTTTGTCTAGCTGCCCCTCAGAGGTTGGGAATTTTCTGGCTACAATAACAGGGAAGAGGCAAGTTCCTCCCTCCAGGGAAGTCAACATGAGGGGGCCCCTCTTAGCCCCCTGAGCTTTGCTGGCCACTGAAACCAGACCAGAAGCTGTCATAAGGCCCTCTAGACCCCCCATAACCTGGCTTATTGAGTGCAACAGCTTTCCTAAGCCTCCCAGGATTGGGTCTCCACTCTTCAACTTTCCGCTCGAGCTAATGTGTGGCAGGGGAAGAAAGGACAGCATAGCCAGGGAAATGCTACTGTCAGAACTACTGCTACATCCCCTACTGCTACTGCAGGACTCCTGAGGTCATGCTTGTGGGCCACTCAAATGAGGGACCCTGGCCAAGACAGGGGATAGGGTCTGCAGCTTGTGCCCAAGCTGTGGCTTCCTGGAATCCCACCTCCCCACCCTCAAATCCCCTCCTAAAGAAAAGAGCCAAAGCCTTGCCCCTATTCCTCTTGTGACATCCCCTGAGTCCTAGGCCAGTAATGATCAAGAGCTGTCACCCTAACACCGAGCCCAGGCCCTACCCAGCATCTGAGCAAAGAGCCACAGAGTCGGCATGCATCCCCAATAATGCTTTATTGTTCTGCTGAGGGAGCCACGTGGTTCCTGCTCTCCACTTCTCCCATCTCACCTTAGGTGCCCTGCCCCCGCACTCCCACCCATAGGTTATAGTATACTCACGATAGAACATATCTGTGTGTATATAGATGTGTGTATGTATATATGTACCCATATGTACACAAGTACATATACATATCCTGACTGTACAGTATTTATAGGTACAAGTAAAACAGGCTTAAAAAAGTACAATGCTTGCTAAGAACCATCTCACTTCAGTTTATTGAGCTTAAAGAAAAATGAATCGTGAGTTGATGCTAGAATGGCACTTAAATTTCCACATGAACCCAGATAGCCAATGGGTGGGGATAGGTCAGGTTTGAATCACTCCCCAATGGGTTGAGATGACACTAGGCCCTGCCATCTGGCTGTCTGGACACCTAAACCACAGGCCAGGTCTTTGCTTGAAAGAGCTATTATTATATCAGCCTGGTACCGCAGGCACAAAGAGCAGGAGAAGGGATGTGGACACAGCTATGTGTCTCCTTGCCACCATCTGCTTTTGCTCAGCCAGGGTGGTGGGAGTGAGCTTGTCTACTCTCCAGATGTAGCAGTTCGTGGCCAAAGGCTGCACGGGACCCCACGAAGTGGCAGATCAAGTATGGGACCCAAGCCAGGGGAAACTGGTTCATTGGTCTGTTGAGATCAGAGAAAGGAGGGTTCCTCCTCCACTCTCATGTCCCAAGCTATCCCAAATCGTCATGTTGCCTACTAGGGGCCCGTCTATGCCTATTCTTTCAATCAGCCTCATACAAATCAGCATCGTATTTACACAAATAAAACACTCCACAGTGGTTGGGGCTACCCTGTGCTCTGCCCACGTGCCTATCCATTCCCATCCAATTTCTCTGGAAAAGCTAGTTTAGAGCCGTTGTTGGGCCCAAAGGCAGGGCCAGAACCTCCTGTCCAATCTCAAAGGGACCCTAGTACCAAACAGGATGGCTTGGCCTCTCAAAAGGGTAGAGAGCTGGGAGTATACCCTGCCCTCTCCCTCTGTCCCCTGCAGGCAGAGAGCTGGTAAGGCTCCAAGCTGATTGGTGGCTCTGTGGGCCTGGGGGCAATGGTGGTATTCTTGCTCCTAAAATGGCTCCAGTCTGTCAGGAAGGCAGAACACAGGTTTTGGGTGGGGGTGGAGTGCAGATGGGACACTGAAATTCTCCTGTATGTACAGAGGAACTTCAGGGGACGGGGCCAGGTAGCTGGGGTGCGGGGAATGGCTCTGCCCCTGGAAGCAGCATATGGGGTTTGCTGTTCTATGATCCTCTCTAATCATCTGGTACCAAGGGGGTGGGGCGGTATCACCCTGGAACCAGGCCGAAGCTCACAGCTTTGTCTCCGGGCCAGCTGCCTGCAGGGTGGGGAAGGAGTCCCGGATCTTTGCCACTTCCATGGCACACAGGTGCCCAAAGACTTTGTTGTACCAGTCAGGAGAACGGCCCCTGGGGAGAGAGAAGCAGGCAGGAATGAGCCATTTGGTCTTACCAGGAGCCCTTTCCAGATGGAAGAAGAGACTGGCCCCCAGCCCCCAGGGATCAACAGCATGGGGCAGAGGCAAGGAGGTCACCAGGGCAAAGGGGGCCTAGTACCTTAGGTCAGCACGGCAGATGTGGGTGAGCCGGGAGCGGCCCAGGCCACAAGGCTCTATGAGGTACTGGGAAGTGAGCATCAGGGCCCGTACCCCAGATTCTGGGACAGGTTGCTCAGGATCCAGGGACTGGGAGACAAGCAGGCAACCCCCACGAGGCAGGTCAGAACGCCACATCCTGTGCAGAAGGGACACATTCAGGTTCTGATGCTGATTCCCACCCCACCTCACCTGTCCCCTAAGCACAGCAGAGTAGCAGCTGGAGTCTCTCACCGAAGCACCACGAAGTCACGGCAAGGGTGGGGTGCCATGCTGTCGGTGACATAGTGGTACAGCTCCACACCCGGCATCAAGGCCTCCAGTACCTGGGCCCGCAGCAGGTCCTCATCCCAGAGGGCCCGCTCCCGCAGAATACGGTGTAGCACCACAGCCGGAGGGGCTGCTACCTCAGTGGATGCCTTCCACACACGCAGGGGGTGCCCATCTGGTGCCTGTAGGTCAGGGGAGCAGGGACAGGAGGCAGCTGTCAGGGCTCAAGAGCTCCCACTCACCCTCCCATTCTGGCCTGCCCTCACGCCAGGCCCAGAGGAGGGAAGGCTGCAGGACTCCTGTGTCAACCCGTGTCACCCCCCAACAGGCCACCCCTGTGTTCCCTGTCCTGTCTCTCCTTTCCGATGTCTGCTTCTCTACCTGCTCAGGATCACAAAGAGATGACAGACACACATTCTCAGAGGCCTACTAGGCTCTACCATGAAATAGGCGCAGTGCTGGGAATTTCTGGATGCGAACGGAAGAAGATATGGAGATAGTCCTAGAGGAACTCACCACCTAATGCGCAGAGTAGAAAATGTGCAAGGCAACAAAAGCTGCTGCTCACTGAGCCCTTTGTACATGCCAGGTGCTGGGCTGGCTGCTCACCCCAACCCCCTAAGGAAAATTTCATTATGACCACTTTATACATGATATCCTCAGGTGTGCAGTCTTACACATAATCAGAATCCAAGAAAGAATATGGCTAGTGCCAAGAGAGGGACAGAGAGAAGTCACCTCCAGCCCAGGGCACGGCAGAGGGCTCTGAATGGAGGAGGGGACATATCAAGTTGGTGCTTACAGTAGCTGGGGAAATGTAATGTGTGGGGCTGGTCCATGTAGCACGACATCAAAGGCAGAAGCACCGTGTGACTGTAGTGTAGAGAGAAATGGGAGGTGAGGCTGTAAAAGCAGTGGCATGTCTACAGTGGGGCTTTGGGAAGGTAATTCTGGCAAATGGTCCACAAGGGAGATCCCTTGGTCTCATTTAGTTCTGGCTTTGCTGGTTGATATTGTCCAAGTATCAGGCCGAGGCACAGTGAGACTGTCAGGGCAGCCCCTTCTTTTGGGATCTCAGGCCCATTGCCTGCACTGAGTCCTCTCCCAGCCCCACGGCAACCATGGCAAGTGTGGTACTCACCTTCTTGCAAGCAAGCTCCGTGTGCTGGGGCCCTGGTACACTCATCCAGCCCTTGAAGCGCTCGGCAGCATCGCGAAGCAGCTCTTGAACACTCTCTTCCATGTACAGACTGAGGCTTACACCAGCAGCTTGGGCCTGCCGCAGCTCAGTCAGGGCTGGGCCAGGAGGGCTGAGCTCAGCTGCGCTGTAGGAGCCACACAGTTGCAGCACCATGTCCTGGGGCACCTGGCAGGGCACACACAGACTGGGCTGGGGTCATGAGCAGCAAGCAGCAGAGAGGGTCAGAGACCCTCAGTCCCAGAGCCCACAGAGTCTGTCAGGTTCATGTTCATGGGGTGGGGGGCCTGGCTACTGAAGTGAGGTAGATGAGAAACCTTGCAGGAAGAGCTGGAAGTAGGAGGTTGAGGGACATGTGTGAAATTAGTCCCTATCCCTGACTTGGGGTATAAAGGTCAGACTTGATGATTCACCCAGGGTCTGGGAGGTAGGCATGATGGCCTGGAATCACTCACCTGGAAAAGTTTCTTACAGTCACTGATCATATGTGACAGGCCCTGGGTGGCCGCCATGTTCTCACTTAGGTCCCTAGGGCCTGGCCGGCCAATACGGCTGCGCCTGCTCTTGATCCTACAGGAAAAGGGTGGAGAGGACAGAGTGGCACAAATGGCAGGAGGTAATATGGCTGACAGGTTGGTTTCCAGTTCTCAGGAAGCCAGCTTGCCAGTCCTAGACACAAAACAAACTGCTGTCTTTTAGAAGACCCTGCTTCACAGCATCCAACCAGTCCCAGGCCCCTGAGGAGTGATGCTAACCCCTTGTGGTGATGTTTTGGAACAGTAACACCAGGCATCAAGGGCCCTGAGTCCAAGTGGGGCAGGGGTGGGCAAACTCTCCCTGCCTGGCCCCACCCCACATGCTACCCTGTTTCACCTGGGTGAATGGCTATCCTTCTTGGAGACGTTGAGGTGGAAGATGGAGGGTGCCAGGCACACAGCCAGGTTGCCGGCTGTCATCTGGTTTTCCTCAGCAGAGGCAATGTCACTTAGGAAATACAGTAGGGTCTGCAGCACCTCTCGGTTCTCATCAGGGAGCAGCAAAGTAGCGGCTTGTGCTGCTGCCAGCCACTGATCCTTGGGGAGGACTGTCAGGAAGGAAAGATGGAAGGGCTTTCTTATTCCCTAGAGCCGACTGTGTCTGGGAGCACAGACGAAACAGTAGTCCTAAGGGACTCCAGTGAGAGAGAACAGCAAAGGTGGGCCCTGGGAGGTTTCCAGGTGCAAGATCACGCTCCACTCAAATGTGTGGTATAGCCTTAGGTAAGTCCCTGCCATATAGCGAGTTTGGGGGTATAGAAGGTGGTTTCTCTTCGGGATGGTTGAGAAGGGGACAGATTGTTGGGGATGAGTACTGGCAACTCACGCTGATAGATCTGCAGGAAAGTCGTGGTAAGTTTGCTGGTGAAGATAGGTTCTGGCAAGTCTCGGAAATACTGCTTCAGCAGATCAGCCACATCATAGGCTGACTGGCCCTCGTAGCAGACATTGTCAGGGGAGGACTCATTCATTTGGCGCAGGTTCTGGATCCTAGACTTCACCCCAGACTTGCGGAAGATGCCCACCTGGCCCGTGCAGATCAGGAAGAAGGGAGACATGGAAGGGAAACTGTGAGGCCAGGGCTGGACCAGGAGTCACAAGTATAGGCTACCCCAGAGACTTCCAAACCTGCAGGCCTCCTCTGCACAGAGTTGGAGAGAAATGGCAAAACCAAAGAAAATAGTTTTTATAGCTTTGGGCCAAGTAGAAACATGGCTTTGGTGGAAACAAATAGGCAAAGGGGTATCTAGGCTAAGGCAGACTCTTGGAAGTTGGGAAGTATACCACCTGGGCCAAGAAAGAGGCTGGGACAGAGCTGGGAAGAGGGGAGCTTTGGCTCCATTCTTGCTGGGCCTTCCTAAGGCTAGGAAAGGTCTCTGGTGCGCCAAGCCAGGGGGAAGAAGCAGAGCAGAGTGGCTTCCCTCCCCAATTTCTTAGCCTCAGACTTCCTCCCCAGCACCACCTCTCTGCAGGCTCCCCAGTGGGACTCACCTGGTCCAGACACTGGCTGCGCAGATAGCGCATGGCTTGCTGAATGCTCTGTGGCAGCGGCTGGCCTGTGCGCTGTACATGGATGAGGGGTGGCACCCCAAATACATGCTGACCCCGGTAGTCTGGGGTTTTGTTCCTTTTCATGAACTTGGGTACTGACCTATTTGGAGGAGTAACAAAAGATCAGGAAGGGGCACAGGCTACACTGGGACACAGCTTGCAGACTGTCTGCAGTCCTGAGGGACTTAGGCAGCAGTGAGCAGGGTAAGAAACACACCATATCCCCCAAGTCAACAATTGTTAAGCACCTGCTCTGGGGCCAGCCCTACAGAGTCACATAGGAACACAGGGAGCTCTCAGTCTGGTTAAGAAGATAACTGTGTCAACAGGCAGTGACAATACTTGCTGTCAGTAGTGAGCCAAGAGCTTCACGGAAGACCCATGAGGGAGGGGAACTATACCTAGTGGGTCAGGAAGGCTTCAGATATGGGTATAAATTCAGCAGGCTCTTGAGAATTTAGTAGCATTGTCCCAGAGGAGAAATGGGGAAAAGACATCCTAAGGCCAAGAGAACAGCATGGACAAAGGTAAAGAGGCCGGGAAAAGAACACAGCACATTCGGGGAAGGGCAACTGGCCCATACAGTGGCATTGCTTACAGGTGGCAGGCTACAGAGCCCAACAGATGGGGCAGGGCCAGAACGTGAAAGGATTATGGTGGGAAGGAAACTTGGGCAATGCGGAGCCACAGAAGGGTACTTGTCAGGAGAGTGACAACCAAAGCTGCAATTTCAGACAACGTCATTAGTGGTAGCATGGATGTTGGGGTAGAGGAGGTACAGCTCAAGGACCTCGTGTTCTGCACCCCCATTCCTCCCTCACACATGGCACACATACTCCCATGCATCCAATGTGCATCCCTCACCCACACAAGCTACCTCTCAGGCCACAGTCCCTCCAGCATCTTGGCACACCCCACCACTGCACTGCCCTGTGGGCTCTGCCTATCTACCCCTGACTTCTGGGGATGACCCTCCCAGGGCCTTAGAGTAGGGGTAGGGAGGGAGCCAGGACCGGGATGAGCAGCCCCCTACCCACTGTGGCCCCGGAGCACTCACCAGCCCCAGCCCTGTTTGTGGGGCACAGTGTACTTCTCCATGAAGGCTGTGAGCCGCAGCAGGGAGCCCTTGTGCAGCAGGTGGATCTGGCTGGCAAACTGCCGGTTGATCTCCAGCGACTCCGAGTTGAGACTGGGCCGGTGCGAGTTCTGGAAGCTGTGCCAGCGGAGCTTCCTAGTGAGGGACGAGGGGGTGGAGAAAGCCAGAGGAGCAGGGTTGGGTCAACCTTTGAAAGGGATGTGTTCTTCTGGCCCCTCCCCTCCACCAAAAAAAAAAAAATGCAGAGAGACGTGACGATTGTCAGCATTGCCGCTAGGCCCCAGGGTAGGAAAAGTTTAGTCTTAGTTTTCAGGGCTGCCCAGTGGCTCAGATGCAATCAGGGAGATGGCCCAGAGCTCAGGCCTATCTAGAGCCATCAAGTAGTAACAGCCCCTACCCTTTTCCAGGGCTGCACTGACAAGACCAGAATTGCAAAACTGGGGATCAGAGATCATCTCTTCTAATGCTGTAGATTTACATACAGGAAAGCTGAGGCCCAAGTAGAAGCTAGTATTTGCTCAAGGCCACATCAGAGGCAGGTCTGGAACCTAACATTCCGGATTGCCAAGTCTTGTACTCTTGCTCTTTCCCTCCTGCAGCTTGGTGCCTAAAAGCAATCAGCCAGCTCCCAAGAATCTGCCCCTGGGCCACATAATTAAGAAACTGGCTTGGGGGGTAGTGAAGATGGAGGAAGAGGAGAGAGGCAAAGGAAGGAAATGGGAAGGGAAGACACAGAGACAACCAAGCCCCCTGCCCCTATCCCTACCCTGAAGTCCCACCTGCAGGGTCTGGTAAGTGAGGCCCCAACGCCTGAATCTCGTCGGTCACGGGGTGCTGATGCCTGGAGTGCAGCTGGGGACGCTGCAGCCTCAGCCTCATTCATGGAGTTCCCACTACTGTCCAGTTCACTGGAGGAGGCCACAGTGTCAGAAATGGAGTGTCCTTCTTCCATAGACAGGCTAGAGGCAGAGGTGGGTTCCCCGCCTGAATTCACCTCCTGCTCGTTCTCCTGGGCTGGGCCTGGTGACTTGGCCTCAGCCCGAGTCAGCAGCTCAGCCTGTGTCTGGAGTTCAGCTGAAGCATGAGCTGAGGGGATGGTCTGAACTTCATCCTGGCCCATGGCTGAGGACTCCCTGTGGGCTGGAGCCTCCATCTGGGCCAGAGCCTCAGGCTGACCTTCAGCTTCAACTGTGGCTATTTCTACTGATGAAGTGGCATCATCCTCTTCCTCATCTTCTTCTTCTTCCTTATCTCCAGGCTCCAGGTCTGGGTACATGGCCTGAGACCAAAGCTCTACCCGTTGCTGCAGTCCCCACACATGCTGGAGGATGTCATCTAGGTGGGCATAGCTGCCCCCTCCCTCCTCCTCATCTTCAGCCTCAGCCCCAGCCAGTATAGGCTCAGCTGGGTACAGCTCGGGCATGTTGTCATAGGTGCTGGCATGGCTTCCCGTTGAGCCACAGGAGCCCCGGCGCCCTTCACAGCCCCAGCGCCTACCTGGCTGCCAATCAGCCAGACGATGTCCGTCCTCAGGACATAGGCTCTCGATGGATAGGGAGCGAGGGAATGTGCCTGGTTTGTGGTCCCCAGGCACATGCACCAGGTAGTTACCCCTGTGTACCCGCTGAGGATGCCGGAGTGTGGCCACAGACCAGGCCTCCCAGGCCCTCTGAGTCTCAGTGCCACCGCCCCTGGCTGAGGTGTGTGACCGGTTCTTGGCCCTGTAGAATCCAGCTGAGAGGAAGCCACGGCGGTTGCGGAAAGAAAAGGCTTTGGTGGCCTTCTCTGGAGTGGCTAGGCTACACTCAGACTCAGCTTGCCGACTGCTACCCTTTTCCTTCCGTCTCAGAGACTCGAGGTGCTTGAGGAAGCTACGGGAACGGTGCTTCTTGGCTTTTTCCTGGGGACCCTCTGGTCCCTGGTTGGGGCTGAGGAGGGTCCGGTCATTTGGGCTCGGGGCATGGCTTAGCAAGGGTGGATCTACTGGCTCAGGTGGTAGGCTCACGGTGATGGCCGGCAGGGAGGTGGCACTAAGCTCAGTGAGGACACTCTCACAGCTGGATGTCACTGGTAGTTCAGGGCTCGGTGGAGCCAACAGGTCAGAAGAGCCCATGCGAGACCAGCGCTGACTCTCTTGTTGCGAGGACCAGGGGTTGCTGATGGTACACTGCTCTTCCTCTTCTGAGTCTTCATTCTGGGAAGGGCACCATAGGGTTGATCAGAGAAGTCCACCCACCAGCCCTTGCTTGTGCTCCACTCTGCCTCCAAACACTTGGAGGACTTTGGGGCAAAGGGCCGTGCTTTCTGATTGGGGACATGTACTAGAGAGGGAGCTGGCTCTGGGAGTGCTAGAAAGAAGAGACCAGGAGGCATAGACAGAGACCAGATGAATGGTAAAGGTCATGTGATTGATTAAATCCCTCCCCATTACAGATAGTAAAACACAGACCCACAAATGAGAAGCCACTTGCCCAAGGTCATACAACGTCATGCAGGAAGTCAGTGACAGAGCCAGCCTAGAATTCAGGTGTGTTAACATCTTGGTCTCAGCAACCTCTCAAGTCTGGGCTAGAGCCTTAGATCAGAATCACAGAATGGCCCTGGCTGGTGTGGCTCAGTGGACTGAGTACCAGCCTGCGAACCAAAGGGTCACTGGTTCAATTCCCACTCAGGGCACATGCCTGGGTTGCAGAATCACAGAATGTCAGAGCTGAGAGGAGTTTTGAGATTTTCTCCTTTTCTAATTCGCAAGGTGGGGAAACTAAGGCCCACAGTGAGGAACAGGCTCACCCAAGGTCACTGAGCAGTCAGTGGGGACTAGGTCCCAGGAGTTTCCTTCTTCTCTGGCCAGGGCTCTGGCAACCTGGCTAATGCACCTGGCTCCAGGCCTCTAGGACAGAAAGCCTCAGAAGAAACTGACAGAACCTGACCCCAGGGCAGGATGGAGTCATCAGGTCCACATTCCAGGGCTACGTGCAGACTGACAGTCCTCACAGTTTCAGCAATCCCAGATTGGTGGAGGCAGAAAAGCTTCTGGAAGCTATGAATGCCCCTCCCCACCATTCATGGGAGAGATGAGGAAAATGACACCCAGAGGGAAAAGACTTGGGGTGGGTGAAATTAGCGACCTTGACATCTAACACCATATAGGCCATGATTTTTCCATCACATTATTCTGCCTCTACCCCCTAGTCAAGGAATTTCTGCCATCACAGAGTAGGGAGTGGAGGCAGATGGATTTCCCTAAGGAAGGGCCATCTCTGGGTCAGGTTATTAGCAAACCCAGGAGATATAGGTGAGCTGGGGCAGGGGGTGAGGCCAAGGGCCAGGGTACTTGTTCTCATACTTCAGCCTCTAGACCAGGCTTGCCTGAACCTGACACCCTGCCCCCAGGCTGGAACAAAGCACTGCTATAGATGTCCTGGACTCCTGGGGCACTGGAACTAGTTTTGAAAGTGGTTTGTGCATGTCTTGAGTTTCCCATGGTGTTGCAAGGTCACAGATTCCACTCTTACAATGACTCACCTGCTTGCATTGAAAATGAACCTCCAGTTTCATCGAGGCACAACTGTTCAAGGTCATCAGCCTCCTGCAAGGAAACGAAGCAGTGGTCACCCAAGGGTCCCAACCCCCAAAGCCTGTAGCACATAACCTACCAAGATATTCCCAAGATGCCATCCACTAGTGCATGTGCCCAGCCAATGAAATGTCTCCCAAGCCCAGTGTCCGCGAGGGTCTCAGTGCCAGACACAGTGCTAAGGAGATTATGGCCTCTGTCCTCTGAGAGCTAATAGATGTGGAAACAAACCACTACAGAGATGGGAAAGGTCCAAGAACCAGAGTAGACAGAAGGCAGAGCAGGCACACAGAGGGTGGGACAAGGAAGTTCTGTGAACAGACTGGTTGTAGTCAGATAAGGCTTCCTGGAAGACAGAAATGGGATTCAGAGGAACAGAGACAGAGGAATTCCTATCTCAGGCTTCAACAGGAGCCTGGGACAAGGTAGAGAGAAAAACATTAAACAGACCAGTGTAGGTATGAAATGAGACCCAGGCTGATAAGGTTGGTCAAAACCAGATTGTGAAGGACCTCCAGTGTCATGCTAAAAAGCTTTGGATTTTTCCCTTTAGGCAGCAACACATTTTAGGCAGAGGAGTGCCTGTCTGGAAACTGACTCTAGTGGCTGGTGGGCGGCCGTGCCGTGCCGTGCCGAGCCGTGCCGAGGAGGGGAATGCAGAGATGGAAGTCAGGAAGGCCAGGCAGGAGGCTGTAATGGATCCAAGAAGTTGTGGTTTGACCTCAGACAAGGGCCAAGCTGGTATAAGTAGAGAGGGGACAAATGAGAGGACTGTCTGTGGAATCTCACTGAAGGGAGAAGAGAATCAAAGCCAGACCTTGGCTTTCCAGCTAGAGTGCTGGGTGGGTGAGGGTGTCAGAGACCCAGAAGACAGAGTAAGCGGGGTAACTGCAGTACATGAGCTTTGTTGATAATGTGGGGCTCCTCCTCTGTTAGGGGCACAGGGATGTTTTTTTCCACGAGGAAGCCCCAAGCTGGGCCCCAGCCTCCCAGGTCTGGCCCTCAGCCCCCCTACCTGCACAGGGCCCCCAAAGAGTCCTCGTCCAGAAAACCGTGGTCCTTCTTCACAGAGCCAATATCCAGGGGAAATGAACCTTCTGCATGGCAGAGAGAAGCCAAGATGAGTTGAGGGTGGTTGGACAGAAATTCTGTCAGTGGCCCTTAGAGCTGGAAAGGGGAGGTTGGAGAGGCTGGAGAAGCAGGGAGGAAACCAAACAAGAGCAGAGGAAGAGGAGCATGTCTGTGGGAAGGGAGGAGCCTAGGAAGCTACAGTTGGCCATTAGCAGAAAGGTTGGGGAGAGGCCAGGAGGGGCTAGCTGGATGAGAGGACCCATCACCAGTCAGTGAGGCAGGTCCCGCAGGGACGGCAGGTCTCCATCCCCTTTGAATCCTGGACTGCTCAAATGAGGAACTTCCTCCCTGGCCCAAGGTGAAGTGGGGGAGCAGGGAGAGAGTGAGGACAGAAGAAACACTTACCATTGCTACCCAGAGCAGGGGGCCCACTCCCTGGGGTTTAAAGAGGAGAGGGGAAAGAGGAAGGAGCAAGGGAGGAGGTGAGAGCAGCCAGGAAATCCCATACTTCTCTGCCTTATTGGTAAAACCAGCCTATTTACTCATTTCCTAAGACTCATTGAGCATCTACTTTGTGCCAGACATTGGGGATACAACAGCAAATGAGACAGAAATGATCCCTGCCTTCATGAGCTTTCCACTCTCCTGTGGGGGGAAACAATAAACAATACATGAAACAAACAAGAGAATGCAGTAATAAATGCTACAAAAGACATCAGGACAGGTTGGGTGGGGGCTATTCCTAAAGAGGTGGCTGGCAGAGGTCATGCCTCTGAGCTGAGTCCTGAAGAAATAGAAGGGGCCAGCCGTGCAAAGAGCCTGGGTAGAGAGTTCCTGGCAGGACTAACACTAAGGCTCTGAAGAGGAGAAGGGCCCAGAGAGAGCAGGTGATAAAAAGGAGCCTGAGTGTGGTCGGCGAAGGGGAGAGGAGTGAAGAAAGGGCAGGCAGTTGGCTGACATAGTCTTGTCCGTGACGGTGAAGCACCGGGACTGACTTCATTCTAAGTACACTGGGAGTGACGTAATGCAGTCAGAGCAGAGCAGTGACAGACCAGGCCTACACTCACAGGGCCTCTAGCCACTGTAAATTCAGAGTACAGCAAGGAGTACAGGAGGAAGACTGATACTCTAGGCCAGGTAAGCAGTGACAGCAGGTCACACTGATATGGCAGTGAACATGGTAGGAAGTGGATCGATTCAAGAAACATTCTAGAGGGAGAAGGGGCTAACTGAAGGGTTAGCTATGGTGGATGAAAAAAAAAGAGGAATTGAGGATGATTCCTGGATGTGGCGCTTGAGTGGGCGGGCAGTAATGCCGTGGGGAGCTCAGATTCAGACCTGTTAAATCCGAGGCACCTGGCAGACATCTGAGTACAGACAGTGATTGGCAGTTGATTAGATAAATCTGGAGCTTGGGAACGAGGTCTGGACACAGACATTTGGAAGTCAGCAGAATATAGATGGTACTTGGACAAGAATCTCCTGGGAAAGAAATGTTGAGAGAGAAGAGGGGCCAGAACTTAGCCATGAGACACCCCAACATTTAGCTACTTTCTAGAGGAAGCAGAGTCAGCTAAGGACACTGAGAGCAGCAGCCAGAGAAACAGTCAAGAGAGCAGCATTTCTAGAAGCTGAAGCGAGTGGCCAACTGCACAGAATGCTTTGGAGAGATTAAGTAAGGACTAGGAAGTGACTACTGAACTTGACCCCACGGAGGAGCTTGACAAGGAGTGTTGTTGGCAAGGTGGGGGGAAGCCAGGGTGCAGTGGGAGTGTGGGAAGAAGAGGGGAAGTGGAAACAGCTAGTATGAACAACGCTAAAGAAGACTGGGAAAGTGAAGGGAAACAAAGAGATAAAACCATGGGGAAGATGAGGTAAGGGGCAGGCTGCCAGGGCACACACTCCATGCTGCATCTATGCAACTGGCATCCTTGGAGTGGTACAAAGCAATGACCCTAGTCAAGACAAGGTATTTTATATGTGGCAACAGCAGAGCTTGTGAGAGCTGATGAGAGCCATGAGTAGAGATGATGTAGGAGAGGTTGTGGCTATAGAAGCAGGGCCAGGGTACACGGCTTCTTGTGCAGTCAGAGAAAGGATCTGATTTGCCCTGCTTGACATATGAAGAGTAGAAGCATAGGAAAGTTTGGGGGTGGGGGAGGGGGTGCCTTACCTTCAAAAAGCTGAGCATACTGAGGGAATCCTGTTGCTTGGAGCCACTCGCATGCTTTCTTGGCCTCAGCTTCTAAAACAGAACAGGAAGAGAATGAGGCAGAGAAGCGGGGTTAGCAGGGTGATGGGTATCTGCTGACTCACCTCCAGCAGGCAGGCACCTCGAGTTCTGGTGATCTGGAAATGGCAAAAGAAGTTGAGAGGGAGAGGCTGGCACATTTGCCTCATGTCACAGCCAGAGAGGATTTACCCTCTACTCCCCAGGCCCCACACCCTGTATGTCCTGGAACCCGTTTCTTGAGCCTCATTCCTTGCCTGTCCCAATCCCCTCCCACTTTTCTGCCCCTGCCCAAGAATAGAACCTGCCAACAGCAGCACCTCCCAGGACCGTCTGGGGTCAAGGAGTGCTGCTGGGGCAGGGGGACACAGCTGTGTCTTCAACCCTCTTCCTTGGGGGCCCATTCCCTTCCATGACCTGCGTAGACTGTCCTAGTCCAGCTAGGGAGACAAAATGTTCACCAAGCATTATTTTCTTTCTCCTCATCACACGTAAAGTTCTCCAGCACTTTGAGAAGAACCACATCTCACTGAACACACACAGCAAGTTGTGAAGGTTTTACTCTCCCCATTTCCCAGATCTCGAAACCAGCTCAGAAAGGAAGGGCTCGCCCATAGTCTCCCAGTTGACGGGATAGCAGTGCTAGGGCCAGAGTCCAAGTTCAGTCTGACTCCAGCTCAGGGTTCCCTCTTCTCACATGGTGGCTGCCCCAGTGTTCTTCCTCCCCTACCACTCATCAAGCTCCAGCCCTCTCTCCCCTGGGAGCCTCCCAGGACTGCCCCAGCTCTCCCCTGAGGCTGGCCTATTTGCAGCATAACCCAGTGCTGACTGTCACGTTGACACAGTGCTGGCTTGTGTGTGTCTCTCAGGGCAATGGCTGAATCGGCCTCCCGCCTCTGCTCTGGGAGTTCCCAGCCCTGAACGGGACACCCCTGCCAGCCTCAGTGCAGACGTGCAGCTGGACTGAAGCCACAGAGGAGGCCCTTCTGGCCCAGTGTAGGCTGAGTACCAGCAGCAAAGTCCTGGGACTGCCCGGGCAGCTATTTGTTGTTCCCTACCCAGGTGGTGCCAGGGAGCAGTGGGGCTGGAACGTGGGAAGCATTTGTTCCCACAGGGCCCAGCTAGCACTACCTCAGCCCCTCTGGCAGGGGGCAAGGCAGGCCTGGGAAAGTATCCAGGTCCCTAGGCAGGTGGTGGTCTGGGGGATGGGAGGTGGTAATAACAGCCTGGAGGGACTTCACACCCACCCAGGGAGCATTTGGGGGACACAGTTTCACTGAGAGGACAGCTGAGCCAGCTGTTACAACCACCCCCTCATCTCTTACACCTACCAGACACTCTGGAGAAGGGCCTTCCCCACCTCAGAGCCCCTCCCAGCAGCCAGCTCTGCTTTCCTGTCATTAAGACAAAGAGGAGGGGCAAAAGAAGACCAGATCAGTTTCCAGAAAGGTGGGCATAGAAGGAAACGGTGACACCTAAAGGTCTATGAGTCTAGCATGGTCAGGAGAGCCAAGCCTAACAGATTGGCCTACAAGTCAGGATCACACCCTTTAACTCCACGGCAGCCCCCAGTCACTCACAGTTTGAGGCAGAAGAGGAAGAGAAGGGCAGAAAGAAGCACCTGCCTGTCCATCACTCCCATGCTCCTCCCCCTAAGCCGTAGGAGGGTGGGAGAGCACTGTGCTGAAAGCCTGTACCTTACACCACCTGCCTGAGCCATGAGGCCCACAGAAGAGTGGCAGGGTGGGGACCAGCTCAGTTGGGTGAGTGCCATGTTGTTTCATTCATACTTAGGGCCCTCTAGCCCCTGCTATTCAAAGTGTGGACCAGCAGCATCAGCATCACTTGGGAGTGGGTTAGACACAAAGAGTCCAAGACCCATTGAATCGAATCTCAGTTGAATTGGATCCTCGGGTGATGTGCAGCCAGCCCCTTAAAGTTTGAGAAGCATTAACCTAAATCACTTAGCTCATGGATGCTCATCTTTGGATGCACATGAGAATCAGCTAGGAGGTTTTTAAAATACCAATTCCCCAAGGCCCCATCCCCAAAGGCAGATTTTATTGGACTGTGGTGAAACTCTCCAAATTGGTATTTTTAAAAAGCTACAGTATGGGGCATACTGAAGCCCAAGGGACTTCCCCAAGTCACACAGTTAAGTGTTATAACTGAGATGATGACCCTGATCTTAAAATTCCGTGTCCAGGACTGTTTGCCCTGGCACTACGCACACCTGCCGTCAGATGCTACGTAAAGGGCCTTAGACTCAAAGGAACCAACCCCAGGCCCTCAAACTTGTGTTCTGCCCCTTCTGGCCTAGTGGAGTGACAAGCTCGAGTTTAAATCCTGGGGCTGTCAGTCACTAGCTCTCTGACATTGGACAAGTTGTTTAACCTCTCCAAGACTCAGTTTCCTCCTCTGTAAAATAAGAGCATTCAATCAAATACTGGACAGGGAAAAAATACCCTGATGTATAGTACCAGGCACTCACCAAATCAGTTCCCTTCCCATAGTGACTGAAGCCTCCCAAGGAAAAAGAAGAAATGGGAGAAAGAGGCCCAGCAAGCATTCCCTTTTGGGTCTGGAAAGTAGTGACATCCATATCACTGTCAGAATTGGAAGCCAAATGGCTCAGGAAAGTGAGGTTATGAGGCAGAAGTTTCATAGGCCACAACAGCTCAAAAACACAAAGGAGCCAAGGAGTCCGAAGCAGGGCTCCAGACTGAATCCCCAGCAGCCGTCCCTGGCAGGAATCTGGAGAATGTAATAGGTTATTGCCCAACAGGATGTCAGGGACATTGGCTCCCGACAACATACCACTCCATGGAGAGAGAGCTGGGAGGCCCTGAGGCCCCCTCCCAGAGGAGCAGTCAGGGACATATGTCTTGGTGATTAAGGGCTAACCCTAAGGTGTTTTGCCTTCGTCCCTCCCACCCGTCCAAGCATCCCCAGGCTGGGAGCCAGGAATGACCACCCAGCCCCAGAAGAGTTAATTCACCTGGAGCTGGGGCCCAGGCGGCCCAGAATGAAGATTGCCTTATATGCCCGGCGGGGAGAGTGACACCAGGCAGGCTGAGGCGAGTGATGTAGGAATGTTTGCCTGTAGCCCCTGGTCTGGCCTGTGTCCAGATGTGCAGATTCCAGTAGTTTCAGCCTCTGTATTATGCAAGCTGTACTCTGGCCAAGGCTAGGGTGATAAACCAGGACAGGTCAGGGACAGCGCTCAGCTGGCACAATCTGGATTCCACTGAGAGTTAAGGCCAGACTCTATCCCTGGGGAGAGGCCCAACTGAATCAAGCCAAAAGATTGGGGGAGAGGCAAACTACAGAGCTCTGAAGTTTAATCAGGCCCCAGGATCACACTCACAAGTCTCCTGAAGGGAGCATCAAAGAAGGACCGGCTGAGCAGAAGCCAAGAGGTCAGTGATAGTATCTGCAGCGATGCTTACACAGGCCACGTACCAGGGACCAGAGTGTTTCTCCGTGCGGAGAAGGATGCAATGAGGAGAAAAGCAGCGCTTCGGTCCTTAGGCCGTGCTCTATGAGTGAGGATAGAGTTTATGCGCCCAGGAGAAAAGCAGCAATATTTCCCACGGGAGAAATGCAATAATGCCCAAATATGATAACTCAGTTGGAGAAAAAGGTTTTCCAACTAAGCCACTCCTGTACTTGCTGCCTAAGTCATCTTAGACAACTTTCTTCATTCTCTAATCTTTGGCTATCAAATCTACATAGTGAGGACTAGTAACTTTCCTGCCTATCTTCCTGGCAAGTCTGGATGTGGCCAGGTTCTATCTGGTTTTGAATGTATCTATAGAAAAGCTATCATTACAGGGGACTTCCTTTGTTATTTAGGACTACTTGACCTTTATATTCACATAGTCTTTAAGGCTCAGTTCTGATTGCATCCTACTTGTAAAGAAGTGAGAGAGAAAGCTAGGAGGAAAAGAGAAAGTAGTGGGTAACTAAGCTTTGGGAAGCCAGGACTCACCAAGCTAATGACACCAATTCTACCCTCTTCATGCCGCTATTGGGAAACTCAAGTCCTTATGCCTTGTGCTCACTCAGCAGGCTGTGAGAGAGATGCCCAGGCCCTGGTTCAGTCTACTCCCTTCCAACCCAAAGTTCAGCCCAGGCCTAGGGACCAGGCAAGACACAGGGCCCAGGACAAGCAATGGGTGGATGCCACCGATGCCCAGATCAAAGTGTCTTTGTTACAGCTGAAGTAGTAACCTCGTGACTCAGGCTGAACATTATAATCTCGGGAGCTTTTAAAAATACCAGTGTCGGAACCCCAGTTATGATTAATTAAATGAGAATCTTTCCACCCTGGCTGGCGTGGCTCAGTGGATTGAGTGCTGGTCTGTGAACCGAAAGGTTGCTGTTCAATTCCCAGTCATGGCACATGCCTGGGTTGTGGGCCAGGTTCCCAGTTGTATGTGCGTGAAAGGCAACAGATTAACGTATCTCTCGCACATCGATGTTTCTCTCCCTTTCTTTCTCCCTCCCTTCCTGTCTCTTTAAAAATTAAATAAACAAAATCTTTAAAAAAAGGGTATATACTGTCAATGTGACTTACTATTGTTGATGTTACCCTCAGTCACCTCTCAGTCAACTGGCTGACAATGTTTTTCAGGCTTCTCCACTATAAACTTAGTCCCCTCCCCTTCCCATATTGCACTCTGTAAAAGGAAGTCACTGCTCAGTCCACGCTTAAGAAGTGAAACCCTGGCCGGCTGGCTCAGTTGGTTAGAGCATCATCTCCATAAGCCAGGATGGCAGGTTCAATCCCCAGTCAGGCTACATACAAGGAAGTGGAACAACAAAGCTCTGTCTGTCTCTCTTTATCTCTCTCCCATCCTCTCTCTCTCTCTCTCAAAATCAATAAATAAATTTAAAGGAAAAAAGAATCTTTAGGGACAGGATTAGTTTTTTGTTTCTTTTTGAGACTTCTTCAGGTGATTCTGAAGTACAGCCAAGATAGAAAACCAGCCCTGGTCAACGTGGCTCAGCTGGTTGGAGTGTCATCCCATAACCAAAGGTTGCGGGTTTGATTTCTGGTCAGGGCACATGCCTAGGTTGAGGGTTCATTCCCAGGTCCAGGTGTGTACAATCCCCTGTCCAGGCGCATAAAGAAGGCAACCGATCCATGCTTCTCTTGCATCAATGTTTCCCTCTCTCCCTACCTCTTTCTCTAACCCTGCTTAGCTTCCTAGATCAGATGAGATGGAGCACATTCAGGGTGGTATGGCCAGAGACTCTACCTCTCTCTTTAAAAGCAATGGGGGGGAAAAGGTCCTCAAATGAGGATTAAAAGGAAAAAAGAGACTGGTTCTTGTTCTCTCTAGGGCTGAGTACAGGAGCAGGAGAGACAAATGAGCAGGGATGTGAATGCACATGATAGAATGGGGGCAGGCAGGTCTGTGGGTGTTTGTGACCCACTCCATAAGGCAGCTAGCTTCCAACCAATGTATTGGCTTCCTTTACTGTGCTTAGCTTATCTGGAAAGGCATCTCCTCCATGGCCCTCATGGCAGGATGATTGTCTCCAAAACAAGATCTGTTATCAGCATGGCCTCTCCCACCTTCAGAGAACACAAGAGGAAAGCCAGCGTTCTATAGCATTGGAGAAAGGCCTGCACTGCCATCATCTATGTGAAAACCCAAGTTCCCAAAGTGGGCTCTGTGAGGCCAAGCTGGTACCAAGGTAGGCAGAGGGGCTGACTACCACTCCAAGTCCTGCTGTTGCACCTGGCAACTGCTAGGTCCTGACAAGTAGCTTCTCAGATCATTTCTCTTGGTTGATGCAAGGTTTGTTGCCTTTGCCCACCCCAACTCCTAGAGAAGGACCTGCTTAAGGAGATGTTGGCCTTTTGCCAGAGGACTTACATCTCACTCGGCCCCAAGTGCCTATGACTAGACTAGCCCCTTTCACCCTCCCATAAGGATACACTAAAGGACCTACACCACAAGAAGCGTGCCCACCTATCCTCGAGCCTTGGACCCTCAGAAGTGGTGTTTCATTTGATTTTGCACAGAGGGGCTCTCTAGGATGGCAGTGACCCTGGCAGAGAGACTGCAACAGGGGACTGCCTGGCTAGGCCACCTCTCTCTCTGGGGAACCAAGGGAGAGGAGCCCTCACAAGGTACCCTGCTAAAAGCCGTTATGGATTCCAAAACCACCAAAATTTCCCCTCCGGATCCTGAAGTAGACATTCAGGGAGGTCTGCAATACCCTGTCTATGGGGAGTTGGGTACACTCTTGTCTTTCCCTGCTCCCACTGCTCTTAGCTGGAATTACAACTCTTAACTAGATTCTTACAGGGCAGGGAGGCGGAGGGAGGAAGGGGGACAAGACCAAAATAGCTCTCATCCCACATTCCAAACCTCACAGGAGGGGCACCACACCAAGGGCTGCGGGATTTCAAGCGGCCTAGCTTGGCACTGGCAGACACTGGCTGGCCTCTGGCTCATTAGGTCGACAGGCAGAACTTGGGGCCCCACTACACCTGTTTGGATGCCAGCCTCAGTCTCAGCCAGAGCTCTAGCTAGATGCCAGCTCCCACATGAGCAACACTTCAAAGTCTCCCTTTCACGACTGAGGCACCAACAAGGCAAAAGTCCCAGGAGGGTACAGTACTGTGGGACTGGGTGGCAACAAAATGAAGCCACTGAATTTTCTTGCTGGCCAGTGGCAGGTTCACACAAGTGGCTCTCCACTCTAACACCAATCTCTCTTCAACACTCCATACCCAAGGCCACAGGGCCACAGGGACTCTTCAACCAGGGACAATTAACTCCAGGGGAACTTTAGCAATATCTGGAGACATTTTTGATTGTCAAAACTGGGAAGTGATGCAACTAGCATTTACTGAGTATAGGCCAGCGATGTTGCTAATCATTCTACAATGCACAGGACAGCCCCCGCAAACAAAAACTAGTCTGAGTCCAGACATGAAGTACGATACCTTACCTGAGGGGCCTCAGACACCTCCAGACAGCCCCACCTCACCTTGGGCATGTCCTGAAGGGTGAGGCAAAGAATTGATGCAATATTCAATGGAGGGCCCTTGTGTTTGGAACACTGTGGACACTTTGCAGGGTCAGCCAGGGAGAGGTGGCAGTTCTAGTTTGGAGTTGTTATAAATATGGAATTTATACAAGAAACCACCAACTGTGCCTTTCCTCCCACGGACATGTGGGCTGAGCTCCAGCACGAAGCAGTGAGGGTCATAAGGGAAGGTTATAAGGGCTTGTGGCTCAAGCAGACCTCTGGCCTGCTGAGGCTGCTTGAAAATCTGGATCCAGAGTCAGCCAAGCCTGTGGTCAGCTAGGCTAGCACTAGATACAGCAGGGCCAAAGCAGGCAGCTGACATTCCTGCCTGGCCCAGGGCTTCCCTGTGACAGCTAAGGTCAAAGCTGCCACCTGTTCTGCAGCAGTTTCTCCTCATTAGCTTTTTTGCCCCCAAGGGGTCCCACCCCCAATACAGTCCCAGGTGCTCTGACAAGGTCATAGTAACAAGAAAACACAGGTGTTTTAATAAGCCACATGCTACTCCATCACCTCTAGTCTCCAATCTGGAGGCAAGAGATGCCAGCCTAACCAGTCTGGGACAGATGTTAGACCAGTGGTAACTTCTCCACTGTGGTATGGAAGACTATTGGACTGAAGGTCAGGAGAACTACATTCTGGCCTTAGTTCCACTGGGAACTTCTTGGGTAACCTTGAGCAAGCTACTACCTCTGTCTGAGCCTCAGTTTTCCCACCTAATAATGGTCATTGACCAAAATCTAGACCTGAGACAGAGGTAGGTGTGATTGGCAGTGGGTGATTGAGTAGAGGGTGCTGTCCTCCCCCTGCACATTCTCTTCTAGGAGACTAAACTAAGAGTCCTTGGTGTGGAAGGGGGAAACTGAGACCAAACCCATCTTCCCCTCCCAATCCAGCTCTCCTGATTTCCTGCCTCCAAAGGCACCAAACATCTACGCTTAAATCCCCAGTCATCCTGGTCTGTTTTTGGTCTTTATTTGTGTATTTAGTCACCAAGTTCTATCAACTTTTCCATCAAATGGTCACGGTTTCCCACACCCAACTGTGCTCTAGGTTCTCATGCCTGGATTATTTCAGTCCTCCAAGTTCCCAGACTCCAGCTTATCCTTTCAACAGGACATCCTGCCAGCTTCTGCTTCCAAGAGAGCCCAGCTCTGACCTGGCCACTCTCCTACTGTGCAACCTAACAGGCTCCCCATGGCCCACAGCCCAGAGCAGTTATAGCACACTGCCTTCTACCTGGCACTTGAGGTTATCCACACTCTAGATCCAGCCTGACTTGAATTTGCAAACTCCTATTATTCATCAAGATGGAGGCCAAATGTCCCCTCCCATGAAGCCTTCCTTCCCTGATCTCTCACCAACCTTCTACCACCCAATGGCTCAATTAAATTAAGTGGCCCCCTACCTATTTCCTTTACCTTCTCAAAAGCACAAGAGTCTATCTCCCCAACTCAACCAAAGCTCAACTCCATTGGGTCCTACTGGTCTCTGAATCCTCACTGCAGTGTGGTAATGGCTACTGAATGTTCTGGCAATACCCAGAAAGGAAGTCCTGCTTCCTAACTAAACAGTGTGTGTGGGCCTCTGACTCCACCCCTTCTCTGGTTATCCCCACAGCAAGGACACAGAACTGAGCACACACCTGAACCTCAGGGCACTGGCTGACTGGCAGAATGTTGCCCCGGGGCAGAAACCACAGGGCCAGGAACCCAGGCCCAGAGATATGAGAAGGGAAAAAAACCGTCCTTGAGCGTAGAGGCATTCTGGCTTCAAGGAGCCCTTAGCTCTCCCATCCCCAGCACCTGCAAGGACATCCAAGAGTACTTGATAGAAGGGACATGCGCCATCTCCTGCTTCCCTCTCTTGGCCTGAAAAGTCTTGGCAGACACCCGTTTTGACCCTGTGCCACCACTTCTACATCCCACCCCCTTGCCTACTTCCCTTTCCTTTTTCTGAGGCCAAATATAAACTCCCGGACAGGAAATGCCTTGAAGGAGCCTGTCCCCACCCTGAGATCCAGAGAAAACTGTCCCTGACACAAAGGCTTGAGAGAGGTAACCTCCTCAGCCCAGGCCTGTTCTCCCTCTGGAAGCAACGGACACAACCCCTCTCCTGAGTGCTGTGGTCAGCCAGCCAAGCCAGGCAAAGGGAGGGCTGTGATGCTGAGTACAAAGAGACAATGAGTGCCTAGGGCCTTGGGGGCAGGGGGTGACAACATTCAAGCTCAGACCTCTGTGGAGCAAAGGGAATCAGAGCTCAAATTGGTGGCCAAAAGGCTGTGTAAGATGTAAGATGATAGAAGTTTGGTGGTACAGTGGGAAGAATAACAGGCTAACAATCTGAAGACACAGCTTTTAGTTCTGGCTATGCTGATTGTTGATGACAATATTTATAATACTGAATGTAATTATAAGTAATTAATGTAGACACTAATATGTACTGAGCATGTTATGTGCCAGATTGTATGGGGCAAAACTTAACTTCTCATGCCTCAGTGTTATTATCTGTAGAATTGTGATATGATCATAGCACCATCAACATGGGGTTTCTATAAGTATAAAATGAGATAATAATAACAGCCAAAAGGTCATTGTTATGTCCCAGGCATTTCTTTAGCTCGTTTTTATATGGTTTAAGTCATTAAATCTTCACGACCACCCTGTGAGGTAAGTGCTCTGATCGTCTATTTGACAGATGAAAAAACTGAGGCCCAGAGATAGCAAGTAACTTGCCCAAGGTCAGCAGCTAAGAAGTGGTGAACCAAGATGCAAATCCAGGCAATCTGGCTCCAGCGTCAGAGCCACCAAGTGACAAGCCTCCTCATTAAATAGGAGAAATCGCCTGAGACACAGACACAAAAAAAAAACATACCGGGGTATTTACAGTAATGAATCCTTAGCCTGAAGTAAATTTTTATCAGTGGAGAAAGCACTTGATCATCCCACATCTCATTTGGTCCCTACATCAGCCCTGTCCAAAGCAGGCCTACTTACTGCACAAGTGGGTAAACTCAGGCTATGAAAGGTCAAGTGGCTTTTATTGGACTACAGATGGGGCCAGGAGCCCACCTAAATGTTCAGAGCCCTCCTGTTAATCTCTTACCATGTCAGTCTCCCTAAGCTCTCCCATCAAATCTACTCCCCCTTGGCTGTGCACATATTCAACTAATTTTACCTGAGCACCTACTTGGTGCTAGGCCCTATGTTGGCATCAAGGTCTGAAAACTGTAAAAAAGTCAAACTCCCCTGGAATACTTGGCCAGAAATGCTACCAGGCCCATCCTTTGCAGGGAGGCAGAGGCTACTAAGATGAACTGTCCTTTGTAGCAGCCCCTGGACCTGGTTTGGATGCAAGGTAACAGAGAACGAGCTCAAAAGCAATGGAAGTGGCAGGTGGGACAGCCTGATGGAAGGAAGCTTGCAGCACCCAAGGGCCCTGAGGTAGGAACACTGTGGAGAGAGCTATAGCTTCTGGACAAAACTAATTACCCCCCACTTATACCCAATTCTAGTATGGGCCACACCAGCTGGAGGGATCATAAAGTTAATCCAATTAGCCCCTTGCCTATCCCTAACCACCCATACCTTCTAAATGATGCAACCCAGTTGTCAAGACAGCTCATTAAAATGCCTCTCTTCCCTGATGCCACCCAGCACCCTGGTGTCCACCTGCCAGTGCTGGAAGGTGCCAATCAAGTGAGCCTGCTGCTGCTGTCAGAACTAACCTCCATACCCCTCCTGTATACCCTCCCCTACCTCAATGCAGCTCTGCTTCAGAGCATCAATACCCAGCCCTTCAAGTTTTCTCTCCTGTCCATCTGTCCACCCACAGAGGGGGTCAGACAATAGATCTGGGTACTATCTTCCCAGGAGAGACTGATCACTGGTGGGTGTGATGAACAGTCAGGGGCAGAAGGGAGACCCAAGCCTCAGCTCTTACCTCCTATGCAGGCATCTGGAAAAGGGCAAGGAGAAGCATGGCACAACGGTTAAGGGTATGGGCAATGGGGTCAGTCCGCCTGGATGGTGATCCCAACTACATCACTCCCCATCTGCATGAGTTTGGATATGATCCTCATTTAACCTTTCCTTGCCTCAGTTTCTTCATGTGTAAAATGGGGATGATGAGAGCTTACCTTACAACACTGTCATGGGAGCTAAGTAACTTCAAATGTGTCAAGAATCTAGAAGCATTCACTATTGTTATTGGTGTTTCACTGGTACTACAGCCTGTTGCAGTGTCAAAACTGCCAGGAAAGAAGGCCAGAGGAAGGCCCTGTGGGTGAGCATGGCCAGAGACAGCTTTTCTGGATGGGAGAGGTAGACTCTGAAGGGACAGAAAAATCCAGACCTAAGGCCAAGGAGGTGGCAGATTGGAGCACAGCACATCCCCAGTTCAGTGAAAAAAGTACTACTAAAGAATGACTACAAGAAGAATTCTGTTTATATTGTTGGCTCTAATACTGAACAATCCCATGAGTTAGGCACATATCTCCATTTTAGAGCTGATCAAATGGAGGCTCACAGGTGTTAAGTCATTTGCCCAGTGTCACACAGTGTTGCGTACACCAGAGCACCCGCTCTTCATGACACTCTCCTGCCCCAGGGACCATGGGTACAACTCAGGTCCACATACCCCTCTCTGTTTTTCCCATTTAGAAGGCCCTACTCAGGTAGGGGCCACTCAGTTCAGATGTCTGGGGCAAGGGCTTCACAAGCTCCCTGTCCCTGCCCCTGCCCCTGCCCCAGCTGCACTGACCTCAGCCTGGAGCAGAAACACTGGCTGCAAGTGCCTCTCTCACACCTCAGACAGCCCAGCCTTTGGCAAACCCAGATAAAGAACAGGAAGTCCTCGGCCACCTCCCCGGGAGGTCGCTCCCTCAACCATGGGAACAGAGTGCAGCCTGGACACAGGTTCCTCTGCTGCTTTGGCTGGCGGGGGTGGTTTTGGGGAAAGAGGGAGGACTAAGTGTCAGGAGACCTTGGTTCCAACAGCTCCCTCCCCAGAGACCGGAGACCGTACCCTTCCCCCTGCTTGGGCCTCAGGTGGAGATCACGAGGCTCACACTGGGGGATCACACCATCTATCTTACTATGCTGCTCTGACAACAGAATGTGACCACGGAAGTGAAAGTGCTTGGGATACTTGAAAGACATGAGAGGATTCATCGTTGTCATGGTCACTGACTGCTACAAGAGGAATGACTGGGTTGGTGTTTCTCCCGGTCTGATTCACCCTTCTAGGCTCCACCATGGGCATGGCTCATACTCATTTCCGGCTTCAATGCTCCTTAAAATATCCCCTTCCCCCAACCCCCACCAGCTCAAGAGAAGAAAGCAAGTGGCAGGAAAACAGTATACACTGGCAGCTGCCACACAGTACACTGCAGTCAACTCATCAAGGGGAGTGCCTCCTCTCACCAGGACTGCCCTGTGGTATGGGGGCACAGGAAGGTGGCCTTCCCCTCCAAGGGTCCCCCAGTCATGGGAGCTGGCTGGACCTGAATGATGGACAAATCAGAGAGAGAGCTGTAGGAGGTGCTTGGACCCAGGATTCTGCAGTTCAGAAAAAGATCATGGAGAACTCTTCTGGAAAAATTCAGGCTAAACATAAACAGAGTACAGTGAGGAGCTTCTAGAACCCCATTCCCCACCCCAAAGGCCGCAAACCATGTAGTATATGCAGAGGACGGTAACGAGGCTGTGAAGGAGACTTGTCTCAGATCCCTGGAGGGTCATCTGGAATAGCTGTGGCTGTCTGGCCTGGAGAGGATGCACGGGAACTTGGGTTCTGTCCTCAGAACTCTGAAGGTCAGAGAGAGCAGACAGGGTCTAAGTGGTCATAGGGAGAAGAGCAAGGGCCCAGGGGTAGAAATCACAGAGAGAAAGAGTTCAGCTCAACATAAAATAAAACTTTTGGATATTCTATGGATGAAAGCAACTTCCTTGAAACACTGCACTCCTAGGTATTAAAGATGCATGAACAGGAATTGCACAAGTGTTTGGCGGGAAGACCCCAACTGCAGAAAGAGAGTTGAACTAAATGCCCTCTAAAGGCCCTTCTTCACTGAGCTCTGTCTGCTTCCTACCTCTGGGGCATTATGGGAGAAAGCGATAAGGTGACTTGAGCTGACTAGGCCCTCAGCTGGTTCCTACAGAGACCTGGGATCCCAGCAGCACCTTGGGCTGGTACTACCCAGGGGAAACAGGTCATTCATTAACTTGCAGCTCCATGGGTCAGAGGGTAGCCAGCTGGGACAGACACAAACATGGGGAGGGACTAGAGATCAAACTGCACGAAAGCCCATGCTCAAGGAGAACCCAAGCTGTGGCAGTGCAATACCCCTCAAGCCCAAACTGATCAGCCAGGCAACGATACTTAGTGACTGGGCCTGTCAGAATTTGAAGCCAGCTTACCTTTGCCTTGTGGGTAGGAAAAGGATCTTGACTGGGAACATATACTTTCATAGCTAGAAGGGAGACTGCTGAATTTGTGCCAGCTGCCCTTTCCATTTTAAAGATGTTGGAACTGAGGCCCAGAAAAAGCAAAAGTCTTCTCTAACATCATTCATGAAGAGGCAAACCTATGGAGAGGCACACCAAGAAGCCAGGTTTCCCTACTCTACAGTGAGGCCCACAGAGTTCATGAAATGTTGATTCCTTTTCTTCTCGCTGACACTGTGGAAAATGGCTTGTGGTCTGGAGCTTTCTAAATTGGACCTGGGTCCTAGCCTGACCCTTCCCAACTCCCATTGCCTGTCAACATGCAGGCTCTCTGAGGAAGGTCTCCTCTTGCAGCCTGGCAGCAATAGTGTGGCTGGCAGCTCACATCCCAGCCTGGCATGAAGGGACCCATAGCTGTGCTGGAACACACATACATGTGGCCCCATCCCACCCCAAGTAATGGCAGATCCTCTGCATGAGCATTCCTCACTCTTTCAGACTTTTAAAATGAGCCAGGGTGATCAACTGCTCTTGGAAACACCCTTACCCTGCCCCCAACTCTGATGACTAAAAAAACCCTCACCCCACTGCCCATAGGAATCCCTGTCAACTCAATTCCTTCACTACCTAAGCTGAATGTGTGTCCTTGAAGCAATGTGAATAACTACTTCTGTTTGCCCAAGCAAAGACAGAGGGGCAGAAGTTTAACTGGCCCCAGAAGTTCCCATGACTGAATGTTTGTTAATGTCCCCTTGGGGGAAGGTGACAGTTCAGGATGGGGCCCCTTTAAGGCCTGAGGGGGACAAGGAATTGGTTAATGGCCATCCCCAAGAGGTGACTTTCCAAGGTGGTTATTATGTAGCTCAATCATTAACTAAGCAGGGGCAGGACCCCAGGCTTGTTGGAAAAAAAGCTACTCCTTTCCCAAGGACAGCCCAAGAGCAGGAGGCCACAGACAGGGAGAGCACTTGTGGGGTCTGTCCGTCCCTCTGACAGCCTGCTCTGGGGAGGTGGGAAGAGAGGCCCGGATGAGGGAAGTCCTCCCTTAGCCCCACACAAGGGTGGAGGAGGGCTGGCCCGGATACAGAGGAAGTCAGCACACCCTTACTGGGGTGGGAGGGAAAAGCGAGACAGTAAGGGTTTTTATCATGAATGAGAGAGGAAGCTCAAAGCTGGGCTACGGCGATTAGATGACAAGTTGGGAAAGACGCTCATCCTGAATGCATCCTGTTTTGCTCCAAACTGGCCTCAGGGGCCAGGAACAGGGGAGGGGCTGGGAGGAGAGGAGCCTCCCAGGAATTCTCCCAGGTCTGCCGACCTCAAGCTCCTGGATGGTCCTGGATCTGGGGAGGCACGTGGGGGAGTTAGAACTCCCACTTACCAATTACAGAACCAGGGCACAGAGTTTGCACAAGAAGCCTCCATGAGGGAGCCTTGAAGCTGAAGCCCCACAGACAGGGTGGCCATGCTGTAAAATGAAGGCTAAAGCTCCACAGTCCCTCCAGCTCGAACCTTTCCTGAGCCTCTCTTCCAAGGTTCAGCTCAAATGTCACTGCCTCTGTCAATCAATCACCTTCCCCTTAATCAAAAGCACTCACTCCCTGGTCAGGCCTCCCAGGGCAGAGTGCCCTCCTAAACAACTGGAAATATGAACACTGCCAGGATACATGGTGATATTAAGGGACTTTTAATTGCAATAGTGGTACCATGGCAATATTTTTTGAGTCCCTATCTTGTAGAGCTACATATTGAACAATTTATGGATAAACTGATAAGGTGTTTGGGATTTATTTCAAAATAACAAAAAAGATGGAGGTACAATTAGGGCAGGATGGGCCATGGACTAATGGCTGTTCAAGGTGGGTGATGAGTACATGGAGCCTTATTAACTAACAACATTTCTACTTTTATATATATTTGAAGTTATGTTTTAAACCTTTTAATTTATTTTTAGAGAGGGGGAAGGGAGGAAGAAAGAGAGGGAAACATCAATGTGTGAGAGAAATGTGGATCAGCTGCTTCTTGAATGCGCCCCAAACAGAGACCACGCCTACAACCCAGGCATGTGCCTTGACCAGGAACTGAACCAACGACCTTTTGCTTTGCGGGATGATACTCAACCAGCTGAGCCATGCTGGTCAGGGCTGAAATTATTTTTTTAAGATTTTATTTATTTATTTTTAGACAGAGGGGAAGGGAAGGAGAAAGAGAGTGAGAGAAACATCAATATGTGGTTGCCTCTCACGCACTCCTTACTGGGGTGGGGACCTGGCCTTGAACCCAGGCATGTGCCCTGACTGGGAATCGAACCGGCGACCCTTTGTTTCGCAGCTCGTGCTTAATCCACTGAGCCACACCAGCCAGGGCCTGAAATTCTTCATAATAATTTTTTTAAGCCCTCACCAAAGTAAAGATTTGGCGTGTCATGTATTATCTATGTGACTAACTTCCAAACTACATGGTAGATTCCCTAAAGGTGCAGTTATACTCTGTGTCCTCCACAAAACCGAGCACCAAGCCTGGACTTAATCATTTGTACAGAACCTGATAGTTTACAAAGCACTTGGCAATGGATCACCTCATTTAATCCACTGAAGTTGAATAAGTGGGGGAAAAAAATGAGAGTCTGAGAGGTCAAGCAGAGCAGCACAGCCTGGATCCCCTGTTCTCCACTGCACACCACCCTGGACCCCCCCAGAGCACTTCCATCAGTTCTACAGTCCCTGCTGGTTAAAGTAACAGGTACAGCAATAGTCAGCATGCCAGTTCCCAAGGCGGAATGCTGGGCAAGAAGAGACTTAACATACAAACACAGCACTTCAGATTGTGACAATAATCCATACTGTGGTTTCCAACCCACTGATTCAAGTTTACCAGGACCAACACCCCTTCTACACACACACACACACACACACACACACACACACCAAGACCCTAAGTCATAGATGAATAGAGCCTTAATAAACACTTGACACAACAACTGTATGCACAGCCCAGTGTTCAACTACTCTGTTTATGGTTGCAGGGTGAAGCTCACACTTCCCCTCCTAAAACCCTTTTATCTTTCCCTATTTTACCTGATAACAGTCTCCCAAAGACCCTAGGCTATGATACTCGTCCTACCGAAAACAGCAGAAGGAAAAAAAGTTCTCCCCATTGTATTCAAGCCAGTGGCAACTCCTTCTTTCAGCCAGAAACTCCTCACCGTGCCTTTGTTGAATCTGAACTTTCCAGGGCTACAACAGGGAGCTCCAGGAGTCTCCTAGCCAAAACGCACCAGCAGCTGCAATGGCATCCTGATCAGAGAGACTCTGTCCTCTCCTCTCTTGAGACTTTCTGACTTTCCTGTCACTGCTGCCATCCCTATACCTGGCTCCAGGGGTCCTCTGCTCCTTCTCTAATCAGTAGCCCTAAAAATGAAATTGCAAAACTTCAAGAAGAGAGAAAGGGTCAAAGTTTGGGCTTCCGTGTGCCACTTTCTTTGCTCCTCTACTAAAACTGAGAAGGTGTTGTGCTTTAACACAGAAGCCTCACCCTCAACATGCACACAGCGTACACAGCCCCTCTGCACAACTTCAACCCCTCTTCTAGTTCTAAATATGTCCAGATGTCTCACCTCCCAACAGCCTTTTGTCCCCATATCAGGGAGGGGAGCCACAGACACACAGATAGGGTTAGCATAATTCTCCAAGAGTTCCTTAAGGGGTGGAAAGAAATTCGCAAGCAAATAGGGGAGACCAAATGAACTCTGTCCATACAGTGTTTTGTAGCCCTAACTACAGAGGCCCTGGGAGTAAAAATCCCAAATCCCAAATCCAGAACATAGTTGGACAAAGGTCAAATGCCAGAAACAAGGACCGGCCCAGAATGTTCAGCGATATAGTAGCAGTGGTTTTAGGGTAAAACAGTCCCCTGCCCCCAACATCATCATCCCCATCACACGCTTCCCACTTGCTCCATCAACCACTCAGAAGCCACCTGCAACCCCCACCTTCTTTGCACCCTTGGGCTGCCTGCCTTCTCATTCCCACACAAAATTTGTCTTCCTCCATTCCAGGAAGATGAAAGTGAAGGGAAAATTCAGAAAGCAATAAGGCAGATGGTGGGTGGGAACAACAACCACTAGAGTGGGGATGGGAACAGGTCCCACAGTAGGAGTCAGGGTTTGAAAATAGCCTTGGGTGTGATTCATCACCCTCTTCTCTGGTCGGCAGACCTTGGTGCTCCAAGTGGAAAGGAGACAAGTCAGGGGCCTCCAGCCCAATCTCTGGGGCAGGGGGTTCTGCCTTAACTCCACCCTTCCCCACTTTCAACCTGGCCATTTACCCTCCCCACCACCACTAGTTTTCTAGCTGGCTTAGCTGCATAATCACCACAAAGCTCTCCACCTGCATAGCTCCTCTCACCGCCCCCCCCTCCCCGGCGCCACCAAGCATCTCAGAGACAACCTTTTACCTGCCAGTTAGGAGCCCGGAGCCATGCATGGAGTCACCAAATGTCAGGGCGGAAGAGACCAGCCCTTTAGTCCCCAAAATCTAGCTAGCCCACCACCCGAATTGCAGTTAAAAACACTGACACACAGAAGGTGCATGACTCTGCTAAGGTCAGGTGAATTAGTGGTTGAACCCCAGTTTCCAGAGTCATAATTCAGTGCTCACCTTTAAAGAGTCTAGGGAGAAGAGAAATTGAGAGAATCCCAGACGATCTAATTTGGAAATTCTGAAGAACTTCTACTAAAAGGCTCAGGAGTTCTCTAACCCAAAACCACTTTGGACTTAATGAGGAAACTGAGCCCTGAAAGATTCGACTTATCCAAAGGTTTTCACTTGACCCCCGGCAGCTACCCTAATATCAGGAAAGTCCGGGCATTTCTCAGAAGGGAAGGCACTGGCAAAGGGAAAGCCCATACCGCCCGACCAGGGGCTTCCTGGAAATGCCCTCAAACACAGAGGAAGGAGGAGACAGTAGGAGAAGCGACATGACCTGGGCCCAGAGCCAGGAGCCCCGCCACCCCCATCTAGCTCCAGTCCCCCTTTGAAACCCCAGAGCGATGGCTCCGGACTCCAGTCAGGCCCGGGGATAACGGGCAGGCAGCCGCCTTCCACCACCCCACTCGTGAGGCATCGCTGGGAGAAACACGGCTGACAGGCTCAGGGGGTCCCCCAATTTCGGCGACTTCAACCCCAAATTCCCGGACAAAGGTGGCTTGGCTTGCTTCCCCTGAGTAGGTCCGGATGTTCCCATGCTGTCGCCCCAACTCCTACCTGGAGGCCGCGTCCACCGCCTTCGGTCAGAGACCCAGACACAGCTGCCAGCAGGCAGGAAGCGAGCTCAGGCGGGACTACCGCGTCCTGGGAACTCGCGGAGCCTGGGGTCGGGCAGGGGTAACGGTGCCAGCCAGCGAAGCAGCTGCTGCAGCTCCTTAGCTGTTGTCAAACCGAGGCCACTCAGCGCAGGTGGGGAGGGAGCAGCAGCGAGTAGGGCAGTCGGGACGTCCCGCCCACCTATAGGGCCCTCGACCAGTGAGGTTGCAGTCCGGCCCACCAGACTACTCAGAAAGTCGTCCAAATTGTGGTGGGCGGGGCTCTTCCTCCTAGCTCCTCCAATCCTCTCCGGGCTGCCTCTTCCTCAGGTCACACCGCTAGGTGGGGGGTGGGGGGCGGTGGTGGTAAAGGCTCTAGCCCAGAGCCAGCGACTGGGTGAAGGAGCCAGTGGGCCAAGCGACACACTAATATTTATTGAGGTCTGTATGTGTCTGGCACCATGTGGGGGATTTAAGTACATGTGCCGCGTGCACGGGAGGGTTCAGTGGCTGGCTGAGGATAACATACTGGGAGTTCAGAAGACACAACTTCCCTGTGAGATCTGATTAATAGAGGCAACAAAGAGAGAACACAGACATTAGATGTTTGAGCAGGAAGTTGCCATTACCCCTTTGCCAGGTTCCAGCATTCTGCAACTTCCCCACTACCCCCAGCTCTCTGTCCCAAGTGCAAACTCTACCTCCGCAGAGAAATGCATGGAAAAGTTGAGTGCATCTGCATTAATCACCATAGAAGAGAGCTCCCAAGAGTTGTAACAGCAAGTACCACAAGAAAACCAGTTTAAATTCATTAAGGAAGTGTTAAGATTTCATTTCTTTCTTGCCTTTCCTCAGAAGGGTGAAACACAAGTTCACAACCTTGATTTCATTGTTGAATTTCAGACTCCTATTAGTTAGGGATAGGAGTACCCAAGAGCCCATACATCCAACCACCATCCACCACATTTACAAGCACAGAAACTGAGAATAGATGATCACTTAAGTTTATCCAGCAAATCCATGGCAGGGAAAATACCTGCACACTGCTATTTTCTCCATACCTAACAGATGGGAGAAATGAAGCTGAGGTTCCTAGAAAGGAGGTACTGCATTCATCTAATTTGTTGGTTAGAGTACCCAACACAGATGAGAACAAAACTTAGTGATTCTTAGCACAGCAACTTTCTTAAGGTCACTGGAGGCAGTGGCAGAGCCAGACCTAATGCCAGGTGCCCCTTTCCTGCCTGACCTTCAGTCCATAAGGCCAAAGTGGAATTCTCCTATTTTCCTTCCCTAGTGTCCCTGGTGAGAATCAAAGGAGAAATGATGAAGCAAGGCTACCTCAAGTGTGTACCCTTCCTTTCCTTGCAATGGCAAGACTGCGAGTGGCACTTTGTTCAAGATGAGCCACATCCCTGTGGGTCTTGGATGGGGATGAGGCTCACCAGGACTCACCCCAGGATACAAAATCCTACCCAGAGACAGGTACACTTATGATGGATGGGAAGAAAGATGACCTCTTTTCTGAGGCTAGGCTGTTACATTTCTAAGCATCCCTAAGGCTCTGAGTTGGAGCCAAACTTATCTTGCTTCAGGAAAATGTTGCAAGGATATAACAGTGTGGACCCTGCAAACAATCCTACAGCTCCCCTAAGGGCAGGAAACCATGTCACAGCCCCTTCTTTCCACCCCATGGCACCAAGCACTGTGCCTACAGCAGTTTCTCAGTAATGTTTACTTACTAATGGATGAGTGAATTGTGAAAGATATGCAAGGAGCAACCATGAAGAAGTTACAATCGTATGAATAATGAGCAAGCCCAATTTATCTTTCAGTAGATACATTTAACTAACTCAGATATGATGGGCTCTGAGACACCCAGTTCTTTTTTTTTTAAGGGCAATCAAACCAGACAACTACAGAGAGTACAAAAAGTACAAAAGGTACAAAAAGAGCAATTGCTATAAATAACTAGAACAAGAGCTTCCCAGTGTCTGGCATAGAGTAGGTACTCAATAAAAATACCCGTTGAATTGCTTGAGTGAACACAATGGTCAGGAAAAATTACCATCTTAATATTTGCCATTCATATTGTGACATTTTGAAATGGCCCAAGGGATGTCTGGTCTATTTCTTTAAGTCTTGTTTGATCTCCTTCTCTTATCCCATGAGCTTCAGAAAGGCAAAAAGACCTCAACTTTTAGAAAGACAAAGATAGCTCATTTCTTTCAATACCACCACCATCTCTTGCTCCCCAAGCCATCCCCAACCCTTCAACCTATGCCACAGTGTTGCACATGATGCCCGGAACAGATGAGGAAATGGCACCTTCTCACAAGCTCCTTTCTGCATTTTGAGTGGCCCTGAAGATAGCTGAACCCTTTAGAACTGGAGCCTTCAGATCCTTGGAGTCACTTTTCCCACAAGCCCCACTCTTGCCTGTGTGTCCTATAGTACCACTGCTACTATCCTGGGTGCCTGCTCAGCCACCAGACAGGAAAACATAGAGTGCACGAGGGCTGGCTGAAGGCCGGTAAAAAAGCTTTGGGGTGCATGCATGCATACCTGTGTTTGTATGCCCAAGGCATGGGCATTCTATTCTACTACATCCATTCTACATCTATTCTATTCTTCCATTCTACTACAACTGCATCAGGTGAAAGGCAGGACAATGGATTCTGGAGCCAGACAGCCTGGGTACAAAGCCCAATTCTGCTAATAACTAGTTGTGTGAACTTGGGCAAATTACTTTTCAACATTTTGTGATTCAGATTCCTCATCTCCCAAGTGTGGATGATAATCACAGCCCTGACCTTATACAGCTGTTGAACAGATCCTCTGGGCTAAATCACACGTAGAATATTGGCTGGCACATAAAAAGTGCTTCTAAGTGTTAGGCGCAGTGGAAGTCCTGGATCACAAAGCGGGAGAGCTGGGTCTTTGTTAGTTTCAGCTCTCCCACTCTCTGGCTGTGTCGCCCAAGGCAAGTCATTGTGTGCTCCAACATTCAGTCCCTTCACCTGTCCAATGAAGGTAGAGCACAACCCCTAGCAGGCTGAGTTGAGACAATGAATATGAGGGTACACTGTAAAGGGTGGAAACAGGTGACAGGATGGCAGTGAATGTGTTGCAGAGCTAAGCTTTTCTCCAGGGCTAATCAGCCCTTTTTTCCCTAGGCAGTGGCAGGGAGAAACTCCATATGCTGTTACCCTGAGCCTCATTCCAAGACACCTGGTTCCCAATTAAGTGCCTATCTGAGGGCTTGCAGCAGTCCCTACACTCCTCCCTGCCTAGGAATGGGGATTCCTGAGGCTATAGCAGGCAGACCCATGGCCCTACTCTTGGATGGCTGAGAGTAACTTCAGGAAGAAACCAAACAGACCTTTCCACTGCTCTTTTCCATGGAGCTCAAGAAGCAGCAACAAATAATTCCAGGAAACTCAGGCAGGAACGACAAAAGGGGAGAAGAAGCCTGAGGGGAAAATGAATTACACTCAGACAGGTCCATCCAGCACATGACCACGGTGCACTCACACTTGCACACACATTCCTGCATGCCTCATCAAAAGCCCACGCCCGGGAGGATAAAGGCCAGCTCCCTGGTGGCTCAGGGCCCCCACCCAGCCTCATGAAAGGGGGCTATTGATCAGGATCCCACAACATGGGATAGTTTGTTACACCTTATCAAAAAAAATCCTCAGGAACGATGGCCATAGCAGGGGGGTGTGAACTAAGAGGGGCAGCCAGAGTAGGGCTAGACATGGGGAGGCAGGGAGGGGCTTGCAATGGTGAGGGGCACACAAGCACCTCACTGAGTGAGCATTAGTAAGTGGGGGTGGGGGCTGGAGAGCTAGGTCCTGAGAGGAGTACAAAGACTGCTTCTCAGCCCAGGGACCACTGTAGGGGTGCCCACTCCACACACCAGTGACCTTGGAAGGGAGAGTTCTGTGCTAGGCTGGGAACCCTGGGCTGGCTGTGTGGGGAGCTGGAACACTGGCCAAGCCAGGCACAGGCCAAGGGAGTTTCAGGGGTCCCTCACCCTCTCTGGGCTCCCCCTCCTTAAGTAAGAACACGGAGGCACTCATTCCCTCCAACCTGCCTCCTAGAGCCATTGAGAAGAAAGTGTTGGGGCAGCTCACGAGGCCTCCAGGTACCTGGACCCAGGCCCACTCAGTCACTGTCCCCGACTCTTCCCCAGACACCCCAAATCTTGTTTCTTTTCCCCCCAACAAACACCAAAGTGTCAGCTTGATGAAGGGCTGGTCCCCAGTATCCATGTAACAGACCCACCAGGCCATGATAGTCTCAGGGGCCCCATTTCACACCCAGGATGGGTCCCTGGCCTGGCTTCACTGGTCCATCTCAAAGGGGCAAGAGGTTGTCTACTGTGGGCAGATGGAGCATTTCCCCTCCCCAGTTCCCTCAGGGAGACCTGCCTGCCTTGGCCCAAACAAATAGGTGAGGTCGCCCTGGGCAGAGCACTTGGGGACTGTGGCATTGACACCCAGGGCAGTATGTCCACCCACTCCACACCCCACCTCATTTCTGTCCTTCAGAAGGAGGTCACAGGGTGGTGAGGGAAGATGAGTAAAGGCAAATCAAATCCATTTCTAACACAAGTATCCTTGCACCCTCTCCATGCTCACATACAAGCAGCAGAGGTTAGGGTAACCCTCCTTCAAGCCCCCTCCCCAATAATCTTTTCTGCCTAATTTAGTTTCAGCCCTCAAGCTTGCTCCTTCCTGACTAGGCTCAGTTTCCTCATCTGAAAGTAAACAGGGCTGGGCCATGGTTTCTAGGGCCCCTTCTTTCCAGCACATTATCTGCTTCTGTGAGCTTCTCTGTGTGTTCCCGCGGGAGCGGTGCTCTCAGAAAGGCAACATTCATGGGGCGTCTGCAGAGGAACGGAGGGGTGGAGGCATGAGGGTCCTCTGAGGATGGGGAATAGCTGGAGGCCAGGCCAGAAAAAGCAAAGTGAGAAAAAAGGAAGGGGGTGCTCAGGTGAAAAAGCAGAGGATGGGAAGCCAACCCGGCCTAGAAGGCTGAGGACCAGGCCTCTGCCTCCAACATTGCCCCCAGCTCACCCTTTGGCAGTGGACACCCTGAGCCCTTAAACAGAGTTCAGGATCCTGCCCCCTTGCCTTGGACCCTTCCACATGTCCCTCTGGGGAAGGAGCTCCCAGGACACAACCTGGGAGGGTGAGGAGGAGCTGGAAGAAGAGGAGAGATGGGGCTCTTCCTTAGCACCCAAGGCTCCCCCCATCAATCAGCCTGATCTCTGGTGCAACCAAATCCAGCACCCATGAAGTTGGAGGGTCGTGGTGGGGTGAGGCACTTTTACAGGCTATGCCCAGAGCCTGGCCCAGTCCACCCCTGTGATTCTGCATCTCTAGGACTTAGCAATCTCAATTCAATCAGACACAGCCTATCCCCTGGACACCCAGACATCTCCTTTCCCTGAAGACAGCCCTCAGATGTACCAGGATGACATCAGGGAGGAAGAACCCAGGGTGTGTGGTGAGGCTTGAGGGCCACTCAACACAGAATATGGGCTCCTCTTGGTCTTGGAGTCTTTGTCCCCTCACAGTGGGCCCTTCTCTAAATACAGCTTTCTACCCCCACTCCCCCAATACCCCTTCTGTCCCTTCAGCCCTCCCTCCCTCTCTCTCTCTCTCTCTCTCTCTCTCTCTCTCTCTCACTCACTCAGTAAAAGTTCTGATCTGACTATCATCCAGGACCAGGGCTTCCCTATGCATATGTATCAATGTGTCCGTCAACATGGGCACCCAGCTGCCGACTGGAGGCTGGGATACAAAACAGGGCAGATAGGCCCAACAACCGGGGTGTCCCTGTCTTCCTGGAACTGCCATGCCACTAAGAGAAGCAACAGCATCCCCAGATGGAGAATGGCCAATCCAAGCAGGTGGGCAGCCAGGTTAGGTCCCAGAGGACCGGGTGAGAGGTAGGGCAGTGGTGCTTCCAGGTTGGAAACCTTATGTCTCTGGATAAACAGGACTACCCCCAGGAAACACCAAGAAAGTGGCTCTTGCGCCCCACCTCCGCCAAGGCTTCTGGATCAGGGGCAGGACACTGCAACTCTGGCTTCTACTCTGCTTCTACCACACATGTGCTGTGTGACCTTGCTGAGAGTCTCACCCTATCTGGGCCCCCATGTCCACATTTGTGCAATCAGAGGGTCTGATCTGAGCATCTCTGTGGGCCCTGTCTTTCAGTGCATTCATGTTCCATGACAAATCTATGTTGAGAAACCCAACCCAATTTGCCATTTCCTCCCTGCCATTTTGGCAGGAGCAAGGGACATGGGGAATTTACTGGGGAAAAGGAACAGGCAGAGCCTGGAAATTTTTTTAAGTGCTCAAAGAAATATTTTTTAGAAAGACAAAGTGCCAGGCACTCTGGGAGACCTGTTGGAGTGAAAACAAGCCTTGGAATGGAGCTTTTAGTCAATTCGAGCTGACCAAAAATGTGCTGCCAGGGGAACTGGGCTGTGTCGTGCAATTAAGGGACAGAGTTAGGCAATAAAGGACCCTTGGAGGGATGGGAGATGTAGGGAGCTACTAAATAGGTAGTGCTACCCAAGAATATGATGATAAAAAGAGACATAGAAGGACAGACGGACAAACAATGGAATGAAGAGGTGAAAATACCCACTGAGGGTCAGACATATAGTGGGACAGGAAGACAGACAAGAGAGTGGAAGTGCGACACCACAGGCAGAGACAAAGAAACTGCTGCAGGAGTAAGAGGTTTATTAAACACCTACTGCGTGTTAATAACTAAAATAATGTCTTTTTTTCTTGAGTGGAGGATGAAGGCAGAGGGAGAGAGGTGGGTAGGAGTGAAGCCAGACAGTTGGGATAAAAGGACAAGACACCTTGGGACAGAGGAAGAGCTGGCTAAGAATTAGAAGAAAGCAGGCATGCTGCAGTGGAAGGTCTGAAAAAGGGCGACTACCAGCCAGGGGTGGGGTTTCAACAAACGGACCTAGGACTACCAGATGAAAACGGGACTGGAACCAGAGACGAAAGGGATGGGAGCTGGGCAGAGCCACGGGGACTGCAGCGCAGAAACTCAGCCAAATGCAGCGGAGCCCTGACCTCCCGCCAGGGTTCGCCCCGCTGTGTTCACCTGGTTTCCAGCGCGGCGCGTCGCCTCGGGTGCCCTTCACACCCCACGGCGTCCTTGCCGTCCACATCCGTGGCTTCGGAAGCCGCACGGCCGGCCCCCAGCCCCACGCCTCGGCCATGCGTCGGCGGCTCCAAAGGCTGCAGGCAGCAAGCCGTATCGCTGGCGCCTCGGGTGGTTGCACCCAGACTGAGCCCACAGCCCGGGAAGGACCGAGGGAGGGCGGGGCTGACGGAGTCAAGGCCTAGTTGTTGCCCCGCCCCTCATAGCAGCTAGAAAGTTCCACGCCCCCACCTTGAGCAGGAACCCACCCCCCCCTTTCTCTATCCCACACTGGCCTCAAGTCATTTAGCACCTATACTCTGGCTCTTTACTGCCACTGGGCCTCGTATCTGACCCTTTCTACCCTGGTCCCCTATTTTAGAGGTGTCTCCCCAGGAATCCCACTCCTTCCTACTCTGCTACCCCAGTGTGACAGAGTGAGGGTCTTCTCTGTCCCCAGGTCAGCCTGTCTGCCGCCTGTTTACCCCAAATGTCACCAAACATGTGACCTTGTGCAGCAGTCAGATGGAGAAGGAAGGTGGCTTGTACCACCTAGGCACTCAATCTCTTCTCACCACTTACTCTGGCTCTCTGACCACAGCAAGGGGACCTAGGGTCCAAACACGGACACCGTGAAACCCTTCTGGTACCAAGACTATCCTGGACTTTATGAGGGGAAGCATGCCTTATAGATTCACTTATGTTACAGATGCAAAACTGAAACCCAAGAATACAAATGACTTGACAATTATCTAAAGAGGACAATTATCTCTACGTTGCAGGACTGTTGTGAGGATACAGAGGGGCTGAGCATGGTGTCGGAGTACAGTGTCCGTAAAGAAAGATTCACTTTTATTCTCCAAGAGATCCACCCTGGAGATCTACCATGAAAAAGGCCTGGACCCAGGACCCTAAGTTGTATAACTTAAGTTCCCTTAGCCCTGGCCTCCACATGCAGCAAGCAAACTTGCATTACCTGATCTGCATTTGTTTACAATGGAGGGAAGACAGAAAGCTGCCAGCTCTCAGACCTGGCATTTCCACTCCACATCTGGTGGTAGACAGTAAGGGGGCCACATTCTAATAGTCTATGCACTAACTGTGGTATAACCTGGCTCATTTTTCCTCTCTAGGCCTCGGTTTCCCCATCTGTAACAAGATAATAATCCTATGACACCAAGGGAATTACGATAAGGGGATACACAGGTGAACGTCACAGCCTATCCCTCTATCATCTCCATACCTTCTGCCACGAGAGTAGAGGTAAGTAATCGCAAGATGGAGGGACAGGCTAGGAAAAGGAAGATGAGTTTGTGAACTGAGATGTGCTTCCTTGCAAGAGACTTTTCACCTACTGTCCCTAGACTCAATGTCAGAGCTGGAAGGGAATATGAGATTAACATCTCGATCTTCCTGTCAGTCATCCTTTTCTCCAAGGCAGCACTGGCACACACTACGTGTGTGTCACAAAACATTTATTGAATGAACGTGTTCTTCGCGTGTGGCAGAGGACTTGCCCAAGTGAGTCTGTTTCAGAATCAAGACAGATCTCCTGTCTACTCCACCTTCTACTAGGTCAGGCTGCTTCATGGAATGCTTTTTGGCTTTCCTCTATAGGATCATAAACCATGGGAAGCCCATTCCTCTCTCCCAGCACTCTCTGGTCTGTCAGCAGTCCCCATTCTGGACCAGCTCAACCAGGATGAACAGCCATTGGGAAGCTCCTCTCTGTGCCTCTCTTGCTATTGCCAACCCTTTGACTTCTGAGTTTCCAGCAGTCCCTGCACTACACCTACTACGGGGACAAGTTCCCCTCTGGGGAAAAGGAGCCCTCAGTCAGCTTCCTCCATGCACAGGAGTTTCCCTTTTACTCACTGGTGGGGTGGGAACATGGGACACAGGGACACAGCCCCTCTGCAGGCAGCAGCCTAGAAGGAAGGGCGGCTGCGGCCATTTCCTACCCTGCTAAGGCATCTCCCTCCCTGGCTAGTCCCTCCCCTACTTCCTGAGTTCTGCTGCTTCGTCCTTAGACAGAACAGTGATGTGAAAGGGCTCTAAAGTTTAACTGGAATCACAGAACCAGGTAACTGGAGAGGACCCCAAAGGTCATTTATTCCCACCCCCTCCCAACTGCAGGAATGCCCTCCCTCTGTTAGCAAATCTGACCTAACCTCTTACAGCTTCAATTTCGTTTTTTATAAAATGACAGGATGACATGCACCTGACAATGTTGTTGTGGGAGGAAATGTGAGAAAGGATTTAATAAAAGCTAATGTGTAGTGAGTGCTAACTCTATGTCCAGCAACATTCTTACCACAACCTCCTACCACCCCCATTTTAGAGGTGGCGAAACCGAGGAACAACAAACTCAATGTATCTTGCTAAGTTCACACAGCTAAGACTGGTGATGGCAGAATTTGAGCCCTGAAGCTCATTTGTCACCCTTGTGATGGCAGTCATCATCCTTGCCCCAGGGAATGGTCCATTGTAAAATTTTAATGAGTTCAGATGTGCCTGTGTGCCTGGAACTTTTGTATTCAAGCAGCCCTAAGGGCCAATGGGAAAATAATGTGAAGAAACTCTGGAGGCAAGTGCTGAAAATGGACCCTGAAACTTCGGCTCCAGGCAGTGAATGTCTTTGAAGTCCCCGCTTTTATCTTAAACATCTACTTGAATTTCCTGTCGTCTTTGAGGAAAGCTGGCACTCCAAGAAGATGGACCACATTAGTCTCTGCATTCCTATGCTCCAGGCCACTGCCTTTTACTGCAAGGGTACCAGACACCTGGCACATGGTAGGCCCTCAGTCACTGAGAAAAGCCAATGTTTATGAACCACTTTTGATGTGAGCCAGCATTCTAAGCACTTTTCACATATGATTTAATCATCATGATAACTCTATGAGGGGGTCAAGTTATTATCATCACTCTCATTCTTAATGACAAAACTGCAGCACAGAGAAGTTAAGTAATTTGCTCATGGTGACACAGTTTGGAAGTGACCACTGGGTTTTAAGCCCAGCCTGTCAGCCTTGGGTAGTAACCACAACATATACCACCTCTCAGGCCACAACATAGCCTCTCTTACCAAACTGTCTCCACCACTTTCCACCAGGAAGATTGGGTTGGTTCTTGGAAGATATAAGCCTTATTCCAATTAGATCAGCAGCTCCTCGAGGGCACAGATGTGGAACTTGTACACGCAACTCACCCTTCCCCACATTGATGCTATGTAAGGGGCTGGGCTGGGCACAGGGCTGCTAATTTATATGTGGCAACTGACTGCTTCCTGGCTTCCTGGCTTGTCCTTCCAAGCAGTCTCTTGGACCTAGCATCTATAGGGCTGGTGGACAGAGCCCTAGAATTTCAGGCAGGAGTCCTCTGCCACACTTCATATCAAAGATCCAGCTTCAGAAATGACTGCCCACCCATCGACAGGGACAAGTCCACACTTCAAGATGGACATTCAGAGCACTGCCCAAGGTCATCCAGCCAAATCATCTGGCATTCCTAGAACTTCATTAACTTAACTTCGTTACCATCCAGATGTGTTTTGTATGCTTTTCTCTTTCACAAAAATGCTCATCCTTATTTCCTTGAACTTATTTCACAGTCAGTTATTTGGTGCTTTCAATGCATCTGACACTGTTCTAAGCTCTTGGCACATTTTAACTTACAGACTTCTTATGGAAACCCTGTAAGTGCTATTATCCCATTTTATAGATGAGGAAGCTGGGGCACAAAGAAGTGAAGTTATTTGCTCCATCCCCTGCACCTGGCCTGTCAGGCCCTCCTATGAAGAGCATAAGCCATTCCCTTCCTGGGGATTCCCACAGCTCAGTTACATCAGCAATCATTCTATATTGAATTTAGTTATCTATATGTCTTCCTGCCTAATAGGAATTTGAACTCTCTGAGGGAAGGGATTGTGTTTTATTGTTTATCGCATATTCATTGCTCAGGAAGGAGTTTGGCACAGAGTTGACACTTAGGGAATATCTCTTAAAGGACTGAATGAAGAGTGTGTGAGTGAGGGAGTGACCCAGAGGCAGTCTTGACCAAACCAAATGGTGGCTGAGAGATTTGGGGTTTTCTTCCCCAGTGACTGTCACTGGGGTGGAAGAATGTAAATATGGCTCAACAGCCGAGTATGAAATACAACCACAGGTGGTAAGGGGAAGAGAGAGAAGGTCTCCCACCCCATCCTGCCCTTCTGGTAACTGGACCAAACTTGGCACTCTGACCACAAAGCCATTTGGGATGATGGGATACCTAGTAAGCCACGAAACCCAGTGGCTATGGGGTCCGCTCTGGAGAACTGAGCTCACTGGCTTCTCTGTTGCCCCATCAAAGGTCCCAAGGCTACACGTGCAATTCAGATGGTTATATGGAGAAGATAGAAGGACTTAAATGTCACCCTGGGGAGTTGGGGTTTGCTTCTTTTGGCTTCAAACATTATGCTTCAGCGACATTGGTCAGTCTTTTCCTTGCTGGCCAAGTACACTTTGTGAAAGAGTAGAGGGGATTTGGAGCACAACTCTGGATCATTTATTTAAAAAAATAAAAAAAGCTGTGCAAGTTACTGACCCTGAGTTTCTCCACCTAAAAAACAAGTAACTTTTTCTGCCCTGCAAGCCTCGAGATAATGGATCTGAAACTACTTTGTAAATGGAAATAACCAGCCACAGAGAGTAAAGCAGGGGGAGTGCTACTTCTAGCAGTGTTCTGCAGCTTTCTAACTGAAGGCAGAAAAGGTCAAGGACCCGGACCTCAGCCTTTCCCAGTCTCCACCTGACTGTGTACGCTTGTGTCCCAATCATCAGCCTTTTCCAAGCCTCAGTAAAATGGGAAGGAGGAAAGGATAATTACTGGCTCTTGCAAACAAATCCATAATAACACATGTGGATTTTACCAGCTCCAGAGAAGGGCCTCCCCTAAGAACTGCAACTCTCAAAGCAGCCTTGGCTTTGAACACCAGCTTCAACATTTACTAGATGACATATAACACTTATCTGGGCCTCAGTTTCCTCACTTATTAAATGGAGACAATAACACCTACCTCCCTAGACTATTATGTAGATCGAATACAAAAGCTTTGATAAGACCTGCATGTCAGTAGTGAACTCGCTCTACTTAGTCCTTCGCCCTGCCTCATTGCTTTCTTCCTGTCCTTGTATCACACGGGCTGCTCAATTCTCATGCTTACTAATTCTGCCTTTGTCTGGGAAGTAGTTACAGCACCTACCCACAGTTGCCCCTCACCCTCAACTCACTAGCCTCAGTACACACACCTTCACCCAATCAGAACTGGCAGGAGCCCCCCTCCTCTTCCCATCACCTGGCAAACTGTAGCACCTACCCAAGGTAACGCATACACTGCAGTCTGGCTCAGGGGTCAGGGCTCTGTCCATTTGAGTGGCTGGCCTGGCCATGAACAAAAGCTGCTTTTGTGTCAGAGGAGCAGTTTGCCACTTGGGGGGTCAGTAATCAGCCTCCCTTGTGACTAGCCAGGAGGGCTGGCCAGCTGTGGCGGTGGGCAGACTTTGTTTACATCCATCACTTGGTAAGTTCCCCTGGGATTCCAGGCCAGTCACAAGAGAGCCCCCTGAGTGGCCTGAACCTCCATGGCAGCCCATCCTGGCCCTGGTTGGTTCTCAGTGAGCATCGGCTCCACCCTCTCATGGTCCAGTTGGAGATCCTGAGTTCCACCCAGGGAGGGGGCAAGCAATTCATGGCCCTGCACCTAGGCTCTGCCCTCCAGTATTTGTGCCTACCTTGTCCTGCCCTGGAGATTCAGTCTCCCAGAACTCTCTCTCCCTCTCATGGGTCCTGAGCAGTTCAAGCAATCATGTCAGAAGAAGGGGTTCCAGAGAAGTCCCAGAGCTCTTAGGAAAAACTTCTCCTATAATTTCCTCTCCTTGGGTGTCCTCAGTTAACTCATGCTGAAGGCTGGAAACAGAAGTTGGCAATGCACAGGTTCTTAGAAAAACAACGGCATGTCTTGAATGGATAGGGGCATCCACACATAGCTGTGGAAGGGGTGCAGCACCTGGGGTGCAGCACCAGGCCAGTCCCCTGTACTTCCCCCACAATAATGGGTTGGAAGCCAGGCTCTGCCATCCAGGAACCCAGGAGGATAAAAAGCTGTGTGAAAGGGACTTCCGGCCAAGAAGGAGGCATAGGTACACGCACTGTGCCTCCTCGCACAACCAAGATAGGGACAACAACAATATAGAAACAAAATAACAACCAGAACTGACAGAAAATTGAAGTGTATGGAAGTTGGACACCCAAGGATTTAAAAAGAGACATGTTCATCCAGACCAGTAGGAGGGGCGGAGTCGGGCCGAGTGAGGGACGTGAAGCGGAATTGCTGAGCAACCGGGGCGGTGCGCAAGTCCGCAGCAGGCAGACCCTGGGCGCACAGGCAGCGGTGGCTGGTGGGCCCCAGCCAGGGGGTGGCGACCAGCAGACCCAGCGAGGCAGCCATTGTGAAGCAAGGCACTGCATGCAACTCAGGGTCCCAGCACCGGGAAATAGAGCTTTGGGTCACTGACTGAAAAGGAAGGTCCCGCGGGGTGCACAGGCCCACCCACACCAGAATTGGTGCCAGAAGGGCCCAGATAGCTTGCAAAAAGCAGTGGAAGGGTCTGAGGTCCTACAGAGAGTAGAGCAAGCGCCATTGTTCCTTCTACGACCCCGTCCCCACATAGAGCGTCACAACCCAGAGACTGGGGTGCCCCGCCCTGGTGAACTCCTAAGGCCCTGCCCCTCACTACAGGAGCTCGACAAGACCAAAAAACAAACAAACAAACAAACAAAAAACAGCAAAGAGATGACTCAAACAGAAGAAGAATTGAAAGCCCCAGAACCCATCCTTTTAAGCAACCAAGAGATAGCCAACCTATCAGATGCACAGTTCAAAGCACTGGTGATCAAGATACTCACAGAATTGGTTTGATTTTGGTCGCAAATTAGATGAAAAAATGCAGGTTACAATAAGTTTAATGAAGAAAAATGCACAGGGAACCAATAGTGATGAATGAAAGATGGGTCTCACATCATTGGAGTGGACCAGAAGGGAGAAAAAAATATACAACCAGAAA
>CM052552.1:28942732-28993277 GCA_028533065.1 Trachops cirrhosus
ATAAAAAACATGTGTAGTAAAATGACAGCAAACTCACATTATTAACAACCACACCTGAAACAAAAACAAGAAGAAACTAAGCAAACAACTAGAACAGGAACGGAACCACAGAAATGGAGATCACATGGAGGGTTAGCAACAGGGGAGTGGGAGGAGGAGAGAGGGGGGAAAGGTACGAAGAATAAGTAGCATAGATGGTAGGTAGAAAATAGGAGGGGGGCAAGAATAGTATGGGAAATGTAGAAGCTAAAGAACCGATGACACATGGACATGAACTAAAGGAGGGAATGTGGGTGGGAGAGGTTGTTCAGGGTGGAGGGGAAGGAAGGGGGGATAATAGGACAACTGTAATAGCATAATCAATAAAATACATTAAAAAATAAATAAAATAAAAATAAACCTTTTTTAAAAAGGAAAAAAAGAAAAAGCTGTGTGAAAATGCCCACTTGGTTTGATCAGAAAGCAGGATTTCGCCCCAGGTCAGCTGCATCCTCCAGACTGGAGACCTCAGGGACAGGGGACTACATTTCTTGTCAAAAAAGAACCCCAAACTCTGTGTAGCAAGAATCTCCATGAGGACAGGCATAGTATTGTTGTCTTGATATCTGGAGCGGTCCCAGCAGGGTAGGAGGGTCCAAACTGGCTTCTCAAACTCAAGGCCCAGGGATAGGGCCTCCGGATCAGCATCCCCTGCCCTCCTGCTCACCCTTCTCCCCTAGCTCTTCTCTTCCCAAGCCTGGATGTTGCGTTGTAGTTTAACCAAAGAGGCTGTTCTCTTTGACCAGTTATTGTCCTTCACACCTGGGGGAGCCACTGTACTCCTCTCTGGCTTTGACTTACTGTGTAACCTTGGGCATATTACTTACCCATTTAGGGTCAATGGTATCTTCACCTGAGCATAAAGCAATTAGATGCCTAAGATCTGGGCTTGTGAATTGTGCCTCCCAGTGGCAGGGGAGCAGCCTCAAGGCCTACCTTGGGGATGTTGGGGAGGACAGAACAAGGGGAGGCTGAGTCTGGGACCTCTAGCCCCCCACTCTTCCCCCATCTTCCTAAAATCAGAACCATGCTACTTTGTATCTGTTTTTTATATTGGGGTTCCACATCAGATTCAGTTTGGAGGGGGAGAAAAAATTTGAAAACCAATGGACTAGATATATGTTCCCCTTGTACCTGGGCCCCAGTTACCTTCTGAGTGATCATGCTATAATATAAGTAAAATGTTTAGAACAGTGCCCAGCACATTATGATGATGACAATGATAGCCACCACCTATTGAACAGCAGCTATGTGCCAAGCATTGTTCAAAGCTGTACCTGGGTAAATTCATTTGATCCTTCCAAAGCCTTCTCAAGAAGAAAACACTATTATTATCCTGATTTTATAGATGGCACTGAGGCACAGATAAATTAAGCAACTGGTCCAAGATCCCACAGCTACTGAAAGATGCAACTGAGATTTGAATACATGTGGTATGGCCCTAGGACTCTCATTTTTAATCAGTAGAATTATTGGTCCTCAATACATATTTAGTTATTTTTATTACTCCTGTGGTAATTGTTATTTTCACTGGCAAATTATATTACCCTCATCTGTAAAATGGGTTGAGTTCACTTTACATTGTGACTGTGTATCTAAAAATCAGATCATAGCTGGAGAGTGGGTGTGTTCTTGCTTTGGCAGCCTGGCCTGGCTGCCTAATGCCCTCATGTGCCAAATCTGCTGAGGTAAAGCCTACATTCTGGGGCTACTTCTCCAAACAGTGGGCAGGGGGAAAATGCTGAGTTTGCTAAGAAAAGAAAGACTGGCTCATAAGCTCAAAGCCTAGAAGAAACCAAGCAGCAGAGCCTCTGGGAACTTAATTAAGTGGCTAGATGTCCTGCATGAGACAAGACTACTGATGTGCTAACACTCAGCCTTTACTGATCCCACCACTGTGAATGTTCTCCACTTACCTGGCTCAGCCTGCCTTCTTCCCCTTTTTCTCCTTTTCTGGTCTCCTTTATTTTTTTTTTCATTTCTCCTCCCTCTCCTTGCTCAGCAAGACCCATAATAACTTACTAAACCACAGCCCTCATATTTCTTATATTTCCACCTTAAAGGGGAATTTTGCAGTTGGTTCTGACTGCTTCACTGGATTGACCCTCCCTCTCTGGCCATATTCATCTCTTCTTGGGTCCCACCCGCCTTCCCAGGCTAGTTCCCTCAACCTCAGCCCTTCAGACCAGAGGCTTGCCTCTTCCTGCATTTCCTTGGCCATCAGAGCCACCAACTCCCTGGGCAAGGTCCTTCCCTTTTCTGAGTCTCAGTTTCTCTGTTAAAGGTGGAAAGGGAATGATTGGACTAAATAACATCTGAGGAACTTTCCAGCTCTAATTTCCCACAGTTTTACATCTGGTCCATTGAGAAAATGGAATCTTCCTGCCCACTTTATCTCTCTCTCTCTCTCCCTCTCTCTCTCTACCTCCCTCCCTACATGCATACACACACATTTATGTGCTCACACATGTGCGTGGGGCAACTCTGAAAACATTAGTTGGGGCCAGAATCAGAGAGAATGGGAGCTGAGGGAGGTAGAGGATGTCAACAGTAATTGCAGATTTTTCAAAGTGGAGCAGACTTTCGAAAGCCAAGAAAGTTTAGGAAAGTGGCCCTCTCAGCTGGGTTTGGCTCCAAATGAAGATCAAGGAATGGTGTGCCCAGAACCAGGGCAGGAGCAAAGCATTGACCCCTCTAGGTGTGGCGCACTGCCTGGGATTCAGCTCATGTCCCTGGCATTCACACCTTCCTGTTCCAGACAGGTCATCTGGACTCAGGGCAGTGGGATACTGGCTCCAGGTGGGTTAGGTTTCTGTTCTCAAGGTGCTTATAGTCAAGTCACAGAGACAAGCATGGAGATAAATAGAGCACCTCTTACAGTTCCCAAAGTGCTTTCATTGGTTTTTCTTTGGTCTTCACAACAAGCCTGTGAGATAGGAGAGGAACTGTTATCCCATTTTACAGAGCAGAGAACTGAGAGTCAAAGTAGAGACAGAATGCACCCAGGCTGATCTGAGCAGCAAGTGGAGAGCTGAGAGACAAACCCAAGTGTTTGCTCTCCAGAGCCAGTGCTCTGTCTGTCCAAAGCATCATGCTCTTGCATTTTCAATAGCTTGGACAATAGAAGTTTCCTAGGACACTACAAAAAAAAAAACAAACAAACTTCCTAAGGAAAGTGGGAGTGAGGGGTTATGGAACTTCGGCTATTCATTTCACATCCAGATACACAGGTAGACATTTTTCTTCAGAGGATGTATTTTATTTCTAGCCTATATATGAAAGGGAAAAGCTGCAACACGAGGCACAACATGATCCATGCTGTGAAACAGATATACAGTACTCTGGGGAAACGAAGCGGGAGGGGACAGTATTTGAATTGAACTTCATAGAATGGGAAAGATCTAAACAGACTGAGATCACGACAGGGGAGTCACAGAATCTCAGAGACTCCAGCCGTCCACTTCCCAACTCAGCAGCTGTTGCTGGCTTCTGAGGCCACGGACCTGCCTAAAAGGAATTCTTCCTGAACAATTAGGTGCATATAGTGGGCAGGATTTCCTGTGTTCTTCCTTTCCTTATTTTATATTGTGAGCTACCTGGGCGAGAACCCGGGGCTTGGGAAACACCTGCGTCATCCACCCGCCTCTCACCTGGACTGTGATCATGGATTGATCTGGAGATGTCCAGCTTGGGGCAGTCCAGCCAGACATGGGCAGAAGGAGCCAGAGGAACCAGCACACTTACAAACAGAAAGGGGCCCTAGTCAAGCCTCCCCACACTGCTTTTCACTGTTTTTCTCTAGGGTTCAGGATTAGGTATCAAACAATCAGATGACAGATGACATTTTTGAAAAATCACACTTTTGGAAAATCAAGGTCAAACCCGTCTCCAATTAAGGGTCACATAACCATCATGTGCAGGACCTTGAAGGACCTTAAAAACTACCCTATCCAATCCCCTCATTTTAATTATGGGGAAATTGGGGCCCAGAAGGAGAAGACACTTGCCCAAGGTCACAGAGTTTGTTAGCATCCAAGTCATCGTGTCTGGTTATACTTTAGCCCTCACTGACAAATGACCTTTGCTGTGGGCTGGGCTTCCAAGGGGCTCATTGGCAGACATGAGAAGGCAAACACATCTGGTCTTTGGAAACCTCAGGTGTATGAAACACATCTGACCCTTCCATCACTCCACCCAAAGTTGCCCTCTGGCCTGCACACTGCCTCCCTGCAGTGGGGGTGGGGCTTCAGAGTCATGATTCAACCTGGGCCCTTCCCTCGTTAGAGGCCCAGGGGCTCATTCCTGAGGCTTCAGCTCCTGTGTTCTTAATCTCAGATCAGACTTCTGAACTGAAGAAAACATCTTCCCCTTCCCTCACCCTACTACCTGAGCTAGCTATGCTGATCATTTTCTGATCATTTAATAACTATAATTTGTGTATTACCTGGGAGCTTATAGAGCACTCTCCCTCCAACTATCACACTTAGTTCACATGACAACATAAGAGTTGTGTATTTGGATCCTCATTTTAAAATTGAGAAATCTGAGGCTCAGAGAGGTGATCACATAGCTCATAAGTGACAGAATTCAGACTGAGAACTGTCTGAATTTTCCAGAAACTGAGCTCTTTCCAACAGTTTAAAGCTACCTTTTCTTGCTTGTTAGCAAGGATGGATGAGTGAAAGGATGGACCAAATAGTTCCTGAGTACTGTCTCTGTGGCCAGCTCTGTATTAGGCATGAGGATGCAGAGAGGAATGAGACACAGTCTGTACCTCTGGGAGCCCAATGTATCAGCGAGTGCCTCTCAAACTTTTGCACAAAAGCACCCCAAATGGCTAAACATCTCCACACAACCTGAAGGAGCTAGAGAAGCCACGCAGCCAGTCACAAGTGAGCAATTCCTTTGAAGCCTCTGCTTTTAGCTTACAATTAATTCATGTGAATTATAGCATGCCATTTCATACCATCTATCTATGCTTGTTATAATATACAAAGGATATTTTGCCCCCAGATCTTTTAGGGAAAAATGGACCATCCCTAACAGATGCTTTTGAAAACATCTTCCAGGATGCTTCTGTCTGGCCTGGGGGTGAAAAATAGCCTCCTTTGAGAAGCAACAGACAAAGGTAAGATTTTGTGTGGTGAAGGTGTTGTTACTCTGAAAAACTAAGAGTTTGGTAAAGAGGCTCTGGGCATATGTGATGCATGTATATATGTGTCTGTACAAGCTCTAGAGGTGGCCAGAGCTATTCCTTCAGGACCATGTTGCTTTCGCACCCAGATGATCCACACTTCTACTCCACCAGTTAGCTGTGAACTAGCCATGCTCTGCAGCCCAGAAACCAGAACTGGGAAGGACTAATGGGGTTCTGGAGGGGTTTTTTTCTAAAATACCTTTTGCATTGGCCCTTTTAATAACTGTGATTAGAAAACAAGATGACATCCACTGTCCAGTGACAGAGACCTGAGAGGAAAAAGCCAGGCAAACTTACAGCAGGTCATGTGGGATGATGAAGTATCTATCGGTTTTTGCCATGTACAATGCACACCCACATTTTTGTGCACATTATACATGGGATTATTATACTCATTGTTATACCCATGATATGTGCTCATTATACCCATGTATAATGAGCATCCTTATTTTTCCCTCAAAAATTTGGGCAAAAAACTGTGCATTATACATGGCAAAATAGTTACCCCGAGCGATATTTGGGGACTGGGAAAGTGCTTCCCTGCTTTTGCTGGCTTTCTTAAGACAAAAGCACACGCTTTGTAAAGCCTGAATGTTGTTCTGCCATTTGCTTGTTCTGTACTTAATTTATGTCTGTTTTCTTCCTGATTTTAAAGGCAGGTTCTGAGTCCCAGCCTTCTTTGATGATCCCCAAGGAAACAAGCAAAGGGGCTTGGCCTCCTTCTTGGGCCATAGGTTAAAGGGAGCAGGGCATCTCTGGGGACCAGATGTGGTGATAACAGCAGTGAGATCAAAGGATGACAGCCACAAGTGGCGCATGGTGGGGGAGATTCTGAACCTCCTTGAGAGTCTCCTTTTGGCCTTTTCCTCTTTCCAAACCTTGGAGGGCTTTGTGTTTTGTTTTTAATAACAAGGCCGTTCCCTTCCCCTGTGGAATGTACTCCCTGAAATATCGTGCTCCAGGGGCACGTGGACACAGAATTGGAAGCCTCTGTTCTCAGGAGCTCAACTTCCTATGTTTTCATTTTTCTTCTCAAAAAACTCAAACCAAACCAGCTCTTCCTGTTTCTGGGTTTGGGATGTGGAAGATCACACAGCAGGGACTCTCCAGCAAAACAGGTCAGAAGGGGCCTTTAAAAGCTGCCCCTTGGCTGTCCTGCATGGGAGGAGGGCTGTTTGAAAGGAATTTAGTCCTATGGAAAGAGGAGGAGACAAGGAGAAAGGCTGTGCGGAGGGAGCAGCTCTGCTTCTGGCACCAGGTTGCTCTCCTTCGCCCTTGCCCTTACCCTTTCTCCCTCCACCCCCACCAAAGCCTCAGTACCAGAGAGCCTCCAGCAGCTGAAATGCCAATCTTCAGCCATTGGTGACTGCCAATTTGGAGTAAGTTCAGAGAAAAGTCATCAGGACTGTGGGAAATCATTTGAGGAGCTGGACCTGTTCACTCTAGGGAAAGACAGTTCTGGGAAGGACATTGTAAATGTGTGGGGACTTGAGTTCGACTTTCAGTTTCACCACAAACAAGCTGCCTGCTGTCGTGCAAGTAGAGCACCTACCTTTTCTGGGCTTCACATTCCCCAGCTACAATGAGAACATTGGACTATATGAGCTAGCAGGTCTTCTCAGACTTTGGAAAATTCTAAATGCCAGCACTTTAAGTCATAGGGAAGAAGGAACATGTGACTTTCATGAGACACCAAAAGGTAAAAAAGGGAATATCAAGTGGAAGCTGTAAGGCAGATTTTGGGTCAATATAAAGAAGAACTTCCACTGACCATACCTGGAAAGTGTGGTGCAAGCCCCAGTGGACACATAATAGGAATGGTATAAAAAGCAGCTTGTTAGCCTTTTGAGCACTGGACTAGAGCAGCGGTCTCCAACATCTACTTTTGTATGGCCAACTACAGTCTCCAAATTAAAACTTCATGGAATCTCAAGAAGATAAAATAGATTGAATATTTATTTGGTTGAATAAAACACCCCTCAACTCTGTTGTGCCCTCACTTCCCACAAAGAATCTCTAGGAACTCTAGAGTCCCTCAGTACCAGCTTTGGGAACCACTGGTTCATATCATCCTTAAGTGCAACTTCTTGGCTTGAGATATAGGGCAACCTCCAAGTTTCAAAGGTTTGGTGGAAATGTTTTTTACATTGCTCTACACCAGTGGCCAAAACTACTGGACTGTTGAGGTTCTGTCTCAAAACAATTTGTCATCTGGAACAAGTCGGGGCCCTGAGTCAATTTGCAATAGCTAGTTCAGAGCTGGAATAATAGGGAAGAAAGGCTTCTGAGAAGAAAGCAGTAATCTGATAACCAGGAGCTCTTTTGCTATGCCATCAAAAATAAAAGACACTCTTTGGCAGATTCATTGTTTATGTGAGGCCCTGTGCTTAGTTCTGGGAAGATAGAGGTCAGTCAGATATAGTCCTTTTATATCACGACCTCATGTTCTATGAAAGATACAGAAAAGAGGCAAATTCAAAAGAGTGTGATGTGTTATAATAAACATACAGACGAGATGTGAAGGGAGGCCAGAAGCCAGCTTCACAGGCAAGTAGAGGGGCTGCCAAGACACACCCAGTAGAGAGTGTAATATGAGAATTCATTATACTTATAGAAAATAATGAGTCGCCTCATGGAACTCAGAAATGTGGAGATGTGGTGAGAGATGAAGAGATAAAGATAAGTTGTTTAAGTTGTGAGGGACCTGGAATGTCAATGCAAAGAAGTTGGATTTTGACCAAAGGTAGGGAGCCATCAAAGGTATTTGAACAAGGTTAAATTTTTCTTTGAAAGAGAGAACTCCAGCAGTAGTATGTAAGGTGGACTGGAAGGGAAGGCATGGTGGCAGGGAAACCAGTTCAGAAGCCGTAGCAAACATCCATCCATGCCAGAGCTACCGGAGGGCCAAGATGGAGGGCTATAGCAGTGTTGGTAGAAAAGAAGGGCAGGTTCAGGAAACATTACAGAGAAGTTTCATGGGTATGATTTGGTGACTGGATGGCAGCAAACGAGAAAGATGGAGGAGTCCAGGTGATTCCCATGATTCTTGCTTGGGTGACTGGATGGACGATGGTAACTTAACCAAGAAAGGGAGCCCTGGAAAATGAGGTTTTCAAAAGAATGATGAAGAATTTTGATCTTTAGTGCTGAGTGTGAAGTACTTGTAGGACCTTTTGGTGAAAGTGTCTAATAGCACTTCCCACATCCTTTCCAGACCTGTCTTTCTATCTACAATCTCCACTCCTTCCTGAGCCCCTGTGTAGCTATCCCATGCTCACCAGCCATTGCTCTGACCTTCTGGATTGGCCCAGGCTGTGAAAATGGCTGATGAGGCTGTCTCAGAACATTTGCCTGATCTACATCTGTAAGCCTGGGCCTGACTTTCTGTGTTGCATTCCTGCGTCAGGTACCTGGGTTTCCCAGCTCTTTCTGACCACAAAGAAAGCTGTTACACTCCTCCACAGGTCTGGAAATCTTTCCCCATCACAAGGAACATCTTGAAATTGCCCTTTGCACTGACCTTATCCCCGCCTCTCCCTCCTTTCAGTCTGACTCTGGCACGGGTGGCAGTCGGGGGGTGGGGAAGGATGACACAGAGTCAGAGTGCAGAAGACCTTGGGACCTTCTAATTCAACCTTCTCATTTTTCAGACAAGGAAACTGAGGCCCAGGGAGGGGAGACAACTAACTCAAAGTCACAGAAGAAGTTAATGTCAGATCTGGGACTAGATCTTAAAATTCTCAACTCACAGTCCAATGTTTTTGCCTGGAAGGAATTCACTGTAGATCACGGTTGAAAGATTTCCTGTCTCAAATGATAATCAATTCCAGATACCCACTAACTAAGTAGATCTTTCTACTATTCTGACTTGTTAGGTAAAATATCTATCAAATGATAGATAAGCTATGACCTGCAAATGTTCTTCATATATTCGTAAGTCCTAATTGACCAGATCTGTCAAGAATTAGTTACAAGAATTATTTAATCGTTTTCAAAAGAAAGGAAGTTAACGGAATTACTATTCTGATGATTTTCATAAGCTCAGCATTTCAGTCTACTACTGCCCTCCTGAGCTTTACAATGATGCCCAATCGCAATTCAAATAAATGTATTTGTTTCTATGTTTTTTCCCTTTTAAGCTGGTCTCCCAGTCCCCTCAGAGCTGGAAGGAAAGGTCTAGGGTAGCTGATGGATGGAATCTGGTGCTGAGGCCAAACCTGTAGTCAGGCTGGAGCCACTTGGGTTGGGGAGCCGGGGCTCTTGTTACAGGCCAACTATTACCCCTCAGGTTGCCTCAGCCACTTCAGCAGGAGCCCAGAGAGAAGTACTGAATGGTTCCGGGCAACAAAAGGACTTTTGTGCACTGGGAGCAAGGGGCCTCAGGGAAGATTTGGTATAAGGGAGGTGCAAGGGAAGGTCAAGCAGCCTCCTCACCTCTGCTCTCTGCTGGGAAGGAGAGCTAATGGGTTAAGCAGAAGTGTGGGGTTTGGAAGTCAAGAAGTCATTGACTTAAAGAGCAGCAAGATACCTTACAGATCATTTAGACCAAACCATTCATTTTATAGTTGGGGACACTGAGGACCAGAGAGGAGAAGGGACAGGCCCAAGGTCATACAGCTGGCAGAGGGCAGACTCAAAACTGAAACCTAGAGCTTCTGATTCTCACTTCAGTACTTACGAGGCAGTTCAGAATTGTGGATTTCGTTTAGAGGGAGGAGCCTCCAGAACCTATCTTCATCTCAGGAGCAATTCATGCTTAACAACATGATGTGAGGACTTGGAAAAATTATGAAGTGATGTGGGGAACCCAAGAGCACCTAGTGAGTCTTGGAGTGAGTCCCAAATGTCGGAACCATCTCCTAACCCACTGGTTTGTGCTACCATAACTAGCTCTGTGTTTTCCAATGTTTGGTATTGTTATACAGGGTCTGGCACAAATAACGCCCCTTTTTACTACAAAATCTTTTATTACAAAATCATAAGCATGTAACTCTGTAACATAATGATATCACAGTCAAGCACACCATATGATATTTTAGGTGAAATGTTCAAATTAAAACTATAAATTATTATACCCATATTGTTACCCTACCAAACACACTCAAGCAGGCCTTACTTCTGCTGGACCCTGTATTTATGGGATGATTTCGCACAAGACATTGACATCGTGAATTGTGACAGATACACATTGAACTCGGTGTGTATTAGAAGAAATATAACTAGTACTTCAAACCCTAATTTTATAGATATTAGAGCTTAAAGTGAGGTTGTTTAAAATTGGGCTGCTTTTAAGAAAAACAATAAGGAAATAATGGCATAGGATAAAGTGATGGCAAATATTGTGAAGATGGTTCACATATAAGCGAATGTTGGAAAACACTGTACTAGTGGATTCTCGGGTTATGATGGCAGGACCATCAATGATCATTAGGCCATACTCCAGGGCCTGGGCAGCCCTACATATGTTGAAGCCATTTGGACATTCTTTTTGTTTTCCCTTAAGATTTTATTTATTTATTTATTTAGTTAGTTAGTTAGTTAGTTAGTTATTTTAGAGAGAATGGAGAGACAGAAACATCAGTGTGAGAGAGAAACATCAATTGGTTGCCTCTCATACATGCCCATATAACCCACAGCCCAGGCATGATTGGGAATGCAACCAGTGACCTTTTGCTTTGCGGGACAATGCCCAACCAACTGACCCACACAGGTCAGGGCCAGTTGGACATTCTTAATGTTGTCTTGTGAAGATGGTGGCAAAGGTTTTCTCTATCAATGACCCAATGTAGGACAAAAGCAGTAGCATTTCAGAGAAACCTCTGATTGACTGATCTTAATAGCAAGAAGATTAGATAGCAAATCACAGGCAATTGTCACCTATGAGTCAGAGTCTCAGCTTTTTCTTCTCTAAAAAGTCCCTGGTTGGTTGTCTCCTCTACTAATTCTGTCCCACTATGGTAGAACTTGTAAGAATGGCATACAAGAACACGACAGGCTCAAGGTGCAAATGGAACATTAAGGGTCAGAGAGAGGAGTGTTCTTCAGATCATTCAACCATGAGAGGCACAGTCAAGACTGGATCCCGGGCCTCTTGACTACCAAGTTAATGCTTATTCCACCACTGCCCCACATTTCCTTCTCCATTAACCTTTCCTCACACTCCCCTCAACCGCATCCCCACCCCAATTCAGGCAGCTGCAACCTCCACTGAAGTCTTGTCTGGCACAGCTCGCTTTCTTTAGACCTGAACTCATCAAAGACCCAAGAATCTGGTAACATGGGTCACCTCCAGGAGGATTCTGGGTGGTTATGGGACAGAAATGAGAAGGCTGTATTTTGAGCCTTTTGAATTTTGAAACATGTGAAGGTATTACCTAGTCCAAAAATAAATAGCAAAATAAATAAAGAGTTCTGTTTCTTCCCTGAGCTAAATCTCAAAACTAATCACATTTATTTACCACTATGAAGTTTTTAATGTGCTATCTCCTGATCTGTAGAAGAACTCCATGCAATAAATTGCCCCATTTTATAGATGTGGACAGTGATCCAGAGACAGGAAGTTCCCTGCCTGGGCTCACACAGTGAATCAATAATGAAATTTGGGCTAAAATCCAGGCCCCTGATCGCCAGTGCCTTGATGCTTCCATAGCCACATCCACAAAGCTCATGATTTGTGCCAGATTATCCTTGGATCAGCCTGAACCAATGTGTTCACATTTGCCCTTAAATAGACATTTTTAAAATTTTAACTTAAAGAATTAGCACAACCAGTACCAGCTCAGCTCTGTAGGTGTCCACCTCTTCTGCCTGGCAGCACCCCCTAAAACACACGTGTCTGTCCTCTGGAAGCCACTGACCACTCAGCCACCTGGTGCCCACCCTCCAAGGATTCAGCACTGGTGACTTAGCCTGGCACAAACATTCTAATGAGGCAACTTGGCAGCTGCAAAGGCATTCGTCTGGGGGGAGGGTCAGTATTTCAGGGCCTAAGGGGTTTCTTTTTAGCCTTTGCAGCTGGTGTCTCTGAAATGGAGAAGTTTGTCCTTCCCCAAGTATGGGCAGCCCACAGATCTTGTGCCCCCAGAAGTCTCTGTTGCAAAGCAGGAACTATGCTCAGCAAGAAAGCCTGGCATAGTGATGGGGGGAGGTAAGGGGTTGTGAAAAAGCAGATGTATGTTGTGTGCTGATCAAAGCAGTGTTCCTGCTTCAAAATAGGTCCCCTCTCATCTACTGTCATGGCAATGCAAATAAACACCCCATCCTGTTGGCTCTTCTTCCTTTTTAGCAACCACCACCCAAGAACTTGGGGTCTTAAGGTGGAAAAGTCCTTGGGAGGTCATCAGATCCCCTGTCTGCCTCTTGGTAACACTGTGTCCAAACTAGCTCCAACTACCTGGGGAGGTCCTCAGGACCTCACACAGGTCCTTAGCATGTCACTTGTTAATTACTGACTTTCTGTTCCATGTGACCCTCAACCCTTACTGCCACCTAGGAGCTGTACTTATTCAAGTCATGAGCTCATCCTGATGAAAAACTGGAGCCAATAGACATGGCTGAGATGGGGCTGGAGTCAGGAGGATGACCTAGATGACCTCAGCAAAGTCCAGATGATGGCAGGAGGTTAGATGCTGGCAGTCAACGCATTCCTGACCAGTATCCTCCTTCCTCTTCCTCCCCAAAGCAGCCATCGTCCTCTGGATGACTGTGTCCTCCTTAACAAAGGGAGTTGCTCCCAGAATGACACCCACTTGTCCACACCCAAGTAGGACACCAGAAGGAGAAGGCAGATTAGCAATCAGGGAATCAGGCTCAAAGAAACTTGTTAAAGAGAAAAAGGAGGGATTTTTTTTTTTCTCTCAAGGCTACTTATATCCCCCAAGTACTAACTACTCATCTTGGTAGGCTTCCAGATAAAGCAAATTGTGGAAATAGCAAAACCACTGACGCTCAAATGTCAAGTCTCTTTCCTTCACCCTCCACTTACCTGTTGCATTTCTCAACATACCTGCCAACCCTAACATACTTCCTCCCCAGCGGATAAGGCCTCTGAGAACAAGGGAAGCATATGGGTGGCTGCCACTTGCTGATAGCTCTTCAAGGAAATCCTCCTCTGGCTCTCTAACCAGACAAAACCCTCCATCCTAGAAATGAAGAAGCTGTGCATGCTTACTCACCTCCAAAAGGCCAGGCCCATGTAGCCCAGGAAATGCCCACTGGAGGGAGACAGATCCTCTCCAGATTCTGCACCTAAGTCATTGGCTGTACTGCCCAGGAACCTAATCAGTCAGCCCAATAGGGGCACAGGCCCATTGCATGCTACTTGTGAGCTCCACCTCGCACACTTACCAGCATTCTTCCTCCCATGCCGTATCGGGAAGCACTGCAAAGGAAACAGAGAAGAAATCAAAACATTTCAGACATCCATGCAATGTCAGAATGGGAAGAGATGTTTGCAGTCAGCAAGTTCAAGGTGCCCATTTTACAGAAAGACACACTGAGGGCCATAGAAAAGGAAAACGAAGTACAAGTGGAGGAAAGTGGAACCTAGAAGCCCAGACTCCTGACTGTCCACCATAATACTTTCTCTCACTTCACTTGCTGATTCCTTCAGTTCACCATTTAGGGAGCAGCACCAAGTTAGGGGATTGGGGACAATCTACACAATTCATGGTACTGTTCCAAGGTCTGACAATAGGGATTATGAAAGAATTGGTCAGCATTGGCTAGGCACGTACCATCCTTGGTATAGCATCAACCGGGTTAAAAGAAAGGTGTGCTGGTAGAAAGAGTAGTATTTAGAATTGGCAATCTCAAATTCAGGGCCACCTTCTACTTACTGATTATGTGTCATTGCACATAACCTGTTGAGCTGTAGTTTCTGCATTCACAATACTAGGATAGTAATAATCCCAGCCTCATAGGCTTAGTGAGAAATTAATGTACCTTTAAGCACTTTTAAAAATAATAAAGCACATTATAAATTCATTCATTCAGGAAATATTTCTAAAGCATCAATGTCCCTCAAAGCCCTATGCTAGATGCTAAGAATATAACAGTGATATGGACAAGTAACGTCCCTGTCCTCGTGGAGTAGGGGCAAACAATAAACAGGTCAATCAATCAATAAATAAGGAAATTTCAGATGTCACTAAGAACCGGGAAAGGGAAATTGAAAAAAAAAAAAAACAGGATGAGGTAGAGTGATAGAGCAGGAGGAATAAGGGGTTTGCTTTTCTTTAGAAATGGTGGTCAGAGAAGGTCTCTCAGAGAAGTTGAACTTTGAGCAGAGTCCTGAATGACAAGAAGGAGCCAGCAATATGACAATCTGGGTGCAGAAGATTCTAGGCAGAGGTTGAAGAGAATAGCAGAGGCCAAATTTCTCAGGGCTTTGAAGGCCAGAGTGAGGGTTTCAGCTCTGATTCAAATGACAGCAGGTAGCCACTGGGAGGTGTAGAGCAGGAGAATGACAAGATGTGATTCCCATCTTCAGAAGATCCCTCTGGCAGCTGTGTGGGGAATGGGTTGTGGGGCTAGAGTGAAAACAGGAGGATCTCTTAGGAGGCTTTTGCAATAGTTTAGATAAGCAATATCGATGGCTTGGGCTAAAATAGTAGTGGTAGAAATGTTAATTCAATAGTTAAGAAGGAAAGAAAAGAGGATTCCTCTTAGAGATAGATGGGACTTCTTACCTATGCTCTTGCTTTTGTGCAGTCAGCCTCTAAACCAAACAAAGGTTATCAGGAAAAGAGTTTCATAGTGTTTTTCATCTCTCTTATCCTCTGAACAATGATTGCCACTCCAGGTGCAGACAACAATGATCTCTAATCCCTGGAGATTAGGCTCAGCCCTAGATCACCTTAAAATGACTAAAGGTCAGGTGTATCAGGTGTACTCTTGTAGACCACAAGACAACCTGGTGAATCTTCAACACACAATTGTCCACAGGAGAAGAAGGAGTAGGGGGTGATCCCCAGGTGTTCATTGACAAAGCCCTTAAGGGATACTAGTGAAGGAAATGGAAAATTCTGGAATGACATAGATTTTAAAAGAGGAGAAAGACCAATTAAGAGAGACAAATATGAAATTCCCCTACAAAGCTACGAATTGGACCCATTTAGGATTAAGCAAGTCAATATACTTCTCACTAGTGGACAAAGGGTAGCAAAAAGAAAAGAAGAAGGAGTGAGAGAGAAGGAGGAACAAGACCCTATGTAGTCCTAAATGAGATAATTCTGGGAAGTTAGAACTGACAGGTGGGACAGACTGTTCTGCAGTCCTGTTCTATTCATATTAAATCCCTCCTCTCCCACCCTACCCCCAACCTGTCATAGGTATAACAGAATGAAAGCTAGTTCAGAAGCTAATAAGGCTTTAAATTTACACAAGAATTTACAGGTTACAAATAAGTGACTTTGTTTGACTGTTACAACCAGTCTGCATGGTAGGTTTTATTATCCTCATGTGACACATGAGAAAAATGAGGCCCAGAGAAGTGAAATGACTTACCCAAGGTCACACAGTTAGTAAATGTCAGCACCAAGTTTACACTTTAAGCCTATGCAGCTGACAATTTTATGGCATCCAATTTTTTCTGTGGCCCAGGATAACCCAGACTGGGCCAGGAATACAAGTCCCACTCTGTTTTGGACCCTGATCCTGCCACTGTTTTGTTAGCTGAAGGGCTCACAGGGTAAGATGAGATAGGAGTTTTTGCATCAGAGTTCTGCTACCAAGTGAGGGCTTCTTTTGTGTTCTGGTTGTAGACAGCCATTCTAGAAGAAGACAAGAATCAGTGCTGACCATTTTCCCACCCAGTGGGTCATTCACTCACTCACTATGAACCTCCTCAGGGCCAGACCCTGTGCTGGGTAATCAGATTCAACTAAAACTGGCATGTTCCCTGCCCTTGAGGAATTCATGGCCAAGTTGGGGGGCTGGGTAGTCCATATGCACAAATCATCACAATTGCATGTGAGTGCTGTTGGAAAGTATAAAGCCTTATGGAACTGAGCAGAGGGAGTAATTAGTTGCTGACAGTGCAGGTGCATTGTCATGAGGACATTTGGGAAGGAAGCAGCATTTGGAACAGGTCTTGAAAGATGAATAGTAGTTCATGAGGCAGACAAAGGGACAGAGCATGGCAAGCAAAAGGAAGAGCATAGCAAGGGCAAGGATGTGTGCAAGCATACAGTTTGAGGAACTGTGTGTAGTCCGGCTGGAGAGCAGAGTGCCAGACAGAGAGAGAGAAATGAGTCTGGAGCAGTGGGTGGGAGTCAAATCATGAAGGACCTTCTAGGTCACATGAAGAAACTTGAATTTTATGCAGAGCCCCATGGAGAACCATTGAAGAGGTCTAAACATGGGAGTAACATAGTCAGATTTATAGTTCAGCATGTTGCTCTATCTGTAAAGAATAGATTGGGAATGGGGGTAGGAGAAGTTGGGCATAACTAGTGATAAGGACAGAGCAGATCAGGGCAGTGGTCTTTGGAATAGAAAGGAGGGGAGCAATATATAAACTATTTCTTCATTAGAACCAAAGTCAATGGTAGGATGTGGGAAGATAAAAGAGGTGTCAAGGATGAATTCACTGTTTCTGGCCTGGGCAACAGAGTGGCTGACAGGGGCTATTACCATATTTTGCCATGTATAATGCACATCCATGTTTTTGACCCAAACTTTCAGGAAAAAAAATCCTTTATTTTAATTTTTAATTCAATTGTTTATTAATTTATATTTAGAAACAAAACCGATAATCATATTCCAGGGTATTATTTTGCATATGGATATTGTTGTTGCTTTCTAGAGTTACACTTTTAATGCATAAGCATAAATAAAAGAATTAAAAACATTTGTATAGATACAGAATTAGTATTACCCATGTATAATATGCACCCTTATTTTCCCCTCAAAAATTTGGGCAATGCCCTTGCCTGGTGTGGCTCCGTGGATTGAGTGCTGCCCTATGAACCAAAGGGTCGCCAATTAATTCCCAGTCAGGGCACATGCCTGGGTTATGGGCCAGGTTCCCGGTAGGGGGCGTGCGAGAGGCAACCACACGTTGATGTTTTTGTCCCTCTCTCCCTTCTGCTCTGTCTAAAAATAAATAAATAAAATCTTTAAAAAAATGTTGGGGGCAAAAATTACGCATTATACACAGCAAAATACGGTACCTGAGGTCAGGGACAGAAGAAAAGATGTGATTCGGAGCCAGGGGAAAGGGGTTATTCCTTTTGTAATGAAGTTCTTTTGGACCTGTTGGGTTTGAGGGTCTGTGCAGCATCCACTCAGAACTGTCCAGTAGGCACTGTGGTAGATTTACAGGTGCAAAGTTGCACAGAAGTAGGTATGGTCCCTGCCCCTGAGCAGCTTGCAATCTAGTGGCAGATAGAGTGACCAGACAGAAAAAAGACAGGAGTTTCTGAGAGTTAAAGGGAGTCATGTTGAAAGAGTGAAAAGGACAGAGAGCCAAAAGGGGGATGGGGGCAGAAAGCTACTTGCTGTTCAAGAAGCTGGGAAGTCTGAGAGGGGTGACTCGGAGACAGGCTGCAAATGCTACTGACAGGTTCTGTGCAGACCAAGGAGTTCTCAGCCAAAAATGGCTGGAACAGAGCTCACTATCCGTGCATGGTCTCTGCTAAACCTGAAAGCTCTGTGACTAGCCTTATCCTACCAAGGGCAAGCTTAGGGAAATTATTCGTCCTTTCCTTGCCTGGTTTCTCTGCTCCCCTGAGCTCCTGGCCAGCTCTATGCCACAGGCCCAAGCCTGGGGGCCAGTCAGGAGAGCACGTTCTTCACATTCCAGCCTCCCCCGTCCCTCTCAGCTGAGCCACACAGAGCCCTATTCACAGCCTGACCCTCCCTTCCTCCAGACTGAGCTCTCACCGCCCCCAGGCCGAGCCCCAAGTTCTGCTAGCAGAGACTATGGCTACTGTGGGAAGTAGACTCTGTGGACCCCTCAGGAGCTGACTCTTCTGTCTCTTGAGGTCTCTCCACTACAAGGGGGTGCAGAGAGCTTAGCCACTTGTGGGTGCATGAGTGTGTGTGTGTGTTCTATGCACTCAGCCAACTCCTTGAGGCTAGGCCTAGAACAGGGGCTGTGTTGGGCTGGATACAGGGGCAGATAAGACACAGGTTGGGTCCTCTGAGGTGCTCACGGTCCTGGGTGGAGACAGTTGGGTGCATGGAGGGTGGGATGCGGGCTGGATCTGGATTGAGTGTGCTACTGAGTCCTAAATTAAAGTCCTGGTGTCATGGGGCCACTTTTAAACCCCATCCCAGGGATCTGGGATTATGAACATTCAGGGTGTGATGTCTGCTGGGAGTAGGGTGCTGCAGCCCTGAAGGATACCCATCTCTTTCCTGGAAATTCTAGAGGAGACCCAGTTCAGACTAGGACTGATCAACACATGTGACTTTGACCAATTCTTTGCTGGGCTTCAGACTTGTTGCCTATAGTGACAGTGGGTCCCTGATGATGTTTATCCTTCCCTCACAAGGAAGAGAGTGAGGAACAATCCCAGCCAGGAAAGGTCAATAGAAGCAATGACTTCTAGAAGGTCTTGCTAGAACTCAGAGTCTGGGACCGCCTTTCTGAGGACTCCCCAGAGGGTCTATCTTCCCTTTGCTTTCTCTCAGAGGGTATGAGCTGTCCCCACTAGCATGGAGTGTGGGGTCTTTCAGAAGGTCCGACTCCTCTTGCCTATGCCCCAGAACTACCATGGTCTACTACACACTCATCCACCCCCAAAAGAGTGCCCGACCTGTAGCCTCAGAAATGCTGATCTGCATGTCATTTTATAATTCACCCTATGACAGAAATCCCTGCTGCCTTGAACTCTATTTACCTTAATTCCCTCCTGTCAGTCCTGGCAGGGCCTCCTTTCCACCTTCCCCACTCCCCACTCCTCTCCTGGCCCACAGGGCTTCTCCAGGTCCAGATTCTGGCCTTTGGGCCCTGTTTCCCCCAGCCTTCCCTAGCCTACTGACTCCCCGCCTCCACAGCAGGCAAGAGCTGGGCCAGGAAGGAGAGTGAGCTAGCAGCTGCAACCCCCAGGGGTTCTCTGGATAATCTCAGGAATGTCATATCCCGAAAACTTGACTTTCCCACTGGCCAACAGGGACCCTCCTTCCTGACCAGAGCTTGGGAGTACTGCCAGGAGAGGGGCCTTATACAGGGTGAATGCAGGAAAAAGCCCGGAGGGGAGACACACAGTGGTTCCAGGGTGGAATGAAGCCTATTTTCCAGACTCTGAACTAGTCTGACCAGGTGTGAGGATAGGAGGAGTGGAGGGAATTACCTAAACAACCCACTTTCTGAGCTTCAGGGTCCTAACACCAGTGTTTCCTACTTTCTTTTTACCTCCACTGGATGTTCCCAATTCTAGGTTCTCCCCAGGCAGGTATAATTATCTTAGGTTAAACTGAGGACACAAGCCATGGGCCCGGAGTCACAGAAAGCAACCTATCAACTTTCCTCAAATTGAACCTGCATTTGCTGAGCAACCACACACAGTGGGTCCTTTCGCACATGTCATTGTTGCAATCAATTACGAAGTAGGAAATCTCCTGCCATGTTGTTGATCAGGAAACTGAGGCTGAGAGAGAGAAAGGAGAGGCTGAAGCTGAGCTACCAGATTACTGTCCCATTTCCAGCAGCTACTGCATTCTATCATCATACCACATTCTTCTCTCAAGGCCCCAGGGTGACCCAGCCCAGGTTAGAGGAAGGGCCAGGGAAAATCAACCCACACCCATTTCCAGGGCTTCAAGCCCCATTCCCCAAGTACAAGACTTCCCCTTAGCAGTCCCAGCCTTCGAACTACCTGGTTGCTGAGTTCCCTGGCGACAGCCAGCAGCTGCAGCAGCTCAGAGGTGGGCCTGATGGGTGGGGTCAAGGAGCTCCACTCCTCTACCCCATGGTGAAACCTCTGACCCTGCATCCCAGTCCAGGTCATGTGAGTTGCTGCTCCCTGGTATTGTTACTAGTAACTTGGAAATGCAGCCCAGGCTCTGGCTCCCAGGACTTCCCAAACCTCCAGCTGTTCTCAGGACCCGGGGGCCGCTGGGAGGACTGGCCTTCAGTGCAGGCTCATTTCCCTGACCCAGGCTTTCCTCTCCTCCCCAGAGACCTTGAGTGGAAATCACTGACATTTTGGGAGCAGTTTTTTTTTCACTTTGCCTGGAAGTTCAGAGAAGTAGATATGAAATATAATGGGAGTGCCAGACAGCAAAGGAACCCATCAACAAAATGAAAGAACACATCACTGAATGGGAGAATGTATTCTTCAATGATACATGTGATATAGGGTTAATACCCAAAATTTATTAAGAACTTATACAATTCAACAGCAGGGAGAGAAACAATCCAATTTAAAAAATGGGCAAATGCTAAGAATCCTGAAACATCAATCAGAAAAGGACAATAGCCAAGATCTGGAAACATCCCGAGCGTCCAACAGTAGATGAGTGGATAAAAAAGCTGTGGCACATTTATACAATGGAATACTATGTGGCTGTGAAAAACAAGGAACTCTTACATTTTGCAACAGCATGGATGGACCTGGAGAGCATTATGCTAAGTGAAATAAGCCAGGCAGAGAAAGACAAATACCATATGATCTCACTTATATGTGGACTCTAATGGACAAAATAAACTAATAAGCAAAATGGGAACAGAGGCATGGATACCTAGCACAGACTGACAGATCTCAGGAGGGAGGGCCATGGGGGGCGCTGGATAAAAGAAGGTGAAGACATTAGCCAAAGAACATATACATATAGCCCATGGACACAGACAATAATAGTAGAATGAAGGCCAGGAGACAGGGTGGGCAGGGTTTGGGTGGAGGTGGGCAAATGGGAGGGAATGGGGAATATCTGTAATAAAGTCAACAATAAAAAATTGGGCAAAGGACCTGAATGGACACTTCTCCAAAGAGAACATACAGAGGGCCCAGAGACGTATGAAAAAATGCTGGATGCCACTAATCAGAGAGATGCAAATTAAAGCCACAATGAGATATCACAACACACTCACCAGAATGGCTGTCATCAATAAATCAAAAAATGACAAGTGCTGGTGAGGATGTGGAGAATGAGAAACACTTGTGCCCTGTTGGTGGGAATGCAGACTGGTGCAGCCAGTGCAGAAAGCAGTATGGATTTTCCTCAAAAACAGAACTACCTTTTGACCTAGTGATTCCACTGCTGGGAATTTACCTGAAGAAACCCAAAACACTAATTCAAAAGAATATATGCACCCCTATGTTCATTGCAATGTTATTTACAATAGCCAAGATTTAGAAGCAGCCCAAGTGTGCATCAGTAGATGAGTGGATAAAACAACTATGGGCCATTTACACAATGGAATACAACTCGGCTATAACAAAGAAGGAGCTCCTACCCTTTGTGACAGCGTGGATGGACCTGGAGAACATTATGCTAAGTGAAATAACCCAGGCCGAGAAAGGCAAGTACTATATGACTTCACTCATATGTAGAATCTAGTGAACAGTATAAACTAACAAAATAGAAACAGATTCATAAATAGGGAACAGACTGACAGCTGTCAGAGTGGAGTGGCTTAGGGCAGCTGGATGAAAAAGTGAAGAGATTAAGCAAAAAAAAACTTCACAGACTCAAACAACATTATGGTGATTACCAGAGGGAAAGGGGGCAGGGGGAGGTAGAAGAGGGTAAAGGAGGGATAAATGGTGATGGATAGAGACTTGACTTGGGGTGATGAACACACAATACAACGTGCAGATGATGTATCATACAAGTGTACCTCTGAAACCTATATATTTTATTAACTGTGTCACACCAGTAAATGTAATTAAAAAGTAAGAAAAAATACAGTGAGAGTGCCACAGCAGGAAGGACTCTCAGAGAGTCCTTTGTTTTATAGGTGGAGAAACTGAGGCACAGATTACATAAACACAGTGGATAGAAAATGGACTTTAGACCTAGATTACCTGGGTTTAATATCCCAAGTTTATCACTTAAGAGCTGTGTGACCTTGGATAAGTTTCCAAACCTTTCTGTGTTTCAGTAAAATGAGGATGAGAATAATAGCACTTGCCTTGCAGAGTTATTGTGACGGTGAAGTGAGTTAATATATATGAAGGCCTTGAAACAGTATCTACTACATAGTAGGTGCTCTATGGATGTTAGCTAATTTTAGCTCTAACTTTTTCTAGTGCTCTACAGGAAAAAAAAAAAAACAACCGAACCTGGCAATGCCAATTTGCAGCCTTTCCCACCAGCCATATTGTCAGGTATGTTTTCCAACATAACCCCCCCTCACAAGCTGAGCAGCTCCCACTCATATTGCTTTGGCACCAAAAAAGCTAAAGGCAAAGTAAGAATTTGTGTCTAAGACATAAGTCAGAGTCCTTGCCTTGCTTCCTACTTCTCATCTCACTTCCCCAGTGCCCATCCCCATCTCCCCCACTCCCCGGAACAAACATTGTCCAATTTCAGGTGACTCTTGAGCAAATCACACTCATTTTGCTGAGATGGGCAACAGCGGGAGTGGGGCAAGCATTAGGAGTGAACTGAGATCAGGCAAGTTCTGGAGGTCCCCATCCTCATCCCCAGGCTGGGCCCACCTTCAAGGCTGTTCTGGCTGTGTTGCTACAGGAAGTACCCTGGACCCAAGTTTAGCCATCCCATGACCTTGCAGACCAGGCAGGATTGCCACACACTGGAGCTAGATAGACTACAGTTGTTGACTGATCAGACAGTTTCTATCCTGACATTTTCTGGACTAAATCAGTCATACCCACCCACAGTGTACTGGGGGGGGGGGTGTGAGTGTGAAAAACTCTCATGTTATATCTACTAGACAGAAAGCTCCATGGTTAGGGACCTATAACTATTTTGCTAAACATGATCCATCTGCCCAAGGCCTAACACAGGCATTGTCATTTAGTAGGGCTTGAATTCATATTGCTCAATTGAATGAAGGTATGAATTCCTGAAGCCTGTTCTCAGCCTAAGGAAACCCCCCTTTCATTCAAGATAAAAAACCAAGTAGACATATCAACAGGCTTTGCCATCATTATTTCATGCAACCCTCACTACAGCCTTACAAGGTACGAATTCTACTTTTCCCCAGTATACAAATAATAACAATGGTTAATGTTTGCTGATTGTGTGCTGCATACTTTTCTAAGCCATTTATACATAGTGCAATAACTCATTTAAGCCCACTAACAACTTTACAAGGTGGGTACTGTTATTAGCTGCATTTTACAGAGAGGGAACTAAAGCTCAGAAGGTGAAATGATTTTCTCAAAGTCACACAGCTAGTGAATTGTAGCTCAGATAATAAAGGGTTGGATGCCATGCCCTCTTACTCTAGAGGTTTGGGTCCTTTCCTGCACCAAGAATACCAAGGTCCAGCTCCCACACACAAATTTCCAAGTCTGTCATTTTGGCCCCTTCATCTATCACCGTTCACTCCCAATGCCTACACCCAGAGCAAGTCTCCTGGCTCCTTGCCTCCTCCCTCTCCTGTCTCCAACTTTACTCTTCCTTGAAGAAGTCTCCCTTATCTTTTCCTTTATGAATCATCCCTTCAGATTCCAATCCACGTGCACATCCACGATACGCCAGACTTGTATATACAGCATTGCACTTGCAACTCCACCAAGTCTTACCCACTGAGGAGAGGCAGCTTGCTCAGGTCCACTTAGCCTAGATGTGGCAGAGTTGGGAATTGTGTGCAGGTCAGTCTGACTCCGTGTCCAGTGCTCTTTCTGCCACACCAAGCTGCCTTCTCTTCAGAACCAGAAGACTCTTCTGAGAAAGCTTCCTAGATCACCCAAAAACAAACTCACATCTCTCTTTTACACCATCTATGCCAATGACCTACGCTTCACATATACAGAGCACATGTCACCATCTAGACGATCTACAATTAGCTACACACAAACAATCCACAGTGTGAATTTTTCACGTGTGTTGGAGCCAGTACCCACCACTCAGCTGACACATAATTTGACTAGTCTGTGAAAATGCAGAGAGGGGTCCAGGGGGTGAAACCTCCTTCTCGGGAGTATAGGGCTTTTTCTTGCCCTTTGCTAAGTGGTTTTTCCACAACCTGAAAGTCTATGTCATAACTCCTTTCTTTGGACCCAGTAATTGAGAGATGGCCATATGTACAAGTTTCAGATATACACACCTAAACTCAGGCTGATTAACGGACCTGTGGAAGTACCTTGAGATGAAACAAGCTATCTAAAGAGGTGGTGAGCCCCACATTGTTGGAGGTGTGCAACAGTGCCTGGCCATCTACTTGGTAAAGAGGACATTGACATGGAATGTGGGAATGGCATCCAGAAGTATGCGAGGGTTTCTACTCATTCATGTGCTCTTCTGAATTCTCTATAATCCCTCCTGCCCCTCCCATAGCAAATACACACTACATGTGGCAAACGAGTCTTGCTTGGGACGACAAAGGTCTGGAAAAGTAGAAACGTCGTGGGGACTAGGAGTGGAATTGCTGAATCACCAGACATTGCCACACTCTCACCCTATATCCTGCCATGCTGATTCTGAGCAAAGACTGGGAAGCTGTAAGCTGGCCTGGGGTCAGAGAGGACCCAGAGTGTGAAGAAGCACATGTGAGCACATGTGCAAACATGAGCACATGTATGTGCATGAAGATGAGCCTGCATAGGGAGTGTAAAAGCACACCTCCATGTGAGCAGGTGCCCAGGCAGCCACCTGAAAGTCCTATACACACTGTAGTAGCTCTTGAACAGGACAGGATGCTTCAGAATGTGTCCTTGGATGAATACAGAAGAGCCCTCATGCACATATGCACTCCTATGCGCAACTAAGTATGTGAGGACAGTTTTCCATACAGACTTCAAGGAGCAAACACCATGCAGAAGATTGGTGGCTGCACAAAGAAAGGCCTGAGACGCAAAGGTGCTACCGAAGAACCTTCAGGAGGGTGCAGTCATTGAGGATGGGGCGATGGAAAGCAGGGTCCAACCCCCAAACATGACTGCCTTTCCTCCAGGCTTCAGCATTCCAGAGATTAAGAGCCAACAGTGGCAACACTTAATGTTCATACAGTGGAAACAGCACCAGTGGAAGGAAAAGTTGGCAGCTAAGAAAAAACTGATAAAGGAGAGAGAGGCTCTTGGTGATAAGGTTCCACCGAAGCCTCTGCCCAAGAACATTGGCAACCAGCGTGTGTGCGATGCAGCCACAGGGGAACCTAATGATGAAGAAGTGGCTGATGATGAAGCTACAGACGAATTTGCTTCGTACTTCAACAAACTTCTCCCAAGATTCTCACTCATTACAACATCAGATAGACCTCATGAGAGAATAGTATGACTCTCTCTGTACAGCTCTCCACAGTTATACCAAACTCACAAGTTTATTACAAAAGAGAGGTGGCTCTAAAAAAATTATTCCACAGTGCATCTCAAGAGATTTCACAGATTTGATCATTATAGATGAAGATCATAAAACACCAGATAGATTAATTCTGAGTCACTTTCCAAATGGACCAACTGCTTATTTTAAAATGAGCAGTGTTCGTCTGTGTAAAGAAATTGAGAGGCAAAGGACCCCACTGAACACATACCTGAAATAATCTGAATAATTTTACAACACAGCATGGTCATTCTGTTGGATGAATGTTTGCATCTCTCTTTCCCCCATAATCCTCAGTTTATTGGAAGACAGGTTGCCACATTCCACAATCAACAGGATTATATCTTCTTCGGATTTCACAGGGACATATTCAAGCATGAAAGGAAAGTGGGAATTCAGGAACTTAGACCACATTTTACCTTAAAATTAAGATCTCTTCAGAAAGGAACCTTTGATTCTAAATGTGGAGAATATGAATGGGTCCATAAGCCTCAGGAAATGGATACAAGTAGAAGAAGATTCAATTTATAAAGTACTGAAGGAGTAGTATTGGCTTTTGTTGAACAGACCAACTTGAACCTCTAACAGAAAACTCTTCAAAATGGCATTTACTGATTTCATACGCCTTCTTTTGTATCTGGAGAAATTACTAAGTGACCTGAATTACCACTTACTGTTTCTGTATGAAATACAAATAAAAGTCACTTTGGTAAAAGTTAAAAAAAAAAGTATGTGAGGACAGTGGCTTGGGAAAACTTGGAGTCCTTCATTGGACCATGACTGGGTGGCTAACCTCTACAAGGCTTCCTAGTTTAATAGGGACATTACCATCCATGATTTGCTTTGCTTCCCATAGAGGCCATATCAGTAAATGAGACAGGGTTATTAGCACATGCATGGATGTGTGCATGTGTGTGTGGCATGTGTCTAGATGCCCCGCCTGGGATTGCTGTTATGCTACCAGAGAAAGACTGTGTTGAGATTTTGCCACAAAATAAGTGAGGAGATTACGATCTATTACATAGACCATGTGTGCATCCGGTTGTGTCCTGGCCCCCTGTGTAAACTTGGGCACATCTCCTCCTCTCTTGGGCCTCAGTTTCCTCATCAGTAGTTTGAAGAGAGAAAAAATGGAGAAACAGGTGGTTTCTATAGGCCTTTCCATATCTGATATTGCGTAACTATCTACCTATGTTATAAGAGGAAAAAACTGAGGGACAGTGGGGAGTGTTGACCCTCTCAAAGTCATCTCGAGGTCATGGCTGAGATGGCGTTCCAGCCAGATTCTCCACCTCCCAGGCCAGTGTCCCCAAAGGACTGACATGCCCACCTAGCACAAGAGAGTAACATGAGAAAGGATTCACGTTCTGGGCGCTTGCTATGTGCATAATACCATGTTAGGTGCTGGAAGGGGGCAAAAGGACACACTGAAAAAACAGTCCTGCGTGTGCACGTGTGAAAGTGTGAGGCTGGACGACGTACTCATATGTGTGTTTGGTTGTTCGCAGAGACCACAGATACCCTCCCGGCCCACTGGCCTCCAGGGAAGACACATCAGACACGTATGGAACTATTTATACTTGGTTCATCTCACATCCAAGTATCTTGTCCCTTGGCTGCCCCTAACCCCCAGTGCAGCTCAAAGCAGATTGAGGCCCTGGCCTGGCTTTTTGCCACCTTCCCAGTATCCCTGGCTTCTAAGGTGTCACCCTTCAGCTCCCAAATAGGTCGCTTCTGGTGTGGAGGCTGTGGCAGAAAAGCAGACATGACCTGAAACCTTAATCCCAGAGTTTCCAAATATGGAATAATCATTGTTCTTTGCTTTGGTGCCTCCAGTGTACAGAAAGTCTGCTTCTAATAAGTCATGCGTGTTGGTGACCTACTCCATGCCAGTCACTTTAAAGACAACCTGCGTGAACCCTCATGGCATTTCTGTGAGGCAGGAACTGATTTTGCAGACAAGGAAGCTGAGGCTGAGAGAGGAGTTGCTCCAAGACACACAGCTAGTATGTGTAAGTGCGTCTTGGGCAGGGTCCGGTGGAATTCAAACCAATGTTTCTCTGTTTCCCAGCTCCTCATATCTCTCCAGCTGAGGGACAGCTCCATATGGTGTGGGGCTCAGTTTCCCCACCAGGACTCCAAGAAGGTTGAATGAGATGATCTGAAAGGGCCCTTTCAGCTCTGGCAGGCTCTGTCAGAGCCATGCCCATCCTTGCCATCAGCTCTCTCATGTGCTCAGAGAAGGCAGGGGGCTCAGAGCAGCCCATGCCCTCAACTGGGTTTATAAGCCCAGAAGGGCTGCCTGTCTGACTGGGGCCTCAAAACAATAGCACTGGAAATGGAAACATGAAACCGAAGTGTGTGTGGGGGTCCGGCAGGCTGCCTTCTCACCCTGAGATCTCACTGTGTGTTGATTGGCGTCTGCCACAACCCTGAATGTATATGTGCCTGCACATGTGCCTTTGCATTGGGTGCATACTTCCGTATGTCTACACAGTTTTGTGTATCTCCCTGGATCCATTTGTGCCTGTATACTTGTGGATGAGAAGGCATGTATTTGTGTGTAAGTGTGTCTACTTTTATATGTGCATGCAGGCATATGTCTGTGAGTCTACATGCTTGTGGCTGTGCACTGTATGGGCATTTGCATGTGTTTGTGTGTGTATAAACTTGAATGGCATGTCCATGCATGTGTATGTGTAGCTGAGAGTATGCAAAAACACATGTACATTCTGTGTTTGTGGATATGCTCAGAAGTGAATATGCATGTGAGTAGTAGTGTCTAGGACCTGGGATAGAGAGCCTTGGCCTTCCTTGGGGTTTTGTTACCCCAACAATTTCTAAGAGGTTGGCATGGGCTGATAGTGCTTGCTGGAAGTCTAAAAAGATTGGGGTAATTAGCATAAAGGGATTTAAATCCATGCCAAGCACTCAGAATGGTTGGCCAGGGTAGTGGACAGTGGTGGCAATCAGGCATCAGACCCCTCAGGCACTGTCACTTCCCCTTGCCTTGTCCTTATCATCACACCCATCTCTCATCTCCTCCCCACCCATCCTCACCACCATCACAGCCACCTTACTAGACTCTGCATCACCATGTGGTCCTCTACAATGTCCCCACCTGAGATTGCTAGAGTGTTTTTCTTAGAGCCATCCATTTAATTATATCTCTACTTTACTAAAATTCCCCTGTCCCCCTAACACAACAGTCTCCAGACTTTGGAATTTCATGGATGAGGAAGACAATGTTTAAATAAATAAATAAATAGGAGAACAGTCAGAGGGTCGCAAACATTTTTATTTTTCTGACGACAGACAATTAAAAAACTTCTCACTCCTATTTCATAAAGGAAAGATCATTTGAACCCCACCACCATAAAGCCATAACAATCTCCAAATAAAGAATAGTCTTTTGAGTTGAATTAATTTAGCTTTCTGAACACTGCACTACATTATCTTTACTTTTCTCTCATTTCCCCACAGATGAGTGAAAATCTCATTTGGGACCACAAAGTCATAGATCAATTGCAAACCCTATGAGAGGCAGCCCCTGGTTCCCCCTTTCTAGTTCCTCCCCCCTTGAACCCTGCACTTGAGGTACAGGGCTCCCCAGCCCACCACCACTTGACTGCCTCCACACTCTTGCTCATGAAGCTCCCTCTGCCAGGCATGTCTGGAATGCCCTTCCCCCTTTTTGGACTGACAGACTCTTCCTTTAAGCCTCAGTCTCAGCCCAAATGTGACCTCCTATGAAACTTTCCCAAGTCCCTCCAGCTGGAAGTGATCTTTCCTTCCAAGGTCCCAGCCTTACTTTCATCCTCTCATAGTCAGGCTAGTTGTTTGAAAGTCTTCTGACTGGGTTGAAATGTGCAAAGCCACACAGTGTCAAGAAGAGTATGGAGTTAGGAATTCAGACCCCTACTCTACCAGTCATACCTGAGGGACCTTGTAAACATTACTCGATCACTACCAATGTCCTTTCCCCATCTATAAAAGCAGGAAAACAATGGATTGTGGTGAAAATTACCACCACAGTGAATGCATTGGTGAGATTACTGGTTAGTCCTCACTGGGAGCATCATTCCTTCTACCCCTAATGCCATCAAAGGCTTTTGGTTTCCAAATGGGCATCTCCCGAATGACTGGATGAGCCTGGAAGAAAGCAGAGGAGCGGCACTGACCCAATTTGCTCAGCTACTGCCGAGCCAGCAAACATTTGAGGGCTTGACTTCCCTTCTGCCTGGAGGCATCTTTAGCAGCAGCCCACAGAGCTTACTGCCCGAGAGCTGTCATCTGGCCTCTGAAGGACAGGTCACTGTAGCCTCGGGGCACCTGTGAGCTCATCCAACGCCAGTGGGAGTGTAATCCCTTGAACCTTTTGATAAAATCATTTGGTAATCATATCCAGGCCCATAAAAAATTGGTCATACACCTTTAGCTTAGAAATTTCATCTTTGGGAATCACTACAAACAAAAAAAGGACTCAAAAGGTATTTACTGTAGTGTTATTTAAAACCATGATAGAGAAAAGGAAAAAAAATCAGTGTTCAAACAATAGGGCAATGATTAACTAAATTGTAGTAAATTAACTCAATAACATATTACATACCCATTAAAAATATGGCTTAAAAGAAATTTAAGCTAAATGAATTTCACATCAGAATAAAAATAGCATGGGCACAGTGAAGAATCACAGCTTTGAAAGATAAAGGAAGAACTGCAGATGAAAAACAAAAGACAGAAAGAAATACATTAAAATGTTAAAAGTGATTTTCCTGGGTATTGAAAATAATGGATGGTAGTTTTTTCTTTTCTCCTCTATTTCTCCATTCTCCAAGTTGTCTTAGTGCATAGATGCGAGTATTTTAATGAAAAGATCCTTTTAAAGAAACAGTGCCCCCAAATTAAAAAAAAAAAAAGTGCCTATGTCTGGTACTTAGAGGATGCTAAATCAACATCAGTTCCTTGGTTCTTGAGAGCAGAAATCATGCCCTACACAGCCTTGTGGGTCCCACTGTCCCACTGTGCGGCTGCATCCCTCGTGTCTGAGGAGACAGCAGCAGTCACTAAATATTTCTTAACTGATGGACTATCTAGCATAGTGTCTGCATAGAGTAGGTGCTTAATAAATATCTGTCACTGTTCCTACCTCCTCTTTGAGGACAGAAGCTATGTTCCTTTATGCCTTTGTGTAACTCCTATGGTGCCTAGTACAGAGTAGGTGCTTGCTATATGTTGATGGACATTAGTAATAATAATCATCATAGTAGTTACCACTACTCGTTTGGATACTATATGCCAGTCATCATGTTACATACTTTACACAGATTATCTCTTACATTTGTAAGCATTGAAGACACCAATAATAACACCAACCTCTTCATACTATAAAGTTGGTGTCACTATTGTCTTCATTTTAAAGCTGAGGAAACTGGGGGGCTCAAAGGGGTCAAGAATCTTGCCTTAGTGGCAAGGCCAGGGAAGAAACAAGGACAAGTTTTATGAAAAAGAGCCTACTCATTTTCGTGGGAAAGCAGCAGAAAAGATCGCAGAGCAGGTTAAATGACAAAAGTGACTTGAACCCCAAGTCTTTCTTGTGCCAAAGTAGTCTCAGAAGCCCATTTGCCCTTCAATTCAGCCAGCATGCAGTGGTCCCCAGCTGCCTCCTTCCCCCCTGAGCAGTGGGGTGGGCTGGGTCTGAGCAGCCACTTACCTTCACTTTCCTGAAGCAAGCCCAGAAAACGTCCAGCAGAGGAGGCATGGTGGGGTGCGGGGAGCTGCCAGAACCAGGCAGAGCTCTGCTGGGCACAGGCCTCTCCCTCTCTGGGGACTCTGCTACAGGGGACCAGGGGCTCAGCTAGAGCCAGTGTTAGCCCTGCGCTCCATCAGCCAGCACTGCACGGAGAGGGGAGAAGCAGAGAGCAACGGCTGTCCTGAGCTCAGCTCGCCTCCACTCCAGGCGCCTCCCGGAGGGCTGGCCAAGGGAGGGAAGAAGGGAAGGAGGGAGGGAGAGAGGAGACTAGCTAAGGAGGAGGGACCAGGAGGCGGGTCACTGATTCAAACTCGGCACCGTTAATCAGTTGGCTGGGACCGGACAGCAATGCCAATTGAAATTCCCTGAACATTACAGTTTCCAAACCTGGAGTGTCCAGCCCGCCTGCCTGCTTGCCTCCTGCCCAATGACATACCAGCTCACCCTGGGGGCCTCTGGGTACAACCAGGACCGCACAGGGGCTGTGGATAAAGTGTCAAGGAAAAGAACCCAGAGAGGAGAGCCCTCCACCCAGGCAGGCCCCAAGCAGGTGTGAAAGCTGTCGGTGGGTGGGGAAAAGCTGCGGCCTTAGAAAACCTCAGACTGGAAGCTCTGGGCCCTGGGTTACAGGGTCATTCTCCAGCCATGCTTTAAAGTCAGGAATCGTGACTCACTCTGGCACCTTCAGGAGTCCCCTTCCTTCCCTGGCCTCAGTTTTCCTGGCTGTATAATGAGAGGCAGGGTCACAAGTCTGTAGGTCTCAAGTCTATTGTGTGACTCCTGTTTGAGGTTAAGGACAGGATAAGTCTGGAAAAATCTCCATTCTGGACAACAATCTCAGCTCTGCTCAGAACTCCTGTGTTGCCCTGGTAGCCCACAGGAAGTCAGGTAATGCCCCAATGAGAATTTAAGTACCCAAAGGCATTTCCTCCATCGCCCTGACTCAGAGCATTATGGTTCTCTCCCAGCTCAGATGGCCTGGGTGTGTGTCCTTCTTTGAACATCTTCTGAGGACATGATGTCTTCCTTTCTTTAGTCATTCCCATGCTCAGACTCCTCCGGAAACAGAAATTTAGCATAATATCTGAACCTGAACACTCTGGATGCAGTGAAGTCCGTTCTTTCAGTGGAAAGAGTTAGCATTAAGCAGTTCTAGAGACATTTTGGGCCGGAAGCCATTGAGAAGCAGTGACTCCTCCTCTCCCAAGCCTCAACAGGCAGGGTGCCATGGCTGGCAGCCAGAAGGCTCCCAGGGACTCCATGGCAAAAAGCCAGGCTTGGGTCTCTGGGGGCACATGTCATCACAAGGCCCAGAATAACTTACCCCCTGGGGCCTCTCTTCCTTTACAGAGACCTGAGATGGTCAGGCAAAGGGCCAAATGCTGGGACCCTAGAAGGTCCTAAGCCTGCTTTGACCAAGCGTATGCTCATCTCTGAGGACTTTGCTCATTAGTGGTTTGGTCCAGGGATTTATCCCAGGGGTTCTTTAAGGATCCCTTTGCCACTCTGTGGCCTTCAGTTTTCCCATTTGTATCCTGGGGAGGTTGTGATAGCTGATCTCTCCCCTTTTCTCTAGCCCATTCTGTTGCACCCTGTCAGGATGATAGTCAGCCAGAGGCAAGACTGGCTCCTTCCCACCCACCTCCAACTGCACACAGATTTATAAGGGGAAGCCACTGCGTGTGGCAGGGGAGTGATACAAAGACCCAGAACAGAGCAGTGTCTATTCCTTTGAACATGTGCCCTCTCCCCCCATAGTCAGATAACCATAGAACCTACCTTGTTTGGAGATTTAAATTGAATGAATTAAAGCATTTAGTATGGTGCCCGGCATAAAGTACTCTCAATAACCATAATTTGTTATTGTTGAAGAAGTTGAGGCTTTGGGACCTGACAGGCTTAGATTTGAATGTTGCTTCTGTTAACCTTGTAGTCGTGTGCCCTTAGGAAAGCCACTTCACTTCTTGAAACTTGTTTCTTCACTGTGAACTGTGGGTTCAGTGGCTACGTAAGGAAACTACTGCTGAGTCAATGAGATGACACATTCACACTTGCCATGCTTGGCACATAGCTAGTGTTCAGTTGCTTAGTTTCCTCTGTTCCCTCTTCCCATCCTGGATGCTACCGACCTTCCCTACAGGAAGAGCATTGATTTAGCATCATCTACACCTGAGTTCAAATCCAAGCCCAGATACTTCTGGGCTGTGTAACCACCTTAGGCAAGACTCATTATCTCTGGCACCCACCCTCAGTTTCCCTGGCTATAATGTGAGGATGAAGATAAAGATCCCTACTCACCTGCCAGGCTTGTCATTAAGGAAGAAGGGACATGAAGAATCTGACATGTAGTGGGTTCTTTTCAGTGAACACAAATCCTCCTTCCTCACTTTCTTCCTTCTCTCCCCCACACTCTGTGGGGGCTCAGAACATGGGAGGACCTCCCTTGCCTCACACCCGCTTTCTCGGCTGGCAGGGCTCAGGGAGGGTCTGGGGAGTTGGGGGTTGGGGACATGGAGAGTGTACCAATCAGGGCAGGTGGAACCAGAAGGGCCTGGGGACCTGTGTGCAGACAGGCAGGGAGACGATCACACGAACCTTCAATGGAACCAGCTGCTTTATTTCCTCAGACAGGAGCTGGCACTGCCTGACATGGCGTGTCTTCTCTAAGGTCCAAGTCACAGTCTAGGCCAAGCAATCCAGGTGAAGGAGGGGAGAAGCCTGCCATGGCTGTGACCTGTGAGCTAGGAAGAATGGCCCCCCTTCCCAAGGTCATTGTGTCCATCCCTCTGTCATATATGGAACAGATTCCATTTGGGACCATTGGAGGGACAAGGCTATACAGAGTGAGACAGCAAGTCAGAGACCTATAGAACAGCAGTTCTCAAATATTTTGCTCTGAGGACCCTTTCATACTATTAAAAGTTGTTAAAGACCAAAGAGTTGTTATTAATGTGGGCTATACCTATGGATATTTATCATATTATGTACTAAGATGGAGACATTTAAAGGGTATTCATTCATTTCTTCATTTATTTAAAAACATGTTAACATAAATGACATATTTTACAGCATATTTTAATATATTTTATACAGAATAACAATATTTTCTATAACAAAAATAAATTTACTGAGGAGAGTAGCATCGTTTTACTTTTTATTTTTGCAATTCTCTTTAATGTCTGACTTAATAACAGCTGAATTCTGATAGCTGCTTCTGCACTCAGCCTGTTGTGATATGTTATTTGGGTTGAAGTACTATATGAAGAAAGTCCTGCCTCCTACAGGTATATAGCTTGAAAAGGGTGTAAGAGAATCCTAAGGACTATGGGCCAAACTTTGAGAACCACTGTATTATTACGAGATCTTAGTTAACCCTCACTAGTCAAGCCTGGAACAGATGAGCTGGAAGAGTCTTGCAGAGCATCCAGTTTGAAACCCCTCATTGTGCAAAAAGGAAATGTAAGGGCAGGGATTGCCCAATTCGAGATAGCAAGTCAAAGGCAGAGCTCAGACTTGGACCCAGGTCTCCTGCTTCCTGGGTAAGTTCTTTTCCCACCACCTTTGAATAAATACAGCTTTGAAATTCCAAGGGTAGTACAGTGGAGAGTACTCTTGTCTGGGTTGTAGAAAGGTTTGGGTTCTGGTACCAGATCTGTTATTGATGCAGCAGTAAGAGATTTTCAGAGCATTCAAAGATGATAGCATAGATCAAGAGCATAGCAAAGACTGTAAAGTAGTGAGCTCCCTGTCACTAGGTGTATACAGGGGAAAAGTTGGCCTAGCTAACCTGTCATGTTTTTGTGAGTCTCAGAAGCCCAACAGAGGTGATTATAAATGGTACTTGCAACAAACTATAGGGTTCCTATGGCAAGGCCTGAGCAGTCACTTCTCCAGGTTGAACAAGGAACATGATAGGAAGAAAGAAGGGGTAGGAGAATGAGTCTACATTTATTTTATTCAAAAGTCAAATCAATTTATGGATGTATTTATTATATTCTACCTTTCACTCAACAATGTCCAGTCATTCATTCAACAAATATTTATTTAACAACTATTATACAGCAGGCAATATGCTGGGTACCTGGTTTCAAAAAAGCTATCAATGATTTCAGATTAGAATAATACATTTCACTGCATCAGAAAACACCTATCTCATTTCCTCTTCTCTACCTGTTCATTTTATGCCCATTTTGATGAATGCCATGGACCCAGCAAATCCTCCACTACTGCATTTATTGGGCAGGGAGGGGCAGGAAGTAATAGCGGAGAATCCGAAAAGTAAACCTGAACAGAACTTGGCACTTGTATTTCTTTTTTTTCCTTTTCTTTGGGTAACATTGGTTAATAATATCATATAAGTTTCAAGTGTACATTATTATTCAATATCTATATAAACTATAGCATTATCACTGTCAAAAGTCTACTTCCACCCCTCACTATACATTTGACCCCATTTACCCACTTTGCTCTCCCCCACTCCTTCCCCTCTTGTAACCACCAATCTGTTGTCTGTCACCTTTTTAAAATATATTTTCTTGGTCTCCAAGTATTTACCAATCTTTCAATCAATTAATTCCACTATAACAGAAGGAGAGAGTTTCTTAGCAGTCCATGGGGGGGCAGGGTCAGGCTGAAAGGCACAAATGTAGATTTTCATTTCCAATAATTCCTGCAGAGAATAGAAACATAGAGGTACTCTAATGAGACAAACATTTGTGTAACAATCTCCTAACAGCAAATTACTCTCCTAGAGAGGAATGATGTGTTATATACAGCTCCTTCAGGACAGAAATCTTCTCTCAAGGGAACATGTGTTTCCAGTGCATGTGTATTTTCAATGCGAAGCCACTCACACAAACATCTAGCACTTTTGGTCAATAGGTCACAAGATCTTATGTCCAGGCCTTTTACTTGTACTCACATGTTCATTCATCCATCCATTCATTCATTCCCTGAATAGACTTTACTGATCATGACTCTGGGCTTGACCCTGAGGATGCAGAGATGATGATTTATAACTGAGCACTTTATGTATACTTGCTCTGTTCTAAACACTCTCAAAGATTTATCTCACTTAGTTTTTACCACAACCCTGTAATATGCAGAAATTACCCTTATAATTTCCATTTTATAGATAAAGAAACTGAGTCCCAAACTGGTGGAAAATCTTGCTCAAAGTCACACAGCTGGTAAGTAGAAGGGCTGAAATCAAGTAAAACTCATCTGACTCCAGAGCCCAAACTTTTACACATTACTGTCTGCTCAGATACCGTCCCTGCCTTGGTAGGGGGCTGACTCATGCTCCACAGGAGAGTTAAGCCAAATAGATAAAGAACTCTGATCCAAGATAGCACAAGAAGTGGAAGTAGAGAGACAAAGAAAAGTGTTATCAGAGGCTAAACTAAAGTCAGCTCAAAGGATAAGAAAGTTTGAAAGGAGGCATTCTGGTTGAAGTTGAAGAATGGGCAGGATTTGGGGGAAATAATGGGATGATTATTTCAGACAGTGAGAACAGCCTAAGTAAAGTCCTAAGAGCAAGAATTCAGAAATTACATGTGACAAATTTCACATTCAGGTGTTCTGCAGTATAAGGTGCATAGAGTTGCTAGACTGAGCAAAGATAAATACAGGGCACTCAGTTCAATTTGAAATCCAGATACACTATGAGTAATTTTTTAGTATGAGTATGTCCGAAATTCAAATTTAGCTGGCATCCTGCATTTTATACAACAACCCCATAGGTGCATAGATGAGATGCTAGAATGAGAAAAGGTAGACTAGAACCAGATCATGTCAGGTTACATAGTTGCCAAGTGACCTTGAAAACATACCTCTGTGAGCATTAGTTCCTCCCATCTGTAATGTGGGGCACTGAACTAGACCACTGGCTGTACATCTATATTTAAAATATGTAGATTGCCAGGCTGCTCCTGAATCAGAACCTTAAAGGGTAGGTTCTGATTCTCCGGTGATTCTGATGAATAGCTGGGTTTGAAAACCAATGGGTCAGATGGCTGTAAGAGTCCTTCTTGCTCCCGTGTTCCTTGTGACCAATCCAAAAACTGATAATGTCAGAGAGGCAAGATATACCTTTATATTACCTTGATTTCTCTAAGCCCCTTCTGTCCACTGGTTTTTCTCACCAGAGGGGCCCAACACAAAAGACTTTGGAATTCCCCTTTCATTCCTCTCCCAGAGACAGAGAAGACTACCATCTGAAATGCCACACTATGGGGAGTTCTGTAAAATACCCCTTACCTTGGCAGGGATTTCTTCCTGCCCAAGGGAGGGGCCCACAGATGGCTGGGAGATGGAACTGAGCCAGGGGTTCTGTGTGGCACAGGACCATCAAAGCAAGCAGCCAGACACTGAGGCAGGTCTGAATGAGATCTCCAGAAAAGACATTAGATGTCCCTTAGAGAAATGAAATTCCTGCTGTTGGAAAGTCTGCTCTCCCAGTCACCAGGGTCTAGATGGGAAATACAGACTTCCCAGTATAGGACCACATTGCCTCTGCCTATAAGTAGGTCAACTCAGCACCTCCTAAATCCTGTGGCCTCTACCCCAGCCAGCCTAGAAGGTGAAGGAGCTGAGATCCCCAAAGACCAAGCTCAGCTATGTTTACTAGCCAGGCCCAACAGCCTCCAACTTGGGCCAACCCACTCCAATTCTCCTGGGAAGTCTTGGGCTCCATTGTTAAGTGTGGGGGCCCATTAGGGCCACAGCTGACTTGATGGAGCCTCACAGGAAGTGGTGGTAACCAAAGGTTGAATCCCATGAGCATCTGATTATCAGCAGGATTATCAGTCATTATCAGGCAAGCCCCTGAGCAATTTTCTGCATCAAGCCGTAGCTCCAAATGCCCCAGGAGAAGGGCTGATGTCTTGGCTCTCACAAGTCAGATTGAGCTTGGCAGGGCTAAGCGCAGGCAGGCCGGGAACACTGGCCAGCAGGGGAGGAGAGGGAAAGAAATAACATGTCAGAGACAGAGGTAGGGAGACAGAGAAACACGGTAAAAGAAAGAAACAAATCGGCTCAAAACAAGGTCTGAGCCAATGACCCAGTGGAGACTTCCTTCTAGCGCCCCCAGATGGCCCTTGGGAGGAGCTCAGGGAGACACTGAGTTTAGTGGCAGCTAAAGCTTAGGAACTTCTTCACCAGGCTTTGATGGGTGAGGTCAAATTCCTTTTCCGGAGGTTATGCCCACAGTTTGCTGAAGCAATGCTGGATGCCCTGAGAGATGACAGGACCTGGGCAGGCACCATGGGACAGACTGTGCTATACCTGCTGTAAGGCAGGAAGAACAGACTTTCTGGAGAGCTGAGGTGACAGCCAGAAGTGGGGACACCCAGGAGAACAGGTCTTCAGCCTGTTTCTTAGGGGAGCACATGGCAATTGACAAAGAGTCTGGGGACAGGGGATGTCAAGCACTCTGAGGGGCAGCTGAGCCTGTGGCAGCAGGGCTCCAACATGGGGAAAAGGCCTAACTCTAGCCTGTGAGGAGACCAACAAAGGCAAGAAAGGGCTTGGCCCTCAGGTCACCAACAATGGTACCAGGGATCAGAACTCGGATGGGTGAAGTGGAGACTCGGTCACTGTTACCAGTCAAAGCCCAGCGACTTGAACCAGGGCACAGGGCTAAGACATAGCATGGGTATGATGGTGAGGCCAGCAGGTGGGCCCGGGACCTCCCAGCATGGAGATGGTGTCAGGCATAGGGTTGGACCTGCAGGTGGATCAGAAGGTTTCAGTTATGGGGAAAGGAGACCAGCAGTGACTGGGTCCTAGACAACTTTGATAATGGACCCCTCACAGTGCAAAGTCCAGCCCAGAAGTGTGTGCCTTCCTGTGCTTGACACAACTCAGCTTGTGCAGGGAGCATCACTGAGACCCTGCCCTAGTGATAAGGGCTATAAAGATATGAGGAAGAAGATGAAAAATGATGGCATATGGGGTGGGGGCTCTTCTAACTAGGGTAGTCAGGAAAGCGGGGCCTGCAGACCTGGGAGTAATGGTCCCTACCTCCAAGGGCTGCTCTTAAGGCTCAAAATGTAAACTGGTTAACGACCATGGAAGCACTGTGGAAAGTGTAAGACTATCCAGACGGAAGGAGTGGTTCCTACTCTTATCCTTAGTGCCGAGAAGGTCTGTTCTTTGCTTTTTACTCTCTGTCATTAGAGACCCCTTTCTCCCAGCTCCTGCCTCATACATGTTTTCTTTCACCCTGCCAGTCCTGTGATGGTTCATTCCCAGAGGCTTCTGAAGTTCTCCTTTATACAAAGGACACTTCCCGAGAGGAAGGCAGAGCAGATGGCCTGGGGTGTGTTGCCCATGAGCAGGGGGAAGTGGCACTTCTGAAGCCCTGTGGCTTCCGTCCAGTAAGGTCATAGGGCTAGGGTATGATGAGGGAAGACAGTGGCAGAAGGATCCTCCCTAGATAGCCAGTGTGTCACCTGGGAGTAGAGTAGGAGAAGAGCTTGAAGGTAGGCTCAGATGGTGCCCTTTTGCCAAAGACTGCCTGTGAAGAGGCAGGGGATACATGGCCGGCAGGGCACTTAGCTACAACCTAGACCAGCAGTTCTCAAGCCAGGGCTGTGCAGTGGTATCAGCTTAGAAGCTGTCTTCCACACAATGGCAGAGCCACCTCCTGGAGACTCTGCATCAATGCTTCAGTACCTTTGGAGTGGGAGTTTTGGGAGCTTGTGCGTTTTGAAGTAAGTTCCTCAGACTATGCTGATAAGCAAGTCTGCATATGAACCAACAGTCTGGCTTTACCTCCTATGTAACGATAGGGAAAGTGAGGAGAGTCAAAAGTCTACCTGAAGTCACAAACCGGATCAGAACATCAGTACTAGAACAGGAGACTGGATCTCTCTATGCCAGCCCAGGCTTCCTACCACTGTCCTATTCTGTCTCCTCCCCCTCCAGTCCACTGTCACTAAGCCCTGGGTTTTGGTGCATCCTACCAAGGCTAGGGCTCAGCGATTGTGGTGGGCTGGTTCTCTCATGAGCAGTGGAAATTCCTTCACTAGGCATCAGGAATACAAGCTCGTTGGCTTTTGTCTTTTCTCTGTGAGCTCCTCACCGCCTAGGCTCCTGAGCACCAGTGCTGACCCCTGGTGGCAAGGCCAACCAGTGGATGGAGAGGCCAGTTTTGTCGTATGTTCACAGAACTCACTAGCAGTGAGCCCCTCAGTTTTCAGATGGGGATAAATCCAGGCCCCATTCAGAAAGTCAGGCAGTAGGCAATTTTTTGGAGCATCAGCCACAGTGGGCTTACTCAAGGTGAATAAGACACAATCCTGCTGTCAAAGAGCTTGCAATCTAATCTCAGAAACAGAAGAGATATCTGTATTGGAAAGGAAGGAGCCAGAGGCTGAGAGGCAGCAGTTGTTCCTTATAGTCCTAGCTCAGTCCCTTATAGCTGAGTGATCTTGGGCAGACCTTGGCGTCACTTCATCTGCGGTTTCCCCTTCTGAAAAACCTGGATAGCAATCTCTGTCCCACCCACCTGCTAGGGTTATATTTCAGTTTAAATGATAGAATGGATATGAAAGTATTGGAGACCTATACAGTGCCGTGCAAATGAAAGGAGGTGTTTATCCTGGTCTGAACAGCTCAGCTGCCTATGGCAGAGGTTAACTAAGACAAGGAGAGTGTTGTGCTTTTTAATTCATGTACACATTTTTTCATAAAAATGGAATTCTTTATGAAAGCAGCTTGACTTTAACACCAACCTCCATTAAGTTATACATTTAAATTAAATGCAAAACTCACTGGTGATTTTTAAATATGCAAATGTTAGATACAATTCCATACTTTTCTCACCAAATATCAGTTGTTCCTAACTGTGAGGATTAAACAAGTTAATGCATGCGAAATGTTCTTTGTAAATTGGAAAAACACTATGGACACGTGTTTTTACTATCAAGTGTAGTAGATTCCATTCCATTTCCTTCTACAATCCTCTAATTTGGAATTAGACATTCCAGTAGCTCCTAATTGCCTGGCAGGTCAGGCCATTTTAGCGTCCAGTGTGAGCGCCTTGTCACAGTGTTAGGATGGAATGGCTTCTTTGGGCCCAGCTGAGGTCCACAGACAAGGAGACCAAGCTGCAGTAGTTTGGGTCCTAGTGAGGAGGGGGATGGTCAGCTTCCCCTCAGAGAGCAATTCAGGAAGAGAGGGGCTTAATCTGGCAGCTTAAAGAATATAACTTATCTAATCCCTCTATTTGACATTTGGATTCAAGAATGAGGGCAGGACCAGCAGGCCTTAGAGACGCCACATGACCTCCTGTGTCCACGTCTGTGTGCAGATGTGTCTCCACTGGGAAGAGGATGGGAGAGAAGTGGGAGGACACGTGTGAAGTCTCAGGAGAGCAAAGACTTCAGGGACTGCTCCCTAATCTCTCACATTCAATTGTTTTGTCTGCTCAGCAACTCTCTCCCCACACCTTCTTTTTTTAAATATTTAATTAATTTATTTTTACAGAGGGGAAGGGAGGGAAAAAGAGAGAGAGAGATAACCATCCATGTGTAAAAGAAACATTGATTGGTTGCCTCTCGTATGCACACTGAACAGGGACTGAACCCGCAACCCAGGCACATGCCCTTACTGGGAATCAACCCAGTGACCTTTTGCTTTGCAAGTATGATGCCCAGCCCACTGAGCCACACGCCAGTCAGGGTTCTCCTTCCCCTTCTTCTGATAAATGCTCTGCCCTCCATTTTTATATAAAATCCGTCATGTTCTTAGATACTCAGTACTACCACTGCTTCCCAAAACATACTTCCTGACCAAAGCTTATTGACACGGAGACAGGTCTAGGGATGATTGGCTGACCTAAGCCTGAACCACTGAATTGACTTTTCTAAAGGATTTAGTTACTGTCTGGTTATACAAGGCACAGAGGTCATGCTATCATGTAAGAAGGGACAGTTTGCAGCAGGAGATACTGAAGATGACACACAGAGAGAAGCTGATTTGTGAGATCCAGCTGGATTCAAGTCCTGGCACTGTTCAAGGCCTTGCTTCCAGTTGTTCCTGAGACCCCACTGTATCCCTGCCTTTCCTGAGGTTTAGTTCTTCAACCCTACATTACACTTGTTTTGCCTAAGGTACTTTTAATTGAATTTGGTCCACTCATTTCCAAGGTTTCAGCCACCATGTGTGTGCTGATGACTTCCAACCTTTGTTTGCATGCCAGACCTCTCCTGAGCTTCAGACCCCTGTGTCCAGTTGCCAACTCAACAGCTCTGCCTGAATATGTTACAGCCACATCAAATGCAAACATATCTGACATTGAACTCATTATTTTCCTTTTTCCTGTATTCCTCACCTTAATGACTAGCAGCACACCACCCCTCGACCACATACACACACACACAGTGACCGAAGCTATAAACCTGGGAATCCTCCAAGTTTTCTCTCTCTCATTCTTATATCCAATCACTGTGTTCCCTCAGTTTCACCTGTTGCTCTCTCTTGGTTTGCCTATTTTTCCCTTTACTTGGTATTAATGTTAAGGGAGTTATTTGTTGCAAATTATAAATGGTCCAGAAATGCCACTTCTTGCTCACAAAATTGTAATTAACACTTTGTAATCGGCTATGTAAGTTACTATCATGACTGGTCTAGCAAACACACTAAGTACACACACCTAACTCTTGAATCTTCTCAACCTCTCCATCCTTTGCATCTTTGGCCCGGGTCAGACCTCAGGCCTGACCTGGGGGGGCATTCAAAGTTCTCTGTGGAAGTATGTCAGGCCACCATGAGAGGAGAGGCCCAATGCCAAAAGCTAAGGTGCTTGACCCCACTCCTGCTTCCACCAGACCAGTGTTACTTGTTCCTTGATTTGTATACTGAGATCCTGGCAAATGTCACTGAATAAAGGCTTCTACTGCCCAAAGAAAAAGAGAAGGAAAAAGAAAAAAGGTAAGGATGGAGGAAGGGAGAACAAACAAAGAAAACTGAAAACCATTTAAGTAAATATTGTAACACCTTCCTAACTGGTCTCCCTGCCTCAGTCTCCATCCTTCCAATCTGCTTTACTACATTGCATATGAATTGTGGTTTATGCAATAATGTTTTCTAAGCATTTTTAAACATAAATGCTACATGAATATGGTTTTTCAGTAAACAGTCCAAGCAATGAAGAAGTCTATGAGTGTGGTCTTGCAGCTTCTGCACTACTGACATTTTGGATTCAATTCTTCTTTGCTGTGGGAGCTGTCCCATGCATTTTAGGATGCTTAGCAACATCCCTGGCCTCTGTCCACTGTTTGCCAGTAGCAATGTGCCAGCTATGAAAACTAAAAAAATGTCTGGAGACATTAGGAAATATCCACTGGAGGGCAAGACTTCCCCCTGTTGAGAACCACTGCTATAGAGTAAAAAGTGCATGCCTCCTTCACTTCCACCAATCCCACTCCCCTCCTCAGAGATGATCATTAGTATCAGTTGACAGCTATCATTCCAGACCTTTTCTGTGTAGTTACATCCATACATATGTACACAGCAATGTGATCTTTCCAAAGTGCAGATTTGATTATATCACTCCTCTGATCCAGTTTCCCCCAAATCGTCTGCAGGAGAAAATGTGAAATTCTTAGCCAGGCATTTAAGGCCTCCTTTAGGCTATTTTCCTGCCATCCCCTCCTTGTGGTCAAACCTCCTGCTTAGAAGCTGAAAATGCCATATACTCGCCTTCCCAGCCTCCCTTGCATTTAGGGCACAGGCGAGGGACTAGGTGGGATGTCTGATGGGGAACATCAGGGAAAGGATTTGCTGCCTACTAAAAGGACACGTGTGGAATAAAGTGGTCCTCTTGTCCTTCACTGGATGTGCTTGTGCCTGCACATGACACAATAACCATCTTGCAGTCCAAAAGAGAGACACTGTTGACCAACCAAGGCTGATAGAGCAGAAGGATAAGAAAGCCTATAGATCCTTGGTGACCACATTGAATCACTCAGCCTACCTGGGAACCACCTTCCTATGGGCTTCTTATCATGTGAGATAATGCACCAATTTATGTTCATGTGTTCATGACCCTTTTACTTGGATATCCACTTACCTACAATTGAAAGTATCCTAACTGAGAGATACCATGTCCAACAATTTGTAATCGCATGAACACACAACTAGTACATTTCTTTGTGCCTGCTGCTTCTTCTGCCTGGGATGCATTCCCCACATCCGTGTGACATATACTCATGCACCCAGTCCTATCTTAAGTGTTAACCTTCTTTCCTACGAAGCCTTTCTAATCATCAGCCTATTCCCAGAAATGGCAAACATCTGTCCTTCATGAATCTATTTTATCTTGCTTATATTTTATTATAATTGCAATTTATCTATGTGTCTCTCTCCCATTAGACTGTGATCCACCTTGAGGGATGAGGCTATATATGATTCATTTTTAAATGAATGTGCTCATGACTAGTCTTGACACCGTTCAGAGACTTAGCAAATGCTTATTGAGTGGATGGATGGTTAGATGGTTAGTGAATGAATGAACTAACCAAGGTAGCTGGGGTAGGAGATGGTAAATAGTCCATTTCTCTGAATGTTCTGCTTCAGCCCATGCTAGTTTGGACCTTCAAAACTCAGAAAAGGGGATGGTTCTGTGGATAGTAGAGGTCCTCAGTCCATTTATGTTATAAATCTGGTCACCACTGTTCTGACCAGAGCAAGCACCTGTCCCCTTTTTCCTGACTACCAGTATCTGACTTTGATGAGAAGTAGAAAACCCAAAAATATAGCAGTCAGTCTTTTGTTCCCAAGAGAAGTAATCACCTCAGGGCACATGATCCCAATCAGGTCATCTAGCAACTTGTTCCTTGAAGTGCCTAAAAGCTTGTTAGAAATGTAAAGTCTCAGGCCCTACCCCAGACCTTTGCATCAGAACCTTCATTTTCACAAGATCCTCAGGTGATTCCTATGCACACTTCAGTTTGAAAAACAAGGCAGTCGGTCCATCTCTCCTTGGAAAAACATGGCATTTGCTCAAGTCCAAGCAAGTGAGACTTCTATTCACCAAGATCTTTATGGAAAACCATTCTATAATTTGTCTTCAGCAACTTCACATGTCTTTTCAACTTGTCTGTTCAAGATGTTCTTCATAGCTCACCTATGGCTGTAGTTTGCCAAGCTCCAACCTAACTCCATTAGGAACCACCTGGTAACAGCATAGCCCAAAGGAGCACACAGGCCTGGCGATTGTTCTTTGCCTGTATCTGAACAAACTGCCTTGAAAAGAAACAAGAACTGGCTGAGTTCTGGAGAGAAGAGCCTTCCAGTTTGGGGTTGTTTTTTTTTGTTGTTGTTTTGTTTTGTTTTTCTGAGAGTACTGGCCTTCTAGAAACCCCGGGTAATGATAATAATAACCACCAGGGAGTGATACTCCAAATATTTCACAACTGCTGTGGCACTAGCTCTGACCAATCAGAATGGACCTCATACCAGTGTGAACCCATTGATTATTCTCACACTTGACCATAAGTGATATGTGTAGAGCAATGAACACTGTCCTAAGCCCTTTTGCATATCTTCTTTCAGCTGAGCTTTACAACATCCCACAAGGTAGAAGATATCCATGTTTTGACAATAAGTAAACTAAGGCACAGAAAGGTTATGTGACTTGCCTTAAATCACCCGGGAAGTGGTGAGGCTGGAATTTGAATCCATCTTTCTGTATTTCAATTCTGCATTTTCCCCCACCACACCATAATTCCTCCTCCCCTCCTTGCCTGGATGCATGTACACCCCATGATTCTGGGGAGCTCCCTCAGCTTCAAAGAGAGGGTGGTGCCTAATGTGGGGGTCTGGAGAAGGGAACAGCTGGGCCAGGAGTGTCTCCTCATCTCGGATACCAAATGGAAAAACGGGACAAGACCTTCAAGGGAATATAGCGCAATGTTCCTATTTTGTAACAAGGAGACCATACTCATGAGAGGTGAAAGACAGGCTAGACAGGGTCTCCAGGACCAGAAAGGACTTTAAGAATCATGTAGTTGAACATCTTCCCCTGTCACTACCATTTGTTTTCCATTTAAGAAATAAGAAAATGATGGATCAGACAGAATTGACCAGAACAACAAAGAGGATTCATGGCAGGGCTAGGGCTCAAATCCACGTCTCCTTATGGATTTGAGACATGGCTCATTCTGTAATGGCATTCTGGTCTCTTAGACATTCCTTTCATATAACAAAGCAGGCGACTCCAACGATACTGTATGAAGCACCTTTAAAAGTATTTTCTCCTTGCTCGGCATTCATTGGAAGATAAGATTTCTGGAAAGCTCTTCGTAGGAGGAAGAAAAAAAAAGAGAAACATACTTCACAGAGCCTTTCACTTTCTAACCTTTTGGAATTTTGAATCCATTTGAGCCTGACTCATTTTTATTCCTCATCTGGAATTTTTCAAAAGGGCATTTCACATTGCAGTCAATTATTTGACACTTAATGTCACCTTGTGTAACAATCAGCCCATTCCATTTTGCTTACCCGTGGAAGAATGCTGCTTTTGGACAGTTTGCAGCTTTCTTCCATGATTTGTTTCCCATTCCACCTTTCCTATGCTGCTTTCATCCTCCAAGTATAAGAACCAGACCCAGGGCTGACCACAAGGAAAGAGAGGAAAGGCGGAGGGAGGCAGATCCAAAACCCCAGCCTGGAGCATCTCTGCAGACCCAAGCCCTCTACTCTACATCATAGCCTAAGAATTTTCCTGTGGAGGGAGTGGCAGGGGCTCACAGACAACTCCATAAAGTTGTAGAGTATGAATCTCCCTCTGGCTCTGGAGTCTGGAATCAAGTTCATGTGGCCTTGGAAGTAATATCCCAGACTTCTGCCACTCACATTCCCGTCTCTGAGCTCTAGTTCCCTCCTGCATAAAATAAGAGCAAAAATACACATGGGGTTGCTGTGTAAAGACATGGCAATAGCATATGTGGCAAGAACATGGTATAAAGGAGCCATACTTCTGTGGGATGTATCTCATTTCCTGGTGTATATACATGTGTGTTGGCAGGACAGTGGGATAGAACTGGGGGCAAGGTCCAGTGAATCTCTTAGCTCTGCTCCAAGCTGACATACACAAGGAGCAGCACCCTGAAGGTCCACCTTACTGGACCCTGCTGCTGCCCCCAGGGGCCCACTCCTAGTCCTCTGAACTAGTCCTCCGGAGGGGGATGCATTTATATTTAGAGGGGTATAGAAGGGAGGGAGAGTGTTCATGAACCCCAGGACCCATTCTGAAGCAAATACATACTGGGGAAATAGGGACTTTCTCTTCACTAGGTTGAGAGGGCAAGTGACTTGCTTGAGCTTTTACAGGTCTCTCTGCCGGCTTCTTGTTCTAAAAATTCCTCCCACCACTCTCCCTCCCCCTCCACCCCATTAGGCAAGGAGGAAATAGCACAGGAGACAAATGTTGATATAGAACAAAGTAGAAATGATATAAATATCATCAACACATCAATGTAAAAGTGAAAGTACAGATGGCAATAGTTAGAAGAAAGTCTGAAGGAAAGACGAAGGGAGAATAATTTTCTAACACCCCTCCCTCTCTATATAGACATTTATTTTTATTAATAATTATGATAATTATGGCCACTAAGGAAACACAGAGTGAACATTTCACTGACACTTTATTAATAATCAGCAATATCAACGCTTATTTCAAATATATAATATGAACTCAAGAATAAACTGTAGGAATTGGAAATGTGAACTTAAACTGCAGTGAGCTCAAACAATTCTGAATAAATCTGAACCATTACAAAGTTACTCTGGAAAAAAAGACCCACATGTTGCTGAATGTGCACGTCGTCGTTGAGGGCTGCTACGTAAGTGGGAATTCCCTAAGTTAACTCCCGTGGTCAACACAATGTTTATTAAAAGAGAGGTAACAAAATGATGCTAATTTGAAAAGTTGAAAAGCAATAAACTTAGTACATCATTATTTCTTTGTAAATATTAATCACTGAAGAGCCAAACAGTGAACTCTCATACATTTTCTTTCTTGTGGAACTTTTTGTTTATGCCTTAATCTTCCCATCATTTTGAAAAGTTATTTTGATCATATCATCCATAATTTCCTTCAAACTCTCTAGTATATTAGGTACTCTGGCCAGTTTCTTTTTATTCTGAGGTCTCTTCCACCCCCCAACCCCCACCCCCGCTGCAGAATCAGACGCCATCCTACTGCTTCTAGCTGAATTGGTTGGTCAGTAGGCCAGATGTACTGTTCATCATCCTGGAACTTCAAGGCTTTGCTGGGATTGATTCTCTTATATTCCTTTATCTGTTTATCTATTGTCTACAGTCTTGGACACATTCATCACCTGTCTGAACATTCTTGATTGTTCCACTCATATTTTATTATAAGGCATTAAAAACTTGGTTAGAAACAAATAAAATCAATAAGAGTGAAGGAAAACCAAAAATGAAATACAAACAGAAACAAAATAAACCAAACTATAATTCAAATAACATAACTTCACTGAAGAAGGAAAAAAAAGAACCCACATAACTTTTAGACACAGAATTTTCACTGTAAATTCTCAGGCAAAAGATGAAAACAGAAATCTAAGAAAATACCAAACTCTAGTTAGTTGGTTTGTTTTTTTATACAGTGGTATGATTTATTTTTTCCAAAAGTATTTTATGTGTGATTGAAGATTGAGCATATAAGTAAATATATTGTGGAAAAAGGGAGTCATGATGATATTCACTGTTAAAGAAAAGAGTTACAAATATTGAAAAGAAGATGGTTAGAATGAAACATGTGGTATTGGATTGGAATTGGAGGTATCAGTAGAGTTTTAAGTATATCTCTATACCAGTGTTTATTCTAGCTCCATCCTCTGAGAACTCCATTTGTATTGGTTTTATACCATTGTCCATTAAAAAACAAAGAAATGGCTACTTTCAGAACTAGAGCAAAAAAAAATCACAAATGAGCCTGGAACATCTTGGTGTGCCAAAAAGTAAGGACCTGCTCAAAGAATGTTGGCGACATGTCAAAAGGACACAGAAGCTAGTTCAAAGGAACTTCTACTGGTCAAATGTGGCACAATTTGAGTATCAAAATAAATAATGGAAGTACAGAATATGAAACATAGAATAAATAAGAATCCATGAGTCCATGCTGATGTAAATAAATGAATAAATGTACAAATGGAGACAGAAAAAGCTCTTCCTTATAGTAGAAAGCCAACTAATAAATGTGGAAGTAATGCTGGAATTAGAGATTATCATTTGGAATCCATCACAGTAATGATTGTTTCAGGCCAGAATCATCAATGGATGCTGAAACTAGTGGGTAAAAGTATGATGAGAAACAGGATATTTATATAATTTTCAAGTATCTCCCCACAAGCTAATTATGAATTACAAAGGAAAATGTATTGTCTTTAGAGTGGACAGACTTGGCAAATACCATCTTAACCAGGTGGTTAAAGTGAATGTTACCAGCAATGGGACAACTAGACATCTCATACCTGATATGAGGCACTAAGAAGGATGAAACATCACCTCTGGAGTATGTTTGATGAAAACGTGTAACCCAAGCATAAGCCTGAGGAAATATGAGGCAGAATCAAAGTGAGGACCATTCATTCCACAAAATAGATGGCCTGTGCTCTCCAAAATTGGCAGGGTCATGTCAAGAAAGAGAAAGACAGACAGGACGCTGATCCAAATGAAAGGAGACTAGATTGGATACTGGATGAGAGAAAGAATTTATTTTTATTTTGCTCTAAATATATTAGTGAAATCAATTGGTAAAATCCGAATAAGGTTTATTGATTAGATGATAGTGTTATGTCAATGTTAATTTCATGATTTTAATAATTATACCATGTTTCTATAAGAGACTGTCTTTGTTCATAGGAAATTGACACTGAAGTATTGAAGAGTAAAGGAGCATCATGACTGCAATTCTACAGGGTCCGGCAGAAGTAAGGCCTACTTGAGTGTGGTTGGTAGGGTAATAGTGCGGATGTAATGATTTATAATTTTTTTATATATATTTTATTGATTATGCTATTACAGTTGTCCTATTATCCCCCCTTCATTCCCCTCCACCCTGAACACCCTCTCCCACCCACATTCCCCCCCTTTACTTCAGTCCATGTGTCATAAGTTCT
>CM052552.1:28993777-29038724 GCA_028533065.1 Trachops cirrhosus
TAAAGAATATACAGAAATGGTCATAAGGATGCTCACCAAACTTGAGAGTGGAATAGGGACCTTAGAGAAAAAATTAGCAAGGAGTTAGACAGTATTATAAAGAACCAAGCAGAGCTGAAGAATACAATAACTAAAATGAAAAATAAACTAGACTGGCCCTTGCCAGTGTGGCTCACTTGGCTGGAGCACTGTCCTACAAGTGAAAGGCTGCTGGTTCAATTCCCAGTCAGGGTACACACCTAGGTTGTGGATTTGATCGCTGGTCTGGGCACCTATGATCCCTGTTCTGAGTGCATATGGGAGCCAACCAATCAATGGGTCCCTCACATCAATGTTTCTCTCTCTGCCTTCCTCTCTCTCTCTAAAAGTAATGAAAAAGAAATATTGCTGGGTGATGATTTAAAAAGAACTAGAATGAATTAACAATAGATTAACTAATACAGAAGAACAGAGCAGTAAACCGAAAGACAAACTAGTACAAATAAACCGATTAGAACAGCAAAAAGATAAAAAAGAAAAATGAGGATAGAAGTTTTAGAAAAAAGGAACCCTCATTCACTGACAGTGGGAATGTAAATTGGTGCAGCCACTATGGAATACAGTGTGGAGGGTCCCTCACAAAATTAATAATAGAGCTATCGTATGACCCAGCAAACCCTCTTCTGGGTATCTACCTCCAAAATTTGAAAAAAAACATTTATTCACAGAGAAATATGCAGCCCTATGTTCATTGCAGCATTATTCATTCACAGTGGCCAAGACATGGAAACAATCTAAGTGTCCTTTGATAGACAATTGGATAAAGAAGAAGTGGTACATCTATACAATGGAATACCAGTCTTCCATAAGATGAAATACTGCCATTTGTGACATGGATGGATCTTGACAATATTATGCTAAGTGAAATAAGTCATACGGAAAAAGTTAACTGTTGGGAACCGCCCTGCCTGGTTTCAGAACTAAGGGTGAAGTAAAAGGGGGCAGAGGTGGTGCCCCTACAAGGAAGATAAGCTTTGTCTCCTTAATGGCATATGGTCCCAAGGTCTTTTTACTCAGCCTTAGCCATAGGGACTTATGGCTTCTGAAACCAGGCAGGGCAGTTCCCAACAGTTAACAACCATATGATTTCATTCATATGTGGAATATAAAACTGAAAGCAACAAATGAACAAACAAGAAAAAAACAAAAACTCATAGACACAGACAACAATATGGTGGGTACCAGAGGTTAGGGGGCTGGGGGTAGTAAAAGGGGTCAAATATATGGTGATGGAAGATGATGACCTCAGGTGGTGGGCACACAATACAATATGAAGATCATGTATCATAGAAATGTACACTTGAAACCTATATAATGTTAGTAACCAATGTCACCCCAATAAATTTAATTTAAAAAGAGATAAACTAGGATAGTTGAATGGACCTCTGGTACAACATCAAGCACAAAAACAATTGCATTATAGTGCTCCCAGAAGAAAGGAGAATAAAAAGAAACTTTATTTAAAGAAATAATGGCTGGAAACTTTTCTAACTTGTGGGAAAAGAAACAGACATACAAGTCCAAGAAATATAAATAGTTCCAATGATAAACCTAAAGAGATCAACACCAAGTCATACTGTAATTACAATGGAAAAGGTTAAAGAGAAAATTTCAAAGGCAACTAGAGTAAAACAACTAGTTAAACAAAATAGTCCCATAAGGCTGTCAGCTGATTTCTCAGGAGCAATTCATAGACCAGAAGGAGTGGCAGGACATATTTAAAGTGCTGAAAGAAAAAACCCCTGCAACCTAGAATAATTTACCCATCAAGGTTATCATTCAGAATTGGAGGAGAAGATGGTGGATAGGGAAATGCTTTGAGACAGAAAATCTTAGTTGGAGGACTCACCCTACTCAATAGTAAACTATAATACAAGGCTGTAGTAATTAAAACAGCATTGCACTGGTATAAAAACAAACACATAGATCAACACAATATAACAGAGAACCCAGAAATAAACCCATGCCTATATGGTCAATTAATCTATGACAAAGAAGGTAAGAATATACAATGGGATAAAGACAGTTTCTCCAATAATAATATTGGGAAAACTGGACAGGTACCAGCCACAAAATGAAAGTGGACCACTTTTTTACACCATATACAAGACTAAATTCAAAATGGATTACAGACTTAAATGTAAGATCCAAAGCCATAAAACTGCTAGGAAAAAACCCAGAGAGTAAATTTTTCTCATTTCTCTTAAGTGTTGTTTGGGATATATGTCCTCAGGCAAGGGAAAAAAAAAGTAAACAAATGGGACTACATCAAACTAAAATGTTTTTGCACAGCAAAGAAAACCATCAATAAAATGAAAGTCTACTAAACGGGAGATTATATTCAGCAACGATACATCTGATAAGGGGTTAATATCAAAATTTGTGAAGAATTCATACTACTCACCACCAAAAAATGAAACAATCCAATTAAAAAATGGGCAGAGGACATTAAAACACACTTCTTTAAAGAGGATCTACAGATGGTCAATACTCATAAGACACTCAACATCACTAATTGCCAGAGAAATGCAAATTAAAACCACAATGAGATATCACCTCATATGTGTCAGAATGGCTACCAGTAATAAATCCACAAATGACAAAGGTTTCTCTTTATACACATTCTTGCCAACTCTTGTTGTTTGCTCATTACTGATGATAACTATTCTGACAGGTGTGAGGTGATATCTGTTGGTGATTTAAATTTACATTTCCCTGATGATTAGTGACAAGAAACCCTTGTGTGCTGTTGTTGGACTGCAACTTGGTGTAACTAATATGGAAAACAGTATGGAGCTTCCTCAAAAAAATAAAAATAAAACTGCCACATGACCCAGCAACCCCTTTATGGGTATTTGTCCAAAGAAATCCAAAACAATTATTTGAAAACATATAAGGTTGTCTATGTTCATTGCAGCATTATTCATAATAGTCAAAATATGGAAGCAACCTAAGTGCCCATCAATAGATGCCTGTATGAAGAAAATGGGGTACATATATACAATGCCATAATACTTGGCCATAAAAATAATGAAATCCTATCATTTGCAGCAACATGGATGAATTTAGAGGGTATTATGCTCTGTGAAATAAGGTAGAGAAAGACAAATACTACATGACTTTACAATATTTGGAATCTAAAAAACAAACAAAAAACACACAAACAAGAAAAACTCATGATAGAACAAACAGATGCTTGCCAGATGGTTGGGGTTTGGGTGATGGGAGAGAAAGGAGACGGGATTAAGAAGCACAAATTGGCAGTTACAATTTTTTTTTTGTGTTATATGAGTTTCTTACATATTTTTGATATTAACCCTTTATGGGGTATATCATATGTATTATATGGGGTCTGGCAGAAGTAAGGCTTGCTTCAGGGTGGTTGATAGGGTATGTGAAAGTCCCACATGAGATGGACAATTTGAACATTTCACCTAAAATGTCACATGGTGTGCTTGAGTGTTATATTGTTCTGTTACAGAATTACATGTTTATAGTTTTGTGACAAAAGATGTTATAATAAAAAGGGGGCATTATTTGTGCTGGACCCTATAGATGGAATATTACTCAGCAATAAAAATGAAGTCTTACCATTCCCAACAACATGGATGAGCCTAGAGAGTATGCTGCTAAGTTAAATAAGTCAGGCAGAAGGACAAATATTCTATAATTTCACTTCTCATGGAATCTAAAAAACAAAAAAATGAACAAACAAAACGGAAACAGGCCCATAGCTACAGAGAATAAACTGATAGTTGCCAAAGGAATGTGGGTGGGGGATGGGGGAAATAAAACAATTTTAATTTCTACAAAAGGCACATCATGTTGAATATTGTGATATACATGAACTCTCTAGTAGTGAAAGTTTAAACTGATTCATTCACTGTGAAATCTGTTGTCTTCACCAAATTTAGTATTCATATGTATATATTTTGTTACAAAGTTTAAGCTCTTGGGTATGTCCTAAAATACCTTTATACAGATTTCTTCCAGGAACATAATTAACTAAGAAAAAAGAAAGCCCTAACCTATTCATATGTGTATATAATAAATATTTGGAACACACTGATTCAGGTAGAAGTTTAAATAGTGCTCCAAATAGGAGGTATTTTACCCAAGTATAACAAGTATTAATAGAGCAGACCTGGCTAGTGTGGCTCAGTGGACTGAGTGCTGAACTGAAATGTTGCTGGTTCAATTCCCAGTCAGGGCACATGCCTGGCTTGCAGGCCAGGCCCCCTGTTGGGGGGATGTGAGAGGCAACTGATTGATGTTTCTCTTACACATCAGTGTTTCTCTCCCTCCCTTCCCTTCTCTCTAAAAATAAATAAAAATCGGGGGGTGGGGAGAAAATGCAGACACCTGTAATTGAACACCAGTAAAGTAATAAAATAAAAATCTCTAAAACACCTTGCTTAGCTAGGGTATGGCTAAGAGCAGTTTTACTGTCTAATATAACTCATTAAGGTAATTTAAATATTTTTCCTTGTTGGCTCTTGTTTTGGCAGTCATTGCAATACCTGCCCAAGGGAAAAAATCTGGTACATTTGTTCAAGTTGACATCACCATGTATTGAACATCCTCAACTCTGTGTCTACCTACTTGTACACCTACTTGTACAAGTATGTGTATAACTCGTTCTTACTGATCACTCTGCTACCTCACGTGGTACCAAAAATGACCACATTATGTTTCAACTATTATGTTTTGCAGAGGGGTAGGGAATTGGGTTTATTCAAGTAGATTGGAAACTGAGATCAGAAACAGGTATAGTACCCAGCAGAAGGCTGGAAACAGTTTCGCACCACACCCTTAGGCTGCCTCATCGACTTCATTTAATTCCCTTTAGGAGGGTAGGTGTGATTTTACTTTGGCAAACAACTGATACAGGAAAAAGACTATGGAGTCACAAAACCTGAGTATGAATTCTGGTTGCACCACTTACAATGTGACTTTGGACACTTTATTTAACCTCCCTGAGTTTCCAGCTCCCTCAACTTCAAGGAAATACCACCCTGCTCAAAAGGCTGCTGTGATGAGAGGCCGCTGTTTATTAAGCAGCCAGTGTAGAGGCTGGCATATACTATTTGCTCAGTCAGTGTGACCTCCCTTTCTAATTGGCTGCCTGTGCAATCCTACACGGCTGGCAATACTACCTGATGACAATCCATTAAGTGTGAAAACAGTATGGTGCAAACATCTTCGTGTCTCTCAGCAAAGAACAGGCAAACACCAATTCTCCCTTTCCACTGTTTTTTATTTGCACATTTAACATTCACAAATAATTTTAGATTTATTCTTTTCACAGGTTTATTATTTACAGGGAAGATCAGGATTAAAATGGAGCATTGGAGGGTTCCAAAAAATCGCGAGCAGGGATGGCGCAGAGTACAAAGGCAAAAAAAGAATGAACAGAGCGGACAAGAGCAGTGTGTGGCCACTTCCTACCAGGCAGGAACCCTGACTTCCTTAAGGCAAAGCCTTTACTCTGTTATTTCTTCCCCCCACTGAGTTTAACCCAAATAAAAAGGCATTCTATTCTCACACAACTGTTCTCTGAGGCCTTAGGAATATAACCAGTACCATAAGCAACCAGATGCATCCCTGGACTATAAACACCTGAAAAGACAAGTTAAATTTTGATACACTAACAATCCTTCTGGGAGAATTAAAAAGAGGCAGAAGTTGTTTTATCCTTAAGACTTTAAAAGAAAAAGGGGAGGGGTATATGTGTGTGGTGGTGGTGGAAGTGGAGGGGAGAGAAAAGGGGTTGGGGGAGGGATGGAGGCAGCAAAGACAACACTCCCAACGTACACTGCTCTTGTTCCTCTGATGCTGCTAATATAGTGTTCTATTATACTCAGGGAAAAAGACCGAGTGTTGTCTATGTTCAGTTGTAATGGCTAATAATAGGGAACTTACCCTGGGGAGGTGGTGTATTCATTTCATGCACATAATAATGCAACTCAAAATTGTGCCCTACTATGCTCTCATCCTAATGTGGTTTTCCTATTTTAAACCAATTTACTACAGGACCTTGGGGAATTTACTTATTAACTTTCCTGTGCCTCAATTTTCTACTTGTAAGATGAGAATTGTAGCGCTTTATGTTGAGGATTAGAGATGCATGAAAAGCACTTAAGAATAGTGCCTGGCCAAATCAACAGAGCCAGAAAGCAGACTGCTGGTTGCCAGGGGCTTGGAGGAAGGGGAACAGGGAGTGACTGCTAATGGGTAGGGGGTTTCTTTGTGGAGTGATGAAAATGTTCTAAAGTGAGATTGTGGTGATGGCTGCACAATTATGTGACTATACTGAAAAAAAATCACTGACTTGTACATCGCTTTAAAAGGGTGAATTTTATGGTTAAGGTATCTCAATAAAGCTATAAAAAATTCTTAAAAAAATAGAATAGTGCCTGGCACACAGTAAGTGCCCAATAAATGTCAGCTATTATTAGTAGTAATATTGTTGTCATTATTAGTTGGCCATCTATGGCCTAAGTAAATCCCTAAAAATTCTTTATTTTTAATAAAAGTCCACAGAATCTAAAAAAGTATTTCTAATTTACATACATGGATTAACATTCACACATCTAAATTGCCTCAGAAAGTAACAGTCTGAGAATCACAATTTCAGTATTTTGCTCTGGAACACTACTGCTGCATGCAATGGATCTCTGAGCATATCATGGTAGGTTTTAGATAAATTCCAATGACTCGATGTTACTCAAAATTCTGAAATGACAGGAAGTTTTCATTTTGCTCTCTAGGAGTAAACAGGAAGTCCGGGAAAATAGAGTATATAAAGTACATAATTAAGTCTTCACAAATACAGGCTTGCTAGCCTTCTAATCACATTTTAGGAGCACTTTATAAAAAGACAAATGTAGTCAACAGTAAAATGCTTCCGGTCCTGTGCCCTGTGACCCCACCTTGTCCAACAATGGAAAACCCCAACACAATGAAAAGACCCAATTCAACCCATATAATAAGCCTCTTACAAGGTAAAAAACTTCACAATTAATGACTGACTCATAAAACTACACTGCATATTCAAATATGTTCGCAATTGAGTTTTTATAATCTGAACAGAGATTGAATCCACTCTTCACTTTTCCTATTGCTAAAGAATATAACAATGGAGTCTCAATCTCAGAAGTAGGAGCAGCAAGTGATAAGCCACGATGGCAGTGATGCACCACATTCAGCAATGATGCTCGCATGCTTGAATTTCATCTGAAGTATGAAACTTCCCAGTTCCTGGAACAGGGCTGCCTTTGTTGGGAGTCCCCGTCCCTTATAGTCCTCCATTCTATAATAAGTCATGTGCCTTTGCAGCAAATCAGGGATAGCTGTGTTGAGGGTTATGACTTCCATGTACTCAGGTCTTCTGTCACAGAAGGCAATGAATGCACTTGTTGCATATAGTAAGAAAATATGTATACCCTCAAACTGACTACTCGTTCTCGAAAAGATCATTCAATTTCCATTTACCGCCTTCGTTTAAATCAAGTAAAACCATTCCCTAAGTCATACAAGAGCAACAGATTAACACATAGAACAAGCTGCCTTCATACCCACTATGCATAATGCCCTCCCAGACATGCACACTCAAACTCCTCTTGGAGTTGTGACCTTAGGAATTTCTGACCAAGTATTTTGCCTCCATAAAATTCAGTAAACACTTCCCTTTTGAGAAGCATGGTTATTTCTTTAATTGTACATTATAATCACTGGGACAGATTATATACCAACTTTAGAAGATCTTTTTACTCGCAACTGGAAAATTTCAGACAATGGATATGGATGATAATCTAGGACTAGTTTCAAATTTAGGACCATTTTCAAAATATTTTCTTTACCAATTCTAGACTAAAGCAGTGGCTTAGTCCTCGCACACAGTTTATTTTAAAATTTAAAAGGGAATTTGAAATAAACAAAAATATATAACTGAAAACTTTGGTGAAGGCTGGGACAGAGAGGGCCAACTTTGTAATGCTTTTGTAGTTGAATATCATTCTACAAACACAACTGTCCACGTATTGTTCACTCGGTTAATCTGGGGATGCAGACAATGTGTTTTTCAAATTATAGATCTATGTGTAGGTAGTCTTTAAATACAAACTGAATAAATATTTAAATTCCATGACAAAGCAAAATTGTGGAATAAGAAATTCCTATCTTTCTAAGTACACGTATATTTACAATAAATGTTTTCTGCCTGACTGCTAGTCTTTGCCTATTAAGAGTTCTTCAATGTGCAATTTATAGAAGGCAGCAGCTCATACCACGTTAAAGGAGCCCTGCTGAGCTCAGAGTCAGCCTGCCCCAGACACTCCTCTCCCTGAAAAGCCTACACACTTACGTGCATAAATAGCTGAGAATACAAGTAGGTGCACATGTGCAAAAAAGTACTTGTCTAAAGGAGAGCTAATTAGCTTTACAAATCAAGTGTAGAACCAAGACAATAAATTGCTATTCCCCGACCCAAGAACCATATCTAATGAAGAAACTGCTGCGTCCACTATGAACAGGCGGCAGCTTGAAAGCCACCTCATCCTACATCGTGCTCTAAACATCCAGCTGCTGGGAATCAGCCATCAGAACACTAAATCGCTCCCTGTTCACATGGTTAGAGGCAGGGTTGTGATTTAGCTTTACTTCCTAGTTACTGGCCATAGTATACAGAATAACGAAGAATTCCTTATAGCTATGCTATATTCAAATGGCCTCATTCTACCTTTAAGGGAAGGTGCTGAGACTATATGCCTTAGGGACCTGCCAATCAACATTTCTGAGGTGGACTACTTGGATAAGTTAAAACATTGGACCACTGAGAGTGTTGGTCAAAGGAAAACTACACGTGGCTGTTTGCACACCCGAGTCAGGGCGTAAGATCAAAACCAGTCACTGAAGTGCTGTTAAGCATGGTAGTTAGGTGACCATACAGAAAGATTAAAGAAGCTGATTATTTAAATGTCTTTTGCTTTTTTAAAAGCAACGAGTGCAGAATTTTCTATGACCCAAATCTGAATACTTGTTAGTGCATGCTTTCTCCTCCCACATCTATGAACCCCCTGGCAACCTGTCATTGCCTTTTTAAAGTTCAGAGAGAAATAAAAGAAAATGGATACTCGCTATCCATTCTTATTTATTCTAATGAGAGAGGCATATTCTAATAGTCATAAGGCAATGTGTTTAAGAGCTATACCTGAACTGGTATTCTAAATTGGAAATACAGTTACCAAATCTATTCAACTTGCAGGATGTACCCATGTGCTTTCCATGTCATTGGCTGTCACCCTAATGGACCACAGTGACCCCTATCACACCTTAAGGAGGCATTACACTGGGTGTACTATGCACATGTATTTTAAAAAAGTAACATTAAGAGGAAAAGAACAGCCTTTCAAACATCAGTTCCTTACATGAGTGGCAATAGTTCTTTATGGCTCCCTTGTAATCTCCTCACACAGCCAGTTACCAAATGCCTCCAAAATTAGAACAGGGCCAAAGGCAAAGCTCCATGGTGAATTGCATTGTTCTGATGAGCTTTCAATTCATTGGTTTTTCATTTCCATTTTCCGATTTACTGAGGAGTAAAGGTGAGAATCATCCAACTGATGACAAAATAGAATAAGAAAACAGGATAAACAGCAAGTGCTTTGCGGTTTGGAGGCTGGCTGTCAGCAAGAAAAGCTGTAGAGGCTGAAGAAAATAAAACAATCAAAAAAGAATACTGAATACAATGAGACCATCATAACTACTAACATTTACTAACTTCAATGTGCTCAGCATAGTCTAGAACAGAATTATACTAAAAGTTCACTTATATCTGTGGCCCTTAGAGAAACAGGCTTTGCGCAGCACAGATTTTCCAACAGCTGAGGCTGCTTGTTTCACGCACGAAAGCTTTCAAAGCCTTCCACATTTCAGATGGAAACCCTTCTAAAAGGGGCTTCTTACTGCTTTCTGAGAAGTGAGCGAACTACACTGAACAGGTTTGCAAAAATGTGCCAGATTTTTGCTACTATGCCAAATGGCCTTATCCTGCTGTGCTGTCTGAGTAATTGTTCTTCAACTCATTTTGATGCCATCCCTCTTGTCCACCCAGGAAACACCTATCAATAATCACCCTGCACACAAACCTTTCCCGAACAACTGGCTAGGATCCTGTCACCGCAGACAGCACTCCCTCCTCTGTGTCCCTACGTGACCTGCAGACTTCTGTCTCCCACCGGGAACACTTTATTGTCCTGACGTGTTTATATGTCTGGCCGATTCACTGGATTGTGAACTCTGAGGATCTGAGCACAAAGACCATGCCCAGCACAGTGCCTGACACATAGTTTGTGCTTAATAATATTTGCCAAATTAAAGAATGAATGCTTCTAAGATGCTACTTTCTTTTTTTTTTTTTTTAAGATTTTTATTTATTAACTTTTAGAGAGAAGGGAAGTCAGGGAGAAAGAGAGGGAGAGAAACATTGGCCCGCAACCCAGGCATGTGCCCTGACTGGGAACTGAACCAGCGACCCTTCGGTTCGCAGGCCAGTGCTCAGTCCACTGAGCCACACCAGCCAGGGCAGATGCTACTTTCTGAACTGCTGTGGGCCTAGATACTGGATAACTACGCTATTCAGAACTACATGGATGATAAATGATCAGACTCAAAGTGAGGAAATGTGGGGCTCTCCCTTGGGTAAAGAAACCAAGCTTAGTATGTACACAGTCTTTGGAATATCAATTCTGGCACTGTCAGACCTCTTTCTGGATTGCTTCTTGGCTTTTAACCACATTTCAAGCAAAGAGATGTTACTGCACTTAAAATATGAGGCAGTCTGTTTCTCCCATTTAACAACATGGTAGTGAACACTTCTAGTTTAAGATAGAATTGTAAGAGAGTTTTAGGGATGTAAGAACAATGAGCACACAGCATTCAATGCCACTTCTATTGGCTCCTCCTAATCTTTAGCAGAATTTTCCACTGAAGCAGGGAAGTACTATATAATGACACTTAACCGATTATACTGGGGGTAGTATAGTCAAGTTCCAAATGGGTATGTGATCTGCTTGTGTTGGAAACTTGATTCCCCTATTGAGTAGTGATATATCCTAAGGCGAGTTGCTTCACCTCTCTGTGTCTGTTCTTCATCTACGAAAATGGGACTATTAATAATATTTTTTATTTATTAGGGTTGAGGTTTAAATGAGATATGTATATATCGTGCTTGACCTATGATATGCAATCTATAAATGCAACTATTGTTTCCATTCTGATTACTTTGTCAGGAAAAGACCCATTATCTCTCAAGTCACCTACACCTCCTATATAAGCCAGGGCTGAGCTAGACCTAGTAAAATCTCCTTTTCCAACCTTATGCATTATTTAAGGATTTTTTAAAAAAAGATATGACCCCACATCTTAGAAGTCCAGACACCCAACTCAGATTAGATGGATACATCTATCAATCCCACTTAGAACAGAGGGTTCTATGGGCAATACTAGCAAGAATCACATTACTGACATGTGAGTTAGGAGTTACACAGCTTCTCATGTGGTCTCCGTCTCTAACACACACTTTTGTCTGCTCTGTAATTGTAAAGACCAGTATGTTCTTACCTACTATAGACCAGGCGAACATCAAGATCACCACAAAAAGGCGGACCATGAAATTTATCGGTCCTGGTGAGGCCAAGAGTACCAACCGGCAAACCAGCATTGCCACTGTCAAGGGAAGTATACAGTAACCCAGCACACAGAGGCTCTGAAAAAAAGAGCTAAGAAACAACATACATCTGTAAAAATCATAAATACAGCTGACCCATGTCACAATAGTTATTATACAGATGTCTATGTATCATGGATTGTTACTTCCCTCCAGATACATAAGACATATACCCCAACACTGATTTTATGAGGCTGGGCCTCTGCATTAGCACATGCTTTAATTCTTCTATCCTTGCTCTTGTTTCTCTCCTTTTAAACTCCTCAAGAGTTGGCCATCTGGCCCTGGGTGGCGTGGTGCAGTAGATTTGAGCGCCGGCCTGTGAATCAAAGGGTTGCCAGTTCGATTTCCAGTCAGGGCACATGCCTGGGTTGTGGGCCACGTCCCCAGTGGGGGGAAGGGTGTGACAGGCAACCACACATTGATGTTTGTCTCCCTTTCTTTTTTGCTCCCTTTCTCTAAAAATAAATCAATAAAATCTTTAAAAAAAAGTCATCCAACTAAGATACCAGGTGATCTACTCTAATTCCTAAAGACCTCCTTCTCCCACTGAACCTCTAAGACAGTGGTTATTTTTTTTTAAGATGCTATTTATTTTTAGAGAGAGGGGAAGGGAGGGAGAAGGAGAGGGAGAGAAACATCACCTCTCACGCGCCTCCAACTGGGGAACTGGCTTGCCACTCACGCATGTGCCTGGACCAAGAACTAAACCAGCAACTTTTCAGTTTACAGGACAATGCCCAACCCACTGAGCCAGACCAGTCAGGGCTAAGACAGTGCTTCTTTATCTTTTCTAGTTTATATACCTATTTGAGAATTTGCTGAAAGCTATGGACCATCTGTTCCCCAAAATGGACATAACCCTCTAACACAAAACATTGTGCCTACGATTCCAGGGCTGGAGAGAGCATCTGAAGCTTATCAAAGGACCCCAGATAATTTCAGATAATTTAACTCAACCAGCTTATCTCTGTTCAGTAGTTTTATTTTTTTAAAGAGTTTATTTATTTATTCTTAGAGAGGGGGGAAGGCAGGGAGAGAGACAAGGAGATATACATTGATGTGTAAGAGACCAGGGACTGGCCCACAGCCCAGGCATGTGCCCTGACCAGGAATGGAACCAGCAACCTTTTGCTTTTCAGGATGACACCCAACCCACTGAGCCACACCAGTCAGGACTCAGTGGGTTTAAGAGAATATTCTCTTTGTCCTTCATTTATTTTTATTTTCTTTTTAAAAATTAGTTAACTAGCCAGGCTCCCTTAAAAAATCTAAGCTATGCTACCTAGCAAATGAAAACAAATGGCATCTAATAATACTCACATGTTCCCCCCAAGAAGTTTTGAGTTGAGGGTGATGGTAACTGCACCAAACCAGATAATGACGAACACTTCTGCAAACTGGGGCCCGCCATCATTTTCGCTGTCTGCAGAGCCTCCTTGAAGCATTCTGTGACAAGGAAATGGCATGAGAATTGCCTACTCTTTTACTTAGAGCAATAAAGTGAAGGCATGGATTCCCAAAGTCTGAATCAGGGAGTTGTCCTATACCTCACCTGAAGATCTTGTAACATGTAGGCTATGCAAAAGGAAAATTCCAGAAGGATTTGGCAAGGCTCCCTTCTTTCAAATTCCAAATACCTCAGGAGTACAAGGGGTGCTCCACTTGGCTTTGTTGGAATGCTTAAGTGGATTACTGAAGACCTTTTTTGGTTAAGCAGAGCTTACAAATTGAAAAAGGTCAAATGTGGCTCATAGATACGAGGTTGTCGTTCCATACAATACTCAAAATGGTTTTAAATTCAAGATGACATTTTAAAATGGAGAGGTTTCACATAAAAGTGCTGTATTCCTGGATATTCTTTCAAAGTGAGCAGCATTTCTAACACTGCGCCGGCATTGCTACGGTGCAACAATCAGGCGCAGTGGACAGAGCAGCAGGTTCCTTCGCAAGGGGCTTCCAGTCAGCACTCCACAACACGTGCATTCAAGTCCCTTCTCTGGCCCTTGGATACATTTCAATTTGTAACCCTTGGGTAAAGGTTCTAGTTCTGACATTTAAAAATGGAAATAGTCCATAAACGTATTTAGTTCTTGATTTTTTAAATAGAAATTTACAGATTATTACTAAAGCTTTTGCCTTCAAACTAAGCTGAACAGTCACTTAAATAGCTTTTCTTTGTATAAGAATTTTTCAGATGTAAAATGTCTCGTAGAACACTTGGAATCAGTGTCATTTTTTTCAGAAAAATAATACGTAACATCAAGCTCACAACCTCCTATTACATAGTATAGAGAAATCACAGAGTAAGTCTTGCCCTGCTATGCCATTTGCCAGTACAGCCTTTTGTATTCTATGGCTCCAGCCAGAGTCCCCACAATCTGATGCAAGGAATGCCAGCACTCATCGTCACGTGTTGCTGGAAGCCCTATTACTTCAGCATCATATAATGAAAGAAAGAATAACTGGCCTGAAAGACAGAAGAGCCAGATACCAATCCTAGTTCTGTCACTAGATATGTAAACTGGAGCATATAACTTGATGTCTTGGGACTCCAGTTTTCTTCTCTGCAAATAAGTGGAGTTAAATGACATAATCTCTAAGGTTAATCTTTCAAAACTTAAAAAAGGTATATGCTTACAGCTTCTGAGAGAAACCCTTCCATCAGGGCACTGAATTATTTCTTTCTTATGGTTATTAAAGGCATAAAAATAGCAGTCAATGTTATTATGTAAATTAGCATATGCTTGACACATTAAAAAATGGGTAGAGAAGCCAGTAAGAAACGTGTTGAATTTAGAATCATAAAAGGTTAGTACTGGAAAAGACCATCAACCATCTCTTTTCATAGATACGGAAGAGAAAACCCAGAGAGGTGAGGTGGCGGGAGATGGGTAATATTCACAGAGGTAGAGAATGGGCAGGCAAGGAAACCTGAGGTTGATTCCCAGGTTTACCACTGATTATGTGATCTTGGTTCACCCTCAATCTCTACGAACCTAAGGTTGTTTGTGGAAAAATAAAAATGACATTCATTTCTTGTTATAAGGATAAAATAAGGGAAGGTATTTAAAAATTTTCTGTAACTGGGAAAAGTCATTAGACAAATTTTGGTTATTAATAGCCCAAAGTCTGCTGATAGCAGTCGGGATGAGAATCAAGAGCTGAATCCTAATGCAATATTTTTTCCGCTCTACCCAATTGTTATATTCCCCTCACCAATGGAACTCGGTTCTTCTTCTTCTGCCCTCTCCCTTTACATTCAACACATATGGAAAGCAAAGCACTTGGAAATATGATCTTGCTTTGAACTCTACCACTTCTCTCTCATATGTTCTCATTCTCATTCATGTTTTGGTTAAGATTTAAAAAGAATTATGTTTGCAAATAAACAGTGCTTAAACTATGGATATTTAATTCACTTAGTGATGGGGAAGTTTATAGTACATAAAAGTTTGTTGAATAGAAATGACAAAAACAGGCTAAGAAGTCACTGGTAGATGGAGGTAGACATAATTTTTACATCTTTAATTCCATTACTCTTTGAACTGGCCTGGAAAGCTATCCAATTTTTGGATTTAAATCCATAAGGAGTACAATATGTCATAGAAGTCCTAAATAAAATATTCAGTCAAAATTCCCCTCAATTTTAAAACTCCACAAAAAACTCTAGTCCAGTGGTATCCAACCTTTTGGCATCTATGGGCCACAATGGAAGAAGAGTTGTCTTGGCCACACATTAAATACTTTGCAACAAGTAATCATGAAAAAAATCTCATCATGTTTTAAGTAAATTTACAATTTTGTGTTGGGCTGCATTCATAGCCGTCCTAAGCCACATGTGGCCCGTGGACCGCAGGTTGGACACTCCTGCGGCTATGTCAAATGACAAAGGAAATACAGGGTCCGGCACAAATAACACCCCATTTTTATGAGCTGGTAATCTATACCAAATCTTTTATAACAAAATCATAAGCACGTAATTCTGTAACATAACAATATCACACTCAAGCACACCATATGACATTTTAGGTGAAACGTTCAAATTGCTGTCCATCTCGTGCGAGACACTCACGTACCCTACCAACCACACTCAATGGCGTTACTTCTGCTGGACCCTGTATGTGTACTTACAATGCGAGTGTCACACAAAGGATCAAAGGGCCCCATAAATCCCCTACAAGGCAAGAAAAGGCAGAAGATTGTTAAGAAACGACCATGCAGTATTTTCTATCTTTATTTCAATATCTATCTCACCCACTCTTGGAATTCAGACATGAAGGCTCTGTCTGTTGGCCCAAGCCTTCCCTCCTCTCCTACCCCTCCTTTACTTGCCTTCTCTCCTCCCCAAGTCTGACTGTCCTTCTTTGTACATCCTTTAAGTTTTGTTCACTTCATATTCCACAAATCACCCCTCTCCCCACCCACTGAGCCACATTCCAGCAGGCTATAGTTAAAGATCAATGGATGAGGAGAGCCCCATCCTGCACCCTCAGAAAGAGGACTACTGTCAAGTCACTTCACCAATCTGAGACTACATTAGACAAGGCAAGTATAATCAGGCCCATCTCATGAAGATGAAAAATAAGGCTGAGAAGGAAGTCTCTTTCCCAAGTTTATTTCATCAGTTAGGTATAGATGTGGGACCAGAATCAAGGTCTTTGGATTCCTACTACAAATGGTCCCCCACCCTGCCACACTGCTTCCCCTCTCATTCTTACATTGAACTAGAATGGAATGCTGTTCTTATAGATGAAAAATCATCCCAGTACTGGTAATTTCATAAGGTTAAACTTTAACAAATAACAAGAAAGCTTTTTGAAAATTATAAAAGGCTCTGCCAACATCAGGTCTAACCATAAGGGTTCTCAGTCAACAGTGATTGGATGATCAATATGCCAACAGTTGACAGGAATATACAGCTCAGAGTACAATTACCTATCTCAACTAGTATGAAAAAAGGGTACATATACCACCCCTAACTTGAACCTCACATATACATAACTTTACCTAAGAGAAGCGTGCATATGTACATACTTACACTGTTTAGTTATATAAGCAATTTTGACACCGCTGTGAATTTTGGAAAAGATGTAAAAGAAATTATAATCCTAAAACTCTAATAAAACTGTTCCTTTTGTTAAAATTTTCTAACTTATCAAATGAAAAACTGAATTCAAGTACAACTAACACTAATGCATTCATGTTTTTAATGCACTGAAATGTTTCTAAGCCATAAAAAATCTGTAACAGTATTTTAAAACTAAAATTCACCATTTTAGTCACTTTTAAGGGTACAGGTATTGAGCACACTTATTGCTGCACAACAATCCCCGCCATCCATCTCCAGAACTTTTTCATCTCCCCAAAATGAAACTCCAATCCAGTCAACAGTAACTGCCCACTCTCCCTCAACCCCTGGCAACTATCAGCTTACTTTTCTTCTCTGTCAAGTTGACTGCTCTAGGTACCTCATATGAGTGGAATCACTGAATATATGTACTTTTCTGTCTGGTATATTTCACTTAGCATGATGTCTTCAAGGCTAATCCACGATGTAGCATGTGTCAGAACTGTACTCCTTTTTAAGGCTGAGTAATAGTCTATGCATATATGGTATGTATCAGGGTGTGTATACCCCATTTTGTCCGTCCGTCCGTCCGTCCGTCCATCCATCCATCCATCCATCCATGGATGTCTAAGATGTTTCCACCTTTTGGCTACTGTGAACAGTGCTGCTCTGAATATGAGTGTACAAATATCTGTTCGAGTCCCTGCTTTCAATTCTTTTGGGCATACATTCAGAAGTGCAATTCCTGGCATTATTCTATGCTTAATTTTTGGATGAACCATCATACTGTTTTCCATAGTGGCTGCACTATTTTATACTCCCACCGGCAACAAATAGGGGTTCCAATTTCTCCACATCATCAACACTTGTTATTTCCTGTTTCTTTGATTGGCAACAGCCATCCTAATGGGTGTGAAGTAGTATCTCATGTGTTGCTGGGGGTTTTTCAGATTATTTTTTTTAAGTCGTGAATTTTTTCCTTGCCATTTTGCCAAAGGCTATGATAACAGGGCAGGGCAGAAGTGCAAATTCTGTCCATGACTTGTTCAGCTTTTGTGCCAGCCCACCTATCCACTCCCTCAAGGTTTGAGAATGGACCTTAACATATGACATAAGCTAATATTCATCATTAATCTGCAAACTAACACACTGGTTCTGTGTTGGGAGAAGCAACCTTGCTTTGGACTGAACCACTGCCACAGTTAAAAGAACCTTCACATCTGGGGTAGCAGTGGTAAACTGGAAAGGGCACTGAACTTGAAAACTAGGCTCTAATCCTGCCTATGTGATCTTGACAAGGTGCTCAGCTTCTCTGAGACTCATTTTTCTAATAAGTTCTCCTTCACAAGGTTGTTGTAAGGATTAAAAAAAATACTGTGTGTTGAAGGAACAGAAAGGCACTAGGTTGACAGCTGTCATGTATGAAGTACCTACTAAGTGCCAGACGCTGTGCAGGGTGGTTGATACGCATTATGATCTCTAACCCTTACCGTTAGGTACTTGTTATTATCTCCACTTTAACAGAGGAAGAAAATTGAGCCTCGGAAAAGTTAACTGTCTTATCCAACATCACACAGCTGGTGGTACAACCATGATTTAAGCCCAGATATGTCCATGTTCTTTCCACTATGCACCAGTGGTAGCAAATCACCTGTCAGCTCCGGCCCACAGTGTACTATGCTGAAAATAATTTTGACGCCGCATCCAGTCTTCACCCAGAGCGATGGCACATTTGCCACACATTTGACATCCCTATATTACAACTGAAATGCTGGCAAAATAGAAGGTACACCCATGTACATAACTGGTACTATTCTCAGGCAACTAGTTCAGGTTTTCTGATAAACGGTACTAAGAAAACCAAGAATAATTGAAAAGAAAAAGGTCTTAACAATTTTAAGAATAAATTCTAAATAAGAGCATACTTTATTGCAAATACTGTCAATAGAAATCTGGAACAAAGAAAGCAGTCACCAAAATAAGAGACAGTCCTAAAAATAGTAATGTCAATAAAGGTAATATTAATTTGTTAACCCTTAATTAACCATTATTCTAATTTAACAATTGAACACTTTGCCTTTCTCTTAGGAAATTTTAGCTCTTTGGCTGAACAAAGTCTCTGTGTGTTCACAGCTTCCAGAAATATTATTTATAGTATCTATTTTAGCAGGTGAGGATACATTCTATATTTATCGATGAGGACAATATATTAAGCAAAATCTTGTAACCTCTGTAATTCCATTCAAAATGCTTAACTTCTTCCAAATTTTTTATTTATATATTCACTTATATATTTTTCATCCTGCAAAATGATGCCAGTTTTATTACCACAGAGCCTGTGCTTTATGAAGTACTTATGATAACGTACAACGAGAAGCAGCAAATCCTCAAACACTTCATATACTTACAATCTCTTAAAAGAGTATTGCTTTTCCTTGGGTACAAAACATGCATGAATTTTTTCCCAACAGCTTTTAGATCACGCATCTGAAAGACATAAACAACTATTGTATTGTGAGAACCAAGGTTGCCAGGCAGCCCCCTAACTTAATTTGCTAAGATTTCTTTTATTTCAATCTCCTGGGAGTCCTTTGTTGAATTTTAGAGCTAAAAATCAAGTTCAACCCCTTCACTATACAAACTAGAAAGGCAGGTTTTTTTTCTATTAACTCCTTAAGCCATCATTGTTACCACACCCGCCAGTCATGTTTTGATTTCTAAAACTCCGTAAAAGAGAAAACATAACCCTCCTAATATGTAACTTATAAAAACTAAAATCTTTTCTGTGAAACACAGCATCGGACTTTCAGTTTATACACGATAACATCCCAAGGACCAATTAGCCTGCTCCCTAGCCGCCATATTCTTCACAATATATAAAATTAACTTTCAACACTCCCAATTTAACTGGCAAATAAATCCTAGAAGCCAGATTAACTAATAATCAAGATATTTGAAGAAGGGTATGGTAATATAACCTCTCAAAATATAGTTGAGATAACTCTATCCTAATTTTTCACCTAGAAACTTCTTTATGTGGTTAACACTTCTTTGTAAACATGATTTTTAAAAAGATTTTATTTATTTGTTTTTAGAAAGGGGGAAAGGGAGGGAAAAAGAGAGGAAGAGCAGTAGCAATTGGCTGCCTCTCACACAACCCCCAACTGAGGTCCTGACCTGCAACCCAGGTATGTGCCCTGAATGGGAATCGAACCAGCGACCTTTCAGTTTGCGAGACAATGCCCAACCCACTGAACCTCACCAGTCAGGGCCACACCAGTCAGGGCGTAAACATGACTTTTAGCGGTTGTTTAGTATTCTACCATACAGATGTAACATAATATACTTAACCTGGTTTTCAACTTTCCCCTATTATAAAGAATGGTGTAATGAACATCTCTGCATATTAATATTTTTCAGTAGTTTAAAAAATATTTTGTCTTTAATTTTTTCTCCTTATACTACATCTGGAGAAGCAGAACTATCAGCTTAAAAAGATTTGGAAATTTTAAGATTCTTAATACCCATTTTATAGTCAAACTGATTTCCAAAAAGGCTACACCAAATTATTCTCAGGAAAGAACCCGAAAATCAATGAAGCAAACAAAAATATTACACAGTGCTATTGTTTAGTTCCCTGATATTGAACAAAAATTCTCTCAACTAGCCTAACTTACGATGGTATTCTGAACAGATTCATTTAATGTGGAGCTGTCGAATTCCCGCATGCGAGACCTCATAGGAATGGTGATTTCTCCTTCCACGGGGATGTCTTGTGAGATGGATATATCTGAAAGGCCTGCAAACTGAGAAGAGTTGAAAAAAACATTTAAAGCCTATAATTAACTGTGGCATTCCTCAAAGAAATCATCATTTCCTAGAGAGTAGGAACTATGCTTCTTTGTAGGGCGTTTTACAGTTTGTGAATAAAAGCTCACTAGACAAACAATGCAGTTAACTAAAACGCTCAAATCCTCATTTCTTTTCATGTAAAGGACATGGCACATGATGGAAAAAATCATCGTGCAAATGATGAAGACACATCTTGCCCTCAAATATTTGGTTTATTCCAACATGAAATCTTCACATGACACAAGCTAGCAAGACCGCAGGGCTATCTGTGCCCTTTCAGCAATCATATCTTACTTAGCATTGCCACAATGCTGCCGCACTTCTGCTCCTTAGCAGCCTCTGCTGGCTAAAATGGGGCATCACGTGAAGCCTAAGCAAAGCTAGGAAGAACAAGGACACAACAGTAAAATACATCTTGATCTACACTCTTTTCACCAGGTTACCTGGCAATCACAGATCAAATAACATGTCCAAAGTGAACTGTGAGATTGCAAACCTTTAAACTCTTATGTTAACCTGCCAAATTTGATGACGGTGACTGAAACTCTATATAATCTTCAAATCCCTAGGAAAACAGAAACAATCCCTTCTCGTGTTTTTTGGCTCAACGGGCCCAATATTTCATGAGCAACAGCTGTAGGTGAAATACAAGACAGTATACTGAAATTTTAAGAAAAATAAGGTTGTTCAAAGAACTTATAAAAATCAACTTCTTAATCACACTCTTAAGAGAAATGCAAATTAAAACTTCTTAAAATAAAAATCTTTACCTGTAAGACTGGTAAAAATCCTAAAGTCTCACAACACATTCTGCAGTTGAAACTAAGGGAAAGAATGCTCACACACTTCTATGGGGATACAAAGCGGTACTGCGTTCTACTAAAGATGAATTTGGCAGTATCTAGGAAATGTATATGAATCACTTGTTAACTCAACAATGCCACTGTTAGGAGTCTAAAATACTAAAAGACATATATGAGGCTCTTCATTACAACACTATCTGTAAAAGCAAAAACCTGAGAATAACCCAAAAGCTCATCAGTGGAGGACAAGTGGAATAAAGTATGGTATGTCCACATAAAGGAGAATATATTTAAAGAACTATTGTGAAATGTTACATTTAAAAAAATGTGGAGCCCTGGCTACGTGGCTCAGTTGGTTGCAGCTCATCCCCTACACCAAAAGGTGGTGGGTTCAATCTTGGTCAGGGCGCATGCCTGGGTTTCGAGTTCAATCCCCAGCCTGGGCACATAGAGGAGGCAACCAACTGATGTTTCTCTCTCACATCCATCTTTCTCCCACTTGTCTCCTCTCATTTCTCTAAACAAACATCAATAAACATATCCTCAGGTGAGCATTAAAAAATAATAAAATAATGTGGAGAAAAGTTTGTATATGTACTACCATTTCTCTAACAAAATATTTATACATATCTGAGTATTATCTTTTAAATGTAAGAAATGTGTAATAATTGTATGTAATGTAACTCGTTACAATTTTTTTTAAAAAAGAGGCTACCTCCTAAAGAAAGGAGAAAATACAGTGGATGAGACAGAGGGAGTAGCAAGGCTTCTCTGAATACGCACTGTTCTGTATATATGACTTGAAATCATACAAATAGTTCACACAGTTATGAAATGAAATTAAAATTTAAAAGCAGTCCCTAAAAATGGAAAAACAAATGAAACAAATGAACCTACTGTATGTTGAATTAAATACACAACCACACAGAAAGCCACTATTTCAAGCAACGTGATAACACTGTAATGTGAATTCTCATTAGGATGTAGAAAGCTGGATAGGGCACCCATCCTACCGGAACACTGAGAAAAAAAAACAAGAGAAACAACAAAATAATAACTTTCCTTGAACCCATTAGACAGCTGAGGTTGTAGGGCTACCAAGTAGCCTGAATGAAATCTAAGGAAAGACAGGTGCTTCCAAGAAGAGATGGGACATAAGCACTAACTTGTCTGCAGCAAAGCACGAGAAGAGAGCAACACTGGGCATCACAGACACAGTTAAGAATTCATCTAAAATTTAAAATGAATTGCTAAAAGCCAAGTGTAGACCAGTATGAGAGTACAGAGCTCCAGGAAGCATCAGACAAAAGAGGAATTCACACCCATTTGCAGGCTCTTCTCCAGCAGGTTTCCAGTGATCTGAGAAAAAGCACAGAGCCCCACTCTGATCCTTCTCTGCTACAGAAAAAGAGAGCCTTAAAGCCGCTGGGGGGAGATCAGAAAGTCCTGTCGTCTTCAGGTCAGGACCCCTTACAGCTGGGGGGAGGGGGAAGAGTAGGAAACCATCCTGCGGCCAAACCATTAGAATCTCCTTCAGCTGGAGGACAGATGGCATCGCTTTCAAAGTCCCACCCAGGAGACCCAAGGACACACAGTCTACCTAAGGCGGAGGGTGGACCAAGACAACAAAGAATCCCCCGTCCTGGGTCCCCACAACCAAGCTAGCAAGTATGGAGTCATAAGCAACAGCTGTCTACTGCTAGGGGAGGGGCTGGAACTTAAGGAGAGACTCATTATTTTATGCAAGAACAAAGGGAAGACAGAAAGCTGAGCATGGAAGAGGGACATTAAGCCCTGGGACAACCTAGCACCCACTCTAAGCACAAGGTAAGAGGGGAGGAATTTGACGCTGGTGATGCATTGAAGGTTCCCATAGCCAGGACAAAACCCAAACAAGTTCAACTCGTGACTAGACTGACTAGTAATAACATAGCAGAAAACTTTTACCATTTCCAGGATGTCTCTATTGATCTAGACATGATGGCCAGCATTCAATAAAAAATTACCCCCCAGCAAACATACAGTCCCATGTACACACACACACACACACAAAAAAAAAAAAATAACAACGCACTGTGACAAGACACCAATCAATAAAACCAGACCCCTGAGATGACCCAAATGTTGTAATTCACAGAAAAAATATTTTAAGGTAACTATAATTAATATGTTAAAAGCACTAGTAAAAAGGTGTATGCACAAATTATGATGGATTTATGCAGAGATGGAAACTGGAAGGGTCAAATGGTAATGCTAGAAATTAATGAACAGAATTACAGATGAAGAATGCCTTCAATGGCCTTTATCAGTAGACACAACACAGCCAAAGATAGAAATCAGTGACAGGTCGGTAGAAATTATGCAAACAACAAAAACAAGAGTTTAAATAGAAAATATAAACATATAAAAATAGGTATGACATAAATACATGGTATATATACTTTTATTGATTTTATATATATTTAAATATATAAAATCATTATGTTGTACACCTTAAATATAAACAATGCTATATGTCAATTCTAGCTTAATAAAACTGGGGGGGAAAATAGAGCATCCAAGAGCTGTGGGTCAACATTAACTGGTCTAGTATCCAATATGTATATAATTGGAATCCCAGAAGAGAGAGATAATGGGTCTGAAGAAATATTCGAAAAAATAATAGATAAAAATAATGGAAGACAGCAAATAACAGATCCAGGCCCAGAGAACCCCAATCAAGATAAATACCTAAAGGCAAAACAAAACCAAAAATCCACGAACCTAGACACATTCAAACCACAGAAAACCAAAGACAAAGGAAAATCTTCAAAGCAGCCAGAGGAAAAAAAACAACATTGCATTCACAGGAACAATGATTAGTAACACACATCTCACTCAAAACTACACAAGCCAGAAGACAAGAGAGACACTTGTAGAGTGCTTAAAGAATCAAATTGTCAACCCAGAATTCCAAACCCAGCAAAAATAGCTATGAATAATGAAGACAAAATAAAGACTTTTTCAGACAAGCCAGAGCTGAGACATTCATTACAAAAAATGTTAAAGGAAGTTCTTCAGGAAATAAAGATTCTCTAGAAGTGGTGATAATGATGAAGGTAAATATCAAAACATTTTTCTTATTATTAATTATTCTAAAAATGGCTGCCTAAAGTATAAGTCACCAGACTTTTTCTGTAAAGGGCCCAAATACCAAACAGTAAATATTTTAGGCCTAGAAAGCCATACAGTTTCTGTTGCAATTACTCAACTCTACTGCTACAGCATGAAAGCAAAGACAGTCCATAAGCAAACATGGTTGTGTTCCAATAGGCCTTATTTATAAAGATAGGCAGTGGGCCGTATTTCAAATTTAAAAAATATAACATTTAGGAGATAACTAGAAATTTGAACACTGGCAATGTTCAAAATGGCAATGTGACAATATATTTGATATTGGAGAATTACTAATTTTTTAGATGTACTAATGATGCTGTGCTTATGTTCTTTAAAAACAGAATTCTTATCTTTGAGAGATACATATTAAATGTTTACTAATGTAATGATGCCTGGGATTTGCTTCAAAAGAGTACAGAAGGGAAGTGGGTAAGGTACAGAAGAAAGAAGACTCATAAATTGATAATTATTGAAGGCAGGTACATGAGGGCCCATTTTACCATTCTACTTTTATATATGTTTGAAATTTGTCCTAAAAAACCCAAACATTCCTATTTTAGGGGTCATCCAAGGTTTTTATTCTTCCCTCATTCCTCCAAGCCAGAATGAACCTAAATATAACAAAGCCTCTATATCTTAGAGTTTGCAGTAAATATGTGGATAGACAAATATACTAAAAATACCACAAGGATACAACCGGCAAGATATAGAAAGCAGAGAATTCTGCAAGACAAATGAGTGAATTTCAACAAAAAAAGTGTTAAAAAGAGAAGAACTGATGTATTAGAAGAGACTTAACAGACACCAACCAAATGCAACTAGTTGACCTTGTTTGGACCCTAATTTGGACACACTGTAAAAGCACATTTGCTTTTTAGAAAACAGGGAGATGAACACAGATTAGATGATATTAAGCACTTACTACTTTTGTTATGTGTGATAAGAAAGCAAACAAAGAAAGAGTCCCTCCCTGCTAGAGAAAGGTACTGAAATATTTATGGGTAAAGTGATATGCCTGGGATTTGTTTTAAAACACTCAGAATAGATCACAAAAGAAAAAAAAAGGACTAAAGAACCATTACCGTTGACAGGAACTACAGAAAAATAGCAACTGAACACAATGTGAGATCCTGGAACAAAAAAAGATCTGTAGTTAATAGTGTTGCCCCAATGTTAATTTCCTGGTTTTGATCATTGATTGCACTGTGATTATGCACAATGTTAACATTAGAGGAAGTAGGGTAAGGGGCATACATCAACTCTCTACCACTTTTGCAGCTTTTCTGCGTGTCTAAAATTAGTTCAAAATAGGAAGGTTAAAACAGTACTCCAGAAAAAAATGTGGTGGGAAGAGAGATGAAATAAAAATAGCTGAATGTTGATGGGTACAATGGCTTCATTATACTTCATTTTATGTATTTTAAGGCTTCAGTAATAAAATTTAAAAATATATCACTTCCTTATGTCTGCCTTTCCCTCCATGTACCCTCCTTCCACCCCTCTTCCCAAATTGCTCTTCACTCTTCCCCTCACTTAGTCCTTTGTAATCTGCCACTGGCTTTCCTACAACTTTACTGACACTGCTCTCTTGATAGTGACCTCATCATCAAGAAATAAAGGATCCTTTCTCAGTTTCACCCTCTTCGAATATTCTGTAGCACTTAATAGTAAACCCCGTTTTGAACCCGTACTCTCTCTTCACTACTATGACACTGCCTTTTCAAGCTCCCAGATTGCTTGATTTTGAGTTTCCTTGCTGCCGGCTACTGCTAGGGGAGGCAGGGCAGCACAGAAGGAATGGGCTTTAAAGACAAACAGGGCTGTAAGAATTAGATAACACCTGCATAACACCTAGCACATAGTCAATGGTCAAGGTACTGTACTTGGAGAGGATTGCTTGAGAGTGCAGGCACTGGGAGCCACAAAGCCTGGGTGAAAATCCCAGTTCCATCATTTACTACTTGTGTGAATGACATTAAGCATTCTCTGTGCTTCAGTTTCCTCATCTATAAAACTGAAATAAGGGTACCATTATCACGGGGTTGTTCTGAGGAAGAAATGTATTAATACATGTAAAGCACTTAGCAGACTCACAGCAGGGGCTACATAAATGTTAACTCAAGGTCAAGATTCCCAGGGAGTCAATTCCAGTTCTGTCACTGCTGTATAATAAAAAAAATTTGCCTAGCTTTTGTCTTCGGTTTCTGAGAGGTAGCCTCTAAACCATTTTACTTTCCCAAATGATAGTGTTTTTGTTATTCACAGTGGGACCTAAGAGTTTAGCTAACAGGGTAGTCACAGTAGGCCCCCCCACCACAGATAGTTTATGCTAATGAGATGACTCAGTATGGGGACTAACCACTCCAGAAAAACCAAACACAAGTTTAGAGGGTTGGGACTTTGAATGGGACATAAATTTGGCCTCTGGGGAGGGGAGGAGTCAATAATCCAGTTAGTCATGCCTACATAATGAAACCCCAATAAAAACTCTAGATATACTGGTGAGCTACCCTGGATGCTAATATTCTGCATCTTGTCATACTTCGATGTATCAGGAGGATAACAGGGCCCTGATTCCCTAGGGAGAAGACAAGGAAGCTTTGTATTAAGGACCCTCCCACACCTCACCCTATGCATCTTCCTCTTCTGCTGGTTTGAACTGTATTCTTTTGGTATAATAAAATTATAATAAAATAAAATAAAAACTGTAATTTTAGATATAGCACTGTCCTCAGTTCTGTGAGTCATTCTAGTGAATTACGGAGCCTGAGAGGATCATGGGAATCCCTAAATTTGTGGCCAATACGTCAGAAGTGAGGATGGTTCTGGGAACCCCTGAATCTGTGGCTGGTGTCTCAAGTGAGGATAGTCTTGTGGAGACTGTGTCTCAACCTGTGAAGTTTGACCTCACTCCAGCTAACTGGTTTCAGAAGTCTCTGCAGACACTAAAGTGTCACGTGATTCCCATCTTATTCCTCAACCCAACCCTTCCTCAGTATCTCTTCTCAAGAGAATTAGTGACATTGCTCACTGAGCTGAGCCAGGATCTGTGGCCCTCAGCCCCAGGTAAGGCAGATAGGGCATGCAGGCCCTCAGCTACCGCACCCTACTCTTCAACCGTCTCTCAGTGGGGATGAAAGCTGGCTTGGACCCCATGTCCCTGCCCTTGCCCCTGTGCAGGCAGGTGTGTGCACGTATATGTACATGTGTGAACAGAAACACACGTGCTCACTTTGTGGCCTGGCTTGGGCCAACAAGGGGAGCAGGTAGAGGCAGGGTCAAAAACACATAATAAAAGCAGGGACTGCAGCTTTAAGTGGCCGGGAGCAGATGGGTTATATTAATGGCTAAAATCCTGGAGAAAGAAACGAATCAACAAGGGCGGGGTGAGGGAAGCATCAAGCAGAAACCAGCTCATCAAGCAGCTCAGTCCAAGAGGCCTGTTTCCAAGAAGTGGGGAGGGGTTGGCCTGTGGCATGGTCTTTAGTCAGCCCCTTCACCTTGGGACCAGCTTTCTTACAGACTCCAGGCTAAAGCCATTATTACAACTCTGTTTCCTGTTCCCTAAATATATAGGCAAGAGATAGGCATTACCCAAGATTCTGTCTTTCCCACTCTATACAGATGACTCATAAATTAATATCTCCAGCTCAGACCTCTTCTAGTCCTGAAGTCCAGGTTTTAGAGTCCAACTGCCTACTGGCTATCTACTGGACAGCCTGCCAATATCTCAAAGTAAACACATACAAAAGGGAATCTATTTTTAGGGCCCTTGTCCTCTGCTTATGTATTTCTGTCCAGGGCACCACTATCTTCCCATATAAATGCTGGCTTCCTTTTCGAAATGTATCAGGAGCAGAAGCATCACCTGGGAGCTTGTTAGAAATGCAGAATCTCGGGCCTCATTCTGGACCTACTGAATCAGAATCTGCAATTTAACATCATTCCCCCAGATGACTGCTATACACTAAAGTCTGCAAAACTGATCTAAGACTCTTTCTCCCAAGCACTGAAAATCCTCAAGGATTCTGCCTTTCTTGAATCCTCATATCTCCCGCCAGTACTCTAGTCCAAGCAGCCATCACTTCTTCCTAGAACTACTGCAATAGTTCTGCTGGTCTCCTAGATCCCAGACACTCGCCGTGATAACCTTGCTCCATTATACTGTCAAATTCAGGATTTTAAACTTTCCTCCTCAAAAACTTCCACTGGCTCCTCAGTGCCTATTAAACCTCCCAGCTTAGTAGTCAATAAGACAGCACATTTATTGAATGATTATTATGTGCCAGGCATGCCACCAAGTTTTATATGTGTTAACTCATTTAATTCACCAAAAGCCCCTACTACCTAAGTGTTACTGTATCTCCATTTTACAGATGGGAAAACTGAGGCATGGAGAGGTTTGGTAATTTCCCCAATATCCCACAGCTAGCTGAAGAATAGAGCTTAGAATCAAACCTAGGCAATCTGACCCCAGCTCTCATATTCCTACCTCACCACTGTTCCATACTGCCTCTCTAATTCAGTAGCCTACCTTTTAGGGCTCACCTCCTAATACTTCTTTGTGCTTCTGCCAAAGTGATCTTTCTGTTCTTTGTAGAAATGTATCAGTACCTTCCAACCTCTGTACCTTCACTAATAAGAGTCTGTGTAATGCTACTAGAAATCATCTGGGCTTCAGAAGCAGACCTAGGTTCAAATTTCAGGCCTGATCACTAACTGCTGGTGAGACCCGTGGGAAACTGTCAAATGTTTCTGAGTCATCTCCTCATCTGCAAGTAAAACAGTTTAAAAACCATCTCACCGAAATGGTTGCTGTGAAGTTTAGAAAATACGCAGAGGATATTTAGCACAATCCTGGCATGTAGCAGGCACTCAATCATCAAGAACTATTACGCTCACCTGGAATTTCAAATCTTACCTATCCTTTGAGAACCTCTTAAATACAACTTCTGTAGCTTGCTTCATCACCCCAACTAGACATTATAGCATCTTCTTTTAAATTTTCTTAATATTTTCTGCCTTATATTAATATGTACATTTGTCTTATCCCTACAAATTAGACTGTAAACACCATTTAGAGCAGGCTATTTGTAGTCCCTAAAGCAACTAGCACAGCACATTACACATTTTAGAAATTCAATAAACGTTGTTGAATAGAAGCAGAGTGGATACCGAGTAATGAGTGACCAGACCACTAAAACTAATTGAGGAAAACTTCATTAAAAGAGCAGTGGAGCAGTTTAAATGAAAGACAAGAACTAAAAATAGCTTGGCACCTGTAACTATGTCACTCCAGGCATTATGTGTATAATTAGCTCATTTAGTACTCTCACTAATTCTGTGATGAGTTACTATCCCCATTTTCCAAATGAGGAAATGAGTTCCATGTGATTTCCTCAGGGTCACAGATGCTCCATCACAACTTGGACCTACTCACGCTTTTCCATTGCTGTATCCCCAGTGCCTAAGATTGTTTGGAACACATTAGATGCTCAATAAATGCTTGTTGAATGAAGAGATGAACAAACAGAGCTAGTAAACAGATCGAGGACTAGAATCAATGTCACCTAACTCCCAGTTCAGTCCTCTACTATGGTGCCAATTTACAACACAGGAATGGGATGTACTATTCATTGAACAACTGCTACATAACTGAACAGTGGGAGATAATTGAACACAGCTTAGGGTAAGGGACTTGGGGGCAGAATGTTGAGTTAATTACATCCTCAGTTCATGGCACTGACTGTATTAGACACTTTACATAAATTATGCCATCTCACCCTCCTAAAAACTCTTTGAGGCATGTATTTTTTAAATCTCCATTTTACAGATGAAGAAATACTCTCCATGAAATGACTTGCCCAAATTCACACAAGCAGCAGAGTGAGTGATTCCAGTCCAGGTAAATTTAACTCCAAAACCTGTGTTGTGTGAAATACTTGTCCAGGCTTTGGGCTTGTACTTTCAATAGAAATATTATCCGCTGTGCAAACAGGAGTGAGAGAGCATCATGAACAGGACTGCAAGGAGCTGCGACAGGAGGGCAGGGATCAAACCAAGACTACTTGACTCACTGAAATCAATAACCAAGTTACCACGTTGCAAATCTCTCATTAACCCTAGAATGCTGCTACTCTAACACGGGCTAGTGACGGGTCTTGATAAAAATAGGGGACGGCAGAAACACACATACTTAACAAATTGCTTAAAGCTCGGCATTTAACACAATGTGGGGGAAGAGGACAAGCTCTGAGAGTATGGGAAAGGAAAGTAAACGGGAGTTTCACAAGAAGGCGTGGAAGGCACGAGGAAAGCGAGGGGCGAAGCGGTTAGCCCCAAGAACAGGTGCAGTGCTAGGACTGGATCTGGAATCGGCTACAGGAAGGGCCTGAGGGAGGAAGGGGCTCCGGCTCTCTCAGGTCACGGGACCATCACCTGACTTCCTTAAGGGACACTCTGCCTCACCCTCGGTCCCTCTTGTCGGAGATTCCCAGCTCACCAGGGGCCTGGGCGATGTTGTCCCCGGGTCTCCAGGAGACTCCGCCGCCTCCGCCATCTTGGCCCGCCTGCTCCTGGGTCGCTCCCACAGGCCTTTGCGGAATCGACGACGTGGAGGTCCCAGCTCGTCGCCGCGTCATCGCGGGAGGACTACGTCACCGAAAGGCGCCTAACCCCGGCTGGCCCGCCGGGCTCTTCGCTGTCCTTTGTCCGTCGGGTCTTGGGGAGAGGTTCGTGTCTCCTCGCTTCGCTTCTTCTGGGCCACGGGTGCCGCCAGACACACTCCCCCTCTCACACGTAACTCCGATTCTCAGATTGCGCTGAGGTCTCCGGACCCGGGCTGCGTGCTCTCCCCCGCCCCCCCGCGCCGGTCCCGGCTCTCACCGGTAGGCTCTGGGTTGGCCTTTCGCCGGCAAGCCAGCTCCCGGAACCGGCAGCCCCGCCCCGGGCGGCGGGAAAACCTCACCTTTCCGTGCGCGAGCCCTCCCTAACCTACTGCTCCCGCCGCTGTAACCCCTGCCCGGCTGATTCCCTGCGCTCGTCACCTCGTTCCTTGCCCTCTTCCCACGTTCTCGAATTTCGTAAACTTGTGTATTGTCTGCACACGGAACTCCAGGATTATTTTTATCCCTCACCCTCTTTGAGTAGAAGATGGGAGATTCTCTATAGACATTGGGCAAAATTTTAATCCCACTACAACTTCCAAACTTGCTAAGCGATTTGGGGCAAGTACTAAAAATGTTCAAGGTCTAAAAGAGGGTGATTATTGTAAGAATAACTTTTTCAAATCCTGCATGTCCCAACCTGATCACGGGGTTCTCTAGGTGTTTCTGACTCCAGTTCACCTCAACCCCAGGCTAAAACGAGGTCAGGCAATGCAGCTAGTGTTGACTAAGCAGTATTCAGGATACCTAGTGCTTTTTGGGGACGTAAATACCAGTTTTGAGCTTAAAAAAAAAAGCAGGATAGGACAAGGGTGTGGAATAAAGTACTTTACATTTTTGAATTAGCAATCCAGGAAAACATCTAAGTAGTAACCTTAAGGAGATAGATTCTGGAATATGGTGGGACAGTTAATCAACTAATGGAACTGTGTGTGTGTTGTTTTGTTTAAATATTCTTAAAATCGTTCAAACCAAGAATATGTTCAGTACTCGTGCAAATACTGACGAGAGTATTAAAATTTAGACCAGTAGGTATGAAGCCTTTTAAAATTACAAGAGTATTATGTATAATGTCTCAGCCTCAGCCTCCCGTGGCCACTCTACTCCTACCACAACACCCCCCAGCCCTGAATGACACTGCCCCATTTCCAGCACTTATCAGATTACCAAATCCCTTCCCACTTCCCTAAGACCATTGATAACCTCTTCCATTTCCTTGGCAACCTCTAAAATTAGTTATCTCTCCCTAACCTCAACCCCAACTTCTGTCACCTAACCTCATCTCCTGGCCTCTTTGCCACTCTTCCAGATTGCTTTGTTGCTGGTTGAAGAACAGGACAGGCCGTAAAACAATAGTGGAGGCAGGCGGTGCTCAGGTTACCTAGGCATTGTTTCAGACCAAAAATGCCGGTTTGTTAGCTAATAGGGTACAGGTTGAGTGTAAGGTAACATGCTATGAAGAAAGAAACTCTGCATGGAAAGTTGTGGAGGAAGGGGGCGGCATAGGGACGAGCTCCTAAAATAGGAATGGTTTTATATTTTTCATTGCAAGTAGAATTAGAATTGCCAGACTAATTTAGTATTCTTCAATACACTTACAGTCATTACCCTCTGTCAGGCTATGGGTGTTCATGGTACAGCATTACTCTCATGATTTACCCAGAACTACTTAGAAACTTTGTAAGTGGTGGAAGTGGGATTAACATTTAGGCCAATATCTGTAAAGCACTTTACTAGTTCTAAATTACAGGACAACATAACATACAACCCTGTGAAAACTAAAATACTGAGAAAACAGGTGGTTTCCTAGAAAAAATGATCAAAAGTAACTAAAAAATGAAGTAGGGAATTTAATTATGACACAATTTTTAAAAGAATTTAAATATACAAAAAGCAAGGTACAGAACAGTTTGTATGGTATGCTACCATCTAGGGAAAGCGAATAGACAAGGGTGGGAAAAAGTAGGTTTACAGTGATGAGTATGCGAAACACAAGAGTTTATTCTTATATATTTTTTCATACGAACAACTGTGAACCTGCTTTTGCTCACTCTGTTATATTTATATGCTTGAATATCTCAGACAGTTTCCTAATGGCAACAAAAGAAATGATGACAGTGCTTGCTTGCCTCTGGGGGAAGAAGCTGAGGGACTATTTATTGACTTTCAAGGGAGAACTATTCAGTGTATGACGCTTCATGCAGTTTGAAATTATTACCGTATACATGTGTTACTTAAAAAAAAAGTTGCCAAAGATATATCTTCCCTTCCCACTCCCAAAGGGCTGGATGGTTTCACAGGCTTTTCATCAAGTTTTCAAGGAGCAGATAATTTCTACACTATACAAATTTTTCCAAAGAGAGGAAAAAGGAAAAATTTATAATTCTAGACACCAGTGTAAACATGGCATCAAACCTGACAAACACAGTACTACAAAATAAAATTATAGCCCTGGCTGGTGTGGCTCAGTGGATTGAGCGTGGGCTGCCAACAAAAGGTCGCTGGTTCAATTCCCAGTCAGGGCACATGCCTGGGTTGCAGGCCAGGTCCCTAGTAGGGGGCGCTAGAGAGGCAACCACACATTGATGTTTCTCTCCCTCCCTTCCCCTCTCTCTAAAAATAAATAAATAAAATCTTAAAAAAATAAATTTAGCAGGAGAAAATATTTGTGGAACTAGTTCTTTGGATATAGCAGCTTCGATAAAAACTTGGTTTGAGTACTCTTGTTTCTATTGATTCTTTTCTTTGCAGAGGTGGTCATTGATTTCTTCTGTCTACTTTTTCCTCCAGCTAGGAGATGCATATACCTGGCAGACGGCCGAATAAGCTGTGGATGTAAGCTTAGAGTATCTAAAACTCGGTTCTGTTCAAAGGAGGTAAAACACAATCTTTCTTGGCTAATTGTAGGAGTAAATTTTCTAGATCTTGTGCTTTGGTTAAGCCATAAAAGGCTTATTGGCTTAAGTCACTATTGAGATTAATTAGAGAAACTTCTAAATTGTGAAAAGAAATTTAGAGAGTGCTCATATTGATAAAATGACTAGCCATTAAGACTCCCTGATAAAATGGAAAGACCAAAATTAAAACAAAAATCAAAGTCCACTCAGACACCTTCCTGTTTAGCTTCAGACATTTGCAGATATTATAAAATTCCGGACATTAGAAGTACAATTATTTTGTATGTAAAGGAAGGAAATTTGAAACAGCAATTACCTTAAACTACTAGAAGGGAAAAAAAACCCTCACATTTCTTCTCTCCCTTGAAGTCATAAATTTTACCATGCCTTTAAAATGTAAACACCTCAGGAGATAACATCCCACAACTGCTTGAGACTGAGCCCAGTGTACTCAACCAGGAGAAACCTGAGCCCACAGAAAATAAAGGAAAGAAAAATGGTCTAAAAAAAGTACGAAGTGCCAGAAAGGCTTCATTCCCCATAATCTAGCCCATTTTCCTTAATATCTTCCCATTTCCCTTGTTTGTCAGGAACAAATAAATACAAATCTTAAGGGTCTCCTCCACAAATAATAAAAAGCCTTAATTAACCATTTGAACAGATAAACTTATTCCAACTGTTATCTGTAAATTAATGAGTATTGTACCTGTTTCCTGGCTAAAATTTTAAAATGAACTATCAGGTCTCTGGTTGCATCTATGTAAATATTTGTATGCATGTCTATTTATATGTATGTCTATATGTGTGTATATTTGTATGTGGGACTATAAAACTATGATATTTTCTGCCTCCAGAGGATATTTCTAAAAGTGGTTTTTGCAAAGAGCTCTATTTAATTGGCTTAAAGGAATTAAGTGTTTATATAAATTAAGAAAGAAGAAAAACTAACCCTGATGTTTTTCAAATTCACATGATCTAGAAAAATATTTGGTAAAGCTAATTTAACTTGGTTTATTTTTTAATGTGTATATTTAGAGTTATCCACATTTAATGTCATATTTTTATTCTGCTTAGGTGTACTAAAAGTCAAGTTCACTTGTCAGCAGAGGAAATAGCTCGGGCCATGCCTGGGTAGATCAGTTGGTTAGGGCTTTATCCAATACACCAAGGTTACAGGCTTGATCCCTGGTCAGGGCACATACAAAAATCAACCAATGAGTACATGAATAAGTTGAACAACAAATCAATGTCTCTCTCTTCCCCTCTCTGTCTGTCAGATTAATAAATAATTTTTAAGATGATACTTATATAAAAAAATAAAATAGCTTGGGATAATAATTGACTTTGTCTAATATCCCATAAAATATTCATAAATAATATAAGTATGAAGAAGCATACACAGTTGACCCTTGAACAACATGATTTTGAAATGTGTGGGTCCACTTATAAGTGGATTTTTTTCAATAAATATACAGTCAGCCCTTTTTGTATCCTTGGGTTTTGCATCTGTGTATTCAAGCAACCATGGGTATTTTTGATTTGTGTTGGAAATCTTCAGATCTAGAGAGCTGACTGTGTGCATTGTTCTATAGCATTTTATAGAAGGGACTTGAGCATCTATAGATTTTGGCATCTATGAAGGATCTTGGAAGCAATCCCCTGCAGATACCAACGGGTGATTGTAGTTAAGTTTGGAGGGAGTCAAAAGTTATGTGTATTTCCGATAGCATGGTGGGGAGAGGGTTGGTGCCCCTAACCATCATGATGTTTAAGGGCGAAGTGTGTTTCTAAAAATTGTGGCACATGTTAATAAATTTATCAGTAGAGAACAGTTCCTGATTGTTTACCTCTTAGTTTTCACTAGAAATTAAAGGTTTTTAAGGGTTAAACATTCTAATATAGGTCATTAAAGCTACTAAAATGATAAGATGTGTTTTTAGGCTAAGAAAAGATTGGATTTATGAAGATGCATTTTATTGAGGAAAGTGAAAATGATTTTGTCCTAAATGAAGTCAGTTGTTTCTGAATGGGTAAAGAACAAGGGACAAACTAAAATGGACCCAGAAATTTGTAAAATGTTTATGAAAAAGGAATCTTGGAAAAGAAATTTTATGTAAGGTTAAGCTGGAAAAGTTTTTAGATTTTTTAAAAATAAATGTCCCTGACTGATATTTTCAGCTTTTTAAAAAATAGGTTATTTATTTTTAGAGAGAGGGGAAGGGAAGGAAAAAGAGAGGGAGAGAAACATCAATGTGTGGTTGCCTCTCACGCACCTCCAACCTGGGGACCTGGCCCACAACCCAGGCCTGTGCCCTGACTGGGAATCGAACCAGTGATCCTTGGCTTCTCAGACACGCAGTCAATCCACTGAATCACCCCAGACAGGGCTGTTATAGAGTTTTTTAGAAAACTTTAATAATAATAATGTACTTATATAAAACCAAAACTTAATTTTCTTTCATCTGCTAACGGAACAAAATTTTCTTGCACTATTAGTCTGATTCTGATAAAATATTATGAGAAGTTTTCTGTCTACAAAGCAAAGCTTTTGTGTCTTACTAACTGTGCTTCACACTGTCTTCATCCAGTCTTTCATTGCTTAAAACTGAGTCTTCCTAACATCAAGAGCACTACCTTTTACCTACAACTGTGTAACTTCCTGAAATTACCTGTGAAGACTTTGTCGCCATGATTAAATGGTTATCTATGTATTGTTTCTTAGTAAGCTATGATCCTATGTGACCAAATGTTCTAAAACCTTTTAATATTTTTGAGAAACTTCCCAAAATCAGTTTCTAAATTAAGTCACATTGACCTAAAAATAACTTTGGGGTTTACCAGAGGGCCCCTAGAGCATCTCAAAGATTGATTTTCTCTCCTTAAAAGAGAAATGTTAAGCTAATTCAGCTTCTTTGATATATTAAACTACATGGGAACATTGTCAAATGAGAAATAATACTAAGCCTTCTTTATGTTATGTATATATAAGTAGATAAATGTTCTAAAATTATATATAATTCCTAAATTCTGATATGCCATGGTATAATGTTACCAGTCATAATTTTAGTCACTGTCTTGACATGTGTATTACAGAAATAACTAAATTTCCTTGTCAATTGCATTCTCATCAAATCTTTAACCATACCATTTTAAGTCTGTCGTCATTTATAGGAAGTTATTGTTTCACTCTGATGCTTTTTTACAGAAATGCTTCATCTTCAATGAGACTCATAAAAAGAACTCTGAACACAGATTCCTGACAACTGTAAGATCATAAAACTAACCTGGATATAATTTATAGAACTCTAGGGAAAAACTAGGTTCATAAAACTGCTACTATCTAAATATGCTTTAGGAGTCTGTCATGCTTTTGGCACAATTTGGAAATCCCATGGATTCTTAACTTCTGCAGGAGCTCCTATTGCTAATGGACATATAATTGCTGTTCTATTATAGGCTGTTTACCTCCCTTCTGAAATTACCATTCTTTCTCAGCTCACACTAAGGAAACTGGTAGTCTATCTTTAGGAAATGACAGGGCTGACAAAGCTGCTAAATATGCAGCTCAAAATGGACCTCCCTTCCCCTTCTCTACCCAATTTTTAAACTTGCCTTTATCCCTCACTGATATTATTAACAAACAGGCACATACCCCACAGTCTAAAAAAGAAAAATGCATACAAAAGGGTGGCAAGCACTTATTAGATGGCTTATATATTGGGCCAAACGGATATCCGAGAGCTCTTTTTCTTTTGACTTTCCAGTTTATGCTTACACCCACCAAATGGGACATATGTGCAGACGGGGGATAGTTAAGGAACCAAAAGACAGCTGGTTTTGCCTTGGCATCCACAAAATTCCTGATCCAATTATTTCCCAGTGCATTACTTGTAAATCTCACAAACTTCTGGAAGAAATCAATATACCCCAGGAAGTCCTCCTAGGACCACACTGCAGTTTGCCACGCTCCAAATGGCTGTCAGAGACTTAACCCCAGTTATTCTCACTGTTTGGTCATTGTCGGCATGTTTAGTGAGTTGTCTGAATGGTCATGTGACTAGACATGCTAACAGCACAACAGTGGTAATGAAACTAATAACTGGGATTATTACATATTTTGTCATTCATTTATGGATTGAATCACACCAAAGAGTTCATTTCACAGCAGAAATTAACCATCTACTTGCAAAAACTGGGATAGACATTAAAGTTTCATACCCCATATCATCCTTAATCACCAGAGCAAATAAAAATTAAAAATCTAGACATAAAAAGGACTTTAGGAAACATCCATTAAGAAACCAAATTTAACCCTGGCTGGTATGGTTCAGTGGACTGAGTACTAGTCTGTGAACCAAAGGATAGCAGGTTCGATTCCCAGTCAGGGCATGTGCCTGGGTTTCAGGCCAGGTCCCCAGTTGGAGATGCATGAGAGGCAACCACACATCGATGTTTCTATCTCATTCTTTCTCCCCCACTTCCCCTCTCTCTAAAGATCTCTAAAAATAAGTAAATAAAATCTTTAAAAAAAAGAAACCTAACTTAAATGGCCAGAAGCTTTGCCTTTGCGCCTTATAAAGATCCAAAAAAGTTCCAAATCAGAGACATGGATTAACCCCTTTCAAAGTAATATTTGGACACCTAATGCTTATGGGCATCCCTAAACCTCCCATTCCTGGATTAAGTGAACTTTATGGGAATTTGATGCTATGACTAGCTATATACAAGAACTAACTAGTATACTTGAAGTATATTGCCAACAGGTAAAAGAAGCATGGTCTCCATCCTTTTCAATCATGAGACTGGATGTACATCAAGGTCTTTTTTTTTTTAAAGATTGTATTTATTTATTTATCTTTAGACGGGAAGGGAAGGAGAAAGAGAGGGAGAGAAACATCAGTGTGTGGTTGCCTCTTGTGCACCCCTTACTGGGAACCTGGCCCGCAACCCAGGCATGTCCCCTGACTAGGAATCGAACCAGCAACCCTTTGTTCGTGGGCCAGCACTGAATCCATTGAGCCACACCAGCCAGGGCTACGTGAAGGTCTTTAGAAGAAAATGCATGCTGTCATGTCGCTGGGGAGGATCTTATGAGGTACCACTAACAACCTACATGGCCATTAAAATAAAAGAAAATTTCCCCTGGATCCATGCATGGAAGGCATGCCAAAATAAACCCAGGCTTTCTCAAGACAGCTGGGAAAGAGTCACTACAGGGGACCTTAAACTAGGACTTCCAGGGCCCCCAAACAGATGGCACCATGATGTGGACAGCTTTTCCCAAGATCACAGGTCAAAAAACTTATTTTTCACGTATTACCATTCCCTTAAAAAAACACATAGGCAATTAATGAGCACTTTTTTCTACATTTATTAATCATTTATTAGGAGGCTAACTGGAGAATGCTTGTCTCCATCTATCCTGTCTTCCCTCTTTAGGTTTCCACCATGGACTCTTTTCAACTCGTGTCTTGCTGTCTTTTTCAACAGGCCAGGCACAAATTGATACTCTTATGCTAGATTACTAAAGGCTAGCCATGTTAGCTAATTAATCTAATTGTTGGTTATGTCAGCATCTCAGTAGCGCGAAAAATCCTGAACTACTGTTTGTTCCGGCCACTGTCAACACCCAGTGGACTAAGTACAAAAGGCGGGTGAATGACAAAGTGTGGCACCTATGACCAGAGGGACATTATTGTGCCTTTTCTTCTGCTGAGTCATTTAGACAGAGGAAAAACTCTATAGAGGCTGAAGGACTGTCTCTTACCCAGATAAAGACAATAAATGAGCCCTGGCTGGTGTGGTTCTGTGGATTGAACACCAACCTGTGAACCAGAGTCACCCAGAGTTGTCAGTTCGATTCCCAGTCAGGGCACATGCCTGGGTTGCAGGCCAGGTCCCTAGTAAGGGGGTGCTTGAGAGGCAACCACGCACTGATGTTTCTCTCCCTCTCTTTCTCCCTCCCTTCCCCTCTCTCTAAAAATAAGTAAATAAATAAATAAAATCTTTTTTAAAAAGACAATAAATGAGAATATTTCCCTTTACATTAAAAACAGACATGATACTAGACTTTTCCTGGGTGACAAACTCTTTGGTTTGCTTCTACAGGTGGCCTTTTCACACTTGCCAAGGAAATTGTAAGTGACACCAGCATCACCCTTTTTGACACAAATGTCTGCCAAATCGCCAAATGTTTTGGATGGCTTACAAGCCACCCTTCTGCAACTGGGAGTATTGAAGCTGCTCCCCTGATTAAATTGCCCAATACCATGGACTCTCTGTAGATGGGCCCAAAATCTGGACCTACTCGGCTAGGTGACAGAACCAATGTTTATGGCTGCTGAAACCAGACCACAGGCCTTCTATACATCTTTTTTTGCAATCTGTTCTGCAATCACAGATTGACAGGATGTATAAATACTAACATAAATCATGAAATACTTCAGATCCTAGGAATTACAGATTCCATGATTCCACCTGAACCTTGTCTGTAAACCACACTAGTCTTTTTATTTGATGTGATAGCAACCCATAATAAAGTTTTCCCATCTCAAAGGTCAGAATGTGACATAGGCTCAGATACCTCACTCCTTTTCTTACCAAACACTTCTCCCCAAATGTCAGTCAGATCACCTATTTCAGCTCCCTTGTTCATAAAGTTGTGCAACATAAACATGTTGGTAGAGAAAATTCGTTTGTGTATCACAGCTCCAAGTTCTTTTCAGTGTTAAGGGTCTTATTCCTCAGCTTCAGTTTCTGAATTAGAGAAGGCAATCTTAAAGCTCTCTATGATCATAGAACAAGAGTTCAACACCATTGCGTAAACTCTGGGATTGCTCAGAAGGTAAGAGCTTAGCCTCAGTTGTGCTTCAAAATCATCGTACAAGAGGGAAAGAGGGGTTGGGGGGAGGCAGGAGAGGGTGAAGAGGGGGATGAATGGTAATGGAAGGAGACTTGACTTGGAATGGTGAACACACAACACAATGTGCAGATGATGTGTTATGAATTGTACACCTGAAACCTATATAATTTTATTAACCAATGTCACCCCAATAAAGCCAATAAAAATTAAAAGCAAAGCAAAATTGTCATGCCTTAGATACCCTGATGTGCCCAGCAAGGAGGACCTTACGCGATCATCAGTGGAAAATGTTGCTTCTATATAAGCCAAACTGGACAAATAGTATCTAGCTTAATAGAAAAGATTAAAATTTTCTGTCAGATAAATGAAGGCAAGACATTGTTTTGGACTGACATGTTCCCAGGAATGAGGACTGCTTTAATGGGGTTGTTTTCTTCGTTCATCCTTATTCTAACCAGATCTCTTACCACTCAGTGTTTATTCTGTGTGTGTGTGTGTGTGTGTGTGTGTGTGTGTGTGTGTCTGCAGCTGCCAGTCCTGCTTTTAATATGTGAAATATCCAGGGAACTTTCAGAGGAGGGAAATGTGAGGTCCAAGACTGGCCACCTCAAAATATCCCAAAATGGCATATGATTATTTTGGCCAGTACCAGAAGAGCACCTTGGCCCTCCCTTCTCTCCTTGAATGCAGGAAATAAATGTCCCCTGGGAAAGGTGTCCTACCCCAACCTGGAAGATTCCCCCATTAAACGACTCAGAGCCAAAAAGTCTCTATAATCAACTCTTACTTCCTCTTTTAAAATGTACTACTTTGTTTAAATGTCTCATTAATAAATGCCCAAACCTTGCTTAAATTGCTTTCCATGAACACTAACTTTCTTTGTCCTGTCAATTTCTCACACATTTATTGTTTGTCTAAAAAGCATAAAAGAGTGCCTGGTTCTGTCATTTCTCTGAGCCTCATGTTATGATCTGAACATTGTGGTTCTTTGGTGTGAAGGTATTAAATTAGTTTTTCTCCTGTTAATCTAGTCTTGTGTTGATTTTATTATTTTATTGCTAGTCCAGCCATAAGAACTAAAGAAGGCAGGGAGCTGGGGGTGGAATTTTCCCTTCCCGAACAGAACAGGTAGTTACTTAATATAATAAAGAAATCTGCATCAACCAAAAGCCATCATCATGCTATATCTGGCATTCCCATCAAAGTCAAGAACAAGAGAAGAATGCTTATTATCACCACTATTATGTGACACGCTGTTCTGGAAGTGCCAGACAATGCAATTTGACCCTTCCTCTTCTGGCTAGGGCTAGCCTTGCGTATTCTCTCTGAGGTCATTGGTCCCCTGGATATTCTCACCCATGAGCCCCAGCTTAGCCCTCTCTCTGTAATACAGTGTACAAGCAACCTTTCAGCCCTATGAATTCCAGCCATATTTCTTAGTTTCAATATTTCCTTTTCTTGGCACTTGCCTCTCCAAAGTATAGCACTCCTCTGTATAAGCACACCACTCTTCCTGGTATAAACATAGTTTATCTTCTCTCCTGTTGTAAAGAGCTAGTGATAAACCCCTCCCTAGCCAGTCTGTTTGCCTCCCCCTTTTTCCCCTTCCTACTGTGGCCCAACCCTTCCCTCATGCCTACCTCCCTGAGACTTTTTATAACTTTTATTTCCACACCAATCTTGACACTAAATTACCTAACTCCTCTACCATGTACAACAGGTCCTCAAATATCATTGTTGCATTAAAACATTAATGAGATTCTCTAGGACCCTAACTTTTATTTGATTCATTAGACTATGGTAAAATTGGTTTTGTTATCTGTCATTTCTCTTAAAGTCACAGAACCTGTTGACAGTGTTAAGTGAGGATCCTCACTTAATTCATCACTAGGCTTTCTCAGCGCTTCTCAATATTGCCTTGCCACTGGGCTCAGAGGAGTTCAGGTTATAAAGCAGTTGTAGATTCAGTCAGTATTCAGGTTACCCGGATGCCTTTTCCATCTACATATGCCTGGTCCCTGTTTAATAAACAGGATAGGAGGTTGGTGTAAGGTGAAGTAGAGTAGATGAAGTATCTGTATTTTTGGATAAGCAATCCACAAAAACTCAAAAGTCACTCTAAAGGTAAAAACAAATATGAAAGACGTGAACAAACTCACAGATTAGGGTTTGCCATGGTATTTTTTTCAGTTACAATTTTTAATCTCCTACACCTGCATTAATTATGATGTTTCAAACTATGGGCATTTCTATAGAGCAGTCGACATGTGCTTTTTTAATCCATAAAGTTACATTCACACATTTAGCATGTGTCCTAAGTATAATTTTATGGCAAAAGAGATCATTTTCCAATTTTTCATACACATTTGTACGTATTCAATTTGGTTTATGCTTTCACCAATATTTTATTATGAATATATTGAAATATATAAAGAAGTTGAAAGACTAGTAAAATGTGAAAGAATAGCACAATGAGCACCCATATATACACCACTTAGCTTCTACAATTAACATTTCCCTGTTTCTGTATTATCATTATATCTATCTATCTGCCCATCCATCTATCCATTCCTGCATCATTTATCTTTTTTATACATTTCAAAGGAAGTTATGGACATTAGAATACTTCATACCTAAATGTAGGAGACCATTCTGCGTGGCATGGGCCCAGCTCCCAGAGGACAGCAAGGTCCGATGCACAGGACATACGCCCACGGATAGGTTCTCCCGTGGGGAATCAGGCCTGCATTGTACCTAGACTGCTATGAGACTTGCTTTTGCTAAAACTCCCTCACCCTGAATTGAGACAGCAAGTGCTTACTGTAACTTCCTAAAATCCATGCTAAAACTCCATGCTAAAGTATGGACTGTAACCAGTTCAACCACTTTTCCCTTTGCATTTGCAAATATCCTTCTTCTGTGATGTAATTACCGGCTTCATCTCCTTTGTTTTCTATAAAAGGTAACCACCTAAAGCCAACCTGTGCATAGTAAAGGAGGGCCATCGTGTAATGTGCCCAGAAAAGAAACAAAGGCCTGTCATGGCAAGGGCTGTGGCTTTTTCTCCCCTTGAGAAAAAAGCCATGCTGTCCCTTTTCCTGCACAGGACTCGGTAGTCCATGTGAATTTGTCTCGTATCTCATCCACAATGTGGCGGACTGCATGAGCCAGGGTTCGCATCACCTAAACATTTCAGTTGTTGTTTGAGTTGTTTTGAAAGAATAAGATAGATCTTTATGGTTCCAGCCAAGATGGAGGCATAGGTAGACGTACTGTGCCTCCTTGCACAACCAAGATCAGGACAACAACAATTTAGAAACAAAATAACAACCAGAACTGACAGAAAATTGAAGTGTATGCAAGTCGGACACCCAAGGATTTAAAAATAGACACGTTCATCCAGACCAGTAGGAGGGGCGGAGTTGGGCCGGCGAGGGACGCGGAGTGGAGAGGTGAGCAACCCGGGTGGCACGCAAGTCCACAGCAGGCAGACCCTGGGCACACAAGCGGTGGTGGCTGTTGGGCCCTGGCCAGGGGGTGGCGACCGGCAGACCCAGTGAGGCGGCCATTGTGAAGAAAGGCACTGCGTGCAACTCAGGGTCCCAGCACCCAGAAATAGAGCTTTGGGTCACTGACTGAAAAGGAAGGTCCCGTGGGATGCACAGGCCCACTCACACCGAAATTGGTGCCAGAGGGGCCCAGTTAGCTTGCGAAAAGCAGTGGAGGGGTCTGGGGTCCTGCAGAGAACAGAGCAAGCACCATTGTTCCTCCTCGGACCCCGCCCCCACATACAGCGTCACAACCCAGCAACTGGGGTGCCCCGCCCTGGTGACCTCCTAAGGCCCTGCCCCTCACTACAGGAGCTCGACAAGAC
>CM052552.1:29039224-29078773 GCA_028533065.1 Trachops cirrhosus
ACATCTGAAACAAAAACAAGAAGAAACTAAGGAAACAACTAGAACAGGAACAGACACACAGAAATGGAGATCACATGGAGGGTTAGCAACAAGGGAGTGGGAGGAGGAGAGAGGGGGGAAAGGTACGAAGAATAAGTAGCATGGATGGTAGGTAGAAAATAGACGGGGAGGGCAAGAATAGTATGGGAAATGTAGAAGCTAAAGAACTTATGACACATGGACATGAACTAAAGGGGGGAATGTGGGTGGGAGAGGGTGTTCAGGGTGGAGGGGAATGAAGGGGGTAATGGGACAACTGCAATAGCATAATCAATAAAATATATTTTAAAAAAAGATAGATCTTTATGTATTGACATATAAAGATATCCGTGATATATTAAACGAAAAGTGTAACTTATACTATTTATGTTAAATATAAGGATTAATGTAGACATACAGATTTAATTCCCTAAACAATCTCCATTTTCCCCTTACACTTCGTCAACAGCAGCCCACTTTTGTTCAGTGCAGAAATGGGTCCAGACCTGAGTATTGAATCATGCTCGAGTCAAGCCAATTGTGGCAATCTTCTGAAATTTCCCAGCTTCTTTTGCCAACAGGGAGGGTTGTATGATCCTAGTCTGTCTAATGAGAACAAAACGGACATCTTCTGGGAATGTGAACAAATGACTTCTTTGTAGACAGAAAAGATAGATTCAGCTTGCATGGCTTGCCCCTTCTCCCAATCTTTTGACCTTGAATACAGGTATGATGTCTATAGGTACAACAAGCAACTTGCAATCGAAAGACAAAAGATGAAGAGAAAAATCCGTATGCCAAAGATGGTCTTTTCATGTGCTGTGCATAATTTTTAAACAATCATCACATATATAATTATAATATATAAATATCTTTATTAAACATGAGACAATATAGGCCTGGCTGGGGTGGCTCAGTAGACTGAGTGCCAGTCTGCAAACCAAAGGGTTGCCAGTTCAATTCCCAGTCAGGGCACATGCCTGGGTTGTGGGCCAGGTGCCCAGTATGGGGCATGCGAGAGGCAACCACATATTGATATTTCTCTACCTCTCTTTCTCCCTCCCTTCCATTCTCTCTAAAAATCAATAAATAAAATCTTTTAAAAATGAGATATCAACACTAAGTTAATTCAAAGTAAAATTTGGAGACTTAAATGAAAAAGTGGGGGAGAAAGTAGCAAAGTGTGAAAAATCAAGTTAAATATATCTTATGGAGTAGTGTTCTGCCTTATCCTAGATTTCCTACAGGAAATAGAGTCTGAGACAAGGACTTTCATATATATGTTAATGTTGGGAAATGAACTTAGGCAACAGGGGTAGGAAACTGGGAAGACTGAAGCAGAAATGAAAAGAAAGTCATTAGAAGGGTATGTTTTCAAGTGGCAAAACTGGGCGTAGATCCCACTGAGGAGTCATGTAGAAGGCACTTCAGAATTGTCCACTAGAGTGAGAGAAGAAGCGAACATTTCCCTGCAGCTCCCATACCCATTAATGAAGGCTCACTACATCGTGTGTTAATTCTCTTGCACATCCACACTCATACATGCTTCAGAATGGCAGAACAGATTCACACAGCCCTACGGCAGAAAGTGAGATACAGCACAGCATAGAGAAGTGCTGCCACGTTCCACCTGCTTGCAGAATGGTAGGCTGAGAGGATGTGAGGCAAGGCATGAGAGCTGTTTGATGCCTGGTCTGAACACAAAATGACTGACATTTTGAAAACAGTGGTAGCAGGAGTGCCTATGAGGCAATCTTGCTTTCATTTTGTTCTTTAATTTTTTATATTTTTGTTTATAAAAATGGCCAACTTAATGAAGTGAATAAGCACATGAGCTCTGGAACCAGAAAACCTGGTTATGAACCTCAACCCCACCATTTAGCTTTTACTTCTCTTTTGTCAAGTTACTAAACCTCTCTGTGCCTCAATCTCATCACCTGTAAAATGGAGATAAATAACCACAGTTACCCTATAGACTTGTGAGCACTAAATGAGCTAAGTGTAAGCTATTAGTACTTTAATAGAAGTACATGTTTGTCATGAATAATCAGGATACAGCCCTGGTTGGTGGGACTCAGTGGATTGAGTGCTGGCCTGCAAATCAAAGGGTTGTCGGTTCCATTCCCAGTCAGGGCACATGCCTGGGGTGCAGGCCAGGTCCCCAGTAGGGGATACTTGAGAGGCAACCACACATTGATGTTTCTCTCCCTCTCTTTCTCCCTCCCTTCCCCTCTCTAAAAATAAATAAATAAAATCTTTAAAAAAAAGAATCAGGATGCATAACTGTATACAATACGATGTTAAGTGTCCTGTACCTGTTAGAATGCTTTCATTTTCAAGAAAGAGAAAAGCAACCCACACTGCCAGTGAAGGGTCAGAGAGAGCAAGGCCCATGAATGGGATATTGAGATGGGAAGCCCTGGGCTCAAGCAATTGGAAGGTGACATCAAGCTATTTTATCAGCAAAGTCAGGTTGAGGGGTTGAGGGAAGCTGAGGAGTGGAATGGAACTCAGATAAACGGAGCAGTTAGTGTCAGGCTCTAGCTAGCCAAGGGCTGGTGTTCCTTCCCTTCCCTGCTTTGGTTATTCCTTCTGCCTGTTTTTCTGGTCCTTCACTATCTTGCTTCTTAGCAGCAATACCTTCCCCTCTTGTAACTAAGAAAAAGGAGGACATCGGGCTACTGTGGAGGAACTTCTTGACTCACTTGGCAAAAGAACTAAAACAAAACAAAACAAAACAAAAGAACCAGAAGGTCTAGTCATTGTTTGTTCTGAATAAGTTCATCTGAAAAGTACACTTTTGGAAGGCAAACAAAACCTATACTATTAAAATGCCATTAAAATTACAGACGGAGCAAAGGGAATGTGTCTGTTGGACTGCACATTTCTTCTTCCCACCCTTCCCCAACATCTCTTTTTCAAAAAGGAAGACTGTCAATAAAAAAAGAGAAGGAGGAAGTGGGAAGAAATGGGGACAACTGTAATTGAACAACAGTAAAAATTTTTTGAAAAGGAGGACAGATAGACAAGGAAAGGACACCCTGAGGAGTAGGGAACAGCAACTTTTCCCGTACTTTGTTTCAAGTAATCTGCAATGTGAAAAACACCATATAGGAATCATTTTAGAGTAGGTTCCCTCTATAATAGGGTTGAGGAAGGAGAAGTGTGTGAGTGGGCGTGAAAAAGTAGGACAGAGGCCACTGATTTTCTTAGACCTTGTACTCCCTTAGAATGAGTACATGATTCACTAATATCTGAACTACTTGTATGCACATTTAAAGTATACTTAATTCTGTACTCACTGGTGTGGCTCAGTGGGTTTGGCATTATCCTCCAAACCGAGGGGTCCCCAGTTCGATTCCTAGTCGGGGCACATGCCTGGGTTGCAGACTGGGTCCCCGTTTTGGGTTGTGTGGGGGACAGCTGATCTACGTTTCTCTCTCACATCTCGCACATCAATGTTTCTCTCCCTCTCTCCCCCCACCAAAAATGAATGAATAGAATCTTTAAAAAATAAAATAAAATATACTTAATTTTCAGTCCAGCCCTCTAAATTTTATCCTATTTCGGTTTATGTGTGACTTCTTAGAAAAGCCCACTGTTTTAAAGTATATGTGATGAAGAAGAAATTAAAGCTTGGGGAACAATAAAAGCACCTCACTCCTATCCTTTGATCATATTGAGATCTAAAATTCGTTGATCAACTATTTTACTGTCCCTCATCCCACTGCTATCCTCTCTTTGCTCATTATTCAGCTTAACCTCCATTGATAACCACGACAGTCCCTCCTTTGCAACATTCAACATACTTGAACCTCTTCTGCTTTATCAAATGGAAGTGACAAAAGTCCAATCCAACTTAAAGCCAGCACCCTATCTACTTGGTGCCTGCATAGTCAGCTAAATGCAGCTGGGATAAAGCACATGACTATGCTGACTTGTCTCACTTTAAATAACCAGAAAGCTTTATGAACCCTTAATGCTTCCTGGTGATAACACCTATTTCTTAACTTCATTCACTCGCCCATTCATACCTTTTTTTCTCCTTAAAACTTCAACATTTTGCCATGTCCATTATGGCTCAGTGGATTGAGCGAGCGCTGGCCTGCCAACCAAAAGGTCGCCAGTTGGATTCCCAGTCAGGGCATATGCCTGGGTTGTGGACCAGGCCCCCAGTGGGGGGCGAATGAAAGGCAACTGATCAAAGTATCTCTCACACATCCAGGTTTCTCTCCCTCTCTTTCTCCCTCCCTTTCTCCCTCCCTTCCCTTCAGTCTAAAAATAAATAAATAAATAAAATATTTTTAAAAAATACAACAGACTGGGTAATTTATAAACAACAGAAAGTTATTTCTTACAGTTCTGAGAGAAGCTGAATGCCCAAGATCTAGATGCCAGCATGGTTGTGTTTCCTGATGAGAGCCCTCTTTCTGATTCATAGCTAATGCCCCCTCCCTCTCACTCTGCCTCAATCCCCACTGGTTTTTACAGCCAGAAGTTGTGGAGACTTCTCATCCTGGCAGTGGACCCCAGGGAGGGGGTGCCTGGTGTGGGGCTGGGAACCCCCCACTCCTGGGGGGGACCTCTACAGCCCAGATATCCCACCTGATTTTTATCTGCCACAGGTGGAAGTGGGACCTGCCTTTTCTGCATCTCCGCCCCTCCTAAGTGTCTCGATGTAGCTTCTTCTTTATATCTTTAGTTGTAGGACTCCTTCAGCTAGATTTCAGATGGTTCTGAGTGATGGTTGTTCTATAGTTTAGTTGTATTTTTGATGTGGTTTTGGGAGTATGCGAGAACTGCATTTACCTATACCACCATCTTCCTTAGTCAGGATGTGAAACCAGTTCCCTTCCTGTGGTAATGTTGGGTTAACAATGAAGGAGAGAAATCATGATTGTCATGTAGTAGCTCCCTGCCAGGGCATTGCCACTATAATGTTGCCTTCTGAGACAACCATCTTGGTGTCCATTGTGTGATGGGCCCATTTATAAAAACACTAGCCTGACATTGCAAATTCATGGAAAATGGACTAATGTATAGTATTCTAGAATACCTTCTTAAAATTCCTTTTTAAATATTTTATTTATTTATTTTTACAGGGAGGGGAAGGGAAGGAGAAAGAAAGGGAGAAAAGCATTAATGTGTGGTTGCCTCTTGCATGCCCCATGCTGGGGACCTGGCTGGCAACCCAGGTGTGTGCCCTGCCTGGGAATTGAACCGGTGACCCTTTGGTTCATAGTCCAGCATTCAATCCACTGAGCCACACTGGCCATGGCCTTATTAAAATTCTTTATTTTATATCTTCATATTTTACCTTAAGTATAAATGCATATCCACTTACAGTCGATGACATTATTCTGAGAACTTGTCTACTGCTTGTTTTAATCATGAAAAAAGAGATTTTAAAAGTGGAAAGAATTGCATGTTTTATCTTGGGTTGCTTTATTTTAGGAGAAACTAAAAGAACTTTCTAAGGTCAATTATCTGAAGGCTTCTTCATGTTTTATCACCTCCAGGGCCAGAAACCTATCAGGAATATTTCAGTTGTTTTATTTTATTGAAGTTGTCATTTTGGTAATTGTTTTTAAAAAGTGTGTAATATGCTGTGTGATATGAGTGAAAATGACCACATATAAAATGATATGCAATGCACAATTATTTAATCATATTTATTTAATTATTACTTAGACTCAGATGTAAGGTGAACTAGTATGGAAATCAGAAAGCTTAACTGTTGCCACAGTGAGGAGTGGAAACCTGCACTCATGTTATTAGTGAAAACCATTGTGTGAGGACTGTTCTGGATTGGTGGGTATTGATATCTTTCTGGGAGTTTACAAGTGAACAGCCATGTTTTCGTCATGCTTATAAAGTCTATCAGAATTAAATAGAATCTGTTTGGATTTCTTTTCTGAACTGTGGATAGTTGGAAATCAAAATGAACACAGAAAATGGCCACAGGGAGAAAATTGCCAGGTCCTTGACAATAGAGAGTTTTGATATGGTTCTGCCAGCATGACAGGGTGATGGAAACAGTGAATCTTATAAATAAAAAAAGTTTGATAGTTTATCACAGAGATTGAGATAGATCACATTTGTAAAGCTATATACATTGATGGCTGTTTTTCACCAAAAAACATCAAAAGGGGAGACATGAAGGGGTGGGGTTGTAAGTGGAGATTTGGATGTATGGAGAACTAGGGAAAAGGATTTTCCCTTCCTTCTACCGTTTGTCACTTAGAGCTCCTAAAATCTTGGCTGAGGCTAAGGAAAGGAATCAGGCCAAGCACAGTCAAAGCAGAGAATGGGCCTGAGCCAAGACTGGGTTTGGGACTGGTGCCAACGGTAGTACAGGATTTAGGCTAGGCTACTACTAGGGGCAAGGCTAGCCATGTGATGAGGCTGGGGAGCTGACATGTACTTTGTCTTATATTCCATGCAGTGTAAATATGGAAATTCTAAAGGGTTGGGCAGATGTGGCACGGGAACCAGATCTGTCAGCTAGCTCTTCAGAGAAGTTCAACAAACAGCTTTCATTAATGCTAAACCTGGGATCATTTCGAATCATTTGCTGCAATTACCAACAAATGACCCTGAACTATTTTTCCATCATACAGTACTAAGTACACCCAGACACATAAGCAGAAGGGAATGGGGATTAGATATTGATGCACTAGACTAGAAGTGCAGTGTGATGCAGTGGCAAAAAGAAAAAAAAAGGCTTCAGAGTCAGACCCAGATTTAAATCTCTGGTGCATTATTTATTTTCTGTGTGGCCTTGGCCATGTAGCTTAACTGTTCTCAGTTTCAGTTGCTTCATCTGTTACATGAAGGTGACAACAGAACCTTCCTCACTGATCTGGTGTATACAGCAAACGAGATCATTTCTGTAAAATGCCTGGCCTAAGAGAAGTCCTCATCCTATGCAGGCCCCCTCCCCCAGCTGCTCACGCTTCCCCTCAGGTTTTTCCTCTTGTTACTGATAAAGGCCAGTTAACATCTGTATCTTCTCTACCTTTTTGTGAAAGAAGGACTGTAGCATTCTAAGACAAAGAGCTTTAGGATTCTTTATAAGAAGTACAGGGGTTATAAAATATTAATTTGTATCTTTAAGATAAAACTCTTTTTAAAATACATCTCATAAATTAATGAAACCGAACAAATGTCATTTGGAAAATGGCCTTTCCTTTCAGGCTCTCAGACCACTTTTAAAAGAACTCCTTATGTATTTTTCATATGTGGAGAGGAGCAAATGATTAATAAGTACTGTAAAGAAATAATTTAATGAGGCTAGCTATGGTCCCAGATGGGAGAGATAAAGCAAAAGCTGCCATGTTAAGTCAATATTGGATATTTATTTGGTTTTCTTGGGCATGTACATTGCCTTTCCTAGGAACCTGTAACATCTGTTTTCTTTACTTCCCCTCTCCTTATATATTCTAAGTTGTGAAAGCAATTTGAAATTTACAGGAGGCTGGTCTGTTTCATTAGGTTAAAGGATTATGGTTCGTTCTCATTTCAGCATGAAGGACAGACAGACACAGGAAGCTGAGAATCTCCTATCCTGAGCTGAACAGTGCCGAGACTTACAGCTGTGCTGCAACTCTACCTTGGAGTCATCCACTGAAATGATTAGCCCCAGGATTTCAGGTTCTGATTCTTAAACCCCAAAGGGGAGCCTTGGCCATGTTGCTGTGGTGCAGACCTTGGGAGTATTTTCACTGCCCCAAGTGGTGACGGGATATTAACCAGACCACAAACAAGGCTGCAGTTTCTAGCCAGTTGAAATGTACATTCCTCTGAGCATGGCTTTTTCATTTCATATGATGATGATGAGCAGAGATCAAGTTGTGTGGGTTTATAAATAGTAATGCTTTTCTAGGAATATCATTGTGAGCAATCTGACTCCTCTCTGCCTCTGGTGCTGTCTTGCAGACCGAGAACAGTGAGCTTCAGGTCTGTATTATGGGTATTGCTCCAGGCTCAGTGGTCTCTCTACAGTATCACAGCTGAAAGAGAGTGACTGCTTAAGAAAGACATACTGTCCTGTATTAAGACTGTAGAGGTACTGTTACCTTGACATACAAGAAACAGGGGAAATGGAATTTGTCTTCTTGGACATTTTTAAAAATGTATTTTTAGAGCAGTTTTAGGGTCACAGCAATTGAGAGGGAAGTACAGAAATTTCCCGTATATTCCTGCCCCTCACCCATGTGTAACTTCCCCCATTATCACAAACTCCCTTCAGAGGGGCACATTTGTTGCACTTGATGAACCTGCATTGAGACACCGTCATCACCCAAAGTCCCTAGTTTACATTAGGGTCCACTCTTGGTGTTGTACATTCTACAGGTTTGGACACATGTATGAGATGTATCCATCATTACAGTGTTGTACAGAGTATTTTCACTGCTCTAAACATCCTCCTTGTACTCCATCTACTCATCTCTCTCCCCCTGGTCCCCACCCCCTGGCTAACACTGCTTTCTTTTACTGTCTGCATAGTTTTGGCGTGTCCACACTGTCATATGTTTGGCACCACACCGTATGCAGCCTTTTCAGATTGGCTCCTTCCACTTAGTAATATGGCCATTTAAGATTCTTCATGTCTTTTCCCATCTTGATAGCTCATTCCTTGCACTGTGTGGATGGACCACAGTTTATTTCTTCATTCATTAATGAAGGAAATCTTAGTTCCTTCCAAGTTTTGGTAATTATGAATAAAGCCGAAAGGGGATCAAATTTCCAAATCCTCCACTTCCTTTTGTACTATTTTCTAAAAACTATTTGCCTGAGAACTACCCCATGTTTGCCTTTCCCACTACTCTTTCCTAGACTCTCAAAAGGAAAACATACCTTTCAAAGGCCACACATCTTATTATAGTAATTTGACCCAGGGTGTGCAAATCCTTGGGGCTAAACAAAGCAACAGTTTCAAATATTGATATCCAGTAAACTTCATTTTCTTTCTTTTTTTTTGATATCCAAGAATCTTCTTTAAGTCAAGGCCTTATAACCTGCCCCTTCCCCATCCATCTCACTAGGAGATTCATTTCCGATAAATTTTTTTTTAATATGAGACTATATTTATTTATTTATTTTTCACATTTTTTAATTTTAATTGTTGTTTAAGTATAGTTTCCTGTCTTTTACTCCCGTCCCAGCCCACCCCCCAGCCCTCCCCACCTCCCTCCTGTTTCCATCCCCCCCTTGTTTTTGTCCATGTGTCCTTTATACTTGTTCCTGAAAACCCTTCCCCTTTTTCCCTGAAATTCCCTCCCTCTCCCCTCTGGTCTCTGTCAGCCTGTTCTCTATTTCAGTGTCTTTGGTTATATTTTGCATGTTGGTTTGTTTTGTTGTTTAGGTTCCTGTTAAAGGTGAGATCATATGGTATTTGTCTTTCATCGCCTGGCTTATTCCGCTTAGCATAATGCTTTAAAATTGTTTTATGTTTAATAACAATAATCATAATGTATATCTTCATGTTATTTTTATCTATTGTGCATACATAATAGTTGAAATTATAACTCCACTCAGAAGGCTTTATACTTGGAGCCTAATGGTCAAAAGGAAATAAAAATAATTCATGTTCTACTAACGGACTGTTTTGTTGCAGAGAAATTCAATATGGCGATCAATAGAGGACTTTCAAGTACAAATATAGTTTATGATAGAATTCAACTCTGTGGGGAGAATTCCATGGACATTTGACTTCAAGGAGAAACAGGAACAATGTAAATTTCCTGAAAGCTAAAGAGAAGTTTACACTTTTGTTGTGCTTTGTGTTTAATGTGTGATGGTAAATCCAACGAAAATCTTTAAAAGCATGACAGTTTTATTTTAAATTGTCAATATGTATAGTATGGTAGAAATCGCACCTTTTTCAACTATTTGAACATCATTAAAATATAGATGTCAACTTAAAAATGTGTGAGGCACTGCATAGCTTCTTAAAATTCTTTTAGGGATTATGTAAATCAAAATTTGAGGACCCCAATCCTACTTGAGTTGTGGTGAGGGTAAGGTATAATGCATACAAAGCATCTGGGATAATGCTCAATTAAGGCAGCTATTATCTGAAGGACTGAGTGCTAATTTTAACCCTCTTTCTTCCTTGGGATTTGGTCCACGGCATTTGTTCTCCTCTGCACTTTACTTTCATTGTGTAGATAAAGAATAACACAGATGACCATAAAATACTTTGAGTATAGGAAGTTAGATAAGCATGATTATACCTACCATCAGTAACATCAATGGTAAAGTTCATGGTGAGGAAAATGTAACTATAGGCTCTGTTAAGGCATATAGCAGACGTGGAATACATGCTTGTCTAATTACTGAATGAACGCTATAGAGAACCTTGCTGGAATTTGAAAGACCATGTACCTGTTCATTGGGCCTCATCCTTAGTACCTGCACTGGTGCTTTTTAAAACCATTTTGGGCATTTTCTCATAAACATAAAAAGGGTCTGAAATAAAATCCTACCCTGGGATGTGGCTATTTATTAATTTTCAGAAGGTGTTTCCTCATTAAACTCTTTAGCATGCTGTAATATAGTGTGGTGGTTAAGAGCAGTGTCTCTAGAACCACCCAGGCTAGGCTCAGGTTCAGGCTGTGTGTCCTTGGGCAAGTCACTTAACTTCTCTCGGACTCAGCTATCTCATCTTTAAATGGACACAGTAAGGAACAACTATAAAGAACACATGGACAAAACCAAGCGAGGGTGGAAGCAGGGGAGGGAGGTGGGGATAGCTGGGGTGGGGGGTAAATGCAGACAACTGTACTTAAACAAAAATAAAACGATTTAAAAAAATACAAAACATAAATAAATGGGCACAGTAAAAATGCTAACCTCATAGGATTGTTTCAAGGATTAGGGAGGTGGGTTATCGATTGTAGCTTGTGTGGAAGGTAGAAGAATGTTCCCACGAAAGATGTCATATGCAAATCCCTAGAAGCTGTAAGTGTTACCGTGATTGAGAAAAGAGATTTTGCAGATGCTATTGAGTTAAGGATCTTGAGATGGGGAGGTTATCCTAGGTTATTTGGTGGGTCCTTACAAGTAAAAGAGGGAGTCAGGACAGTCAGAGTCACAATGACATAGAGGGACAAAGACTTGATAAGCCACCGCTAACTTTGAAGGTGGAGGAAGCAGCCTATTACCTCTGGGGTGTGGACAGCTTCTAGAAGCTGGAAAAGGCGAGGGTATGGATGTTCCCTCTATAGCCTCCAGAAAGGAACTCAGCCCTTCTGACATCTTGATTTTGGGTCAGTGAGACCCATTTCTGATTTCTGACTTCCAGACTGCAGAATAACAAATTTGCATTGTTTTAAGTCACCAAATTCGTGGTAATTTGTTTTAGTAGCAATTGAGCACCAATACAGGTTAATTTGCTATTATTACTCCATTTACAATCCCATTTACTTCTGGTTTTTTAAAACTTTCTTCACAGGGCAATGTAATTTAAACACTTCTCCAAAATCAAAACGGATCCTTTTGCACATGCATGCACTATTTTCCAACCCCTACCTATGCTTAATCTCATGGCAGACTCCTGCTAATAGTAGCCTCTCTTCTCCTCCAATGGACCATGGGCAAGATGCCTCTTAGGTTAGCTGCAAGACAATTTATAACATCCTCTTCCTAGGTTTTCCACTTAAACATGGAAAATCATGTGCTTTAATGAACAGCCTCTGCAGTGAGTTGGGTCACAAAAACCATGCTCTGAGGTCCTGTTCAGGAAAAAGTGAAATCCTACTTATGTTTTATTTATTTAATTTTTGGCAGGAGGTTCTGAGCTTGACACAGAGGTCCTGGAGAAGGAGTCGCCCCTGCAAGTCGAAGGCCCATGGCAATTAGAGCGCTAGGAGCAGCAGAAAGGGTAGAGAAAAAAAAGAAGTTGGTAGGTCAGAGGGAGGCTGGAAGAAAAACAAATAAACAATCCAGCCAAATAATGGTAACTTAGAGATAGCCTCTTGCAATCTCCTCCCGGGTTCTGCGGCAGTTTCGGAAACTTTCCACTTAAGACTCCAGTGCTGCGCACCTGCCCCTGGAGGCTGGGCCGGGACCGCAAGCCTGGGGCAGGCTGGGAAGCTTTTCTGGGAGGGCGGCGGTCCCTGCGGGGTGGTCGGGAGATCGCAGGGAGGAGTCAAGGGGCGTGAAGCGGAAAGACTACATCTCCCAGGCCGCCACGCTTTCCAGCTGGAGTCCTAGGGCGCTGACTGCTCCCCAGTTTCCGTAGGGAAGCGCCCGGCCACCGCAGCTATTGTACGTTGTGCTCTCGCCCTCCTCTACCCGCTTGGATGTCTGTGGGGGGAGGCTGCGTTTCGTTGCCGCCTCGGCTTAACCCCTCCGGAGCCTAAGCGGACAATAGGCCGGCTCCCTGGGACCAGGGAAAACTCCTGGGTGCCGGAGGACTCCGGTAACGCGACCGTAGGGTGCGTGGAAGACAGCTGGAGAAGCAGCTCGAGTGCTCGTTTTCGGTACCAAGGCTTCGCTGGGGTGGGGCAGAGACTCCGGCTTTAAGGAGGGGGAGGGGACGGTGCAATCGGGGTTGCCCGCGGAGTTCGGTGAAGGAAATCTGCTAGTTCGGAAGCGAGGAGCAGTGAGGAGAGAAGAGAGGCGGCTCCCATCCCCAGCTCTGACCCCCGCCTACACCCTGGGCGGGCCGAAGTGTCAAGTTTGCAGTTGCTTTAGAAGGATCCAGCAGGTCTTCGGAGGCGAGCCGGGCTGCGGTTTCTGCTGCCTTTTTGGGAAGGCGATTGCTAGGGGTTATGTTGATTACTGGGCTGTGCCCCGCGGGGATCCGACTGCATTAATTAGCTCTTCCAGTCACCTGAGGCAGTCGCCGCCGGGCGGGTACTGACCAGCCAGCTCCCCCAGGAATCTCTTTAGAACAGGTACCTCTCTCCCAAGGGAGGGAGGCTGCGAGCTACCCGTCCCATCTACTCCCCCTACTGTACCACTGATGCTCTTGGTCTTTGTATTTTTCTTTTCTCCTTCCAGACCCCGCCATCAGAACCATGGGGCATCCTCCTCTGGAGTTCAGCGACTGCTACCTGGACAGCCCCAATTTCCGCGAGAGGCTCAAGTGTTATGAGCAGGAGCTGGAGAGGACCAATAAATTCATCAAGGACGTGATCAAAGACGGCAACGCGCTTATTAGCGCAATGAGAAGTAAGTAGAAGGCTTTGATGAGGTGTTTCCTTGATCCGGTGCCTCTTGCCTTTAAGCTCTTCCACACCACAAGGGGTAAGGAGATATCAGAACACTGGGCCTTTCCCTTCTGTGGCCTTGACCTTGTAAGACAGGATCTATAGCTGGGCCAGGGACGCTCTTGCTCTGCTTGTTTTTGGAAAGGGATAATGTGCCTGTACTGTCAGACATGTTAAGCACCCACGTCTGTTCCAAGGGGCCATCCAAGCTGATCAAGTAACTGCCTCAGCACCCACTAAAGAATTGGGAATTCAAGTCAACAGCTTGAGCAGTGGTTTTGTCCTGGTCTCTAGGTGTGTGGGGGCGAGTAAAACATTCCCGGGGCAAGTTAGTTTTCTAAAGAAATCACGTTTGCCCCAGTGATTTTTTTTTCTTGAAGTTACTGAGCTATGGTTTTGGTTAAGGTCACTCTAAGCTCAGAATTATTGGATGGCCTCACATGCCACTGAATTCTGCTTGAGGGTGGAACAAACAAAGACCTGTCTAGTCCCTGGCAGAAGGAGCCCAGCCCCCAGGGAGCAAATTGCAGAGCCAGGGTTGGGACCCATGGGAGTCAAGGGACCTCACCTAGCTTGGCTTTCCCTGTGGTCACAGCTGACAGCTGTGGGACTCCCCCCTCCCTCCCCCACCATGTGTGTGGAGTTTTTATTCCTGCTCGTTGGCAGAAGGTTTGGAGTGAGAGAAAGAATAATAAACATCCCCACCAAGAGTGCAGGCACACCAACCCTTTGTGCCAGAAGTATATACCCAGAAGAATGGCTAATAGTGATTGGGTGGAGTGATAATTATTCTTTTCTTTTCTCGGCTGAAAGATGATTGTGAAAAATAAAGTCAGACTCACTGGCAAAAATGCCCTGAATGCTTATAACTTTGTTCTGAGTGGATCCATCCCACACATACTGCATCTAGGTCCCGTGTGCAGACCTTCTTAAGGTGGATGCAGCCAACCAAGAGCAGGGCGAAAGGCTTGGACTGTTAGCACAATGGTAACTGCTACCAGCTGGGATTTGTTGTGTAGCTCTTCCGATTTGTCCCTTGGAGTCTGTGCTGTCCCAGCACATGCTGTCTGCCTGCCTTAGTCAGAATGTATAAAATTGTCTAAGTGCCTGCCGGTCATTTGATTGACTTTGCTCATTTAACGGTTTGTCCTGTTGCGACCCAAACAAGAATAAACTCTTGGCAGCACCTTAAAGATGGGCTATTTGATGTTGATCCTTCGAGACGCACTGGCCGGGCTTTGGGGTGTGTCGGCACTGAAGAGTTCATTGAGAGGCTAAAGATATGCAGGTTGTGCCACAAAAGTGGTTAAAAAGTGAGGGTTCACCAAGACGGAAAGCAGGGGAGTGTTCAGATTTTCTTTCTATTTACTTGTTAACAGTAAACTGCTGGGTGTAGTATCCACAGTCAAGTGAAGCACCTCCCAAGGCCCAGGGAGGGAGTGGCTTTGTGAACCGTAAGTTCAAACGAAGTGTGCTAAAAAGTGAGCAGCTAAGGCATGTCAGACAGATTAAGATTCGTGAGAAAAAAAATAAAGTGTTCCATGAAATGTTTGAGGAAGGGCAAAACTTTTGTAAGCCCGGGTCAAGTTGCGGGTTTTTTATTCTTTCCTTTTCTGAGACTGAACGTGGTAAGACTAAACAATTATGCAGGCCTAGACCTTAGAATGTGCGCAAAAGATCCAAGAGATAATTTTGGCCCTGGGGGCTTCTTGATATTTATGGTGGTTGTCTGTTTCTGAGTATACATAAACAGTGCAAAATAGGACAGGTAGGAAATAAAACCCAGTAGTTAACCCACACTCCATTTCTTTCCTTTAAGTTGCATGATTCTAAAAACGTGATCAGCAAGAGGCAGAGCCAGGATGTCTTTGGCTGTGTTGACCACAGTAATGTTTATACTCCCACTCTGCTTCCTCATGCAGTGCTGGCTGGCCGATGGTTTGAGTAAGTGAGTAAGTGTGGTGGGAGGAAAACAAATGTAGCTCTTGCTTTGTGTGGAGGAAAAAGGAGAAGAGAACACTGGGGATTGGATTTATTTTTTTTAACTTTATTTTTATTGTTGACACTATTACAGATGTCCCCATTCCCCACCCCCTACCTGCCTACCCCTGCTCGGCATTGCTCACCTCCACCCAGCTGCCACCCCCTTTCCGTCTGGTTATACCCACACTTGTATTTATGTGAAATATATATATATATATCTTTGCTTGATCTCGTCATCTTCTTTCATCTAGTCCCCCAACCCCTCTCCCCGCTGAGAGCTGTCAGTCTGTTCCAGGTATCCATGCCTCTGTTTCTATTGTGTTCATCAGTTTATTTTCTTCATTAGATTCCACATACAAGTGAGATTATCTGGTGTTTGTCTTTCTCTGACTGGTTTATTTCACTTAGCATAACAATCTCCAAGTCCATCCATGCTGTCACAAAACGTAAGACTTCTTTTTTATGGCCATGTAGTATTCCATTGTATAAATGTACCACAGATTTTTATCCACTCATCTACTGGTGCTCACTTGGTTACTGTAAATAATGGTGCAATGAACATAGGGTTGCATGTATTCTTTCAAACTAATGTTTTGGATTTCTTAGGAGATTGGGAATTGGATTTCTAAGACTTGGGTTACCATCTTGGCTTCACCATCTTGGGATAAGATGGCACAAATTACTTCATCTGTAAAGTGAGGGTAAATTATACCCACCTCACAGGGTCATTGTGAGTTTCCAAGGAATTAATGGATTATGAAAGTGTTTTGTGAAGTGCTTCTTGACAGCTAAACATTGTAAGTTGTTTGTAATACATCTTCAGTTTAATAATATATCTGCTGGTGAAGTGTGTACTTGCCAGAAGGTTTCTGAAGGGAAATGCATCAACAAATGTAGTTGGAAACTTTTTTTTGTTATCATCTTGTTGGAAAATGCCCCTCTCCACATTGGCATGTCTCAGCAGTTCATTTTGTATTCCTGGGTATGGATTCATTTTGGCATTTGGAATTTGGTATTAAAAGTCAGGAAAATGAGCCCTGGCCGAGATACTTGGTTGGAGTGTTGTCCTGTGCACCAAAAGGTTGCGGGTTCAATTCCTGCTCAGGGCACCTACCTAGGTTGCGGGGATGATCTCCGGTCATGGCCTCATTCAGGAGGCAACGGATAGATGCTTCTCTCTCACGTTGACATTTCTCTCTCTACCCCCCTCTGCTCTCTCTCAAATCAATAAAAAAACATATATTCTTGGGTAAAAAATCAGGAAAATAATTAACATCTTTTTTAATTTATGAAGCTGCCCATCGAATCAGATGGCTAGTGTTTCTAGGAACTAATGACACGTGGTGCATCCTGCTGCGAACCCCTGCCTCAGTTTCCATGACAGTTGTTAGCCCAGGTGCAGCTTGATTCTTACATTTATCCTACTTGTGTCTGATTTAGTACTCAGCTCTAGGTGAGGTTTTAGTCAAAACTGAGTGTGATGCTTACTTTATTAAATGTAGGTCCTGCTTGAATATTTAGATTTATTTAGATCTACACTGAGAGGTAATTGGTTATTAATGATATTCAACATGTCTCCCTTGGGGGAATGGTCGATCCCCCCCGCCTTTAAATGTGATCTATTTATAATTGTTGGAAGATGAAGATTATAACTTGAAGTAATGAAAATAAAAACACCGAATAATATTGCCTATTTTTCTGTTTGTTCTTTGCTTTTATGTTGGGAGATTTGGTCCCTGATGTGGTTTGAACATTTTCTAAGCACTCAGGCTGGGTAGTACTCAGAGCCAGTGGTGTGGCTCCTGCTTACATTCCAATGGAACATGATACACCTCATAAGTGTTATATATAGTTCAATGGATACATACCATTCATTCAGTAAATACTTGTGCCCATACTGTATTCAAGTCTTTGTTCTCAGGGCTGTCGTGGATGTGTCAGAGTGAGTCACAGTTGGATCCTGCCCTCAAGGAGTTCCCAGACAAGATATAGGTAGAGATTAGAATCACATAAGGTAGTAAATACAGATCTGAGCCGTAAGAGTGGGACAGGTGGATACCATGGTGTGCACATCAGAAGGAGAGGTCATTTCCCAATGGGAGGACAAGGGAAAACAGAGGAGCATTGTGATTGGGCAGAATTAATACCTTCACCACTTGTTTAGCTGTTCCCATGTGCCAGATCTTAACATCTTACACCAGCCTCTAAGACGCAAGAGTTATTGTCCTCATTTTACAGATGAGAAAACTGAAGTTCAGAGGTCTTAAGTAACTTTCTCAACTACTAAGGGCAAGAGTCTGAATTAGAACCCAGACCTGATTCTACAGGTCCTGCTTATTTTACTGCACTGCACTGTATTCGGGACTGGGCATTTATTGTAGTACTAGCGACACAGACCGTGTAAAGGGACAGCAGATAATTCAGCTCATCTGGAATATGAGATACAGGAAGGGAGATTTGGGGGAAGAGGGTGGAATGGAAGGTTGCAGTCTTAACCATGCTACATAGTAGCATGTTCCTTAACCAGGAACTACTAAATACTTCAGAGTTTTTAAAAATTAAATTTATTGGGGTGACATTGGTTAATAAGACTATACAGGTTTCAAGTGTACATTTCTTCTTAAAGACTATTTTTTTTAGAGAGAAGGGAAGGGAGGGAGAAAGAGAGGGAGAGAAACATCCATGTGAGAGAGAAACATTAATTGGCGGCCTCTCTTGTGCAGCCCCAGTGAACCCACAACCCAGGCATATGCCCGGACTGGGAATTGAACTGGTGATCTTTCACTTTGCGGAACTTTGCCCAATCCACTAAGCCACCTCACTCAGGGCTCGAGTATATATTTCTGTGATACATGATCTGTATATTGTATTGGGCTCACCACCCAAAGTCAAATCTTCCTTTGTCACCATATATTTGAACCCCTTTCCACTTCACTGCCCCCCACCCTTCTTTCCTCTGGTATGAGTTTTTGTCTTTCTTGTTTGTTCATTTTTTGTTTTCAGTTTTATATCTCACATATGAGTAAAATCATATGGTTCTTAACTTATTCTCTGTGACTTATTTTGCTTAGCATGATATTCTCGAGGTCCATCCAGTATTTCATCTTATGGCTGAGTACTATTCCGTTGTATATTACCAAAGCTTCTTTATCCAATCCTCTATTGAAGGGCACTTTGGTTACTTACATGTTTTGGGCACTGTGAATAATGTTGCAATTCACTTTTCTTTGTAGGCAGGGAGTACTAAAAACATTTTGGGGAGAGACAGCCATGGCTCGAACTGTGTTGTATGAAGATTTATGTGATAGTGATGAGTAGCGTTAGCAATTTCACACAAATACTTGTGACTTTTTAGCAGTTGATTGGCAGCTTTAAATTTTCTTTGATATAGCTCAGGGGTCTGCAAATGTCTTCTGTAAAGGGTCATATTTTAGGCTTTGCTTGCCATGCAATCACTGTGACAATCGATTAATTGCCATTGTTATGAGAAAGCAGCTATAGATAATACATATATGAGATGAGAGTGGCTATATTCCAGCAAAACTTCATTGGCATTGAAATGTAAATTTCACTTAACTTTTACATGTCATGGAATATTATTCTTCCTTTGAATTTTTCTACTGGTTAAAAATATAAAAGACATTGTCAGCTCAGCTAGAGAACATACAAAAATAGGTGGTGTGCTGGGTTTGTCTCACTGGTAGTTTGCATACCTTTGGTATAACGGGTTAACCTAAAAAACCTAAATGGATTTTTATTGGTAAGGCAGTGACTATACCTATTGGGAGAATATTTCACGTTTCCCATCAACTAGTTTTACTTTGCTGTTCTGTTAATTGTGTCTGCTCTGGATTCAGGGATCACAGGCTCAAATGCCGTGAGAGGCCAAGGAGGAAACAGAAAACTGTGAAGCTGTTGGAAGTGGGTTAATAGGATTGGAGTGATTGGGGTGAAATACAGTGGCCTCACCCTATTCAAAAGGTCTTTACTTTCTACCTGCCCTGGCTGGTGTGGCTCAGTGGATTGAGCATGGGCCTGTGGGCCTGTGAACCAAAGGGTCGCTGGTTCGATTCCAAGTCAGGGCACATGCCTGGGTTGTGGGCCAGGTCCCCAGTAGGGGGCACACAAGAGGCAACCACACATTGATGTTTCTCTTCCTCTCTCTTTCCCTTCCCCCTCTCTAAAAAATAAATAAATAAAATATTTAAAAAAATGTGCTAGCTAAATAAAATATATTCACAGCCTAAATTCAATTAGGTTGCAACTCCTGAGCTAGATGATTTAGCTCTATTAGTGTCTGAGTCTTGGACTCTGTTGGGCTAGGAATATGGAAGGTGACCGTCTGCAAATACAGATTTCTCTGGGAAAGTACCACTGGACACTGTTTGCAAGTGGCAGAGGTGGAAGGATGGTATAATGGGGAAATACCCTAGAAGTGATGTCTAGATACCAGGGTATGGTGCTAGTTCTGCTCCTAATGGAATCTGTGACAGTGGTAAGGTCTTTCACTGGGGCCACAGGTCTGCAGCTTTAGAAAAGTGTGGGGTAGTTAGGGGATCTATAAGCTCACTTTCAATAGCTCTAACATTCCGTGCCTTTTAAAATTTCATTTCCTATTGTATTTGAATCATTTGGGAAATGAATAACCCAATTATAGCTCCTAACTTTATACTGATATAAATGTTGATATTTAGTGTTCATGATAGCATTTAATTAAAAAGAAGAAATTATAGAATTAAGTAGATGTCAATAAACCAAGGATTATATACTTTATGTGTAGGTATGCTTTTATACATAAAAGATATCAAAAAAAGAATTGTATCACTAAGCGCACACATATACACGCACAACCATGCATACTTAGTCTGTCTTGTACAAATGAACACGTATATCTTAGCATTATGTACTAAAACTGGACATAAATTTAATAAAGTTGAAATAATATAATTGATGTATCGTTTACAATCTAGTCTTGCATTTTTACAAAAATGTCACTTTCTTACATGTTATACTTTTAAAAACAAGAGTTTTAGATGTTTATATTAAGGTAACATTTTGGGTTGCCTGTTCAGCTCTTGCTTTGATATCTGGGGCACCTATCTAGCAACTGATTGCTTTCCTAGAAGGATGGGTTGATTCCATGAGGCAGATTTGGTATTGTATATACTTAGTGGAGCTATCTTTAGCTTGGCACACAGAAAACCTGGGTATCAGTTCCAACCATGCCAACTAGCTAACTATAACATTGAAAAAGGCTTTAGCTTCATTAGCCTGCTGTCCTATTTGTAAAATTAGAGGTTTGGTCAGTGAGCTTCAGGGTTCCTCCTGGCATTATCTGGGCTGCCAACTATCTTGCTCAAATAGAGCAACCTAAATAAATGGATTCTGTCATAAACTTTAGAGCCAATTTATCTTTAATCTGGGAGTGTGGGCAAGGGGAAAATCTAACCAATAGGTCCTGCTTGAGTAGATGACTGGAATTGTGCTAGCCTATCTGATTATCCTCTCGATGAATGAATCATGACTGGTGTTAACCTGATGCCCTTCGTTCTCTCCTGACTAGCTCTACAGTGAGGGAGACCAAAACCTTTAATCCCTTTGGGGTGGTTGTAGTGCCATGGTATACGGGAAGGAGTTGGTTATATAATAAACATTCTCAGTCAGTAGACATTCGATCATTATCCCAGTGCTATTTACCCAGGGCTTTGGGGTACATGGAGTTATTTTAGATATTCTCCAGAGTAACTCAGATCAGTGTGATGAGTATGTCTTATGGTGCTGCTGTTAGTAGATATGAAGCAGTGTCAAACAGAATTGGGTGGAGATGATATTGACATGATATTGACATATTGGCATGACTGGGAGTCCTGTGGGAACTAGTGTGGAAAAGCAAACCAAGCCAGCCTTTAAAGTGATGGGGGATGGTGTTGGGAGTGGGGTAGGGAATGTTATGGCTTGACCTGCTCGTTAAGAAAAGATTTTCAGTCAGGGTTAAGGGTGATGAAGGAAAATTACTTTTCAGCTAAAATTTTCATAGCCTCATTTTTATAGCATAGCCAGCCCTTTGGTTTAATATGACATCTGTTTCTGTAATCAGTTACTACAGAAATTTCCTAAAAGCCCATGAGGATGGAAAGATACATGTTTTTCCAGGGGAGTACTCTGGAAATCTTGAGCTGATTTTCTTTTCTAGTGGGGTGGATGGCCCTCATGATGCTTTATCTGGCTTGCATCAAGTGCTAAAGGCTTGCATCCTGTTAAGGCAATTCAATAAGAATTTACTAAGCACCTACTTACGTGTCAGGCACTATCCTGGAAATTGGGGATATAATGGTGAATAAGAATGCTGTGGGTTTGCCTTCTTGTAGCAGACATTAAACATCTGATTACCTACTCCAATAATTTAATTACAATTGTGAGAAGAGTTATGAAAAAGATGAGTGTATGAGATATATTCCGTCACATGTTACAGAGTGGGGATTTGTGGCGGGGAAAAGGAGCTAGACCATGGAGATGTAACTGTCCATAGGGGAAAAAGAATAAACCGAGGAGGAAGAGTTCCTAAGTCAAAGCCCACTGTTTTACTGTCTTGGTTGGTAAAGGCCCTGGCAATGAGCAAGACTTCAAGTGAATGAAGAATTTCTCAGAAATAGACAGAGTGTGGTATCTATCATGGGATCTTTAGGGAAAACCTAACGTACCTACTGCTTCCTTCTTTTATAAGTATAGTAAAATGGTTTTTTGGACTGGTAACACAAGAACAGGATACCAAATTCAAAAGGTACAAAAAGGAAAATCTTTTCACTCCTCCCTTGTCCAGTTCCCCATTTCTCTCCCTTAGAGGCAGCAATGGACAACTGTTTGTTTATCCTTAAAAAGACTTTATCCCAGTACTTCTGTCAACCTCTGCTTTCTCAGGATTGTGCTCCATGGTAGGCAAATTCCCCACCACGCTGTGGCCAGATTTCTTTAAGATTGTACTTGGAGGGAATGGCTAGCTAAAGATCTCAGAAGATCAACTCCTCCAGAAAGGCAAAAACAAGCAAACAAACTGGCAAAAATTGTCAACAATCAACTTTTTCAGAACTCCAGAAATCAGCCAAAAAGCTTACAACAATCTGAAGAGTACTTATTGATGAAAGCATGTTGAACCTCTGAAGTAGTTCCCATAGTGGCATTTTATCTTACCCTGCCTCCCATTCCCTTCTCCAGACCTTTGAGGCAGCTCTGAAAACCAACAGCTTCATAACTGCAATAGCTGTGGAAAGCAACAGTCTTTCAGCAACTGAGGGGGAAGACTCAGTTTGTACCTCCTCAAAAACTCACATGCCCACAGTCTTGTCACTACTTGACCTGTTTCAAAGCTACCTAGAAAAGCCCCATTCATAGGGCTTCTCACTGCATCACCTGACTTGCAGCTAGCTCAGTGAGAAAAGTTTTGTCACCAGGGTGTTTAACATTATAGTTTCCTGCAGCTATAATATGAGTCAGGAGAAGCAAGAGCCTGGCCAAAAACATAAAAGGAAGAAATGGGGAATGAGGTATCCATAGGGGGCTTTGAAAAGCTCTGACATATTCCTGGGGATCTAGAAGACTGTGTGCATGCTCAGGGCTGTGCATATGCCTAGGAAAGACCCAGGAGGGCCCCAGTTTCTCTTCCCTGGCTGGATGTGAGGTAGAGTTATAAACTGCCTGAATGAGTATTGAAGGAATCTCCTGACATGCACACTGTGCCCCTCAGCGAAAGGAGGGAGGCTTAATGGTTCAAGACACTTAAGGAGATCTCTGAATACTCCCTAGTTGGCCACTAAGCTAACCAAGTGGAGACTTCAGTGGCCACACCCTATAGCACAGGTGGCAAACACAAGGCCCATGGGCCGAATCCAGGCCTCCACCTTGTTTTATCCGGCCCGGCACCTGTTTCTATCAGGCAACAGCGCCGAGCTCTCGCTTAACTGTTCAGGAGTAGTTACATGTATATAGTCCTACAGTTACATTTGGCCCTTTGAAGGCAACTGCGAGGCTCATGTGGCCCCTGGTGAAAATGAGTTTGATACCCGTGCTATAGGGAATATAGATATTGCAGAGTTAGTCCAAAAAGATACTAAACAAACAAACAAATAATGCCAAAGACAATGACAAAAACAACAATAACAATAAAACCTGGGGGGTCAGAATCTGATTTCTAGAAGTACCATGTTATATTGTTTAAAATGTTCAATTTTCAGCAAAAAAATATTCAGACCTGCAAAGGAAAGAAATGTTTGGTCTTTACACAGGAAAAATGCAGTCAGTGTAAACTGTCCCTGATGGGGCCTAAATGTTGGAATTTAGACAAAGATTTAAATCAGGTAATGTAAATATGTTCAAAGACCTAAAAGAAGCCATGTTTGAGGATTTAAAGGAAAGCAAGAGAAGAGTGTCTCACCAAAGACATAAGGACATAAAAATGATGAAAAAGCATGAGCTAGAAATGTTGTAGTTGAAAGGAAAAGAATTCATATTAAAAAGTCACTAGAGAGCCTCTACAATAGATTTAAGCTGGAAGAGAAAAGACCCACAAAATTTGAAGAGGAGTCAATTGAGATTATCCAGTCAGAGCAAAAGAAATTAAAAAAAAAAAAATGAACAGGCCCTTGCTGGGTAGCTCAGTTGGTTAGAGTGTCCTGCTATGTCAAGGTTGAAAGTTTGATCCCAACTCAGGGCACATACAAGAATCAACCAATGAATGCACCAAGATGTGGGACAACAAATCAGTGTTTCTCTCTCCTCCGTCCCCCCCATCAGTAAAAAGGAACAGAGCCCTAGAAACTGGGACACCATAAAGTGTATTAATGTATGCATAATGGGAGTCTCAGAAGGAAGACATAGAAAGGAGCAGAAAGACTATTTGAAGACATAATGGCCAAAAAAACCCCCAAATTTGATGGTTAGTACTAATCTCCAGATCCAAGAAGTGCAATGGAATTGGAACCACTTAAGAAGATCCATACCTAGATACATTATAGTCACACTGACAAAATCCAAAGACAAAGAGAGGATCTTGAAAGAAGCAAGGTGAGCCCTGGGTGGTGTGGCTAAGTGTATTGAGCACTGGCCTGTGAACCAAAGGGTTGCTGGTTTGATTCTCAGTCAGGGCACGTGCCTGGGTTGTGGGCCAGGTCCCCAGTAGGGGACATAGGAGAAACAACCACACATTGATTTTTCTCTCTCTCTCTTTCTCCTCCCCACCTAAAAATAAATAAATAAAATCTTTAAAAGACTTTAAATTTTTAAAAGATACTTAAAATCTTTTAAACTTAAATCTTTAAGTTTGAGAACTGAGGTTCCACTGTAAAAGGACAGAGAAATATACCAAGCAAACAGTAGTAACCAAGGAGAGTTAGGATGGGTATACTAATATCAGACAAAATAGATATTGAGACAAATTTCCATGATATACAAAGAAAAACATTTTATAATGATAAAACAGTCAATACATCAGGAAGGTATAAAATTATAAACAGAGCCCCTGGATACATGAAGCAATGTACACAGAATTGAAGGGATGAATAGATACCTAACAACACATATTTGGGGATTTTAATATTCTACTTTAAGTAATGGATAGAATAGCTTGATATGTATCAACAGGAAACTAGAAGACTTGAACAGCACTGTGAACCAACGAGATCTTTTACAAGAACACTTGACTCAACAGTAGAATACACATTCTTTTCAAGTGCACATGCAATATTATTCCTCTGCTAGGGCAAAAAACATGGCTGAATATATTTATTCATACCAAGTATGATAGCCATAGTGAAATGAAATTATAAATCAATAACAGAAGGATAGTTCACAACAGAAGGCAATTCACAAATACAGGGTAGGGCAAAAGTAGGTTTACAATTGTTTGTTGTTTACAGGAAAATAATACAATTATTAATAAATAATACAAGAATAAACTGTGTACTCACAACTGTAAACCTACCTTTGCCCCACCCTGTATGTGGAAACTAACTATCATACTCTTAAGTAACCAGTGGGTCAAAGAAGAAATCACAAGGGAAATTGGAAAACCCTTTGAAATGAATGAAAATGGAAACAGCATGCCGAAAATTATGGGATGCAGCAAAAGCAGTGCTTAGGGGAACATTTATAGCTTTTTCTTAAAAACCACATTTGAAAATTAAAAAAAAATGTTTTTTAAAAAAATTTATTTTATGTTTTTTAATCCTTGCTCAAGGATACACTCATTGCTTTTAGAGAGGAAGGGCCAGAGAGAGAGAGAAAGAGAGAGAGAGGTGTGAGAGAAACATCCATCTGTTGCCTGCCCAACCTGGGACTGAACCCACAATGCCAGGCATGTGCCCTGAGTGGGAGTCAAACCCACAACTTTTTGGTTCAGGGGACGATGCTCCAGCTAACCAAGCCACACTGGCCACGGTTGGGGCACATTTATAGCTTTAAATGCCTGCATTAGAAAAGAAACATCACAATTCAATAACCTAATCTACATTATAAAACTATAAAAAGAAGACCAAATTAATCCCAAAGTAAGTAGAAGGAAAGAAATGATAAAAATTAGAGTGGAATTAAATGAAATAAGGATAGGGAAACCACAGAGACATTTTTTAAAGATTTTATTTATTTTTAGGGAGGGGAGGGGAGGGAGAAGGAGAGAGAGAGAGAAACATCACTGTGTGGTTGCCTCTCACACACCCTGTACTGGGGGGCCTGGCCCGCAATCCAGTCATGTGTCCTGACGGAATCGAACCTGCAATGCTTTGGTTTGCAGCCCGCACTCGATCCACTGAGCTACGCCAGCCAGGACTACAGAGAAATTTTATTTGATTTAATCTTTATTGTATTTTTTACATTACCATTTAGTCTCTTTATACTCCCCTCCCCCTAGTAATCACCACACTATTGTCTATATACATTAGTCCTTTTTCCTTTTTGCTCCACAGAGAAAATTAAAAAAAAAAAAAGTTTGTTTTTAAAAAGATAACAGTGAGAAACCATTAGCTCAGTTGATAAAGACAAAAGAAAGGAGACATTTATTAGAAACAGGAATGAAGGGGTTACTGCTACCAACACTAAAATAAAGGAAGAATAAAAGGGAATGCTATCACTAACTTTATACCAATAAATTTAGATGAATTGGACAAATTTCTAGGAAGACACAAACTATACAAATTTACTTCACACTCATTAGAAAATCTATATAGACTTATAACAAGTAAAGGCATTGAATTATAATCAAAATACTGTCTACAAAGAAAAGCCCAGGCCTAGATGGCTTTGCTGGTGAATTCTTCCTAAATTTTAAAGAAAAACTAGTACAAATACTGAGTCAGCTCTTCCAAAAATTAGAAAAGGAGAGAACACTTCTTAACACATTCTTTGAGGCCAATAGTATTGTGATACCAAAACGAAAGACATCATCACAAGAAAACCATAGACTAAATTCCCCGAAGAGTATAGATGCAAAAATCCACAACAAAATGCTAGCAAACCAAATCCAGCAACATATTAAAAAAACTATACACTATAAGTCAGTGGAATTTATTCCAGGATTGCAAAGTCAATTTAAATCTGAAAATCAATGTAATTAATGTAATAAAACAAATAATTAGAAAAAGAGAAAACCCATAGTGTTAGCAAAAGAGATTCAGATATTTTTTAAAAGTCCACTCCCTTATTATGAAAACACTAAACACAATCGGTATGTTATATGTTTGTGCTTGTGTACAGCTGGCGGGAAGAGGCCAGATGTGTGTTATATCCACAACATACCTGTACCTTCCCTTGGTCTCTCCCTTATAGAGCGACAGACCTGGAGGGTTGTCAAGAAAGTTTCACATGCACTCTGTCAGGTTTATATCCAGGGAAAAGGAAGTTAAGGGAGAGAATGGACTCTTTCAGGGACCTAGAGTTAGAGTCTGGATTGGGACAAAAATCAGATTTCTTGGTTTTCCATCTCAAGGCTCTTTCTGCACTGTACTCTAAAGCAGGTACCTTGCATTAAAACTGCCTGGGCCCTGGCTGGTGTGGCTAAGTGGATTGAGCACAGGTTGCAAATCAAAGGGTCGCCAGTTCGATTCCCAGTCAGGGCATATGCCTGGGTTGCAGGCCAGGACCCCAGTACGAGGCACTTGAGAAGCAACCCACACACTGATATTTCTCTTCCTCTCTTTCTCCTTCTCTTCCCCTCTGTCTAAAACTGAATAAATAAAATCTTAAACAAAAAACTACCTGGATGTCCCTTATTAGGGTCAAGGGTGCTTTTGTTTGAAATGACCCAGTTGGCTGCCAAGAACTGTGCCAGTGGAAAGTTCCCTTATATTCTCTTTTCTGAACCATCACGGCTGGTATCAGATGGTTTTCCTGTTGAGCAATATAGCCCCAGGTTAATGAGGGTTGGGTTGTATTTTCTTTCCTTCAGCAGTACCTCTTGGTGGTGTGACACCTGTCCTCTTTGTTTCCTGCCCCAAGAGCCTCCACTAGCTGGTTGGGCATTCCCAGAGGCCTCCCCTCTTGTCTGCTCATCTATCGACTTCTTATGGCAAACTCAGCTGCTTTCCATGTAGCAGATAGTGTATATTGGGAAGCGTGTGGCATTACTAAAGGGTGAGATATTTATTATTTTTATTCTAAGGCAACATGGAATCTCTCACAAGTGGCAAGCAGTTTGCCCAGCACTGTAGCACCATGTTAGGAACTTCAAGGCAGCTCTTTGCAAAAGGTTTTCATTAAGGACTTCCCAGAAGCAGGAGGGCCACATTTCAGCTTCCAACTCTCTTTCCAGAGCCAGGCTGTCGTGGAAAAGCCTCTCCCTGTGATTGGAAAAATATGTATTATGTATGTGGCGGCTGACAGCTGGAGACTAATCCTGAATTCATCCATTCTGAATGTACTAGGTGGGGAGAGGGGGGGAGTAACAAGCCACTGAGGTATTTTATAGCTGTTCCTTACAACTTGCATTTTGAGTGGCAAAACTAAAACTGAAAATAAGGTTGTAAAGAGAATGTCCTTGCCACCTTTGTCACCATGCTGAATTTCTCTTGCTCTTAGCATGGGAAATATTGATACCTCTCCATATTTGGTTTATATGGACAGGTCTGTCTTCTAGAATCCGTGCCTAGTGTTCCAGGGTTTATGGGACTGCTTATTCTGTTTGTGATACCAAGTGGGAGAGCTAGAGGTACCAGTGTGTCGTTCGGGGAACAGTCCAGCCAGGCATAGTACGGCCGCACCAGCAGAATAGAAGGGGAGGGAAAGCTGAGGATTCTTGGCATTTGGTTTGCTTTTTCCTTTGTGAAAAGCAGATGCTGTTTAACCATTTTCTTTTCTTTTTGACTAATGGGCAGCATCTTGCAGCTAATGGACTCAGAGAATTCTAAGGGCCCTTCAGAGAACATTTCATTTCACTCTTTCATATTCCAGATAAACAGTAAACCTAACAGGGCATCATCCTTGTCCAAAGTGGCAGAGCCGGCTAATCACCGTCTGTACTGGAACCAAATACTCAAGTCCCACTCCAGGGCTCCGAAGTGTCACTGTGCCTCAAGTAAACAGACTCTACCCTTCACAAACATCTTTTTGCTGAGCCTGTGATTTTTTCTCAGAATCACTTTCAGCTTGTGAAAGAAAAGAATTGTTTTCTCTTCACTGCTGCTTGCCAAGAATGTACCTCCAATGTTGGCCTGAAGGAGCCGAGCATTTCGCAGACCTGTGGGAATGGAGTGGGGGAAGGTGCAGGGAGTCGGAATGTACTGCTTTACTTTTTCCGGTTGGCACTTACCCAGTAGGAGCTTCATGAAATAGAATATTAAGACAGAGCCCTGCTATAATAGCCCCCTCCCCAGATATGTGGAATTTAGAGAGTGCAATTATGAATGAGGAAGAAGCAAGTCTAATAAGAAATTGGGTTGGGTGTAGGTATGGTAATGTTTGTGTGGTGCAACACCCAGGATGGGGTCTGTGAAAGTGGTCTCGCTCAGACTGACTGATTACCTGGATGTGGATATAAACATACATATGAGTATGAACTAACATTTGCAAAATACTTTCTGGTATGCAAGGCACTGCCACTTATATAATTAACATGGGAAGGAAAGTGTCATTATTTCCATTTTTATAGTTGAAGAAACTAAGGCTTAGGGAGCCAAAGTACTTTCGAGCTGCCGGCCAGTAGTGGAGATAAGACTTAGATTTTGGCGAGTATTCTTTCCACTGTTACATTGCTTTTATTCCCTTTAACGAGGGAAGAGAACACAAGTGCTGTTCAGAGGAACAGGTGGTTCAGAAAGTAGAGGTATGAAGAAGAGACATGGGGACTTCGGTGCAGAAGTGGGAGCAGCTGCCAGTACATGTGTACGCAGGAAGTGGCCATGCACGGGTGTTCAACCTCTTGGCATCTCTGGGCCACACTAGAAGAAGAGTTGTCTTCAGCCTCACATTAAATACAGAAACACTAATGAAAACTGATGAACAAGAAAAAGGTTTTAAATACATTTACGATTTTGTGTTGGGCTGCATTCATAGCCCTCCTGGGCCATATGCGGTCTGTGGGCCGTGGGAAGGACACCCCTGGAAGCTGGCATTGAGCAGTAGAGGCGCGGGAGGCTGACAGGGTTGATAGACCAGAGCTTGTGTCATCAGCCAGACTGTGTGCTGTTCTGTGAGGACTGCTGCAGAGAAGACAGTGCACACCGAGTTAGAGGTCTTTAAAGGAGAATTATCTGAAGCCAACGGAGTGGTTAAAAAAGTTGGGGAAGCCTCATATTGGTGACAGGGGAGGGGGTGACTCTGGGCCTTTTTCATTACATCTTTAGGTTGGAAAATAAACTGAAATATTGTAAAGTTGTTAATAAGGAGGAAAAATAGGGGTCACTTGTTTTCTATTCTAGAAGTTTCGTAGGTGGTGCAGACATTTAGCCCAAGTTATCTGTGAACAGTGAATTTTGGGGCTAATACACATCTTGTTTGAAACCAGTTTCATTCTCAGATGGAGTTGTGTGTTTACATTGATACCATATGCAATAATGCTTCATAAAAATAATGAAGTATAATATCTTTCTTAGTGTTTTTCAGTTCACCAAACAGTTTGACCTATGATCTCAATTTCATCTTTACAACAACCTTAGGAGCTAATCAGGAAGGAGATTATTAGTGTTCCTCTTGTATAGGGGAAGTTGCCAAGGGCAGGTAATGGTCTCTCAGTGTTACAGATGAGGACATAGAAATTCAGAGAAGTGAAGTGATTTGCTCAGAGTTACTCAGCTGGTGTGCGGAAAATTGGGGTGCAAACCCAGATCTTCTGGCTCCTGACGCCTCTAAATTTGCTACTGTATTCTGATGTATGCTCTGTAGCAGGGGCTCAGTGATTATGCCCTGAAGGGTGGCTTTAGGAAGTCTGTGTCTCTGGGCTTTTCTGTATGGTCCCTGGCCATGGTAGTTACCTGATTATTCCTGATGTCTGGCCAGCTGTGGCCTGGCTTTGTACTCAGCTCTCTCCTGCTCCTTGGACCATCCCTCCCCATACCATCTCCCTGTGTAGCTCACTCTCTGTAAAACCCTACCATTCATTTCCCTCAGTGCTGCCTGTTGACTGCTGCCATCTCCTTTTCCCTCTAGGACTCTAGGAAGCCCTCGCAGAGACCTGGCCTCACTATGGTTTGTTTTTGTGCCTAGCCACCTGTTTTTGCTCCCATGAGTCACTCACCACCCTCCAAATTGTGATCGAAAGTCTTTTGGACCCTCTCATGCCACATTTTACGTAGCCCCCATTCAAAAGAGCTCATAAATACATCTGTGCCACGGTGATATTCTGGACCCATCCTTCAGCCTCTCTCTTAACCCTCATGCCTTTAATTGGCCTCTGTTCCCTTGGCAATATGGGGATAATTTGTCATGTTTCTTGCACAGAGCCCATTACGTAGGTTTGCCTTGCAGCAGGCCATGTTGCCCTGGCCCACGTCTGGCATTATTGCCACATCTATTGCTGTTCTTTTGTCAGGTCAAACAAGTCCAGCAGGATCTGGCCCACTGATGCATTGAGCTGGCCAGAGGAGGCACTTGCTTGGCAAGTCTTCTCTCCCTTTTTTTTTTTTTTGAGAATTTTTTTTGGTAGCAGTCTCACCCTCATGGAGTTAGTAGCCCCTTGTGGGACTGGCTTTCCCAAAGTGTGGCCCTACAAGAGCTTCTGGGTGTTCTGAAGGCTACTGGCCAATTATGGCTTTGGTGTTTCTTATAGGATACTCTCTGAGTTTCTGTATCAGGCAGCAGTTAATAACATGATGTTTCATAAAAAGCATGTGTCATCCACTGGTACTTCAGAGAAGGTAGCTCTCCATTGGACCAGCTAAGAGGTTTATTTTCTAATGGCGACAAGTACAGGTAAGTAGAATAGGTACTCACAGGCATTTTTTACTTTGAGGTGTTTTTATAGCCTCTAACTTGGACAATAACTGATTGAGGGAAACCTTTTAGGCTTGGACCTTTGTTCTTCACTCCTCAGCAGTCCTGGGCAGGAGAGAGAGGGGAGAAGATATAGAAACTTGGTGTCTCTATTTGCAGTAAAGCAACGGTTAGTATCCTATGGCCCATGGATAAAATCCCGCCCACCACCTGTTTTGTAACTAATATCTGTTGTTGTAAATAGCATTTTATCAGCCTATAGTCATGCCCACCTGTTTATATATTGTCTATGGCTGCTCTTTGTGCCAAAATGGCAGAGTTGAGTAATTATGACAGAACAGCCCTCAAAGACTACAATAGGCTGTGCAGCGTTAATTGGCTGTTGTTGGGTAGAGCACGACATTGATTTCTGTGCGTGTTCCGTGGACCTTCTCATTTTTGTCCAGCTTTAGCTAGGTTTGCATAGAGAGATATGCAAGGAAGTGGTTTGGGAAATAGCCTACTTCCTCATACCTAATGAAGACTTTGAATCCACATGGTGCTACTCAGAGTTTTCCTGCTTGAGTGGGCAACGTCTTCACTATCAGTGATGTAACCCTAGTGCCCAGTCCAGGGCCTGACATAAACCTGGCTCTGGTCTCAGGAAGCTGTCGTCCAGGGGTTCTGCTTCCCCCAATGACCAGTCAGAAACATGTTATTTCTCTAGTGCAAATATTTCACTCTTCTTGGTTGTCTTTCGGCATGTGGTCGGTCACCAACCCGCTTCCTCCTTCCCATTATAGACAGTCATTGAGACAGTTTACAGAGCCCTGTGTAGTTTGTATGCGTTTCTTGGTTCTGTTGAATTTCGAATTGGTGTGTTAAGCCCTAAGGTGTATGGTGTATCATTAAGTAATACATGAGTAACCTATGGCTCTGCTGGAAGGGAAACCAATGCATTCTGACCTGTTATTTGTACTAAGATAACAGGAGCCTTTCTCTTTCCTTGACAGAGTTGGGAAATGAAAGGGGCCAGGCAGCAGTTCCCTTTATAGTTAACAGTGATGTAATATACACCAAGCAGGGAAGGCGATAGGGCAGGAACCACAAAAGTCACAACACGGCATGTTGCCCAGCCAGGCTTTCTCTAACTTGTCAGATAATATTTCACCAAGGTCTAAAGAAATGAGATGTTATGAATAAGAGTATTTCTCAGCTTCCCTGGTTCTTATTTATTCCTTCAGATTGATTGGTGTGATTCTGGTATTTTGATAGGATTATTTTGGTATGATTTCACAGGAATTTTAAAAGTGTGGCAGTTGCTAGATGCAATTTCATGTTACTTGTGGTATCTTTACTAAAATGGAACAATCTGGCCTCTAAACCCCAGTTTTAGAGAATGACCACAGGTTCCCCTGCATAAGTAGAGCAAAGAAAATCAGAATTTATAGTGTTAGAAGGAGTCTGGGGGCTCATGGAGTCACCTCCTTGGTTTTCCAGCCACGTAAATCAGCCAAGATACATGAGTGAGAAAAGCAATGAAATTAGATTGTTGCCCTGGGGGATGCTTTCCATCATTAACCTCTGTCCTTTTGGGAGCACTTGAAAGTAGTTTGTTAGGGAAATATAACTTTTGGACCCCAGAGCTTTAACTAAGTCTTCTATTTTTTAAAAAATCTTGCCTAAAGGGCACTAAGGACTAAAATAGTTACAAATGTAGCGCTGGCTGGAGTTCTGTTACTGAGTTTAGGTTTCAGCATATTCTCTATCTAGGAATTGAAGTTCATTAGCAACAAATGACATGGTGAGGCTTAGTATAGTGGCATGATATTGTGAGAGTGAGCATTGACATTGGAAGCACACAGACCTGGGTTCGAATTCCACATCTGCCACTGACTAGTTGGGTGGCATTTTGCAAGCAACCAGCCTCTTAAAGTCTCAGTTTCCTCAACTATAAATGGAGGCAGTGATACTAACCTCGGTCATTGAGTGTATTAATGAAATACCATATTTACAAATTACACCCTTTTATTAAATGTTAGTCACTGCTGTCTAAGTGTATTTTGAAAAAGCATTTATGGCAATGCTTGTGCCATAAATAAACTTAAACCCTGGCTGGTGTGGCTCAGTTGGCTGAGCATTGTCCTGCAAAGCGAGAGGTCACTAGTTTGATTCCTGGTCACGGCACATGTCTGGGTTGCAGGTTCAGTCCCCAGTTGGGGCAGATGCAACCAATTGATGTTTCTCTCCCTCTCTTTCTCCCTCCCTTCCCCTATCTTTACAATCAGTAAAAGAAAAAAATTAAAACAAAACAAAACAAAACCCTTAAAAATGTAGTCATTGGCAACTTGATCAGAGTTTGGATTTGGATCATTCCATGAGAATTCAAGAATACATTTTACGAAGAGAAGAGCAAAGGAATGTAAGTCATATTGCTTTCCGTCATACAGCCTTGCAGACACTTCACTGAGAGTAATGTAGGGACCGAACAGGAAGCCTTCTGGGATAGCATATAAAAGAAAGTTCACTAACAAAGAAGGTACCAGTGTGCCTGGCCTTGGTGTCCCTGGGGTGATTTATATGTCCCCTGTGGTTCTGGTGTTGAGAACCGGAACACTCTGGTCAGAGGGCCTGACATAGTCCCTGGCCCTCAGCATTCTCCAAGTATTTTCTTTGAATGAATAATGAAATCCTCTTTTGCAGCAGATAAATTGAGACAAAGAACAGTTAAATGGCTTAACCAAGGATTAACACAGAGACTGTAGGCTTATCTGTAATTCGAGCTGGTCTCCTGCCTTGGTTTCTTAACAGATCCTTTCCTTTCCAGCCTGTTTTCTACTTGCCTCATGCATATTCTGCAGGATTATGTAGAGAGACTTCCTTCCCTCTTAACAGCTGGTGATTTGCTTCTACCTAAATTAGGAGAGGAGGCTAAAAATGCAATGAGAGTGCCAGATGGCAGTTCGAAAGTACAGTGTTTTATGATTTCTTAGTTGTCGAAATTGCAACAAATGTGGGCCATGACGGCCCATACCTTTTTTGTATGTTTCATCAGAGCTGAGGTTGAACAAAGGGGCCAGGGTGGGGTTGTGGGGAAGGATGGGTGGTCATACCATGGATTTTAAGATTTTATTTATTTTTAGAGAGAGGGAGAAAGAGGGGGAAGGAAACATTGATGTACGAGAGATACATGGATTGGTTACCTCTCACACGCTCCCAGTTGGGGACCTGGCTTGCAACTCAGGCATGTGCCCTGACTGGGAATCCTACTGGTGACCTTTCAAATCACAGACCAGCGATCGGTCCACTGAGCCACAGCAGCCAGGGCCATGGCTTGGAATTTATAGGCAGATGGTGTTGGCTCAGAAGAAAACACAATAGCAGTAATGTGTGGGTGTGGGTGTAGAGAGTACGTCTCCTTCTATAGCCCTCATCCTTGAATCTGCCTACATTCCCCAGGGACTTGGCATTAATTAACTTCAAAGTGGTTATTCTGATAGACAGAGCCACAGGGCAGGCGTACAACACGTTAGTGCAGCTGTATGTAGAAATTTTGTCCAAATATACAGATATCCACTGTCTCTAGGAAGCTGGCATCTTTTTGAACTTCACACTATGCCCCAGTTGTTGCAGAAGTAATTTAGAAACCTCAGAAGAAATACATAAACAGGGTCTATTAAATACAGTGCCTAAACAAGTTGGAGCAGGACCATTTCACATAGATGGCAGGCTGTTTGGCTTGTTTGTCTTTCTCCTGCCTGTGCTTCCCGTCGGGCTTTCAGTCACTGCAGCAGCTCATTATGATTGTAGGGAACCGTGGCCACGGAGCAGATGGGACCCAGGAATTCTGATTCTTGACCTGACATCTGGACTACCTTCAGATGCCTCTGGCACTTGTGTAAAAAAGGAAATTCTTTAAAAGGTTAATACTGGAATAATAAAATAAACACTTCCACATGAAAAGCCAGCCTCAGTTCCTCAGTTGCTTTTCTTCCCCTTTTAAGTCCCAAGCGCACAGCTGAGATGGGCCTAGTATCTTTCTACTGTTTTAGACAAGTTCTTCTCCCGCTTGATAAAATTGCTGTCTCCTTCGAAACCTTCCTTATGATGTCAGAAAAGTATGTTTAACAGAGCCTGAGATATAATCTTAAAATTATTTTTAACTGTGGTCAAATATATACATAACATACCATTTACCATTGTAACCATTTTTAAGTGTAGAGCTCAGTTTTGTTGAATGTATTCACATTGTTGTGTAACTATCCATCCATCTCCAGAACTGTTTTCATCTAGCAAAACCGAACCTGTGCACCTATTAAACTATAACTCCCCATTTCCTTCTCCCCTCAGCCCCGGGCAAGGACTGTTCTACTTTCTGTCTCTGTGAATTTGACTATTCTAGGTAGCTCACATAATGGAATTGTGCAGTATTTGTCTTTCTGTGACCAGCTTATTATAGTTAGCATGATGTCCTCAAGGTTCATCCATGTTGTAGCATGTGGCAGAATTTCCTTTCTTGGGGGCCTGAATTGTGTGCATATACCACATATTCTTTAACCCATTTATCTATCTGTTGACACTTGCATTGCTTCCACATTTTTAAAGCAAAATAATTCATCATTGAGTTGTAATTACCATGCAACATTACATCACTTTCAGGTGCACAACATAATGATTTGATATTTGTATATACTGTGAAATGATCACCATACTAAGTCTAGATACCACCTGTCACCACACATAGGTACAAAAATTTATTTTCTATTTTTTTTCTTGTGCTAAAGACTTTTAAGATTTACTCTCTTAGCAATTTTCAAATATGCAGTACAGTATTATTAACGATAGTCACCTGCTGTGTATTACATTCCCATTACTTATTTATACCTGGAAGTTTGTACCTTTTAAAAATACTTTATTTACTTAATTTTGGAGACAGGGGAAGGAAAGGGGAAAGAGAGGGAAACATAGATGTGAGAGAGAAACATGATTCATTGCCTCTCTTACATGCATTAACTGGAACCAAACCTGCAACCTAGGCATGTGCTCTGACCCGAAATCAACTGGTGACCTTTAGCTTTGTGGGACGATGCCCAACCCACTGAGTCATGCTGGTCAGGATGGCATTTTGTACCTTTTGACCCCCTTCACCCATGTTGCCCACCACTATTCCAACTCCCCTCTGGCAACCACCAATCTGTTCTCTGTATCTATGAGCTTGGGTTATTTATTTGTCCATTATGTTTTTATAAAATGATGCCTATTTTTTTCCTATCTCTTTATTTTTAATTTATTGATTTGAGAGAGATTGGTTGATTGAGAGATTTGTTGTTCTACCCATTCATGCATTCATCAGTTGATTCTTGTATAAAAGGTGTACATAAAATGAATTAAATGACAAAAATGGGAACATGGACACTCTTTCTTTTGCACTCACCTCAGCTTGCTTACACCCTCTGTGAAACTTTCTGTACTACCCAGACCTGACGAAGTCTATATAGAGATCACTTATTCTGCAGTAGCTTCTGCTTCCCATGGGTGGGGATGTGGGCCCCTTCCAGCTCTTCTGCTGATGTCTAGGGAATTTCAGGCACACACAGGTTTGATCTCAGATGTAATACAGGAGGGTGGCTGTGCCAGGTAAGAGAGGAAAGAAAATAATCTCAGAGACTAATGAATGGAATAGGGAGGGGGATAGCTGATGGAGAAGTAAATGTTGTACCTTTGTGGAGGACTTAATTATTTCAAAGAAAATAATATGCATCGGTTTTCTGATGATGTTTGCATTTCATACCGATTCTGTGAAACAGGGAGGGTTGTTGTTGTTAACCCTGTTGTAGAGATAAAGAAGCGAAATGACGTCAATGTACAGTTACCCAGTTGTAACGCTGAGATATCAAGCCAGGTCTTTTGATTTTGTATTCAGTATCTCATTTCCTTCTTTATTACTCTATTTGTGTTATCCCTGTGAGATCCTCAGATGTGATTGTGACACTTCACTTCTATTTAATTAAATTTATTAGGGTAACACTGGCTAATAACATAATTTTTCAGGTATATATGATTATAATTCAGAATCTGTGCACTCTATTGTGTGGTAACCATCTGAAGTCTGGTTGTCTTCTGCTACCACATATTTCACCCTCTTTACCCTCCCCCATCTCCTAGTTCTCTAGTAACCACCGTTCCCTTGTCTGTAGCTCTGAGTTTGTTTTTGTTTATTTTGTTAGTTTGTTGACAATTTTTGTGTTATATTCCACATATGATTGAAGTCATCTGGTTCTTGTCTTTTTAGCATGATACTCTCAAGATCCATCAGTATTGTTGCAAATGGCAATATGTATTTCATCTTTTTCTATGGCTGAGTAGTAGTCCACTATATACACATACACCACATCTTCTTTTTCCAGTCATCTATTGAGAGATACTTAGTTGTTTCAGCCCTGGCTGGTGTGGCTCAGTGGATTGAGTGCTGGTCTGCAAACTAAAGGGTCACTGGTTCGATTCCCAGTCAGGGCACATGCCTAGGTTGTGGGCTAGGTCCCTGGTAGGGGATGCGTGAGAGGCAACCACACCTTAATGTTTCTCTCCCTCTCATTCTCTCTCCCTTCCCCTCACTAAAAATAAATAAATAAAAATCTTTATCAAGAGACACTTAGTTGTTTCCATGTCTTGGCTATCATAAATAATGCACTTCTTTTTTTAGAATTTTCACTGAACTTGCCTGTGTGCTGCAGCTGTCCCCATTGCTCAAGAAATGCCCCATCCCTCAAGCAGTATGTCTGGTACGGTGGTGCCTGACTTCGTAGCCTTCAGAATGCCGCCTCAGTTGAGACTCATTACTGCTCCTTTGCCTTGTTCTCTGGAGCCTGCGATCACACGCAGGGTGTATGTAAGGAAGCGGCCAGCTGGCATAGCTCTGTGAGTCTCTATGGCAGTAGGTCAATGGTAGAGAATTTTCCTTTTTAGAGTTGAAGGCACAATTGGGCTTTGATTTAGTTGCTGAGCACTGAGTCTGCCCCCTTAGATTTCTGCAGATTTAAAGCAGATCTCATTTCAACTTCAGCACCTCCAAAACGAACAGACGCCTGCCCATGTGCACAGAGATCGCTGATCTGTAGGAAAGAGTAACCATTCCAAAAATGGCATATGATTTTTATATTTCACTTGTGATGAACACTATCCTTCTCTGTAGGAGTGCTTCCTTCCAGGACTTTTTGTCTCCCTGACATGAGTTGTTTAGATTTGGTTTTGAATTCATTTTGTGCACCTTTTGCCTTTCGTAAGGGTCATCTCAGTATTCCCTTCTGCTGAAGTTTAAGGCATTTGATGCTGGTTCTGCCTTTGGGCTCTGAGGCTGCTGGTGTGATAGCTTCTAAGACAAGCTCCTGAAGCCGTAGATTTGTGAATAAACAGTGTCCTACTGGAGTCGACAGCCTTGAAACTTGGGCATCTGTGCTCCTTTTCCTCTTCAGCACACACTGACAATTGGCAGCTTTGACTATCTCTTGATTCTCTGTTTTAGGCATTGTTTTCTCCATCATCTCACCTCACCCTCCTGTGCTTTAGTGCTGGCTTGTTCAAGTTCCAGTCTTCTACGTCATGGTCATTCTTTCTAAGCAGGCTAGCAAAGTGTTGAATCTTTACTACTAATACTCCTGTATAATTACAGTTCTCTATTAGTAATGGAATTTTTATGGAAACACTCTCCACCCCGATTTTATATATTAATGTGTATGTGCTAATGTATGTTTTTCTCAGGGAGCAAGTCCCTAGTGTTCAGTCAATTCCCAGATTTTCAAAACTGCTGGGCATATGTGGAAGCTGCCTTGGCCCTTTTTGTTATGAAACTGTGGAGAATAATTTGCAAACCTGCTCTTGTAAGCACTCCTCTGAATATCTTATCAGGGCTGATTTCCTTGGTTTCTTGTTCTGGGTGTATCGC
>CM052552.1:29079273-29105707 GCA_028533065.1 Trachops cirrhosus
TCATGCATGGATGATCTTTGGCTGATCCCTTCGCCTTCTTTCTTCCAGCCCTGCCTTCTCCCCTCTGACAGCTGTCAGTCTATTCCATGTGTCCATGCCTGTTTCTATTTTTCCTTCCTTTCCTTTCCTTTCCTTTCCTTTCCTTTCCTTTCCTTTCCTTTCCTTTCCTTTCCTTTCCTTTCCTTTCCTATAGTACTAGTTAGTACTAGTACTAGTTGTACTAGTTGTAGTAGTTAGTACAACTAATCTAGTACTAATAATCAGTGATAACATACATCAGTGAGGATGGTCTACATTTATGCTGAAGCATCGAACAACCTCCACGATGGCAGTGGCTTATAGCAAAGGTTTATTTCCTTAACATGATGCATGGCACTTTGGTTGGGTGCTCTGCTTGTCCTAGATACTCAGTGTCTGAGGCTGATGGAGCTCCATTTTTATGATCACTGGGGAAGGGGGAAAAGAATATGAGGTTTGCTCTCTGACCTTTAAAGCTTCTGCTAGAAACGACACACATCATGCCTGCTCATGTTACGCTGGCAAAGTCAGTCACGTGGCCACAGCTGCCCTCAGAGGAGGAGGGGAAGTGCAACCCTACCGGTTGCCTTGATAGAGGAATCAGAATATTTGGTTAACAACAGTAATGTCTAACACAGATGGTAAAGACTTTATGAAAAGAATATGGCAAAAACCCAACCCAGATGCTTAGGATGGGCAGGGCAGAGGAATAAAGAAGTGTTCATCTTAGAACTTAAGTCCTTAAAAGATACTTATTGAGCACCTCTTATATACTGGGCCCTGGGATAGTATGGTGAACAGGGCTAACATGGTCTCTTTCTTCAGGGAACTAACTTCTATTCCAGAGGCTGGCAAAAAAAATAAGTAGACAGTTACATACAATAATGGTAAGCCATGATAACAATTGCGAGGGGAACCAAACAAAGGCTGAGAGAATAACAGAGGGGACTTGCTTTTGGTAATGTGGTCAGGGAAGTCCTCCTAGATGAGGAGGCATTTAATTTGAGAATGGAATGATAAGAAGGTACAAATCACACAAAGGTCTGGGTTGGGGAGAACATTCCTGACAGAGGGAAGAATGTATGCAATGACTCTGAGGTTGCAAAGAGCTAGATTTTTCCCTACAGGTCAGGTAGGGAGATACATTGAGAACCCATCAGAGGGTTTAAAGCAGGACGATTGAGTTGATAGGATTTTGAGCTTACCCTGGCTGTACTTTGGAGAATGGATTCAAGATGGGCAAGAATGGATGAGGGCACATTGCTTAGGTGGTAGTTGCAGTAGAACATGCAAGACATCATGATGGCTTAGTTTAGGGTGGAGATGGGCAAAAGAGCATTAGATATTTATGAGTTTAAATCACTGGGATTTGGTGATGGGTTGGATTTATGGGAGGTGAGAAGAGGGAGATATTCCATATGGCTACCCGGTTTCTATTTTTTTAAATAAGTTTTTTGAAGATTTTATTTATTTAAGAGAGAGGGGAAGAGAGGGAGAGAAACATCAGTGTGTGGTTGCCTCTCACGTGGCCCTCACTGGGGACCTGGCCTGCAACCCAGGCATGTGCCCTGACTGGAAATCAAACTGGTGACCCTTTGGTTTTCAGCCCGGGCTCAACCCACTGAGCCACACCAGTCAGGGTGCTACCTAGTTTCTAGATGGATGGTAGGCTCTTCTCCAAGATGGAGAATGTTTGAGAGGACCGGTTTTGTAGGGAGGATTGGATGTTAGGTTTTATATATGTTCAGCAACCTTTCTGACTCACAGTCTGAGCCAGCACACTGTTTCCAGGGTAGGGCCTTAGCTTTCTGATATTGTGCAAATGTGATCCTTGTTCCAGGTAGGGAGACCAGAGCAAGTGAGTTCTTTATAAGCCAGACAACCCTATGTCTGAGATGGTTTCTTTACTACACTTAAATGCAGCATCACTGTAGAAATGGAACAAACACATAGAAGGGGTTGGAGAACATTTTTGTGGGTTTGAAAATCTCAAGTGAAAAATGTGTTGGCTTGAAACCTTTGGAAACCATTCCATAGATTTATTGTAGCTGTAGCTGAAATCAATTAATGGAACAGCAGATGAAAATGCGAAACATCCAAAGATCACTCAAGCATTGGGGCCCTGTGGAAGAGGCTGATCTTTAGATGGGCCTGTCTCCCATTGTGGAATATGCACACACATGTAGTCATAAACAACTATAAAGGTGTCTCCTAGAAAGACTAGCAAAAAAAGCTAGGAAATGGGGGGAGGAGGCAATAGAAGATCAAAGTCAGCTCCGGTTTCTTTGCAGTATTTGGTGCCCTAGTCTGGTAGTTTTCCTGCAGATGCTGTGGTCTGGGCACAGCTGGCTGATCAGTCTTTCTTCAAAGCAACCAACTGCCCCCCATGCCAACCCCAGGCAAGATGATTGAGTTATCTTTGTTCATTTCAGAGGATGGAAGGAGCCTGATCTGAGAAGAAAAAGTAACAAGGAAGAGCAATGTTAGACATGGTAGCGCTAAAAGGAAGATGGTGGTAATAAAGAAAAAAAGCCCAGGGAATTAAGAAAAGGCTATCGTAGCTCTGGCTGGTGCAGCTCAGTGGATTGAGTGTGGGTTTGTGAACCAAAAGCTCGCTGGTTTGATTCCCAGTCAGGGCACATGCCTGGGTTGCGGGCCAAGTCCCCGGTGGGGGACGCACAAGAGGCAACCACACATTGATATTTCTCTCCCTCTACTTCTCCCTCCCTTTCCCTCTCTCTAAAAATAAATAAATCTTTAAAAAAAAAGAAAGAAGGAAAAGACTATCAAATTAACAGGAAAAAAAGCCAAAAGAAATAGACTTTTAGGCTCTGCTGAGGACACCTTGTGCACATGGACTTAGGTACCTGGGAAACTGCAGGCCTGCAGGGAAATGTAATTGGCTTCCCTAATAAGAGGCCCGGGGAGGTCTGTGGGAGGCCTGTTTCGTAGACTTGCTGAAAATCCTTTAGCAAACGGCCTGTGGTCCCAGTTTACAGGAAATTAGAAGTAAAAAGCAAAAAAGCAAAACAAGAAAAAAGGTTTTCGACCTTGCTATGATTTTATCTAAATAGAACTTAAATTACAGGCTGAGAGCAGATGAAAGAAATCTGGGTGACCTGTGCTGGAGGCTGTTCCAACTTGCTAAGCAGTCCTGGTATTGCTCCCAAGGGAAGGTCTGCTCACAATGGGGAGGTAGTTTTCATTTGGTGCCTAGAGAAGATTAGGCACGGGATCCAGTTATTTGCAGTTTCCATTAGCCTCTCAGTGCACACCTTGGAGGGCAAATTTCCCTGGGAAGGTGGGGAGTGATGGGTAACCTTCTAGCCAGTTACTGCTGAACAGGGGCTCAATCTTCAAACCAGGCTACTCATTAGTATTCAGACTCAGGAATTGCCTGGAGCTACCTCACATAAGTCCCTCAAGCCCTAGACATGGGGAGAAGGCATGTAGATTCCCCTAAGCTCCAGAGACTTGATGCTTGTTGCTGTACAGGGAAGCCCCACCGTGTTCTGTCTCAGGGAGGAATGGTTGAGGGTTCTACCGGTCTGCCTCCACCCTTGATCTCTTGGCCTGAATCTTCAATATGCCTTCAGAGAAAGATAGATCCTACACTCCTCATGTTTTCTGAAATCATCCTGAAATTGCCTTTACATAAAGTAGTAATAATTGGAATATATTATGGTAGGAAAGACCCCTTTTAAATTGCAATAGAAAAGAGAAAATACCTAAGAATAAACTTAATAAGCAATATATAAGTTTCATATGAAGGAAAAAAGAACTATTGCTGAGGAATACAAAAGAATACAAACTAATAGACATACTATGTTCTTAAATGGATAGTAATGTAAAAATATCAATTCACTTAAGTAAATAGGAGGATAAATTCAACTCATTTCAAATAAAAACTCAATTTTGGTTAAGCTGGTTATAAAATAACCTTTGTAAAAACAAGTGAGCATGAAAACCCAGAGACATTAGAAAAAGGGGAGTAGTTAGCGGTTTTTAGTTTCACTAGAAAGTAAAAATAACATCTTATTAAGCTACAGTAGTTAAAACAGTATGGTACTAGTACATGATTTATAAGGAGAAATCAATGAAACAGAGTAGAAAGTCTAGCAATGTATTGAAATCACCTAGAAATTTCACACCTGGTAAAGATGGCATTTCAGATTAATGAATTTAAGATTAAGATGGATTATTTTATCAAAGGTTTTTGGGTCACTTTGGAAGCCATTTGGGGAAAATTATGTCATACTTAACACCCAGGTAAATTACAGATAAATCAAAGTTTTAAATGTAAAAAATAGGGCCATAAAACTTCTAAGAAAAAAAGGGAGTGTTTAAAAACTAATTTTAGAGTGAGGAAGGATTTTTTTAAAAAATATTATTTTTAGAAAGAGGGGAAGGGAGGGAGAAAGAGAGGAGAACAAACATCAATTGGTTGCCTCTCACATACCCCCATCTGGGGGTACCCAGCTTGCCACCTAGGCATGTGCCCTGACTGGGAATCGAACCCGTGACCTTTTGGTTTGCAGGCTGGCCCTCAATCCACTGAGCCACACCAGCCAGGGCAGGATTTTTACAGTATGGTATAAAATTAAGAACAAGTAAAAGGAAAAGATTATATCTGTGAGAGCACAAAAGGCAAATTTCTTTATGGAAAAAGAGCATCATGAATCAAGTCAAAACCCAAAGGAATGACAGTCATACATCGCCACAGTGGAAATTGGCAAAACCTCTGTGGAGGGAGTTTGGCAATTTAAATAAAAATGAAAAATCCATATACTTTGACTCAGGAACTGTGCTTGTTTGATCTTATTCTATAGATATATATACCCAATATATCCATATATGTACAAAAAGATATATGTACAGAGATGGTTTATGTTGTCACTGTAACAAATTACCGCAAATTTAGTGGCTTAAAACAACACACATTTATTTATTTTCTTACAGTTTTAGAGGTCTTAAGTCCAAAATTACTGGGTTGGCCAAAAAGTTTCTTTGTTTTTTTTCCCCCTGTAAGATGGCTTTAGTAGCACTTAGTTGTGCTTAACTCCATTCAAAACAATTTTGTTAGATTGTATTGTGACCGCTGTCATATCAGCATGCATTAAGAAAAACTTTTCAAAACTGGTGAATTTTTGTGTAGCCATTTTAATATTGAAGATGGAAGAAAATAGGCAATGTTTTTGGCACATTATGCTTTATTATTTCAAGAAAGATAAAAATGCAACCAAAATGCAAAAAGAAAAAAGATTCGTGCAGTGTATGGAGAAGGTGCTGTGACTGATCGAACGTGTCTGAAGTGGCTTGTGAAGTTTTGTTCTGGAGACTTCTTGCTGGACGATGCTCCACTGTTGAGTAGGCCAGTTGAAGTTGATAGTGATCAAATCGAGACATTCATTGAGAACAATCAGTGTTCTACCACACAGGAGATAGCTGGCATGGTTACAATATCCAAATCAATGAAGTTATTGGTGAAAATGACAAATACGTCTTTTATTTTACAGAAAAAAAAAACATATGGATTTTTGGCCAGCCCAATAGTTTCACTGGGCTAAGAAGTCAAGACATGAGCAGGGTAGGTTCTTTCTGGAGGTTTTGTGGGGACAATGTATTTCCTTGTCTCTTCCATCTTCTAGAGGCTGCTTGCATTGCTTGGTTTGTGGGCCCTTCCTCCGTCTTTAAAGCACATCACTCCAGTTTTTGTTTCTGTTGTCCCATCTCTGCCTTGTCTCTTTACCCCTCCTACCTCCCTTCTCTTATAAGGACCCTTGTGATTTTATTGGGTCCATGTAGGTAATCATCATCACCCCATCTGAAGACCCTGAATCACAGCTGCAAATCCCTTTTGCTGTGGTCGGTAAAATATGATCAGGTTCGGGGAATTGGGACATGAACACCTTTGAGGTCCTTTATTCAGCCTACTGTAGACATGCTTTTGCATACCCTCTCTCTGGAAGAAAAACAAACCACTAATGATGACCACCTCTAGGGGCTGAGGGACAAGGGTGACATGAAGATAATTTCCTATATGTCTCTTTTACTTTCTGTGTTTGTCTGTATTCACTATTCAAAAAACAATGCATATGCTTATTGTAGAGATTTTAGAAATTGCCAAAAAGAGAAAAACATAAACATATTCATAATCCATCCAAACTCAACCACTGTTAGTATTTTTTATCTAATTCCTTCTATTTTTGTCTATACAGAATCATGTTTGTGGCAGGCAGAATAACAGCTTCCGAAAGATGTTCAAATGCTCGTTCCCAGAAGCTGTGAATATGCTACCACACATGGCAAAAGGGACTGTGTAGGTGTGAGGAAGGATCGTGAGATAGGGAGCTGGTCCTGGCCTATCTGGGTGGACTCGACGTCATTGCAAGGATCCTCACAAGGGAGGTGGGAGGCAGGAGGGCCAGGTGAGAGAAAATGACGTGATAATGGAAGCAGACATGGAGTGGTACATACATCCAGGAGGCAATGAATGTGCACAGCCTTTAGTAGCTGCACAAGGGAAGGACTGAAATCTTGGACTTTGATCTCTAGAACCTAAGAAAATAAGCCTGTCATTTAACAATATTGAATTTGTGGTAATTTGTTGAAAGTAATGCAGTGTCTTTGAATGATAAGCATTTTCCTACATGCTTTAACATTTTTTTCCATGTAAATACTGTGACAGCTCCTTGTTTTAATGTAATTACTTATTTATTTGCCTTATTTTTTAAATTTTTTATTTATTTTTAGAGAGGGGGGAAAGGAAGAGAAAGAGAGGGAGAGAAACATCAGTGTGTTGTTGCCTCTCGCGTGCCCCCCTACTGGGGACCTGGCCCCCAACCCAGGCATGTGCCCTGACTGGGAATCGAACTGGTGACCCTTTGGTCCGCAGGCCAGTGCTCAATCCCCTGAGCAACACCAGCCAGGGCTATTTGCCTTATTCTATAGACTGTAAGTTATAGAAGGGCTGGGCCCACTTCTGTGTTTTTCTTGCTAGCTTTATTGAGATATTATTGACATGTATGTTTGTTTAAATGCACAATGTGATGATTTGATATATATATATACACACACACACACAGGGTGGGGCAAAAGTAGGTTTATGGTTGTGAATACATGAAACATAGTTTATTCTTGTATTATTATTTATTAATTGTATTATTGTCTATATGGACAACTGTAAACCTTCTTTTATCCACCCTTATATACTGTGAAATGATTACCACAGTAAGGTTGGTTAGCGTCTCTGTCTCTGCACTTAATTGCCATTTTTTGGTGTGGTGAGAACATTTAAGATCCACTCTCTTGTCTTTCACGTGGATAATACAGTACTGTTAATTGCAGTCACCATACTGTAAGTTAGATCACCAGAACTTATTCATCTCATACCTGGAATTTTGTAGCCTTTGACCGACATCTCATTTCCCCCAAACCCTAAACTCGGGTGACCACCACACATTTTCTGTACCTGCACAACCTGGTCGTTTTCGGGTGTTGGCTATTGTCCATGCAGTGAATGCAGGGGAGCAGGTATCACTGCGAAACAGTGATTTCCTTTCCTTTGGATAAATTCCCAGCAGTGGAATCAGCTGGGTCACAAGGCAGTTCCATTTTTAGTTTTTTGAGGAAACTCCATACTGTTTTCCACAGTGACTGCACCAGTCTGCATTCTCACCAACAGTGCACTAGGGTTCCCTTTTCTCCACGGCCTCTCCAACACTTCTTTGTTGATTTATTGATGGTGGCCATTCTGACAGGTGTGAGGTGATATCTCACTGTGGTTTTAATTTACATTTCCCTGATGATTAGTGATGTTGAGCATTTTTTCATAAACATGCTAGGCATTTGTCTGTCTTTTTTTGGAAAATGTCTATGCAAGTCCTCTACCTATTTTTAAATCAGGTAACTTTTTTTCTTCTTTGCTATCAAATTGTTTAAATTATTTAAAAAAAAAGATTTTAATAGAACTGACAGTAACAAGAGAGGATGGAGGAGGGACATCACAGGGGAAACAAGGGGAAGGGACAACTCAAAGAACATGTATAAAGGACACACGGACAAAGACTAAGGAGGGGGAGGAGTGAATATGAGGAGGGTGGGTAGGGCAGGGGACAGTAATGGGGGAAAATTGGGACAACTGTAGTTGAACAATAAAAAAATTAAAAAAATGAAAAAAAAGTTAATGTATCAAAGGAAGCCCTACTTAGTAAATGCTCAATAAAGATTAGACATAATTATGTATTAAGTTAAAAATATTTATTTTTAGAGTGAGGGGAAAGGAGCAAGAAAGAGAGAGAGAGAAACCTGGATGTGGGAGAGAAACATCAATCATTTGCTTCTCATATGCCCCCTACCAGGAACCTGGCCTGCAACCCAGGCATGTGCCCTGACTGGGAATCAAACTGGTGACTTTTTGGTTTACAAGCAGATGGCCCACCCACGGAGCCACACCAGTCAGGGCAGATTCTTTATCTACTTTGGATACTAATCTATCAGATGGATGGTTTTGAAATGTTTTCTCATATTCTGTAGGTTATCTCCACTCAGATGATTGTTTCCTTTGCTGTACAGAATCTTTTTAGTTTGATGCAATCACATCTGTCTGTTTTGCTTTTGTTGTTTGTAGTTTTGGTTTCATATGCAGTAAATGGTTTTGTGTAATGTGGATATTTTAACAGTTTTGATTCTGCAAATGCATGAACACGGGACATCTTTCCATTTATTTCTGTGTTGGTCAATTTTTTTGTCAATGTATAATTTTTAATTATTTTTAATACTCACTTGAGGACATTTTTTTCATTGCTTTTTTTTAGAGAGAGGTAGGGAGAGAGAGAGAAAGAGGGAAACATTGATATAAGAGAGAAACATTGTTTGGTTGCCTTATTGTGTATCTGCCCCACCTCCTCCACTCCCGCCCTTCCACTAGGGATGGAATATACAACCTACATGGGCATGTGCCCTGACCAGGAATCTAACCTGTGACCTTTGGGCCTGCGGTATGTTCCAACCAACTGAGTCACACTGGCCATGGCTCAGTGTTTATAGTTTTTAGCATGCAGAACTTTTCTTGTTGGTTGAATTTATTGCTAAGATATTTTTATTATTTTTGATGCTGTTGTTGGTGGGATTGTTTTCTTTATTTCTGTTTCAGGTAGTTTGTTGTTAGTGTATAGAAATGCAACTGGGTTTTGTGTAGTGGTGAGCCCAGCTGCCTTTTATGAATGTTTGATCACATATTTCCATAGTGGACCCTTAATAGCTATTTAATAAATCAATAAATATACCATAATTTATTTTACGATAATTTTAGACATTAAGATTTTCCCAATGTTTTGCTTTTCCAAAGTAGCTCTTGCCATGTGTAGCTGATAATAATAATAATAGCCATTTAAGTGCTTTACATACATTATCTCAATTTAGCCTTACAAAAACCTGATGAGGGCTAGATGCTATTATTATGTCCCTTGCTGAAGATCACACAGTTCGTAAGGGGCAGAAACCTAGATTTGTCAGACTCCAGATCTAACACTCTTAACTGTGATACTGTACAGTATGCTAAAAAATTGGCTCATACTGTATATGCTGATTTTGATAACTTTTTTTACTAAATCGCACATCATGAACATCTCTCCACATCATTTCAGATGCTGTTTCTGCATCGATTGAAATGATCATGTGTTTATTTCTTCATTTTGTTTATGTGGTGCTTTGCATTGACTAATTATTTTCTGTATGTTGAAATATCTGCATTCCATGAATAAAACCTATTTGGTCATGGCATATGATCCTTTTAACGTGCTGTTGAATTTGGTTTTCTACTACTTTGCTGAGGATTTTTTTGTATCAGTATTCATAAAAGATATTGGCCTATAGTTTTCTTTCCTTGTAGTGTTTTCATCTGGCTTTGGTATCGGGGTAATGTTGGCCTCATAGAAATCAGTTAGGCAGTGTTAACGTTTTTGGGGGAGGAGCAGTTTGCAAAGCATTGGTTACTGAGAGTTTTAAAAGCTCCCCAGGTGATTCTGATGGGCAGCTAGGGTTGAGAACTAGTGCTCAGCAGGGTGTGCTCCCCGTGCCAGCTGCATTAGCATCACACGGGAACTTGTTGGAAATGTAGACCCTTGGGTCATGCCCCACACTTACCGAACTTCAGTCAGCCCTTTGTGCAAGATACCCAGATAACTCCTGTGCATATTAAAGTTGGGGACACTGTGGAGTATATTAGCATTCCGACAAGTTGCCTGGTTACCTGATAAAGCTCATCTGGAGTAATTGTTTCCCAGGCCCAGCTAAGATCCACTGAACCCGTGTCTGGGGCATGAGGGAAGCCTGGTTAGCTGTCTTTAAAAAGCAAAGTATCCCAGGCGATTCTTCTTATCAGTGACATTTTGGAAAAGCTGCCCAGCTAATGGAGCTCGCGGTGCAGTAGTTCTCAGCCTCGTGCACTGTGCAGCCATGGGGCATACCTAGCTGGGGGCAGGGGGCAGGGGGCAGTGGTAATGGAAGTGCTTGTTGTTGCAGGAGGTGGGAGGGGAGACATGTTGGCAACTCATACTCTTCTGTACAGACTGAGTATTTGTTTCCATGAACATGTATTGTTTTCAAATGAAAATAAAGGAAAGATTGAGTCTTGATCTCCATCCAGAGAGATTTACATTCAATAGTTCTGGGTTGGCACTAGGAACCTATGGTATTTCATAAATCTCCTAGCTGAATTGGCAGCTGCATTCTCATTGTTCTGCATAACTCGGGTTTATTCCTTACTATAGTGCACTTCTGCCTCTGTTGTCTGCGTTATCTTCCTAAAAAAAATCTGATCATATACTGAATAAATATTTGTTGAATGGGTGAATCCCTTTTACTCTTTGATTTTAGTTGAGTCCCCACTGCCTCCAAGAATTAATACTGAACTTCTTAACTAGGCATGTAAGACTATTTGTAATCTCTCTGCAACACATTTCTTCAAGTTTCTTTTTCTGTTATTTCCTCCCATATCTGTTCTCCACTCTGCCCACCAAACTAGTCATTGTTTCCTGAACACACTTGGCATTGTTGCACTCATTGCTTAAGACTCCATTCTTTGCCTGTGCTGTTCCCTTCACCTGCCACGCCCATTGCACATTTTCTGTCTGGAAAATGTACTCATTGTTCAGATTGCAGCTCAAATTTATTCTCTTCTGTGAAGCTTTCTGCATCTCACCCAAATATCATCAGATGACCCTCCTATTCTTCCAGTACCTTTGATTTATACTTTTATTATTGCATTCACAACGTGGTGTTGTAATTATTTAGTGGCTGTGGCTCCCGGACAGTGACCATGTCTCCTTTGTTGTCATCACCCATAGCACCTAGCACAGCTTTGTCAGATCAGTGCTCACAAAAAGTTTGTCAAATAATCCTTCATTCACTCATTCATTCATTCATTCTGCAAATACTTATTGACTGTCCTATATAGCGCGCACTGTGGTAGGTGTTGCAGGTGCAGTAGTGAAAGAGACAAACCAAGTTGCTTTCTTTTACAGAGTTTGGGTTTTAATGGGGAAAGGCATACAATAAACAATTGTATAAGGCACTAATAAACAATTTTTTTGTTTCTACCTATTTTTGTTTTTATATTTTTTACTGTTGTTCAAGTACAGCTGTCTCCATTTTCACCCCACCATGGCCCCCCGTCCCACCCATACCTGCCTCCCACCCTTGAACCTACCCCCTTTGGCTTTGTCCATGTGTCCTTTGTACAGGTTCCTTGATGACCCTTCCACTATTATCCCTCTCCCCTCCTCTCTGATCGCTGTCAGATTGTTCTTTATTTCAATGTTTCTGGTTATATTTTGCTTGCTTGTTTGTTTTATTGATTAGGTTCCACTTATAGGTGAGATCATATGGTATTTGTCTTTTACTGCCTGGCTTATTTTACTTAGCGTAATGCTCTCTAGGTCCATCCATGCTGTCATGAAGGGTGGAGGCATACAATACACTAATAAACAATTAAATAAGATATTTTCTTATAGTTATTAGTTCGATGAAGAAACTACAACAGGATTATGGGATAGAGAGTATCATACATTTTATATTTTTAACAGTAGCTTCTGGCTTCTGTGAGTTGACAGGATTATAGGAGTAAGAGTGGAAACAGGGAAACGAGTTACAAGGCTGTTGTATTCGCCAAGGCAAAAGATGATGGTGGCCTGGACCAAAGCAGTGGGGTTAGTGAGAATGGTGTAGGGATGCAGTATATACCAAGAAAGTGGGGCCATCACTATTTATTACTTGGTAAGTGGTTGGATGAGAGAAAGAGACAGAGAGAGAGAGAGAGGGAGGGAGGGAGAGAGAGAGGGAGAAGGGAGGGTCGATGGAGAGAGGGAGAGAGATCAAGGATGAGATGATGAGTCATAAGTTTTTTTGGCTCAAGCATCTGGGGCATTGAGAGTTTTGTTTGGACATCATAAAATTTGAGATGCCTATTTGAAATGAATAAAACAAGGGTAGCTTTTGTTAGTGTAACACGTTTATCAAGTGTGCAGCATGAGCAAATCTTCATTCCCCTTTGCTTATTGTTCTGATTCTTAAGAGCAGAGGTGAGAAAAGCCAGTGTTTTGCAAGTTAAAAAATCAGTTCACTGATGCATTAAATTTGCTAAGGGTTTACTTAGTTTTGTTCTTAGACTCCATCCTCAGCAAATGTTAGATGGAGACAAGATGTTGTTGATGCTTCCCCTTCTGTATTCAGTTTACAAAATAAATGGACCTACACTACTGGCCCTTAATAAGCGCTGACTGGGCCTGTGAACGTTAATAACAGTTGAGGATAGATTGGCCAGGAGAAGTCAATTGGTGGGTGGCAAGGAAAATAACTGATTTGCCAGAGCCAAATATGGATATCAGTTTCCCTGGTATAGACAAGAATTTGCTGGTAGCAAAATATTCTTAGAAGTAAGACACTGCTAAGCAGTAAGAATGATTGTTCAGTATTGGGTTTGGCCCGATTTTGAAACATTAGACCTAGAGTTTGGACACCAGCCCAAGTGAGTCCACTGGCAAAAACTACTGGTGCAGATTCAGGATTTTAAATTTTCTGGAACTCTAGGCCATGTTCTAGGAGACTGCTACCAAGGTGGGGCTGGCCACAGAAAATAACTGCTTTTTGAAAGACATCCTTAAAAGGAAACGGTTTTATTCACTATAATTTCTTGGCTTATTTCAGGAAGGGGTTAAATTTGGCTTTCATAAGCAGTGGGTTTGGATGTGGTTATTAAAATTTGTGTCCAGAGAAATTAGAAAAGGTTTTGTTTTTGGCTTAATCCCAGTATGGTGATGATCAGAGGGAAAGGGGGTGGGAGAAGGAGGAAGAGGGTAAAGGGGGATAGAAGGAGACTTGACTTGGAGTCGTGAACACACAATACAACGTACAGATGATGTGTTGTACAATTGTACACCTGAAACCTATATAATTTTATTAACCAATGTCACCCCAATAAATTCAATAAAGAAAAAAACAAACATGAAATCTTTAATACCCTGAAAAAAAGAGAAAAGCTATTTTTTCTCAAAGCCATCTTCTCAAAAGATTCTATTTAACACTTGACCCATTGTCTTCTGTTGTGGTGCTTGAGGCTTTCTTGTCGTCTCTTTGTCGTCATCATACAATACCATCAGTATTGTATCAGTGAGTTCATTGTCATCTTATGACAGTTTGTGGTCGGGAATTATCATTTTTATTTCAACTGATTTACCTTTAAATTGATAAGTAGTGGATACAAAGTGGTCATTCTTTCTGATCTGTAAGGCAGAATACACCATGCAGATTTGTGGGAAGAATTTCAGAGCTGGCATTAAAAATAGTAAATGATATTAATAAGCAAAGCCTCTTTGAGGCCACCGTCTTGACTCCTGGGACGTAACTGACAGCCACCCACCCATGTTTTGTCATTGGCCCGAAACACATGGATCCCGCAGAGTGAACATTTTGCTGTTCTGTGAACACTTTTCAAACATTTTCTTACTTATCCCTAATGCAGACTCACATGGATTTAAATGTGAACAACAGAGTGTAATGGAATTTACTGTTTGTGGTTTTTTTTTTAAACAAATGGTTGTTAAGGAACATCTGGTTGTACTTAATAAAGGTCCTCCTGTGTGTGTGTGTGTGTGTGCGTGTGCGCGTGCATAACATGTCTTCAGTTGTAAGGCTCATTTCCAGATTCAAATCTTCTTATTGCACTGGGTTCTAAGAGGTTTTGTTAATTACATATTTCAGAGCATGGAATGCAGAGTAATTTCTTTTTCTTTTCTCCTCATTTCCCAAGAAGATGATGACCCACATTTCCCCACTTTCAGACTTAATAGGAAAGTCTCAGTGTAGCAGTGTTCTCTGTCCCATTGGCCTGTGGCAGAGGGTTTTAAAGGTTGATGAGATCTTAATTATTCCATCCAGTTATTTGTGGGAGGGGTCGAGTAATATACTCTTGGCATTTTTGACAGGATAGTTCATTCTGTTTGTCTCTTTGGGGTGATGCTAGATGTCTAATATTCTAGCTGTCCCTCCCAACCCCACATAAATGCCAGTGGTGTTCCCCTGAGTCATTGTGCCAACCAAAATCACCTCCACATTTATTTATTTATTCATACTATTATTCATTCATGTATTTATTTGTATTGTATTTTTCCATCACCATTTATCCCCCTTATACTCTTCTCCGCCTCCACCCACCCCCTCGCTCCCAAAAATCACCACACTGTTGTCCGTGTCCATGAACCCTTTTTCTTTTTCCCTCAGTCCCTACACTTTTCCAAATGCCCCCTGTAAGTACTAGTACCTTGAGATTGAGACTTGAGACGGATCTAGTTTAAACCTCTCGTATTTTAGAGGGGAGATTGAGCACTAGAGACACTGTTTGAGGGTTACACAACTGTTGGCAAAACTCTACTAAAACCCAGCTCTCCCGAAACTTTGCCTAGTGTTCTTTCCTGCACTGTATTTTGGAGGGCTCGTTTAAATATTTTTATGCTGATATCTTTGTGCTTTTAGAGATTTTTGACTGGTGAGAAGGTGTTCCTAGGCATACATATGGTCAAAAGGTAGTAGAATCTGGAATTTAATTAAAGAATAGTATGTATACTCCAATTTTTATTCTTCTAAGAAATTTAGCACAAGTCTGCTGTATAATATGCACAGCAGTTTGGAAAAATGGTACTTCTCATATTTCTCTACTTTTGAAATAATATAAATGGGAAGGGGTAGTGATATGAGGAAGTTACTTAAGGATCTAATGAGTAATTTTTTAAACTTGAAATGTAATGAAGTGCTTGTCCACTCTTTCCTTTCCTCTCCAGAGCCTCTTCCCAGTATTCCTAGGGATCAAGTGTAATCACCGGCTTCTATATTTCTTCTTCAGTCACGGACTCCTCCGCCATTAGGTGTAGAAGACATATACATTTCTCCCCATTTACTACTTATTTAGCCCAGGTTAGGGTGTAGATCACTCAGGTGCCTGTTGAAATTTCCTGCTTGGGGAAGTGATGCCGAACTCACTCCAGCATCAAGTGTTGGCTGCTGAGTTCTGGCTTTGTCACAAGTAACACTGACATAAGCACTGAACAGTCTTCTCTTCTAAGCACTGAACATGTGATTGGATATTTTATAGATGGCAGAAAGAATTGAAAGAACACGTTGGAGCTTTCTAAGGATCCCTGGGAGCTTGTCCTCTTCTAGGCAGCCTATTTTTTTTCATTTGTTTTTTTTCCTTGTTTTCCACGTGAGCTTCCCTTTGGAGGATTTTCCTCCGTGCTGCCTGTTTAATTCCTTTTTGACCATGCCAAAATGTTTTCCCAGTGCACCTAGTCTGCATTTGGCCTGAGATGAGAGGTGATGTGTTTTTCACCGCTTTCATCTCTGATCCCGTCCAGTAGTATTTTTTTTAGATTTTATTTCTTTATTTTTATAGAAAGGGAAAGGAAAGGAGAGAGGGAAACATCAATGTGTGGTTGCCTCTTGCGCATCCCCTACTGCGGACCTGGCCTGCAACCCAGGCATGTGCCCTGACTGGGAATCGAACTAGCCACCCTTTGGTTCCCAGGCCTATGTTCAGTCCATTGAGCTACACCAGGTAGGGCCCATTCAGTAGTATTTTTAATGTAAACTTCATGCTTACCAGGATGACCCTCACTCCTCCTGGTGGGCCAAATACTACAAAGATCTTGCCTCTCACCAAAAAGGAAAGGGTACCCCATGGATTCTATAAGCTTTGGGCAAATAGTGTTAATAACTTGTATTGGGAGAGAGACCCTTTTATGTTCTACCTTCTGTTCCAGCCCATCAATAGATCCAAGACCTCTTCTCTTTTGGGGACTATTTTAAAAATAGCTTTAGTGATATATAATTCATATACATACAGCTACCTCATGTACAGTGTACCATTCAATGGCTTTCCGTATGTTCATAGAGTTGTGTAGCCATCACCAGAATCAATTTTAGAATATGTTCATTCCAAAAAGAAACCCTGTATGCATTACAAAGGCCTAGTCTTAACTCTAGGTTGAATGTCAATAATAATTGCTTCTGTTTGGTGAGATCTTATTTTGTGCACTGGGCTGGGAACTTGCATGTGTTAGCTTATTTAATACATGTCACGACCCTGTGAAGTGGGGACTGATATTATCCTCATTTTACAGATGAGGAAACTGATGTTACAGAACAGACTTGGGGGGTGTACGATATACTATTATTAAAAGCTCCCCCTTTTTTCTCCAGGGGTCCCCCCCACTAGGTTTGCTATGCCCACCACCAGAGAAAAGGTGTCTCTCAATGCTGGAGATTTGTGAAAAGGAAAGGAAGTATTGATTTAAAAGCTATACAGACTTAGAGTAGTGACTTAATGTCTTCATTAAAATACTAAAGTCCTTTAGAATACCCACAGACACACACAGTCCTTCCTTCTTTCCTTTGCCCAGTCTGGGGTACCGTATCTCAGGAAAAGAAGTAGGAGTCCGTGATTCAGTCTCCCGGCACCATCAGCGGTGTTGCCGCCAGGATCTCCAGTTAATCCAAAGCCATGTGACACCTTCTCATGGCCCACCAACAAGAGTCCTTTCACCTCTTTTCTTCCAGGCAAAGTCTCTCCCGCTTCCTAAACCACATGGTAAAAGGGAGCACCCCAAAGCCGTGGGATCTCCACTCTGCCAAAGTCACATGGTTCTCCCCGGTACGGCGGCTGCGGCGCCTGGGTTTAAATCCCCACACCAGTCTTCTTCTGCAGCTGCATTTCTGACTCCCACAATTGGTTACACCTGTCAGCACTCCTGTTTTCTTCCAGCTTTTATGGACTGCCACAGCGAGTCTGGGCAGGTGTGGCCCCATGGCGTGGAGCCAGTCTTCTCCAAGCTCTCACACAGGCGCTGTAACCAGGGGGAGTTGTCTCCCGGTTCCATCATGGGTTGAAGTCACTCCCATCCCCCTGGCTCAAAGCATGGCCACAGCTATTTAACACATCCATGAAACCAGTTAAAGGTTACAGATATGTTAAATGACCGTTCTAGAGGTTAGCTGCGAAGCTGTTGCTATGCAGAACAACTGTCAATGGCCCTGCTCCATGTGTCCTGTTCCCCCAGGTCAGACTTGTGGGGGTGAGGACATCCTATATATATTTTCTAATTATTTCCTGGACACCTTGAGTTCTGGACCCCATTACACATCCCTGTTTGGGGCCCCCCTGTTGGCTGCACCCTGTTACACTGAGACATAGACATTTCAAACTTTTTCAGAAGCAGACAGGTTATAAGTGGTGAAGTCTGGATTCAAAACCCAGACCTTCTGACTCCATAGCTTTGAAAAGATCCTCATACTATCACATTGGTCATGTGGCAGGACCAAGCACAGTTTTTCCTTCTTTTCATCAATGTGAACTATGATTTGAGATGTTGTATCCTTAACAGGTGAGTGAATCACTATGTGTTGATCACTTGAGACATTTCAGTTACTGGGACAGAATCAGTGTGCCATGCAGAAAGGCCCAAGGCAGAGATCTATTCTCAAGAAGCTTTCAGTCTACTTGCTGAGTGGTCTATAATGTAGGACAACACTTGAGAGATGCCATACACATGCCACAGATGGTTGATACTGTTCATCTTAATAGAAGTGTTACAGAATTAACCTGTTTGGGGGAGCCCACCTACTGTTACTGAAACAAGCCCCCTCCCCTGGGGTCTTTCTGTACTATAGTTCTTCTTGCCTGCTGTCAGGTGTCAGGAATTGTGGCTATCAATGCCAGAGTTTGGTGAAAAGGAAAGGAAGTATTTATTCAAAAGTTATACAGGTGTAGAGTAATGGTGGAATGTCGATGATATATTTCAAAGTCCCTTTAAAATACACACACACACACACACACACACACACACAGTCCTGCCTTTCCCCTTTTGCCCAGTCAGGCCAGTCTCAGAACGTGCCAATCAGAAGTACTGACCTCTAGAAGAAAAAGAACAGAAGTCCACAGCTCACTTCCCCTGCTTCCTCCCAGTAATCCATGCTTGGCAGGGCAGGTATCCTGCAGTCCCCAGCATCATCAGCTGTGTCACCGCTGTGATCTCCAGTCTTAATCGAAAATCCCGTGGCACCTCCTCATGGCCCACCAGCGAGATTCCTTTCAATCCTTTTCTTCCCACGTGGTCTTGCATTGTCCTCTGTTATCTCCCTCATTGTCCTGCATTGTCCCCTGTCCCTCCTGGAGGCCCACCTTTAGTTTAAATCCCAGCCTGGAACCTCCTCCATAACCCCATTTCCAATTCCTCCCACAATGGGCTTCACCTGTCAGCACTCCTGCACTTTCTGCCTTTCTTGGCTGCTATACTTAGTCTGGGCAGGCACAGCCCTTGGTGTGGAGTGAACCATCTCCAAGCTCTAGGGCAAGTGGTGTAACCAGGGAAGCTGCCTCCCAGTTACATCATTGGTTAAAGTTATGCATATCTTTCTGGTTCCACTCAGGTCAGGAGACTAGTCTGCTGTTATTCATATGCAAAATAACTTTTTGCATTATAGGTATGAAGCTAGCCTGCTGTTATTGACATGCAAAATTACTCAATCTCTGTGCTGCTGCTTTTCCCAGCCCCCAAGCTAGGCTTCTAGGGAGTCCCCTGGGCCTCTCAGCCTATACACCGTTACAGAAAGAGAGACTAATGTGGCCTGGGTGATTGAAGAAGTGGCCTCTAGCTCAATTTAGATGGGGATAAGATCAAAGGCATATAGGCGTGGGAATACCAGGAAGCACGTTGGAGATGGTTGTGGGGATCCCATTGTGTAAGCCACACTGTGAAGAGCCGTGAATGTCAGGTAAAACAGTGTTACTGAAGGAAAGGGGTCCGTTTGCCTGCATGCATCAAAGCCCAATAAGACACAAACAAGAGCTTTCGGCAAATAAAGTAAGAGTTTATTACTTGAGGAAGTGGCTTGGAGTCACAGGTGAGCTGGTTCTCTGAGATCTGGTTCCTTGATGGCTTCCAGAGGATGAGTTATATTTGGGGGGGAAATCCTTAATCATGGTGACTGAGGGAGTCAAGGTCATGGTCAGGGTGGTGGTCTCTACTAATTGGTCAGCGCTGGTGGTTGATCAGTGCAGCAGGCCCTGATGTTGGCCATGGCCTCACTTCTTCCGGGATGGTTTCCCCACTTTTCTGGGCCTGGAGCTGCAACAAGTGTAGCCTAGATGTTATCTCTAGTTTAATTGAAATTTTGTCTCTGTGGTCCTCAGTCCCTAGGCTTTGTTTCTGGGATTGTCCTGAGGGCTTAACATTAAGGGACTTGACTTGCAAGGGAGAAGGAGGCAGGTGAGTTAGGGTGCTCGGTGAGGTCAGCTTGAATCAAGAGAAAAGAACGGAGAAAAGGTCATGTGAAGATTTTGTGAAGTTACAACATTCATTCATTGAACAGATATTTATTGAGCACTAACTATGTGCCAAGCACTCATGTAAACACTTGGGCTAAGAGCAGTGAGGGAAAAACAAGAGTTCCCATCCTCAAAGAAACTGAATTCTCTTTGGGGAGGTAGATGCAAAGCAAGTCAGTTCTGAAATCAGATGGTGTGATCAGTGGCAGAGAAGGGCAACAGAGAGTGCTGGTGCAGGGCGTGGCAACTGCCCATTTACAGAGTTTGAACTTCTTCCTTTAGATAACAGAGGGCCATTGACAAACTTTTCAGTGTTTATCTTTGGGATTGCCTAAGGTCAGGAGCACTTTAGACTGAGAAATGAGATGTGGAGAGACCTAGTGGCAGGTAGAAAGGTCAAGGGCAAGTGGGAGCTGCCCTGTCTTCTCCCAGTCTAGAGGGGTGATGTGCTGAAAAGAAGCACTGGATGTGGAGCCTAATGGTTTGGACTTGGCCAGTTCATCACTTCACTTCTCTAAGCTTTGTTTCCTCTTCTGTAGAGTAGGGATAGAAATACCTAACTCTGTGTGTGAGTGCATGCATACTTCTGGGCACATAGTAAATGCTCTATAAACACTAGCTCTTTTTATGAAGATCAAGAAGACTAACCAGGCATATTCATGGATGAAGTGGCCTTTGGGAGAAGTCTTGTGACCTCTTTAACTTCAGCATTACTGAAAACAAACATTTCCTGAGTGCCTGCTCTGAGGTAGCTACTGAGACTGAGGTGGATAAAACATGATGTCTGCTGCCTTCAGGGGCCTTCCCTTTTTGTTTGAAAAGCTTTTCTTTGGTAAAAGTCCTTGCCATTTTAAGATTTCTATAGTTGACTGTGATTACTCAATAAAGAATTCCTGTTATTTTTGTATATATAGCTACTAGCACATTTCTCAAAGACTTCAGCAGGCATCTCCAATCTGTCCTCTATATGATGTTGTCATTCAGGAATGTTGTATGAATGGAATCATATAGTAAATGACCTTTTAAGATCGGCTTTTGTATTCATTCCACATAATATCCTTGTGATTCATCCAAATATATCAATAATGTATTCCTTTTTATTGCTGACTGGTGTTCCATTGTACTGATGCACCAATTTGTTTATCAGCTCTGAAGTTGAAGAACATTTTGATTGTTTCTAGTTTTTGGTAGTTACAAATAAAACTGCTTTTAACATTGTCATACAGGGTTTTTTTGTGAATATAAATTTTCATTTCTAGAGAATAAATGCCCTGGAATGAGATTGTGGATTTATATATATATGTGTGTTTAATTTTGTAAGAAACTGCCTAGCCATTTTCCAGAGTGGCTATAGCAATTTACATCCCCACTAGTGACATTTGATAATTCCAGTTCTCTGTATCCTTGGTATTCTCGTCGTATTTCGTGGTAGCCATGGTAATAGGTGTGTAGTGGTGTGTCGTCTGGGCCTTAATTTGGTTTTCCTTAATGGCTAATGATGTTGAACATCTTCTGATTTGCTTACCTACCATCTGTGTTTTCTTTGGTTAAGAACCTATTCTAGTATTTTGCCCATTATCTAATTGGGTTGTTTGTCTTGCATGTTGATCTTACTTTTGGGTTTAGTGAGCCATTTATGTATTCTGGATATGAGTCCTTTGTCAGATATGTACTTTGCAAATATTTTCTTGCAATCTATGGCTTATCTTTTTGAAATCCTCTTTTTAGGGTCTTTCAAAGAGCAATAGTTTTTCTTTTGGTGAAATCTAACTTATTTACTTTTTCATATGGATTGTGCTTATGGAGTAATGCCTAAGAACATGTCACATAACCCTAGGTCACTAAGATTTTAATCTTTTTCTTTTTTTGTTCTATAGATATCCAGTTGCTCCATACCATTTGTTGAAAAATGTTTGCCACTTCTTAACTGTAAAAACTTACAAAATCACGTAACTTTTCTTAAAAAAATGGGATAATGACCCTGGCTGGTGTGGCTCAGTGGGTTGAGCTCCGGCCTGTGAAACAAAGGGTCACCGGTTTGATTCCCAGTCAGGGCACATGCCTGGGTTATGGGCCAGGTCCCCAGTAGGGGGCGTGTGAGAGGCAACCACACATTGATGTTTCTCTCCCTCTCTCTTTCCCTTCTCCTGTTTCTAAAAATAAAGAAATCTAATAAAAAATGGGTTAATAATAGGTCCTTCTTCCTAAGGTTGAGGTGAGGATTCCAGACTATATGTGTAAATACCTAGCCACAGTAGATAGTAGTAGCGATTAATATTACTTATTTTATGGAGTTTCCAATTTTGAGACTTTAATTTATAATTTACTAAATTTGATAACATCTAATACTTGTCCCTTTTAGTCTGTTCAAAGGGTGGTGAGGCATTGAGTCAATGCAATTTCCAGTGGAGAAGAGAACTGAGGCGAAGGCCAGTTTAATACAAAGCAAGAGTGTGGAACTAAAAAGAGGAAATAAAAAATGAAGTCAGAAAACTGTACTTGAGCCCTGGCTGGTGTAGCTTAGTGGATTAAGCGCGGGCCTGTGAACCAAGAGATCACGGATCGATTCCCAGTCAGGGCACATGCCTGGGTTGCAGGCCAGTTCCCAGCAGGGAATGCACAGGAAGCAACCATACATTGATATTTCTCTCCCTCTCTCCTTCCCTTAAAAAAAAGAAAAAAAAAGAAAACTGTACTTGAACAACAATTTAAATAAATAAAAAAATGGAGTCAGATGTTATGGATGTCAGGAAGAATTTAAAAAATTCTTATTAAATGGGTAAGGGCAACGGGGTTCTGGACCTTAAGTGTGAATAAAACAGGGTATAGACATACCCTCTTACTTGTGCTGGCCTCACAGTCTTGCTGAAAGGTGTTGGCCTTGGTTTTTCACTTCAGGATGTCCTGCACTATGTGGGGAGCCTTTTGCCTTCTGTTTTCCAAAGGAATTGAGTCCAAAACTGTGTCTTGCTGTGAGCATTGCTGCTTTGGTGACAATAGTCTGGTGATGTGCCAGATGCCCTTTGAGGAGTCTTTCTAAAGCAGATTGCTCAGCTGAGCTGAAAAGGCTGAAGAACCTTCCTCAGGAGGCTGATTGTACTTGTGGTAGGTCTTTGCCATTTCAAAAGTCAAATACCACTGCACTGACTGGTGTGGCTCAGTAAGTTGGGCTTTGTCCTACAAACCGAAAGGTTGCTGGTTCGATTCCCAGTCAGGGCACATGCCTGGGTTGCAGGCCAGGTCCCCGGTTGGGGGCGTGTGAGAGGCAACTGATGGATATTTCTCTCACATGTTGATGTTTCTCTCCCTTGCTTTCTCTCACCCTTCCCCTCTCTCTAAAAAATAAATAAAATTTTGAAGAAAAAAGCTGAATACCACTGCCACTTTGCCCATCCTCACTATGCTCTCTGCTACTCCATGCCATATAAGGCTCCCCAGGAACTCTGCTTAGTCTCCTAGACAAAGAGCTGGCAGCCTCAATTTTTTTTGTTTGTTTGTTTTGTTTGTATTAACTTCCTCTTTGATCAGTGTTCTGAGAGCCTAGGTAAATTAGAGTTTTGTGACAAGCATATGCAAAATACCCTGAGAGGAAATGCCTATTAACAGGAAAAGTAAAAGTCACAACCAGTCTGACCAGAGATCGCAATCAGTCTGGTCAAATGTGAAGTTTGACCTGCTTGGAGTAGCATCACTGGAAACTGATAGTGCAATTGAAATGGCGTCAGAGCTACAGGATACAGCCAAACAAATGTGTTTTATTGCACAGTACAGAAGACCAATGTAATATCGTGGTTCTTGTATAAGTCTCCAAGCTGGTAATGGCACCTGACTTCAGTTCTGTGCAGTTTAGGAAGCCCTGTGCTGTTTCTTCTTTAATTTGAGTCTTACAATACACATGAGAAAAGTAGGGTAGGGATTATTCACATTTTACAGCTAATGGAAACTGTTAGGCAGTTGGAGCTGGAAGGGGTCAAAATATTCATAGTGGCCAATGGCATAGGCTCTGAAGCAGATTGCTTACTTTTTTTGCATGTTTGTACCTTGGTAAAATATGACATAAATTTGTGATTTTGAACATTTTGTACATTCATAATTCAGTGACATTAATCACATTCATAATGTTGTATAACCACCATCACCATTATATGTTTCCAAAATTTTTTCATTACCCCAAACAGAAACTAACCACTAATCCCCTCCCCTTAGCCCATAGGAACCTCTAATCTATTGTCTATATAAATTTGGCTCTTCTAGATATTTTATATAAGTGAAATCATGTGATTGCCTTTTTATCTGATTTATTTCACTTACCATAGTATTTTCACGGTTCATCCATGTTATAATGGATATGAGTATGCCATTTCTTATTGCCAAATAATATAAATATTTTATATATACAAAAGTATACATAAACTATGTATAATATGTACATACATATAATGGGGGACCCCCCAAAAACCCAGAATTATCTTCTGGAGGGCAGACCCTTTGTAGTACAGTCTTTCCCCACTAGGTGAGTGTTCTAGGAACCCATCTGTATTAGTGTGCCAACTGGTGTTGTTGTGAGAGGCTGCGTTAGGCTTCAGTGAATTTTTTAAAAGACTCTTTTAATACATTCGCCCACTTTATGATGGGTGATTTATGAGTACACTGCCCAAACTGAGTGTTCCACAGCTTTTGATGAAAAATGGCATGACTTCCATGCCCTACCCTCTCTATTTACCTAATCTTGCCCTGAGCGACGTTTTTTTATTTCCTCTGATGAAAAAAGTCCTTAAAGGGGAGCAATTTTGCCAATGTGGAAGAGGTAAAACAAAAAACAGCAGAAGCACTATAACACATCAAAACTAACTAGTTCAAAAAATGTTTTGAGCAGTGGAAAAAAATGTCTTGTAGGTGTATTGCATCAAATGGAGAGTACTTTGAAGGTGACTAAAATTGAAACATGAGAATAAATACACAATTTTTAATAAATAAATTCTGTTTTTTTGGGTCTCTGTTTGTATGTTACATTCCCATGACTTGTTTATTTTATAACTGGAAGTTTGTACCTATTGCCCTCCTCCACCCATTTTTTTCCACTCCCACTCCCTCACCTCTGACAACCACCCGTCTTGTTGTCTATGAGGGTTTTTTTTGTTATCAAATTTCATATATATCTGAGATCATACAGTATTCATATTTTAAAAAATATATTTTATTGATTTTGCTATTACAGTTGTCCCAATTTTTCTCCCTTTGCCCCTCTGGCCTACTACCCCCATTCCCTCCACCATTCCCCTCCCTAGTTCATGTCCATGGGTTGTGCATGTAAGTTCTTTGGCTTCTCCATTTCCTATACTGTTCTTAACGCCTACCTGTCTATTCTGTACCTACCAATTTGTACTTCTTAATCCTTGCACCTTTTCCCCTATTCTCTCCCTTCCCCTTCCCAGCTGATAACTGTCCAAATGATCTCCACATCTATGATTCTGTTCCTGTTCTACTTGTTTGCTTAGTTTGTTTTTTAGAGTCAGTTGTTGATAATTATGCATTTGTTGCCATTAATATTCATAGTTTTGATCTTTTTCTTACATAGTTCCCTTTAACATTTCATATAATAAGGGCTTGGTGATGATGATGAACTCCTTTAACTGGACCTTATCTGGGAAGCCCTCGCATCTGCCCTCGCATTCTAAATGATAGCTTTGCTGGAGAGAGTCATCTTGGATGTAGGTCCTTGCTTTTCATGACTTCAAATGCTTCTTTCCAGCCTTTTCTTTCCCATAAGGATTCTTTTGAGAAATCAGCTGATAGTCTTATGGGAACTCCTTTGTAGGTAACTGTCTCCTTTTCTCTAGCTGCTTTTAAGATTTTCTCCTTATCTTTAATATAGGATAATGTAATTATGATGTACCTTGGTGTGTGCTTCTTTGGGTCCAACTTCTTTGGGACTCTCTGAGCTTCCTGGACTTCCTGGAAGTCTATTTTCTTTTCCAGATTGGGGAAGTTCTCCATTATGTTTTCAACTAAGTTTTCAATTTCTTGCTCTTTCTGCTCTTCTGGCACCCTTATGATTTAGATGTTGACACATTTGGAGATGTCCCAGAGCCTCCTTATTCTATTGTTTTTTTTGAATTATGTTTCTTCTTCGTGTTCTGAATGCTTTTGTCCTTTTTTTATGTTCCAGATTGTTGATTTGAATGTTGCTTCATCCCCTCCACTGTTGGTTTCCTGTGGATTATTTAAAATTTCACTAAATGCAACTGTCGTTTCTGCCTGGGTCTTTTTTATGCTGTTGCAGTACCCAGTGAGTTCTTTGAGCATTCTGATCACCAGTGTTTTGAACTCTGCACCTGATAGGTTGGCTCTCTCCATTTTGTTTAGTTCTTTTTTTTTTTTAATATATTTTATTGATTATGCTATTACAGTTGTCCTATTATCCCCCCTTCATTCCCCTCCACCCTGAACACCCTCTCCCACCCACATTCCCCCCCTTTACTTCAGTCCATGTGTCATAAGTTCTTTGCTTCTACATTTCCCATACTATTCTTGCCCTCC
>CM052552.1:29115913-29129089 GCA_028533065.1 Trachops cirrhosus
TAGGAGGCTGCTGGTGGTGTAACACCACGTACTATGTTACAGCAAACTTTTTTTATGTAGACAATACACTAAGAACAATAAAAAGTATAGTATAGTAATACATAAACCAATAACATAGTCATTTATGATCACTATCCAGTATTATGTAGTGTACAGAAGTGTATATGCTATACTTTTTTTACTTTTCAATTATATTTACTTCCAATATTACTTTGTATTGCTTTCAGGTGGACAGCATAGTGGTTGGACAGCCATATACTTACGCAGTCATTGCCCCTGATATTTCCAGTACCCACCAGGCAGCCTGCATAGTTACTACAATATTAGTGACTGTATTCCCTATGCTGTGCTTTACATCCCCGGGACTGTTTCATAACTGCCAGTCTACTTCTCAATCCCTTCACCTATTTCACCCAGCAAAGCCCCCACCCTGTGGCAACCATCAGTTCACTCTCTCTGTCTATGAGTCTGTTTCATTTTTGTTTGTTCATTTATTTTGTTCTTCAGATTCCACATGTCAGTGAAATCATATAGCATTTGTCTTCCTGTGACTAACTTATTTCACTTGGCATCACACCTGCTAGGTCCATTCATGTTGTCAGAAATGAGAAGATTTCATTGTTTTTTTATGGTCAACTAATATTCCATAGTACATAAGGTACACCTGCTTTTTTATCCACTCATCTACTGATGGGCATTTGGGGTGGGGGAAGGGGAAGAAGGCAAGGGGGGGACAAATGGTGGTGGAAGGAGACTTCACTTAGAGTGGTGAAAGCGCAATACAACATGCAGATGATATAGTAAAGAATTGTGCACCTAAAACCTATATAATGTTATTAATCAATGTCACCCCAATAAATTTACTGAAAAGAATTTGGATGATTTCTTCCTTAAATAACGGGTAAAATTCACCAGTGTATGTTTCTCTGCCTGGTACTTCCACTTTTGGAAGTTTATTTATTTGTTAATTCCATTTCTTTTAATAGTTACAGGCCTCTTTAAATTTTCTATATCTCTGTGTGAATTTTGGCAGATTGTGTCTTTCAAGGAGTTGGTTCATTTCATCTCGGTTATGAAATCTGTGAGCATTGAGTTGTTCATAATATTCCTTTAGTATCTTTTTAAATTCATGGGATCACTAGTGATGGATGCTCTTTCATTTCTGACATTAGTAATTTCTGTGTCCTGTTTTTCTTCCTTTGTTGATTTGGCTAGAAGTTTATTAGCTTTCTTGATCTTTGGGCAAGTGCTTCTCACCTTAGGTTAGGCAGGAAGGCTAGTGATGGCTGAAGTTGGTTATCTCTGCCCATGAGGAAAGGTAGATATGGCTGCAGTTGAGTATTTCCATTTCCTTGTGTATAAGGCTAAAAGGGGCTGGAATTGTGAAGTTTCCTTTTTCCGAATTGGTAGGCTTTGGTAAAACCCTTGGTAGTTAGACTCTAATGAAATAGTTTCCTCTGAGGGCAAGAACAGAATGCTCTGGGTGTATTTAAAAATGGCTGTTCCCCCCCCTCCCACTGCTGGAAACATGGGGGGCGGATGTTTCTCTGATCTTCATTGTGCAAACTCGGTAGGGGTGCTGGTGGTCAAACTCACAGAATGTTAGGGCATGCCCTTAGACTGCCACCCATAGCTTTCAAATCTGAAACTTTTCCTCAATGGCTCTCCAGACATTCACCAATTATAATTTTAAGAACTTTGAGACCAGTACTGCTTCCAGCGAGTGTTAGGATGGTCAGTGACCACGGGCTGTGAAAGAATTCACAAAGAGAAGGAAATGCATAGAGCAGTTTTTTATTCACTTTCTGAGGAGGGGAAGGGGTATGGTGTGCAGAGATAGAGCAGCATTGAGGGATGAGGACGTTGAGCTCTTATTGGATTATAATTGGATTATGAAAGGGTGTGGGGGTCCCCGTTGCACGGCCCCTGGGCTGTTGGGGGCTGTCACACAGGAGGTTTTGGTTTGTTCTGCATAAGCTGCAGTTTTCCAATGTTATCTTCTGCTTGCAACTGTGGGGAGCAGTTAGTCACCATTGTGTTTTCGCTTCCAGTAGTTTCCATCCTGGGGGACAAGCTCTGAAGAGTAAAATGGCAGTCGTGTTTACCAAGGTCACAGGCCTGCTCTGCAAACGGTGCCACGGTAGCAATGGCGCCAGCTTTGTCCTTTCCATGAGGGTTTGTGCTCCTCAGCCTCTTCTGCCCCACTAAGATGAGAATCTCTGTATTTGCCTGTCTCCAAATTTGGGGCAACCATTTGCTGTTTCACCTCAATTATCTGATGACTCCAAGAAGAACTGTTATTTTTTCAGTTTGTTCATTTGTTTCTTATTTTGAGAATTGCAGTGCCTACTTCCAAGGTCCTTACATGCCTGACTGGAAACCAGGAAGACTTCTCAAAATGTTAATAGCTTCAGCCACTCATTTTAAGTGAGTTGAGATGTGTCACTTACAGAGCTTATAAATTGTAAGTAGTTCTTATATAGCAGGCACTGTTATAAGTACTTTACACATGTTAACTCATTTAATCATTTCAAGAAAACCTGTAATACTAGTGTTAAACATGATGCTTATTTTATAGAAGTTATACCCGAGGAGCAGAGAAGTTAAGTAACTTGCCTAAGGGCATATAACTATTAACTTTCAGAGTGGAGATTTGAATTGAGACAGTCTGGCTCTTCTTTTCTAGATGATTCCTAGCCAGTGGTGAGAGAATACTTCTGAATGTGGCATGGGGATGGACATGCCATTTCTTGGGCCGGTCCTTAAACTGTTCTAGAAGGCTTGTGCCTCGGGGATTTCCTATCCAGTCATCTCTTACTCGCATATTTTCCTTCTGTGATCTCTTATGCTTCCTTACAAAAATAGAAAGCTACTCATTTCCCTTCCAGCCACCGTATTTCATGAAAGCCATGGGGCCTATGGGTATGAGACCCCTGGACGCTTGACATGTATTGTCAAGCGTCTACAAGTCCACGTGTACCCCAGACCTTATCTGCAGAGCAGTAGTGACCACTATTTTTAAAGTTTATGTAAATAATAAGTAACAACGTTACTTGAATTTTCTTACTTGGTAGATAGTATATATTATAAGTACAATTGCATGACAGGGTCCAGAATTGGGTGGGTGTGTTAAAAATGGTTTTTCTTTTCTTTTTTAAAAAGGTTTTATTTACTTATTTTTAGAGAGAGAGGAAGGGGGTGAGAAAGAGAAGGAGGGAAACATCGACGAGAGAGAGCTACACCGATTGGTTGCCTCTTGTACACCCCACACTGGGGACCTGGCCTGCAACCCAGGCATGTCCCCGGATTGGGAATCGAACTGGTGACCCATAAGTTCACAGGGTGGCACTCAATCCATTGAGACTCACCAGCCAGGGACCAAAATGGTTTTTCATACTTAAGGAGAGATCACCATTGCTGAAGAGTGAGGATGAATGAAATAATAAAGCAGAAATAAGGAGAAAGCAAAACCTTGGGTTAAAAAGGGAAACCCTAGCCCCATTGGATCTTTCAGGTGAGAAAACATCTTCCAAACTATACCAGGGCTGCCATTTTGGGGAAATAAAAAAAGAAGACAGATGAGAGGCGGTGATCAAAGCACTAACCCTGGGGTTTTGGGCATCCGTTTTCTCAGTCTGATTCACATTTCCATTACTTACCAGTTGTATGACTTGGGACAAGTTACTCAGTCCCTCTGAGTCTTGGCTTCCTTGTCTGAACAATGTAATTTTCAGCCTACAAAGTAATTCATAAAATAGATAAGACAGCAGATAAGATGGGCTAAAAGTGACAACCTCTCTGAGCCTTCAGTTTCATCAAATAGAACTAATGGCTCCTTTCTCAAGGTGGTATGAGAAGTAACTTAGAGAATCCCTGTAAGCCACTTAGCTTAGGGTTTAATACATAATTGCTCAGGACAAGGATGGCTCTAGCCCTGGCTGGGGTGGCTCAGTGGATTGACCACCGGCCTGCGAGACAAAGGGCTGCAGGTTTGATTCCCAGTCAGGGCACATGCCTGGGTTGCAGGCCAGGTCCCCAGTAGGGGGTGCACGAGAGGCAACCACACATTAATGTTTCTCTCCCTCTCTTTCTCCCTCCCTTTCCCCCCCTCTAAAAATAAATAAATAAAATCTTAAAAGGAAAGAAAAGGATGGCTCTAGTCTTGATGCTAATTATCACATTATTAACATGGATAAAACCTGTATAAACATGTATTTGGAATTCAGTAAGTATTTATTTAAAGTTGAGAAGACATGGTTGTTTCTGGTTTCTTTGTAAACAGGTGATTTTTTCTACACTGATGTACCCCAGTTATAACCTCCTTTGACTTTGGGCTACCTGCAGCATGGGTTTTGGACTCTATTTTGCTTTCACCTCTGGCCTAGCATTTGAAGATAGAACCATAGAAATGAGCCAATCTGAACAGAGACAAAGTAGACTGAAAAAAAAATGAACTGAGCCTAAGGAGCATTTGTGATTATAACAAAATATGTAGTATTTGTGTCAATAGACTGACTGTATGGAATATTAAAAAGGAGAAAGAAGATGGGGCTGAAAAGTGGAATATACACCAATAAAACCTGAACATGGTCTTGACATGTGAATATTTGAGTTTCAATGATTGATAAATGGTGCTTAATCTTCCTTCCTTCCTTCCCTCCTTCCTTCCTTCCTTCCTTCCATCCACTTAACATATTTTCAGCTTTCATCCATGTTGTAGAACCTGTTTGTAAAAGCTCTGCATTTGGGTGTGAGGCCTTAGTATATTAATCAGGTTTGTCCAGTGAAACCAAACCAATAGGATATGAATATCTATAGAAATATATTTATTTTAAGGCATTGTCTCACACAATTGTGGAGGTTTGGTGAGTCCACAGTTTGATGGGGGAAGCCAGCAGGCTAGAAACTCAGGAAAGAGTTGCAGTTTGAGGGCAAAGGCAGTATGCAGTAGTTCGTGCTGCCATAACAAAATACCACAAACTGACTGAGTAGTTTATAAAAAACAGAAAATTCTTTCTCCCAGTTTTGCAGGCTGGGAAAACTCAGATCATAGTGCAGGCGGATACATTGCCTGGTGAGGCCCCAATTTCTGGGTCATAGATGGTGTCTATGCCTTAAACTCACATGGCAGCAGGGAGCAAGGGAGCTCTCTGGGGCCTCTTTCTTTTTAAATGTTTTATTTATTTTTATTTTGAGAGAGAAGGGAAGGGAGGGAGAAAGAGAGGGAGAGAAACGTTGATGTGTGAGAGATACATTGACTGGTTGCCTCTCGCATGCCCCCAGCTGGGGACCTGGCCCGCAACTCAGGCATATGCCCTGACTGGGAATCGAACCAGCGACCCTTTTGGTTCACAGGCTGGTGCTCAATACACTGAGCCACACCAGGCAGGGCTGGGACCTCTTTTTAAGGGTACTAATCCTGTCCAGGAATGCCCTGCCCTTATCACCTAAGTATCAGGCAAGGCTCTAACCCCTAACACTATTACATGGGACATTAGTATTTGGAGGGATACACGTATTCAATCTGTAGCAACTAAGAAGAGATGATGTTAAAAGTAAAATGTGAAGTCCACTAGAGAATTAACTCTTGCTCAAGGTGGTCAGCCTTTTTTTCTATCTGGGTCTTCAGCTTTTTGGGTGAAGCCCAACCACAATAGGTAGGGCAATCTGCTTTACTTGGAGCCTATCAATTTAAATGTAAATCTCACCCCAAAAAACACCCTCACAAAAACATCTAGAAGAATCATGGACCAAATACCTGGGCTCTGTGGCCCAGCCAAGTTGACATGAAATTAACCATTACACTACTTAGTCTGTTTTTTACCTGATAAATAAGGTCCACAAATGTAACATTGAGAGTTATCTTCATTTGAAGCATATATAGTTTAAAATTTAAAAAAATAAAATTAGTATGAGAAATTGCTGTATTTTGAATAATCCCTTTTGGTAACCAACTTCTCTGAGATAAAATATAACTTTTGAAATGGCCCAGAAAAGAGAATATTGATCTTGCACAGCAGAATTATAGCTCAGTTAAGAAAGGACTTTTTTTCCTATCTTTTTAGGATGGGAAAATATTTCATATTGAAAGTAACTGGGCTTTTGTCCCTGCCATAGATAGGTTATATCCAAATAAAACTGGAGAGGGAGCCCTGGCCAGGTGGCTCAGCTGGTTGGAAGGTCATCCAGTATACCCAAAGGTTACAGGTTCGATCCCTGGTTGGGATGCATACAGGAGGCAACTGGTCTATGTTTCTCTCTGTCTCTGTCTCTCTGTCTCTCTCTCGCAGCAATAAGCATATCCTCGGGTGAGGATTAAAAAAAAAACTGAAGAGAGAGAGAGATATTAAGCCCCCATTTATCAGCTAGAAACTAAAATTACCACACGTGAGGACCATGTTCAGGTTTTATTGGTCTACATTCCACAGCAGACATCCCTCTTCCCCATTGGACACTTATGATGTCTTATGTACTTCCGTATTTCATCCCTGCCTTGGTCTTACGCAGTTTCCTTCCTTGGTTTCTTAAAATGAATCCGTGTTGTTGCTGATTCTAGATGCAGTTAGCAGATTTTCTGATGCAGATAGAAAGTTTTCCTTTGGCTCTGCATCTCAAGAGCTTTTGTGGTCAGAGTCATGTAAAGTGTAAAACTCTTTAAAGTCTACAGTAAGGAGTTCAGCAGAACTTGAATAAATATAGGCTGAATCATACATGGGGAAACTAGTCTACTCCCTTAAATTTTCCAGTCGGATACTCCTGAAATGGGCACACTTTGGGGCCCAAGAGTTGTTTGTGAAGAAAGGGTTACCTATGCCAGCTGCCAGAAATGTGCCCAGGATATATGTCCCCTGACATTTGAGGGAATTCTTGGCCCAGAGTAGGAAATATTAGGGATTAGGACACCCTTCAGGTCATGCAGACAGTAAGAGGTATGGCCAGAATTTGAACTACAAAGTCAGTGTTCGCCTTATGTCCTCATAGCTTTTCAAACGCCTCTTAATAGTGTCTTGTCCAGAGACATTGTTAATGGTTAAGATCATTGCAGTGCTGTTTTGTCAAAATAGATATACTGAGTTGTTTTAAATAATTGTGGATTATAAATGTAAATCCGTGAATCGGAAGCCTCATTCTTTGGAATAATGGACTTTCTGGATTTGAACCTCCAGTTTGCTGAGTTTTCACTGTGATCTGGGATGTTGTATTGATAGCATTAAAACAGTTGGCTGCCTGTTTTGCTTTATTTCTAAATTTTTACACTGTTATATGTTAGGAAGAAAAAAAGACTAGCTGTATGCCTTGTGGTATAGCTCCACTGAGTGTGTGTTAAGGCAATTATGGGTACTGCAATGCAAAAGTTGTACAGTGAAAATTATTAGAGTGGAATCTTCCAAATAATGTAGTTTGAGGGAGAATTATGAGAAATTATTATTTTTGACATTATTTGATGATGCCCAGCATTACTCTTCTAAAAAATATAATTTGTTTTATAGTAGGAAACAGAAACAATGTTAATTTAATTTTTATACTTTAAATGAGTGAATGTTATGATATGTGAAGAGTATCTCAATAAAGGTGTTTTAAAAAGCCTTCACTTAATTTCCTAATTATTCTGATTTTTTTCTTAAAAACTTTTTTTATTTGTCTTTTTTTGCGTTTCCATTCTAATTCAGAAACTTTAGTCTTCCCTCTGTCAACAGTGTTCTCTCTCCTCATTGTGAAGCATTGAGTAGCTAACTCCTCCTGCCCTTGGAGGCTGCTCTGTCCTATAACCAGTTTTAAAACATTCTTTCTGTAATCCGTATTATAAAACCCTGTCTAATTCTGACATTGAAAGGACTTTATGAAGGATTTTGTGCTTCTACTTCATCAAAATCCCCTAATGGAAGCTAAGTTGCTTTCCATTCTAGGTCTAGTGTTTATTTTAATCAGTTGACTGTTTCCCCATAGCTGGGGGAAGTGTCTGTGCCTCATCCTCTTTCTGCTAGTAAGTACATTGTAATTGTCGGCCTGGTGATGTGACTTCTTTACATAGAGGTAAAAGCTTATGAGAAATGCGTGCATAACAAATTGGTGGGCTCCCTTGATAATCTGGTTTCTATCAATGGTGAAGTGGTTTGGAGAGGAATTCCCACCCATTTCCTTTGTTGGTTAATATGACATAAAAACTTCTAAAGGTATCTTTCCAGGAACTAACTACTATATCTTCTTGACAGGGAAAACTGTTAACAATGAAATGAATATTCCTTGGGAAATTTTACAAAGTTTAAGTCTGTTAAGTGGGTTTATCCACTGGTACCATGAGCCTGCCTTGAGGGCCTGTGCTGGGCGCAGGGTATAGAGTGTTGAAGGGGACAGAGTTGCCAGCCTATGGGTAGCACGTGGCCTGTGTCATATTTACATTAGCCATGCTATAGTGACCATGCTTAGTGAACCAAAATTCACCATATATACTCTTTGTTAATAGGAATGTACTTGTGTGTTTATGGTAAAAATAGGATGGGATATTTTAAATTGGCACTCTTCTGTATTTTCTGGGACATACAGTGCTATATACAGATAAATTGGAATTTTGTAATTCTCTTTTGAGAGCACCCCTAAACTCACTACTGACTTCCTTCTGTCTCTCCTCCCCCTCGTCGTGGTTGAAATCTGATTGGAGGACCACTTCAAGAATCTCTGATAAAGAAGTCACTAAAAGTGGGCTAAGGGATGTGAAAATATGGCAGAATCAGTCTTACATCTTGTTAACACTTGGCATGTTAAAAGACCCTTTCTACCATGAAAATGTGATTTAGTCCTTCTTTGGTTCATAAAAGCTTCAATAAGTTGAAATGTAAACTTGTTTGTGTGATATTCAGAATTCTTTACAGTTTGTCTTCTACTTAAGATACTTCTCCAGTGTTATTTTCTACTACTCCTTGCTACACCCACTACTTTCCAACTGCTTGATGTTCTCAGAATATTTCTTTTTTTTTTTTTCAGATTTCTTGTTTGTTTATCTGCTGTTTTCTCTGCCCAGGAATATTCCATCCCCTCTTTTCACCTGGGTGAATGTCTCTTTATCCTTGAAGTCACGGCCAAATACTGGGTTAGCCAAAAAGTTTGTTTTTTTTTTGGTAGTAAGATTCTCTGGTAGCACTTACTTGTCTTTAACTTCGTTTGAAACAATTTTGTTAGATTGTATTGTGATAGCTGTCATATCAGTGTGCATTAAAAAAACTTATCAAAATGGGTGAATTTTTGTGTAGCCATTTCAATATTTAAGATGGAAGAAAATACGCACATTTTCAGCATGCTATGCTTTATTATTTCAAGAAAGGTAAAAATGCAACTGAAATGCAAAACAGATTTGTGCAGTGTATGGAGAGGGTGCTGTGACTGATGGAATGTATCCAAAGTGGTTTGTGAAGTTTTGTGCTGGAGATTTCTCGATGGACGATGCTCCACAGTAGGGCAGACTTGCTGAGGTTGATAGCAATCAAATTGAGACATTCACTGAGAATAAGCAACGTTCTACCATGTGGGAGATAGCTGACATACTCCAAATATCCAAATCAATAAACTTACTGGTGAAAATGAAAAATGTGTCTTTTATTTTACAGAAAAAACATATGGACTTTTGGGGCCAACCCAGTATTTGTCACTCTTCTGTGAAGTCTTTCTCGTGCCAATGCAGTTGCTCTCTTGTTTGTCTTCATAGCCCTAGTTCCTATCACAGTTCCTGACACCCACCAAAAAATGCTGAGTAAACATTTTGCATAAGATTTATTCTTTTTCCCACTAATATAGTAATGCTAATATCGGCTCACTAAAACAATTTAGAAAATACCGAAGAGTGCAAATAAGAAGGTAACCATCATGCTCAGCGCCTGTAACGACCACTGTTTTAGGTTTTATTTATTTGTTTTCAGAGAGAATGGAATGGAAGGACAAAGAGGGAGAGGAACATCATTGTGTGAGAGGTACACTGATCAGTTGCCTTTCACACATCCCCAACTGGGGACCTGGCCCTCAACCCAGGCATGTACCCTGACTGGGCATTGAACTGGCAACCTTTCCATTCACAGGCCTGCACTCAATCCACTGAGCCACACCAGCCAGGGCGTATAGGCATGCATTTACACAATTTGTTATATTAAGCTTCTTGAGCGCAAGTTCTGGTTCTCTTCATTTGTTTTGTGATTTAAGTTACCATTTTGTGTCATTTACTTAGTCCATTATAGCTCTGCTTTTTCCTCCTCTGTGAATTTATGTAAAACATACTATGTTTTCTTATATTACAGGCCCCAAATACAAAATTACATACATATAGTTTTATACAATTGTTTTTATGTCAGTTAAGAGAAGAAAGGAGAGGAAATATACATTATATTCTTTTTTAATTACATAGTTAATTTTGTAAGAGATCTCAGTTTTTCATGTGAATTTGAATTATTGTCTATGGTCAGTTGCTTTTTAACCTGAAGAAGTCCTTTAGTTTTCTTTTCTTTTTTTTTTTTTAAAGATTTTATTTATTTATCTTCAGAGGGGAAGGGAAGGAGAGAGGGACAGAAATATCAATGTATGGTTGCTTCCTGTGCATTCCCTGCTGGGAACTGGCCTGCAACCCAGGCATGTGCCCTGACTGGGAATCGAACCGTGATCTCTTGGTTCACAGTCCCGCGCTTAATCCACTAAGCTACACCAGCCAGGGCTAGTTTTCTTTATAAGGTAAGTAAGTCTGCTAACAAAGGGTTCTTTCAGTAGAACCTGGTTTCCGTCCTATGCAATTGAATTCAGCATCTCTGAGGGTAGAGCCAAGCAAAAGTGAATTAAAAATCTTGTGTTGTGTTATTCTAATAATAAACCAAGGGCTTTAACTACTGGTATACATGTTCCAGGGTCCCTTGCAGCTCTTGACAGTCTGTGATGCTCTGGGCATGAGAGCTGTTACGCCTGAGATCCTTAACACTTACTACACTACATCTCCCTAACTTGTCAGTATGGCATTAGACCTGCAGTTCGCAAAGTGTGGTCCCTAACCAGCAGCATAAGCATCACCTGGCAAAATGTTAGAAATACAGAATCTCCGGCACCATCCCACATGTGCTCGACCAGAGACTGTGGGAGTGAGGCACAGTAGACTGCGTTTTAACAAACTTCATCTTTTCAGTTTATTCTGACGTGCATCAGAGTTTGAGAACTAGTGGCATAGGAAAAGAGCACTGTGGACTTTGGGGTCTGAGAACTTCCTGTGAGGCTGGGAACGCTCACTGGCCAGCTCTGGGGTGATGCTGGGCAACTTACACATCTCTTCTGTGCCCCCTTTACCTGGTTTTAAAGGTGAAGAAGAAGAATTTCTCTAAGTCACACAGTTGTGAGACTAATCAGAGGGTCAAAGCTTCTTTGTAAACTCTTAAGCTTGTATGCATAGGTAAGGCATCATTATGACTTGGGAAACTATAATTTATTGAGCATCTGTTCTGGGCCAGGAACTTTGTGTATGTTATCTCACTTAGCCTTTAACCATTTTACAAGTAGTGAAAGAATTATTTAGCAATCCCATTTATTTTCCAACTGTACTGGAATCCAAAAATAGACATACAACATTGAAATTCAATTACGTCAATTCATCTATATCAAAACCTAACTACATATAATATCCAGTTCTATCCTAATCCAACAAGCGACCTAGAGGGGAAATGGTATTTATTAAAATACTAAAAGCGTTTTGTCGCACTCTCCCACCTTACCTAGAAAAGACCTTGTCCTACCATTGCCAGGGGTGTCCAACCTGCTACCCTTGGGCCTCACGCAGCCCAGGATGTCTATGAATGTGTCCCAACATAAAATTGTAAATTTACTTAAACATTATGAGATTTTTTTGTGATTATGTGTCACAGTGTATTTAATGTGTAGTCCAAGATGACTCTTCTTGCAGTGTGGCCCAGAGATGCCAAAAGTTTTGGCCCACTTAGCTCTGACACTACACTAGCTAAATCTGTCACGTAGGGGAAATCAGGCTTTGTCCTGGATGTCAGTCTTTTCATTTTAAAATAATCAGTTCTACCAAAAAATATCTTTCAATTAGCCTTTCTACTTTAGTCTGTTTGTTTAAGATGTGTTGTTTAGGTGTGAAACTTAATGATTATTAAAAGGTATAAGGACTGTTTTCCTAGTGAACTTTGAGAAGTACAGAAGCAGCTTTCTTTCTCAATTGGATTAATTATCAGCATGAGTACATACAAGATCGAGATTGATTGGATTGTATCTGACCAGAATAGAAAATGCCATGTGAATTAGAGGTTTCCTTGTCAATATTGGTCCTTAGGAATGTGATTAGAGGCTCTCAAAAGTCAGGAGAGGGATTTACTCTCAAATTAATGACACTTAATTTGTTTTTGGAGAGAAAGGTACTCACTGTGAATGTGAATATTATATGTACTTTGTCACAGTCTTCCCACATGTGGGGTATACACATGTGTATGTGTGTGTTTACACATGTGTGTATGCTTTGAAGTACTGATCATATTGGCTGCATATTACTTTATATCACATATGTATTTCTTGGCCACCATTATATGGTGGACCTAGAGTGGACCTTCCAGTGGACCTAGAAGCTACCCAGTAATGGAAAATTCAGTTTCTTAAGACTGTTACAAAAGTGTCCCTGCACCCAGGCAGCAGAATCTCTTTGCTTCACCTCCTGTAGGTCTTTGTGGGGGCATAGCAGCAGCCTATGTTCTAATGATTTGAAGGCTTTAGGCTCTGATTTTTTTTTATTTGCACAAATGACCCATTAGAGTAAGAGAAATGGTGGTGGGGGGGTTATAAAGATTTCCCTCTGTCTTTTTTGGCCCAGAAGTCTCTTGCTTTGTTCTTTCAAAGGCTGAGCCTTTGCAGAGTCTCTGCCAAGGAGAACTAAAATTTTTCCCTTGGGAATCACAGAAGGGCCCAGTACTCAGTAAATCTGCAAAAGACAAGCTTTTCAGATGTTAATAAGTCTAAGCAGAACCTTGGACGCTCAGCAGTTTGGGGGGCAGATTAGAGACTGGAGCAGTATAACCTTTCCTTGGCCTGGCGCCAGGTTCTTATTATTGGTGATAACTTTAAGAAAGTATTGCAAAGGTAGAATTCCCCCGAGGGCATCACTGTGAACTTGGAATTCAATACTACTTCCAAAAGTCACAGCAAGCA
>CM052552.1:29129589-29178226 GCA_028533065.1 Trachops cirrhosus
GATGACCTTTCCCCTATTTCCCCCATTATCCCTCTCCCCTCTCCCCTCCGGTCACTGTCAGTTTGTTCTTTATTTCAGTGTCTCTGGTTATACTTTGCTTGCTTGTTTGTTTTGTTGATTAGGTTCCAGTTAAAGGTGAGATCATATGGTATTTGTCACTTACCATCTGGCTTATTTCGCTTAGCACAATGCTCTCCAGTTCCATCCATGCTGTTGCGAAGGGTAGGAGCTCCTTCTTTCTTTCTGCTGTGTAGTATTCCATTGTGTAAATGTACCACAGTTTTTTGATCCACTCATTTACTGATGGGCACTTGGGTTGCTTCCAGCACTTGGCTATTGTAAATTGTGCTGCTATGAACATCGGGTGCATAGGTTGTTTTGGATTGGTGTTTCAGAGTTCTTAGCGTATAGTCCCAGCAGTGGTATTGCTAGGTCAAAAGCTCTGGTTCTCTTCAGGTCGTATAAATCTTTTGCCTTTTGCCCATTTTTTAATGGGATTGTTTGTTTTTTTTCATGTTGCGTTGTATATGCTTTTTATAAATTTTGGGTATTAACCCCGTATCAGCTTTGTCATTGCCAAATATGTTCTCCAATTCAGTGGGATGTCTTTTTATTTTGTTGATGGTTTTCTTTACTGAACAAAATTTTTTTAGTTTGATGTAGTCCTATTTGTGTATTTTTCTTTTGTTTTTGTTGCCTGAGGTGATATATCAGAAAAACATTGCTGCAAGAAATTTTGGGACTTCACTGCCTATATTTTCTTCAACGATTTTTATGGTTTCGAGGCTAACATTTAGGTCTTCAATCCATTTTGTGATTATTCTTGTGTGTGGTGTAAGAAGTTGGTCTAGTTTCATTTAAAAATTTTATTGATTTTTTGAGAGAGGGAGAGACAGACAGACATGCAGACAGACAGATTTGCTGTTCCATTTGTTTATGCACTCATTGGCTGATTCTTTTATGTACCCTGACTGGAGATCGAACCTGCAACCTTGGTGTATCATGACAAGACTCTATAAACAACTGAGTTACTTGAGTTACTCAGCCATGACTAGTTTCATTTTTTGGCTCACATCTGTTCAATTTTCCTATTACCATTTATTGAATGGACTATCTATACACCGTTGTACATTCTTGCCTCCTTTGTCTTATATTAACTGACCATAAAGGCATGAGTTTATTTATGGGCTTTCTGTACTGTTCCATTGATCTATATGTTTGTTTTTATACCAGTACCAAGCTGTTTTTATTACTACGGTCTTGTATTATTGTTTGATAACAGGTGCTGTGATTTCTCCAACTCTGTTCTTCTACCTTGAGATAGCTGTGGCTGTTTGGGGCCTCTTATAGTTCCATATAAATTTTTGGGATATTTGTTCTACTTCAGTGAAATACGCCATTGATATTTTGATAGGAATTGGATTGACTCTATAGATTACCTGAGGTCATATGGACATTTTAATGATGTTAATTCTTCTAATTCATGAACACAGTATGTGCTTCCACTTATTTGTTTCTTCTTCAGTTGCTTTCTTCAGTGTCTTATAATTTTCCAAGTACCCGTATTTTACATCCTTGTTATAGTTATTCCTAGGTATTTTTTATGCAGTTGTAAATGAGATTGTTTTCTTAGTGTTCCTTCCTGTTGGTTCATTATGGGTATATGAAAATGTAATTAATTTCTGGACATTTATTTTGTATTCTGCTACTTTAATTAATTCATTGATCAGTTCTAGTAGTTTTCAATGGAATCTTTAGGGTTCTCTACATACAGTATCATGTCATCTGCAAATAATGACAGTTTTACTTGTCTTTTTCAATTTGGTTGCCTTTTATTTCTTCTTGTCTGATTGCTGTGGCTAGGACTTCCAGTATTGAGTAAGGGAGGTGAAAGTGGACATCCCTGTCTTGTTCGTGATCTTAAGGGAAACACTTATAATTTTTGCCCAGTGAGTATGATACTGGCCGTGGGTCTGTCATACATGGCATTTATTACATTGAGGTATGTTTCCTCTATTCTAACTTTGCTGAGAGTTTTTATTATAAATTTGTGCTGTATTTTATCAAATGCTTTTTCTCATCTATTGATATCATGTAATTTTATTCTTCATTTTGTTTATGTGGTTTATCACATTTATTGGTTTGCTGATATTATACCAACCTTATATCCTCAGAATAAATCCCACTGGATCATAGTGTATCATCTTTTTAACATACCACTGAATTGGAGTTGCTCATATTTTGTTGAGGATTTTAGCATCTTTGTTCATCAGGCATATTGGCCTATAGTTTTCTTTCTTTATAGTGTCTTTATCTGGTTTTTGGAATTAGGATAATGCTGACCTCGTAAAATGAGCTTGGGAGTCTTCCCATCTCTTTAATGTTTTGGAATAGTTTGAGAAGGGTAGGTGATGGTTTTTTTAATGTTTGCTAAAACTCACCTGTGAAGCTATTCCAGGACTTTTGTTTGTTTTTTGATTACTGCTTTGATTTAATTAGTTGTAATCTGTCCATTCAGATTTTCTGATTCTTCTTCATTTATTTTTGGATGATTGCATGTTTCTAGAAATTTATTCATTTCATTCATATTGTCCAATTTGTTGGCATATAGTTGTCTGTAATATTTCTTACAATCCTTTGTATTTATTTGGTGTCACTTGTTACTTTACCCTTTTGTTTCTAATTTTATTTATTTGGGTTCTCTCTTTTTTTTTCTTGGTGAGTCTGCTTAAAGATTTCTCAATCTTGTTTATCTTTTCAAAGAATCAGCTCTTGGGTGCATTGATTTTTGTATTTTCTTTAGTCTTTATATTATTTACTTCTGTTCTGGTCTTTATTATCTCCTTTCTTTGACTTACTTTGAGCTTTATTTGTTTTTCTTTTGCTAGTTCCTTTAGTTGTAGGGTTAGATTGTTTATTTGAGTTTTTTTTTTCTTTTTTGCTTCTTGAGGCAGGCCTGTATTGCTATGAATTTTTCTCTTAGAACTACATTCACTGTGTCCCAGAGATTTTGTTTTTTTTGTGTGTGTTCATTTGCATTTGTCTCAAGGTATCTTTCGATTTCTTTCTTGATCTCAGTGATGATCCATTTATTGTTTAGTAAGAGTTTATTTAGCCTCCATGTGTTTGTGTGTCTTCAATTTTATTCCTGTAATTGATTTCTACTTTTATACAATTGTGGTTACAGAAGATGCTTGATATGATTTCAGTTTTCTTGAATTTATTGAGACTTGTTTTGTGTCCTGACATGTGGTCTATCCAATAGAATGTTCCATGTGCATTTGAAAAGAATGTAAGAGGTCTGTCTGGAAAAAGTCTAGCCATTGTTAATATAATGAGAATGGTTTGCTGGACATCGATATAACCTTGTAGTCAAGGAGAGTGAACCAGAATGCATATGTGTCAACAATAACAATTTCACTGTAAGAGTCAGTGGGGGCAGTAGATGCCATTGAGTGAGCATGTGTACTGTGTAGTCATCACATTCAAAATGACTGAGTCAGTAGAGCAACAAGTCTACATCAGATTTTGTGTGAAGCTTGAACATTCCTCCGTGGAAAGTTATTAGGATGATTCAGAAGGCCACAGCTATGGGCAACTGGTGATGGGCCAATTCATCACATCACAACACACCCACTCATGCATAATGTCTCCTGCAGAGTTTTTTTGCAAAACATCAAATTGCCCAGGTGACTCAGCCTCCTACAGCCCAGATTTGGTGCCCCACGACTTCTGGCTTTTCCCAAAACTAAAAATTACCTTTGAAAGGGAAGAAATTTCAGACTGTTGATGAGATTCAGGAAAATACGATGGGGCAGCTGATGGCGACTGGGAGAACTGTGTGAGGTCCCAAGGTGCCTACTTTGAAGGGGACTGAGGTGTCATTGTCCTATGTACAGTGTTTCTTGTATCTTCTTCAATAAATGTGTCTTTTTCACAGTACATGGCTGGATATCTTCTGGACAGACCTCATCATATATGCCCCTCAAGGGTACATCTTGAGCGGGTTAAGCTAAATAAAATAAATCAGACAGAAAAACAAATACTGTATGATCTCATGTGTGAAATCTAAACAATGAAACTCATGGAAAAAGAAGTCAAATTTGTGATTGCTAGAGCTGGGGAGTTAGGTGAGGCAATTGGGTGAAGGTGGTCAAAGGTGTAAACTTTCAGTTATAACTCAGTACTGATGATTATATGTGCAACATGATAACAGTAGTTAGCACTGCTGTCTAGTATATTTGAAAGTTATAAAGAGAATAGTTCCCAAGACTTCCCCTAACAAAGAAAAACATATTTTTGTAAGTTCATGAGGTGGTGGATGCTAACTAAACTTATTATGGTAATCATTTCTCAACATATATATGTCTAGTCATTATGCTGTACACCCTAAACTTATGCAGTGTTGTATGTCAATTATGTCAATAAAAGTGGAGAAAGAAATCTTTTTGGTAAGGGGATTAGCAGGAAAAAAAAAGAAAAAGAGAAAAAAGTAAAGAAACATTCTGCAGGCACTAAACACACTCTCCTGTTGGCCTTAGATTTGATGCCTTCCTTTAATGGCCATGTGGACTTGGGGCACCGCACTGGTTCCTATGTCCTGTTGTACAGATCTCTGCCCACTTGCCCATCAGGTACCACAATTAATTTGATGTATTTTTCTTTTATCCTTCCAGCTGAATCCTTCAAGGAATTTGCTGAATTACTCAGTGAAGTTGAAAATGAAAGGATGATGATGGTAGGTCACTAACACTGGGCCTGGAGCCTAGATCATTGCTGATATTGGGGATTTTTCCTGTCATCATGGTTAGATGGATGCTTTACTGGTTTGGTTTCTGTCTCATGGCTGCCTGGTACTGTAAAGACAGTTAGGAAATTTTCCCTGGCTGTTGTGGCTCAGTGGATTGAGTGCTGGCCTGAAAACAAAAGGGTTGCCAGTTTGATTCCCAGTCAGGGCACATGCCTGGGTTGCAGGCCAGGTCCCCAGTGGGGAGTGTGCAAGATGCAACCACACAGTGATGTTTCTCTCCTTCTCTTTCTCCTTTCCATCCCCTCTGTCTAAAAATAAATATTTTTTAAAAAAAGACAGGAAATAGATCTGGTTATTATATCTCAAGCTCTATCTCAAGCTGTGAGAGTTAAGCATTGGCTACAGAGAAATTAGTGTGGAAGTCCTATTCCTATTCATTTCAGTGAGGAAGGGTTTCAGAGAACATTAAACTGGACTGTTGAATATGCCCACTAAAATTGTAGTCTTTAATGATCTCAAGCAAATTATTCATTTATTTATGTTTTTGCTTCCAGAAATAATTTGGGCTTTATTTATGTTGATATATGATTATTTTATTTAAATATACATGAAAACTTTTTCTTACATTTAAAGTCTAATTTTTAAAACATAATACATTTTAATAGTTACAGCAATTTTAGTTTTATGGGAAAATTGAGTGGAAAGTACAGAGACATTTCATATACTTCCTTTCTCCCTCTACCCTACCGCTTTCCACATCCAGTTTCCCCTATTTTTAACATCTGGCAAGTGTGGTACATTTGTCCCAGTTCTTGAGCCAATATTGACACAGTGTTATTAACTACAGTCCTTAGTTTACATTCGGCTTTACTCTTTATGTTGAACATTCTATGGGTTTTGACAAATGTGTAATGAGGTAGATTCACAAATGAAGTATCATCATACAGAATGTTTTCACAAACCTAAAAAATCCCCCACTGTCAACCTATTCACCCCTTCTTCCTTTTCTTACATATGAACCCCGGGCAAACACTGATCTTTCCTTTCACTGTGTTTTCCCTTTTCTAGAATGTCATATCGTTGGAGTTATAGAGTATGTAGCCTTTCCAGATCTGCTTCTTTCACTTAGCAGTATGTATTAAAGATCTTTCATGTCGTTTCTCTTTTCATGGTTTAATAGCTCATTTCCTTTTATCATTGATATTTATATTCCTTTATATGGATGTACCACAGTTTGTTTATTCTTTCACCTATTGAAGGAAATCTTGGTTGCTTTCAGTTTTGGAAATTATGAATAAAGCTGCTATACACATGTGTGCAGATTTTTGTGTGGATGTAAATTTTCAACTCCTTTGGGTAAATTCCAAAGAGTGCAGTTGCTGCATTGCTGCAGCTTTAGTCTAGTTTTATGAAAAACTGCCAAACTGTCTTCCAAAATGACTAACATTTGCATTTCCACCAGCAGTGGACGAGGCTTCTTGTTACTTCACATCCTTGCCAGCATTTGATGCTGTCAGTGTTTTGGATTTTCCCATTTTAATAGTTATATTGGAGATATCTCATTGCTGCTGTCATTTCCATTTACCTGATGATGTATAATGTGGAGCATCTTTTTATGTGTTTAGTTGCTATCTGCAAATCATTTTTGGTGAGTTGTTGGAACTTTGTAGAGGACAACAAAGAATTCTGCCTTCTCTTTCTCTGATAAGATGACTTCCTATTGGAAGACCAGTTTTGTTAAGCCCATTTATTCTAATATCAAGAGTTCTTTCACCTGTAACCACTCTTCCTTTCCAACACTGTGATACTGACTTCTCAGGATACTGCTTTCATTTCACCTAGACCTCTAGAAAGGTAGCATCGAAGGCAGCGCTTGGAGGCAGAGCCATTAGAGACTATTAGGCTCTAATAATGTCTGTGCCACTAATTTACCCCATTTTGCCGTGTATAATGTGCAGCCATGTTTTTTGGCTCAAACTTTCAGGAAAAAATACTTTTGTTTTAAGTATTTATTTATTTATTTATTTATATTTAGATACCTATTTTTGTATTATAAAGTAATTTTAGCATTTATTATTGAACACATTATGGTACAAGAAATTTTATGTAACAGATAATTACAAAACACAAGAACAGATACAAGGTATCTCAGGCACTACCCATGTATAATGCACATCCTTATTTTTCCCTCAAAAATTTGGGCAAAAGGTGTGTGCATTATACATGGCAAAATATGGTACTTGTTGACTTTAGTCACTTATTTCACTGATATAAGGAGTATGGAAGTGTTTTATTAATAGCAAAAAATACTGATTTATGTGTTCTTTCTAGTTATCTTTTGTTGCTCCCCGTATTCTGCTTGTGGAAATTTCACTTGGGAATTTTCTTAGCTTGAGAGATTTGCTTCTACGGATCCTGGGTGACCAATATGGGTAGTTTCCTTGGAGCCTGGTAGATGACCCACTCGCTAAGCCACACTCGACTAAGTGTTTTATTTTCTCTGCCTGAAGAGTTTGTGAACTGCTGCCAATGTTGATCTCAAAGGCATTCACCCCCATTTCATTCAGATACCATTAGAGAGCTCAGCTGTACTTCAGCCGTAGTTGTTTCTTGATGGCTTTTATTTACCCAGTTCCAAAGCTCTAAAATATTGAAGCGGGATTCATCTTTTGAGATGTTGTTTTTCTCACCCTTCTTGCTGGCTCTTTGCCAAAGGTTTGACTCATTTTCTTCTGTCTTTAATTATGTCGTGCCCTTTTGTCCCCACAACTCTTCAATCATGTATTGAGTGTTGGCTCCCCATTTCCCATTTAATTTCAGGAATGCTGTGGAGGTTAGGCTCAATGAGGCCTTTCACAACATGCCAGGAATTCATTGCTTGACTGCACCTCTCCCATTTCCTGGAACTGTGGTAAAAGGACTCCTATACCCCAATATGGATAATGTGGGAGGTGTTAATTAGCTTTTTATGCTTTCTATAAGAAGAGTCCAAAAGAAGCTTTGGAGGAATAGGAAGGAAGTTCAAAGCCCTTGCATGTGATAATTGCAAATGTTCTAGTCATTCTCAGAAATTTAAATTGTGGAAGGAACTGTGTGTAGAACAAATGAAGGGGAACATCCCAGCTGTGATTTCTTCAACAGTACCCTAGGGGAGGTTGTAGAACTTCAGAAGGTGGCCTTTAAAAGTCTGGACGACAGGCTTCCTCTGTGATTAAAGATGGGATGCATGCTTAGATACCTTTATGACTCTGAAGGGGACTTTATAGGCAGTGTGCAAGGGTCTGTGTTTGAGGACTGCCAAGAATAGCCTAAAGAGACCCATGATATTTAAAACAGTGTATCCTTGTTACCTTCTTTTAGTAACTGGTTAATCATCAACGATTCCTAAGCAATTTTGCACTGTGGGATTGAATACCATCTATATCCCACTAAATGCCTTATCTAGTGTTAATTCCGGCTTCATTCAATAGAAACCTGGTTAGATAAATTCACTAATGTGTTGAGAATGTCATTTATTATCCTGGGGATCCTACCCTGAGATAATAGGTAGGAACTACTTTTCTCCTAGTGGGGCTTTGATTGGGTAAGAGTTTGCCCACTGAATTGAACCTTGACTCATACCTGGACACAAAACAGGAGGTCCAAAGTGCCTTCAGGACCTGGATAAAATGCCTGTATTAATACCCCAATTTGCCATGCTTTTTGGTGGTAATTTAAAAATGGCTTCCTAGTTTGGAGAATATGGGACTAGTCAAAATTGGCTTTCTACTCTGTCTTCTATTTTTATGAAGATCTATCTTGTCTGACTGATAACTTTATGTCTCATCTGACTAGGAAGCCAGTTGCTCATTTGCCCATCTTGTAATAAATCAAAATTAATGCAGTGGGTCCTAAAATCCAGCCCTTCAGATGTGTTTGCTGAGGTCCTCTGATGAAGTGCCGATAATTCACACCACTGAAGAAACAAGCCCCACTTGTTGCCTTGGACAGATGCCTTCTCCCAAGAGGTTTACATAAAAACAAAGCCTTGTATCTCTCCGTGCCCACTGAGCAAGGGGTCCAGTTTGGAGATGATGTTTTTGTATTTCCAGAAGCATATCAATGTCGATATTTTAGTACCTGGACAGGGTGTTTCTATCAGCATCTGAGCATCTACAGTTAGGAAATTGGAAGGCCCGGTCTAGTGTTCTCTGTGATGTTTTCATACATGGCAAAATTCCAAAGGAAATGTTCTGGTTTGATGGCACACTGGGACAGGACTGGAAACAATTTATCCCGGGATTTATCCTGATGCTATTACTGCTAACTCATTTGCCTCCCATGAAGTGGTTTGTGCTTGGCCTTTTCATATATTTTTCATTCCCTTTGTCTTCTTACTACACACACTTCAGGCCTCCTGTGTTCACTTCTGGACATGACTCTGGATATTTATCAGTGAAAATCTCTGACCAGACTACTGGTGGAATTACAGAGAAATGCCACTAATATTCCTTCTCCAATGTCCTCTCAAAGCATTTGATTTTAAGAGACTAAGATAGGAAGAAAACAGTAACAAAACCAAACAAGCCAGCTCAGTAGTTAACATTTTGCAGGATGGTGTGTTACAAGGAAATGTCCTAGTACCAAGGAATCTGATTTTCGCTAATTTAATAGTTGTTTTGTGTGTTCTTTCTTTTCTCTAGGTACACAATGCTAGTGATCTGCTGATCAAACCTCTGGAAACTTTTCGGAAGGAGCAAATAGGCTTCACCAAGGTACATTTTCTCCTCACGCATAAGATACATGCTTTTTACAGCAATTAATAGTTGTTTGGCAGTCACTTTTAAGCCTTTTGTAGTGAGAAGGGTTTGTCTCTGTAAGAAACCTCATAATCAAAAAAAAAAAGAAAATTAATTGGCTTCTGGCTGTGCTTTCAATGAGCTGTGTAGCTGTGTATCTGTGGACAAGACACTTCTCTTTTGGGGCTTCAGGTTCTCCATCTGGCAAATGAGGAGCTTGATAATAATAACTGTTATTTAAAGCCTACTTACTACATACATACTGAGCACTAGGCCGGATGCTTTACATTCATTCTCTAATCCCAACAACCCTGTAAGGTTCTGGTATTATCAGCAGATACATCTGAAGGACTAGATTTTTAGAACCCATTTACAAATGAGCCCTGAGGTTTGGACAAGGTAAAGGACATAACCACAGCTATATAGTTAAGTGACAGGAGCCAGGATTTATTTATTCTTTTGAATATTTAATTTATTTATTTTAGAGGGGAAGGGAGGGAGAAAGAGAGGGGGAGAAAGAGAGGGAGAGAAACATCAGTGTGTGGTTGCCTCTCGGGTGCCCCCTACTGGGGACCTGGCCAGTGACCCAGGCATGGGACTTGAACCAGTGACCTTTCAGTTTGTAAACCGGCACTCAGTCCACTGAGCTACACCAGCTAGTGTTTTTTTCTTTCCTACAATGTTAGGCAATAGCTTCTGAATTGCTATGAGATGATTGGCTTCCCAAGCATGGAATCGTGGGCCAGATGATTTCACAGGTGTCATCTCCATTAGAGGGTTTCCCCTGACCCAGGAGAAACTGTTTAGGTGCGGCTCCTAACTAATTTCCTACTTACCCAGAGCAGTTTCCCTTGGATCTGTTTTATGTGGTAGATTTTGGGGCAATATTTCTTTTAAAAGAGGAGCCTATTGGTTAAAAAATTTTGCACACCACCATTTTATGCAAAAGCCTGATAGCTCTCCTTTTCCAATGTAATAGGATATGTCTTTCAACCTGTGTATGGCAGTTTGCATATTTATGCAATTAGATGGCATTGGTTTTCTTTTAATTTTAATGCATAGTCTGCAATTTCATCAGACTGCTTGCATTTTACCATCATTAACTTTTTAAAAAATGATGGTTAGATTTTGCATTCTGAAATTTTAAATTATGTATAATCCACATACACATATAATTAAATGAAAATCGTATAATAGGATGCGTGGAAAAGCTCACCAGTCTTTGTCTTTCTATACTCCTCACAGGCATTCATTTTTAACCATTTTTATTTTTATTATTTTGATGCTTGCTTTCATATATTTGAAAAATATGCTTATGTCTATTTCTTGATTTATCAACTTCAGAAATTATTTCTTCATGCTCTGAATACAGGACATCATTGCTCACACCTTCCTCTTTCCGGTTTCTTCCAGTTTTTGATGATTATAACATCCTTTTCAGTATTCTATTGCTTCCCTCGTTACTTTAAATAATATACTTAAACCCCTATTTCTTACTCCGTCAACTTTGGAGTATAGCTTTGCAAGATGAAGATATTAGCACCTCTGTCTTTCTTTACTGCTTTTTACCCTCGACTTCCATCAGCCACATCTTCACTTGTCACTGTTAGCATTGATGACGTTCCTTTTCTAGCCTGGAACCTTAATTAAATATTGTTGGCAGCTATTATTAGGCACATTTTACAGTGGCAAAAGCAAGTGACAAATCCAGGATTTGAACTCAGGTTTCTTGGCTCTGTATGCATTTTGACATTTCTTATACTGGGTTAATGTATTTATTTCTGGTGACTAGGATAGGTCAAGGATGATCCCCTTCTTTACCCTTTTCTCCCAATTTCTTGTCTGCTGGCTTTAGAGTTCTTTGCCCACCTACATTAAACTTCTGTTTGGTTAACTCTTTCTCTCCCTCTCATCTCTCAAAAGTTCCAGCACATGCACAGTTTGTGGGTCTTCCCCCATGTGTATATTTTAGCTCTCACTTAATTAGTAGAACCCTTTCCACCACTACTTCCCTTCTCACCACCATGCGAACCCCCCCATCAAGGTCAAGGGAGGACAAATAAGGCTCAGTCCATCTCGGTTCATAATGGGTCTTTCATCCTGCAGTGCAGAATGCTGGGCCATCCATTGGAAGCTGCAGAATAAAGACTCAGTCATCCCCCTTAGACACATGACAGGGAGAGCATTTGTACTCTTTGATTCATATTTTTGAGGTCTTGTCAGAATTGCCAACAGTATGATGTTTTTAGTTCCCTTTCAAGGATGCCCTTGCCAGAGAGGAACCGCTGCTGAATCGAGCCTTTGTGTGGTCTCTGGTGGGACCAGGGCCAAACTGTCTAACACATCTGAGGATGTATTTAGCCCACTTTTTAGAGAGTTGGAGCTGTTGTGGAAGCTATGATAGCGTGTTCTCACCCAAGAAGGCCTTGGCAGCAAGATGTGGGATTGTCAGGCTTGTTGCTGTTTCTCTTCCTCCAGGAACAGAGATTATAGAAAGAAGTTTAGGAAAAGCACTTGCTCTGGAGGTAGATGGGGCTGAAAACAATACAGAAGGTGGAACAAGCCACAGTCCTGATAGGGTAAACGCAGTGCAAGGTATCAGTGTGCCCTGCAATCCAAAGGCCAGTGCGTGCCCTGGGAGAGGGGAAAATGTTACAGGAGCTAAACTAGGTGACAGTATTCCATAAATGATTTCCAAGCCAACAGCAAATATTTTACAAGCCTGATAATAGTAATTACTGCCTACTAGGTACTTGTTCTGTATTATCATGGCTAAGCATTATTATCCATATCCTATTGATGAGAAAGTCAAGACGCACAATGCCCAAATAATTGTCCAGTAACACATACGTGATACATAATATCAGGTTGTTAACAGAAGTGAGTTTCATCCAGATTTTTGTTACTCCAGAAACTGTGCACTTCCCACTGCACCACACTCTGAGCCTAGCTTTGTGGGGATGGTATGGGAGGCTCCAAAAGAAAAGATGAATAATGCCTATCAAGGACTGAGTGGGTAAATGCATTGAAATGCATTTGCATTACTTTGCAGCCATGAGATGAGTGAACTAGAGCTGCTATTTACCATGAGATGGATGAATCTAACAAATCCATCCATCCAAGGGCTGAGCAAAAGTAGGTTAATAATAAGTAATACAGTAGTCAGTAAATGAATAATAATATAAGAATAAACTGTTTTGTGTACTCACAACTGTATACGTACCTTTGCCCTGCCCTGTACAAGGTTGAGGGGGAAAAACAGTCCTAAAAGCAGTAGTACCTACTGTATGAGTCATTTCTGTAAAGTTCAAAAACAGGTAAAACTAAGTGATGGTGTTAGAAGCCAGGATAGCGGTTACACCAACATGGGAGTGTTCGTGACGAAAATGGGCATGAGGGAGCCTTTAAGGGCGGCGTTAATGTTTCCTTTTTTGATTTGAGTGCTGATTACACGAGTATGTTCAGCTGTGAATATTTATTCAGATTTGTGCAGAGTATTTTCGATAATATCTCATAACTTTTTAAACATTCAAAAAAGAACATTAATATTTCTTCACCACATGTCTTCCATTGAAATTCTGGTGTGTATGCCCACGTAAGGGAGCAGTGGTTGAGGGAAGTGCTGTGGTTCATCCTCCTCATAATCCTTACATATGGACCTTCCTCTTCTGTTAGGCTTTCACCGCTTTCCCCACAGAGGCAATTTCCCTAAGCAATATTTAGTGTTGTTCTATGTAGTGCAGTCGTTAATCTGCAGACTCTGGATCTAGATGATGACCTGGGTCTGCATCCCAGCTCTTCAATTTCCTAGGTGTTGAGCTTCGGCAAGTCACTTCACTTCTGTGGGTCTTAGCTTCCTTATCTATATTGAATAATGGTACCTATCTTATAGAGTTGTGAGCAGTGAAAAGTGTTACTATAGAATGTTTAGAATAATGTCTGACGTGTAGTAAACATACTGTGCTATTATAGCTTTTCACATCTATAAAAAAGGAAAATTCTGCATGTATTCTTTTTGGACCTTTTTTTTCACTCAGAATTATAGACGGGGTGGGCAAGAGTAGGTTTGCAGTTGATTATATGGAAAGTAATACAATAATTAGTAAATAATAATACAAGAATAAACTGTATTCATCTACTTACAACTGTAAACCTACCTTTGCCCACCCTTATCGGTGATGCCCAGCCTGTGTTCATATATTTAACTGGAGTTCTTTCATTTTTATTGCTACACAGTATTCCATTGTGAGAATATATCATGATTTCTTTAAGCATTGTCTTGTTGATTGATGAGTCAGTTGCTTCCATTTTATGCTAGTACAAGCAATTCTCCTATAAAAGTGGTGTCTGTTTCTTCTTGTGCATGTTTGACACTTTATAACCGAGAAATAAGAATGTCTGCGTTGTGGGCATGCACATCTTTATGAGATATATTGCCAACGTGATCTCCAAGTGGTTGTGCCAATTGATGTCATCACTGGTGGCACGAAAATGCTGTCTTTACTCCACATCCAAAGGCAAAATAAGCCTATTCAGGAAGACGCAAGGGAATTTGGTTCAGCAAATATGTCTCTACTCTGTATACAGAAGACAAATCTACTCTCTTGCAAACACAGGCTAATGTGATCGTGTTATTGATCACATCCTTTTACAAGGTAGTCTGCCCCTAAAAATAGAAAAGCAGCTGCATTTAGCTTGGAGAGTAGAGAGTTAAAAGGGAGTGTCATCCCCACTGTTAATGGTATAGAATGGACCCTGCCCCGAGAGAAGGTCACATCTGTTTTCTAGCTCCCCTGCCATCCCTCACTACAGCAGAAGGGAATTGCATCATTGAGCAGAAAGATACCGAAAGTTCTTTTTTCCCTTCTGCAATGAAAATGAGGCTGTTATCTGCTCCTCTCCTCCACCTCAGTGTCCTTTCTGTGTGAACTATCTTAGGGTGTATTTGTAATTACGAGGGTGACCTTGCTCAAATGAGCCAGACTGACGTAAGCTTGTAACCCCGTTCTGATAGCAGCTGGCTGCAAAGTCACCTCCGGAGAGGGTAGGTGATGATGGACCTCAACTGCACGTAACCCCTTGAATTGGATTGTAATTTGTGGATTCTGCTTTTTTTTTAAAGAAATGTCAAATGTTTTATATCTGAGTTGTCCACTAAGTAGCTTCTAGCCACACGAGGCTAGTGCACAATTGATATGTGTCTAGTGTGACTGAGGAATTGAATTTTAAAGATTATTTAATTCTAATTACTTTAAATTTAATAGCTACCTGTGGTTAGTAGCTAACTGTTTAGATCTAATCAACTTAAAAATATTTTGTACATGGAGTAGATAAAATAGCTATGGTACATTTATACAATGGAGTACTACTCAGCCATAAAAATTAAGAAAATTTTATTCGTTTTGACAGCATGGATGGATCTGGAGAACATTATGCTAAGTGAAATAAGCCAGTCAGAGAAAGGCAAATGGCATATGATTTCACTTGTATGTGGAATCTAATGAGCAAACTGAACTAACAAACAAAATAGAGACAAATTCATAGATAGAGAGCAAGCTGACAGCTCTGGGGGGAAGAATAGGGGGATGGTGGAAGGATCGAGCAAAAAAGAAAAAGAACTGAAAAAATTTTGTTTATAGAGGAAGGTAAAGGAACTAACATTAATTCAGTACTTACTATGCATTGGGGCCTATACTGAATTCAATTCTCACAGTACCCTGTGAGGAAGATATTATCCATGTTTTATAGATGAAGAAACCAAGGATCAGAGAGGGTAAGAACTTGTCTACGGTCACACAGGCTACAAAAATAGCAGGGCCATGATTTAAATTCAGGTCTTTCTGGTCTCCCCAGTTTCAAAAGCTAATCCCTTTGTTCTGTATGGGTATAATATTTTTCCTGCTGCTTGACTCCCACTATGAACCAGAAAAGTGTAAAATTAAATGCCTTCTGACATAGGTAATTCCAGACTCTTAACTGTTAATTTGCATGAACAAATGGGTTTGTTGAAGCTTCAGTATGTTAAAACGTAAGGGCTAGTAAGATGTTGAAGAGGGACAGAGTGGCCAGGGACAAAGTGACTGAATCAGTCAGTTGGGCTTTTTGTTAACTTGCGGCCACAAATTATTCATATATGAGGTAGACTTCATTCAAGTTTTTTTTAAAAGTTCTGCCCCTTGAAAAATGATGTCAAGTGAATGTGAAGACAAGCCATATAGATTGGGAGAAAACATTTGCAACATGCATGTCTGATAAAGGACTGTGATCCAAAATATACAAAGAACACTTTTAAAAATTTTATTTTTCAATTACAGTTTAGATTCAGTATTGTTTTGTGTTAGTTTCAGGTGTACAGCATAGTGGTTACACAGTCATTTAGTTTACGAAGTTATCACCCCTGATATTCTCAGTACTTACCTGGTACCATATATACTTATTACAATATTATTGACTCTATTTCCTATGCTGTACGTTACATCCCTGTGACTATTTTATAACTACCAATTTGTACTTCTTAATCCCCTTATCTTTTTCACTCAGTACCTGAACACCCCCTCCTCTCTGGCAATATCTATTTGTTCTGTGTATCTATGAGTCTGTTTCAGTTTTGTTTGTTCATTTATTTTGTTCATTAGATTTCACATATAAGTGACATCATATGGTATTTATCTTTCTCTGACCGAATTACTTCACTTAGCATAATACCCTCTAGGTCTATCCATACTGTTGCAAATGGTAAGATTTCATTCTTTTTTATGGCCAAGTAATATTCCATTGCATATATGTACCACAACTTTACAAAGACTTCTTAATACTCAACAATGAGAAAGCAAACAACCGGATTAAAAAGTGGGTCAAAGAACGTAATAGACACCTCACAAAAGAAAATATACAAAGTGCAAATAATCATATGAAAAGGTGTTTCACATCATATGTTATTAGGGAAGGACAAAGTAAAATAACAATGAGATACCACTACACTCTTATTGGAAGGGTATAATCCAGAACACCAACAACACCAAATGCTGGTGAGCATGAGGAGCATCAGGAACTCTCATTCAGTGGTGATGGGAATGCAAAGTGCTACAGCCACTTTGGAAGACAGTTTGGCAATTTCTTAGAAAACTATATATACTCTTACCATGTGATCCAGCAGTTGTAGTCCTTGGTATTTACCCAAAGGAGTTGAAATCTTATGTCCATGCCAAATGCTCAATATGGATCTTTTTAGCAGCTTTCTTCATAATTGCTGAAACTCGGAAGCAACCAGGATGTTCTTTAGTGATGAGTGAAATGTAAAGTGTGGTACACCCAGACAATGCCGTACTATTCAGAACTGAAAAGAAATGAGCTATAAACCCATGAACATCCACAGAGGAAACTTAAATGTATATTGCTAAATGAAAGAATTCAATCCAATAAGACTACATACTGTATGATTTCAGTTACATGACATTTTGAAAAAGGCAAACCTATGGAGACAGTAAAAAGAGCAGAGCTTGGTAAGGGAAGGGATGAATAGAGTACAGAACTTTTGGCAGCGAAAATACTGTGTATGATACCATAATGATGGATATAGGCATTATACATTTGTTCAAACCACTAGAATGTAAAACAGCAGGAGTGAATTTCATTGTAAAGTATGGACTTTGGATGATTTTGATATATCAGTGTAGATTAATCAATTGTAGCAAATGTACTACTCTGGCGGGGGATATTGATACTTGGGGAGGCTCTTCCTGTGTGGGGGCAGGGCATATATGGGAACTCTCTACCTTATTTAATTTTGCTATGAACTGCCCTTTGTGCGGGCGGAGTGATTCAGGACTATATTTGAGGAAATCAAAACTGCCAAGACCAATGTAAAAGCAAATACTCTTTTGTTTTTCTTTTTCTACCCAGGAAATAGAGAGATTGGGCACATGAAACCTGGCACTGTGTCCTTCAGTCTCAGTTCTGAGCAAATTGAATTAAAACTAAAGACATCTTAATCTGTGCCTTCTCTCCCATGTCTAGGAGCGGAAAAAGAAATTTGAAAAGGATGGTGAGAGGTTTTATTCTTTGCTGGATCGGCACTTACATCTGTCTTCCAAAAAGAAAGAATCTCAGTTACAAGAGGTATGTTCAGAAGCGTGTCCCCACCTTTCCTTGCCAACTATACCTCGGTAATAATGGCAGCTTCCTATTGCAAAGCTTTCCTCATACCGAGCCTCAGCTGAGAGTCATTTATAATAGTCATGTTTGCAGTTAAAACCATGGCCTGGGACTCAGGTACCCTGAGTTCTCAAGCCAGCTCCTCCATGGTCTCATGGTATGACTGAATAAGACGTTCCTGTCTTGGTCTGAGTTCCCCTATCTGTCCAAGGAGGAGTGGTATTCAGTGATCTCCAGAATCCCATCCAGTCAGCTTATATGGGACTTGCGTTGATTTCAGTTCAAAGACGTCACTACTTGTCGAGTGCCTACTTCAGGCCAGGCTTATGCTGGATGCACCAGGACTACAGAGACAATAAGGGCAGCTTACTGTGAGGGTCAGACTACACATGACTGTTACACAAGTAGAATTTTTTACATACTGTAACATGAATGTGTATGTGGTGCCCTTGTAGCTGGGAAAGTATTTGCAGGATAAACAACATTGAATGTGGAGAATTGCCTTTGTGGAAGAATGCTGCTTTCCAATTTGAGGTGGTCTTGAATAACAGGGAAACTGTTTGATGGACAGAAGTGGAGAAATGAACTGTTCAAGTGGAGGGTAATGGTCCCAAGGATGCAAAACATAGAGGATGTTTGGGAAATAGTTCAACCAGAATTTGCATTACTACTGGAGTGTAATGAAATACAAGTTAAGATCAGGTAAGTTGAGGCAGTATTGTGGAGTAATAGGGTCAGGAGTTTGTATTGAATTCTGTTGGCTCTGGGAGGATCAGTGAAGGGCTTTGGTTGTGCAAGCAATATGAGTGGAGTTTTACTTCAGGAATCTTTTTTTTAAATTTTTACTTATTTATTTTTAGAACGAGAGGGAGAGAGGGAGAAAGAGAGGGAGAGAAACCTCCATGTGTGGTTGCCTCTCACACGTTCCCAACGGGGGACCTGGATTGGCACATGCCCTGACCCGGAACTGAACCAGCAACTGTTTGGTTCGCAGGCTGGCGCTCAGTCCACTGAGCCACACCAGCCAGGGCTACTTCAGGAATTTTAAACTGGCTGGGGCTGTAGGATGAATTAGATCAGGGAGAGATTGGAAGCCGGAAAACCAATTTAGGTAACTATTACAGTGATCTAGGGGAGAGGGGCTGAGTCAGAAGAGAAGCACTAGGGAAGAGAATGAAGGAATTAACTGATTAAGACTTTTTTAAATGGAAAACTGGATCTCTGTATTGGATAGAAGATTCTGTAACATGGAGATATTATAGATTCAGATATGAAAGGTGAACCCAATTGAATAAGGTAATAGACATGAGCTGTGAATATTATTAGAAATCATGTTGTCCAAGGTCACACACATCATGGCAAAGTTGAAGCTCATCTCCGGACACCCGATGTAGTGAGTATCCGTCACATCGTGTGATGTGCCAGTGATGAGTCAAGAGCTTCAGTGATGGATGGGCTTAGTATTGAGAAGGTGAAGGACTATTTGTTTCTCATAAACTGGAACTAAGTACCAGTCTGGGGTCTTCTGCCATTTACTTTCACACAATTTGGTTTTCTTCCTTTTTCATCTATTCTGTGCCAAAGTTCCCATGCACAAAAGAGTTAACATAACAGTCCGGGGATCACTATGCGTCAAAACGTCTGCTTACAGGAATTGCTTGTGGCTGGTGTCTGGGAACTTGGCTGGTAAGCAGTTCCTACACGGATATGTTTCCCTAAACGGAAGTGACTCAGAGTGCCTAGCCTGCCTGTACAAACAATGTGCTTTGTGCTAAACACCTTCTTTTCTTCCGGGAGTCTGGAATTTGGTACACGTCCAGCAGCGGGTGCCTGTGTACATCCCCCAGGAAAAACCCAGGACCTTCAGTCTCTAATGGGCTTCCTTGGTAGACAGCATTTCGGGGATTGTCCTAACCTCTTGCTGGAGGCATTGAGTTTGACCTGTGTGACTCCACCTCCTGAAATTGTGTACCTGGTTTCCTCTGGACTTCACCCCATGCGTCTCTTTCCTTTGATGATTTTGTCTGTGTCCTTTCACTAAAATAAATCTTAGCCCTGAGTAGGACTGTATCCTGAGTCCTGTGAGTCGTCCTAGTGAATTACCAAATCTGGGCGTTTGGAACTCTGGACACTTGTCCACACTTAGTCTTTTTGAGGCAGATGCAATGAAAGCTTCTGGAGTATTCCAGCAGTTTGATGCTGTCTGTACATGTCCCTGGTAACTTTCCTCGTGAGCAAGGATGTGACCTTTGTACTTCTTCAGTCAGAAAAATGCTGGGGATGCTTGGGTCAGCCACATTTTAAAAAAATATTGAGACTTTATCTTTAGAGTGGTTTTAGTTTTAAAATTTCAGTGTTAAGTACAGAGAGTTCCTCTACATTGTTACTGCCCTACATACAGTTTCCCCTATTATTGATTCATTTGAATTACATTTATTGGGGTGACATTGATTAACAAAAATATATAAGTTCCAAGTCACATTGCATTATGTGTTTACCACCCAGACTCAAATCTCCTTCCATCACCATATATTTTGACCCCCTTACCGCCCCTACCCTGTCCCGCTGTTAACCACCTTACTCTTCGTTGTCCATGTCTGTGAGTTTTTGTTTGTCTTGTTTATTTGTTGCTTTCAGCTTTATAAATAGGAGTGAGATCATGTGGCTCTTCAGTTTTTCTGTCTGACTACATTTAGCGTGATATTCTCAAGGTCCATCCATATTGTTCCAAATGGCAGTATTTTGTCTTTTCTTATGGCTGAATGGTATTCCATTGTATATTTGTACTACATCTCCTTTATCCAGTCATGTTGTTTCCATGTCTTGGCCACTGTGAATAATGCTGGAACAAACATAGGGGTGCATATATCTCTGCAAATAAACATTGTCAAATTTTTCAGGTAGATACCCAGAAGAGGGGTTACTGGGTCATATGGTAACTCTGTTCTTAATTTTTTGAGGTAGCTCCATCTGTTTTCCATAGTGGCTGCAACAGTTTACATTCCCACTAGCAGTGAACGAGGGTTCCTTTTTCTCCATGATCTCTCCAACACTTGTTATCACCTGTGTTGTTGATAACAGTCATTCTAACGGGTGTGAGGTGGTAGCTCATTGCAGTTTTGATTTGCATTATCCTGATAGCTAGTGATGTTGAGCATCTTTTTTTTAGATTTTAAAAATAATTATGTTTTATTGGTTATGCTATTACAGTTGTCCTGATTTTCCCCCTTTGCCCCCCTCCAACCAGCACCCCCTACTCCCTCTGGCAATGCCCACACCATTGTTCATGCCCATGGGTCGTATGTATAAGTTCTTTGGCTACTCCATTTCCTATCCTGTACTTCACAAACTTGTGGCTATTCTGTAACTGCCTATTTGTACTTCTTAATTCCCTCACCTCTTCATCCATTCTCCTGCATCACCCTCCCATCTGGCAACCATCTTATAGCTAACTTCTTTTCTCAATCTGCTTTTAAGATTCTCTCTTTACCTTTACCTTTGGCATTTTGATTATGATGTGTCTTGGTCTGGGCCTTTTTGTATCCATCTTGTTTGGGATTCTCTGTGCTTCCTGAACTTGCATGTCTATTTTCTTCATCAAATTAGGGAACTTTTTTTTTCACTATTTCTCAGATAGATTTCCAATTTCTTGCTCTTTCTCTTCTCCTCTGGCACCCCTACAATGCAAATGTTGGACTTCTTGAAGTTGCCCCACAGGCTGCTTATACTCCTTATTTTTGGGGGGGTTCTTTTTTCTTCTTCTTGTTCTGCATGGTTGTTTTTTGTTTCTTTATGTTCCAAATTATTGATTTGATTCTCGGCTTCATGCACTCTACTGTTGTTTCCCTGTAAATTGTTCTTAATTTAAATTAGTAAATCATTAATTTCTGACTGGAACTTTTTTATGTTGCTGAGGTCCTCACTAAGTTCCTTGAGCACGCTTATAACCAGTGTTTTGAACTCTGCATCTGACAGGTTGCTAATCTCTATTTTGTTTAGTTCTTTCACTGGAGTTTTGCTCTGTTCCTTCATTTGGGCCATGTTTCTTTGCCTCCTTGTTTTGCCAGCCTCCCTGTGTTTGTTTCTGTGTATTAGGTAGAGCTGCTTTGACTCCATGTCTTGGTAGTGTGGCCTAATGTAGTAGGCGTCCTGTGGGGTCCAGTGGCATAGCCTCCCCTATCATCCAAGCAGGTACTTGAGATGTGCCCTTTGTGTGGGCTGAGTTCACCCTCCTCTTGTAGTTGAGCCTTGGTTGCTGTTGGCAGATCAACGGGAAGGATCTACCAAGGCAGTCAGCTGCAAGAACTGGCTGTGGCCACTGACCACCAACCTCCACCCTCTGAGAGGATCAGCTGTGCAGGGGCAGGGTGGTGGTGCTCCTACATGGTCTGTAGTTGTCCCCTGGGTGAACAGGCCCTGGGGATTCCAGGATGGTGCAGGCCAAGGCCAGCCCCCACCTTTGTTTTGCCCGGGGCTACCCTGCCTGAGCTATAAAGCAATCTGAGATGGCTGCTACTTGTGCTGGGCTTGGAGATTCCCAGGCGAAGCCAAGCTGTGATTCTAATCTGACTGCTGCTAGTGCCAGACCTGGGGCTCACTCCAGATAGCTGTTGCCTTTTTGAGAGAATGTAGGAAGTTGTGCAGCATGAGCCAAGACCAGCCATTCATACAGGAAAGCAGCTTGGTGGGCCTGTAAGTTGGGTGGGGCAAAGTCTCTGGGGATCTCCAACATGTACCAAACAGTGTCAGCCAGGTTGATGGAGTCTCAGATATGGCACTAGCCTACAGGCTCTGTTGGGGTAGGGTTAAGCAAAGGGACAATGGCCTGTGCTCGCCTTGATGCCAGACACTTCAGTGTCTCCCTGTATGCCACTGGTGCCTTTCAAGCTGCTACTTTGGTCCTGGAGCTCAGAGGGAGTAAGTCTGAGCAGTTGAGTCTATTCTATGGAAGGATGTCTTGGCTTCCTCCAAATTGTGTCAAATAGTAATGAAGCTGCTGTATAAACATATATGTGCAGGTTTTTACATACGTATCTTTTCAAGTCATTTGAAAAAATAGCAAAGAGTAAATTTGCTGAATTTCATGATAAGAGAATATTCAGTTTTGTTACAAACTGCCAAAATATCTTTGAAAGTGGCTGTACAATTTTTGTTATTCCTACCAGCAATGAATGAGAGCTCCTATTGCACCACATGCTTGCCAGCATCTGGTGTCTGTTTTTTCTTTTTATCACAGCATTTTATTTTACTTATTTTTAAATTTTATTTGAGCCATTCTAATGGGTAGGTAGCATCGCATTACTGTTGCAATTTGCATTTACCTGATGACATAGGATGCAGAATGTCTGTCATATGATTGTCATTTCAAGGTCATCTTTGTTGAGGTGTCTATTTAAATTTTCTGCCAACTTTTAATTGGTTAATTTTCTTACTGTTATATTTAAGAAACATCCGTATATTTTAGATATCAGTCCGGTATCCAATATGTGTTTTAAAAAGATTTTTCTCCTCATCTATGGTTGTCTTTTTAGTCTCTTAATGAAATTTTTCACAGAGCAGAAGTTTTTAATTTTAATGAAATACAACTTATAAAATTTTTCCTTTCATGGATCATGCTTTTGATTTTTTAAATTTTATTTAATTTTGAAAGATTTAAGTACAGTTGGCATACAAGATTATATTAGTTGTATTAATTGCAGGTGGACAGTATAGTCATTTGACGTTTGCATGCGGCAGTGCTCCCGTGTCTCCACACTTTCTCTGATGGGGCAGTCCTGTGGCCAGGTACCAGAGCGCATTGGCCAGCTCCAAACTCTTTCCAGGAGGGGTAGTGTGACATGAGCACAGAGTAGCACCCCACTGTCTCTGCACTTCCTCTGGATGTGATAGCCCTGCAGCCAGATACCACAATGTTTTGTTATCTCTGCACTCTCTCTAGGTGGGGAGCCCCTTACGCATTTGCAGCCCATTGGGTGAAGCACAACCATGCCATACCTGCTGGATCTGTCTGTGGGTGGAGGAGCTCCTTTTATGCAAGCTACAGGCCTCCTGTCTCTGTTGGATCTAACTCCAAAAGTGGTGGCTAGGGATATGCTGCAGCACCCTGCAGGCTATTGGCCATAGAATGTGGATGGAGCTCCTTTCTGCCATCCACATGCCCAGAAGATGTAAACAATGGCATTACCTCTTCCTCTGGTCCTGGGTTCCCTCAACTTCCGGAGTTCTCTCGTGGTTCCTCAGCCTTCTCTATGCACCAACCCCTTCCTCTCTTGTTTCTTGTGCGGAAGCTGTTCAATTAGTTCTCAGTTGTCTTTCAGGAGGAATTGCTGTAAATATAGGGATACATTGGATGTGTTTTTGGAAGGGTGCAAGCTCAGCATCCATGTATGCCAGCACCTTGGACACACTAGAGAGTTCTTAAAGTCTGATACTGGCTGCAGCACCAGGCTTCTGCTCTGGTCGATAAGCTCTGATTCTCCATATTCAAAGGTCTGCACAATTTTGAGACATTGGTTTTCCCTGTGACTTTGGATCTAAGAAGAGTTGTTAATTTTCATCTTGTTCAGCTTTTTACTTGTGCGAGGATGGGCATGATAACTTCTAAGCTTCTTACTGGTAGGACCAGAAACCAGAAGTCTTGTATCAGTCACATTTTATCTCTTGGCTTCATGTTCCCTATCTGTAGAATAATGGGATAAAATCACCACTGGGTGCCCAAATTCTCCCCTAGCAGTACCGTTCTGTCGATTCCACAAGCACCAACTTGCATGAATGACTACACCAGTTTGTGACATGTGCTACCTACCCTTCCTCTACAGGCAGACCTGCAGGTGGACAAGGAGAGGCACATTTTTTTTGAGTCCTCCCTCGATTATGTTTATCAAATCCAGGAAGTTCAGGAGTCCAAGAAGTTCAATATTGTGGAGCCAGTAAGTTCTATCTGTTGATTAACGCTTTAAAAATATGTATTGAATATTTGGCAAATGTGGAGAAATTGGATTATAAAATTAGATTCTCAAAGAATGTGATAGTCAGTGTTTAATGATGAATCTCTCTGTCTTTCCTCCCCTGTTTTCTCTCTCTAGCTATGATTTTTCTTTCTTTTTTTGGTTTTTCCTCTCTTCTTCTTTCCTTCCCTAGCTTTCCCTGTCACCCTTCTTCTTACCTTGTTCTCCTTCCTTTTTTCCTCTTGTGCTTCATAAAGCCTTTGAAAATACTCTTCTTGTACCAGGCACTGTGCTAGGAACTCATGTCTCTTGTACTCAGTAACTACCCATTCTACCATTTTTACTTCTATCTTTAATCTTTTTACTTAGATCTCCTTACTTTCTTAAAAATATGATGTGCTTTGATTTGACAACTATGTTGAATTTTAACAACTTTTTTATTATAAAGAATGTATTATTATTGCAGAAAAGCTAGAGAAAATTATAGGAGAAACAAAACAAACAGCAAATTCCTTATACAGAGATAGTCACTGTTAATATTGTGGTATTTTACTCCCATATTCTCTGTGTATCTGTTATATTTATTTCTGTATCTAAGTATATCCAGGTACTTGTAGATTTGGGTGTATGTACACCTGTGTGCATAGACATGTATATATTACACATGAGTATATGTACATCTGTGTTCATGTGTATCTGTCATTTGTATATATCTGTATATGTATATGTGCTAACAAGCATTTAGTCATTCATCCTATAAGCATTTATTGTGCTTCTATTATGTGCCAGGCACTGTACTAAACACTGGTTATTCTATAGTGAACAAGACAGACTGACTCAGTTTCTGTCTTTATGAATACTCCTCTCCCATGAGGTGGACAGAAGGGAAGGAAAATATATACATAAATACAATAATGGTAAGTTGCAATAAGCACTAAAACAAAGAACAAAACAGGGCAGCTACTTTAGATCAAGTAGTCAAGGAGGTCCTCTGAAAGTGTCAGTTCAGATCTCAAGAAAGCAAAGATGGGGCAATGTGAATAATGGGGAAAGAACACTCCAGGCACAGAAATACACATTTAACTTAGGAAAAGAATGGTCTAATCAAGGAATGAAAGAATGAGCCTTTAGGTAATGGTGAGAGGTAAGGGGGTGCCAGCAAATAACGTCTGAAAGGAAGGCGTCGGGCCTGTAGCTATGGTAAAGGGGTTTGGATGGTCGTTGAAGGGCAGTGGACAATCTCTGAGGGGTGTCAAAGAGGATATAACCTGAGCTGATTTTGTTGTTTAGAGAATGGCTTGGAAGAGGCCAACATTGGTAGTGAGGAAACCAGATAGGAGGCTATTGCTGTGGTCTTGGCAAGAGAAGAGGTTGGCTTGGGTTAGGGTAGTGGTAGTAGAAATAGGAAAGAACGACTGGACCAGAGGTATGTTTGGAAGCAAAGCTGACAGGAATTACTGAGGGATTGGATTGAGATGTGAGTGAAAGAGAAATCAGGTATGATTCTTTACGTTTTGGTTTGATTGATTGATTGGGGGGTGTTGTCATTTCCTGAGATGGGAAAGCTTGGGAAAATAACAGGAAGATTGTGTATACTATCGTGTGTATGGTAAACACACACATATATACACACATGTGTATAGTACTACATATAGTACTGTATATAGTACATGTGTGTATATAGTACTATGTACAGTACTGTATGTGTGTATATAGTGCTATATATATAGTACTATATATATAGCACTATATACACATGTGTATATATACATAGTTTTTATATGTATTTATGTATATATACACATACTGTATTTAGCCATCTATAATGCACATGCACGATTTTGGCCCATTTCAGTTTAATTTTTTAATTCAGTTATTTATTTATTTATATTTAGGAACAAAAGTGATCATTGTATCCCAGGGTATTTGCATACAGATATTGTTACTGCTTTCTAGAGTTACACTTTTTAACACATAAGCATAAATAAAGGAATTAAAAACATTTTTATAGATACAAAATTAGTACTACCCATGTATAATGTGCATCGTTATTTTTCCCCTCAAAAATTTGGGCAAAACAGTGTGCATTATACACGGCAAAATATGGCAGTCTGTATTTATATGTACATACATGTTTATATGTGTATGGTGTGTGTGCATGCTCATGTGTGCTTGCCTGTTTACTTTCTAAAAAGAATAGAGCAATTTTTACTACTACTTGTTGTATTTCTGTATTGGCGGCATTGAACATTATTTTTAAAATGTTTGTATTTGAGAGATGAAGGTCATATTTTCTTTTGTTTTTATTTATGGATATTTGATTTTTAGTGGGGTTGAACATTTTGGACATTTACAGTGTTTTCTTGATCATTTGTATGTCTTCTTCTGCAACCCCCTAAAAACACTTCTAATTTGAACTTGGGTTCAGGCTCCTTGGGTTCTTTAGCATTATGGCAGTCTTCATAAACATGCACATTCCTACCTTATTCATTTATCCATTCCGTTATCTATTCAACAAATATTTATTGAATATCTACTCTGTGCCAATCCTGAGGATTTAGAGAGAAAAGACAGTTTATCACCCTACTGCCTACATTATGGATGGTTTTATGTGCTATCTGAAAAGGATCCGAATGAAGAATTAATTTGTCAGTAGTTCTTATTTTCTGGAACTGGGTTCAGTATACATGTTTAGCCCAGTAAGAGAATAGCTGTGTATAGATGTGTTTCTGTTTGCATGACTGCTTTTAACACTACACTAGCTAAACGCTGTGTGGAGTTTCTTTTCTGTGCTTCTGTTTTCTTTATCTGATCAGGGAGAAGGTGCCAGCGATAAAGTTATTTTCACATGTTTTCCCTAGGTCTTGGCCTTTCTCCACAGCCTCTTCATTTCCAACAACCTGACTGTGGAACTCACACAGGATTTCCTCCCCTACAAACAAAAACTCCAGCTCAGTTTGCAGAACGTAAGTTGGCATAAGGGTTTTTTCTGCCTGTCTCTGCATTCCAATTGGATTTAAGCCCTGATGACCTTGACCTTGGAATTCTAGGTTTCTGCAGCCCAGCCAATTTGTCAGACCACACTGGTGTGGATCACAAATATTTTAGTGTACCCGTCCTTAGCTCTTCTCTGTCTTTGGGGCTGATTGTTGATCCAGCCCAGCCTTCCACCCACTCATGCCTCTGTCCAATATCTATGAAGTGTTGCTGAGTTGCTGCATCGCTCCCAGATCAGAACCCAGCTATGGACTTGTTGAAGCACAGGTTTTATGTTACTTCCCTGCTTGTCAGTCATGATGCTTTCATTGTGGATTTTATTACCCTGAATGAACATTTTTCCCTCTCTTCCTTTTTTCATTACTTATTGTTAGAGTTAACTAAATTAATTTTAAAGGTTTTCTCCACCTTCTCTCCCATGGTGGTCCTTACAGATGGGCATAAGCACAGCTTTCCCATTCTTGTCACATATATATTTTGTTATTTATTTAACTCACATGTAATGAATGTTTATAGATATAATGAACATATACTCTGTGCCAGGCACTGTATTTGTTAAGATTTTATTTTATTTATTTATTTTTAGAGAGAAGAGAAGGGAGGGAGAAAGAGAGGAAGAGAAACATCAGTGTGTGGTTACCTCTCACGCACCCCCAACTGGGGACCTGGCCTGCAACCCAGGCATGTGCCCTGACTGGGAATCAAACTGGCGACCCTCTGGTTCATAGGCCAGTACTCAATCCACTGAGCCACACCAGCCAGGGCTCTAATGATTTGCATACCCATATTTTAAGCTGCATTTTGCCCTTGTGCTTTAGCTGTGTATTTTTAAAATATTACTTCTTACCATTAGCTTTTGTTATTCATGATCGTGAAAACAGAAGATTCCTGTCCCCCTGTCTCCAAAGAGAGCACCCTCCATATTTTATCCTAATGGCCAGAATTTAATTCAGAGTCAAATAGGCAGTAACTTTACTTGAGGCAGAACTTAGACGTTGCCATGATAATATTCTCTTTGGGAACCACCTCCCTTTGAGTGAAGCAGCGGTCAGTCTCAGGCTCAGAATTGTAAGAGCCCTTATTTATTGGAGTCTTATGTGATTCCTGTTAGAAAAAAGTCTCCCAAATGTGGTTTTATGGGTAGATCGCCATCTATGTTTGTTTTTCTTTTAGTCTTTAGTACTGTTATACTCCATACAATGGTTTTGTACTCTGTGTGGCATTCAGCGCTTGTTTTTTGCTGTGTTGTAACACCTGACGAAAGCCAAGAAAACTCTGGGTGTCTGGCCAAAAATCGTTTATTCATGATGCTGGTGATGACGATAATGATTGTGATGATCGTGTCTTGGCAGACAAGAAACCATTTCTCTAGTACCCGAGAAGAGATGGAAGAACTTAAGAAAAGGATGAAAGAGGCTCCCCAGACATGCAAACTTCCAGGACAGCCAACCATTGAAGGCTATCTCTATACCCAAGAGAAATGTGAGTGGGAATATGGGGATACCCACTGGGTTTCAGTGGGCTGGTGCCTACTGACTCTTGGCCTTCCCAAGGCGCAGGCACCAATAATGATCACAGACCCCTGAGAGCTGCACCTCTTTTGGAGAGAAGCCTGGAAATAGTGAAAAACATAAAAAGGAAGGTGCAACTGGAGGAAGAAGTTGAGGATTTGTCTAGTGAAGGTTCTGGGGTGATGACGTCAGGTTTTCTCTGAGATTCTAAATGGGGATTGTCAATCATTTAATCCTTTGACTGGGGAAGAAGAGAAGTAGGGGATAAGAGGCAGAAAAACAATATTTATTATATATACTATGTGCCAGGCATGGTGCTGACTACATTAAATACACCAGGTCCCTTAATCTTTGAAACCACTTTATCATACCCATTGTACCCACGAGGCCACTGGGAAGTCACCCAACTATCAAGGAACAGGCCTAAGAGTAAACTCAGGTCTGAAAAATGTCAAAACCTATGCTCCTCCCACTGTACTCTGTACGTTTCACAGCCTTAGGATTACGTGGTGGCTCTTCATGTATGAAATAGCCACTGTGATTTCTGTGGGCAAGATAGCTGTTCATTGATAACTAAGGAAAATGGGTTAACTTCTCCAGTCACCAAATACTGCAGATGACTCAGGCTCTCCTGCCTCCCAAATTACATTGGGCTAACCTGTGTGTGCTATTTGATTTGTCTTATGAACGATGACACAAGGCCCCCAAAGCGTGTAATTTCATTCCCTGCCAAGAATTATTCTACCTGGAGAGTAGGCCAAAGAGGCTACCCAGAGGTTACCAGTGGCAAAATCCACAGCAGTCTGCAAAACATGATATTGCAGCAGTGATACTATTTTGCTTTTCTTCCCTTAGAGCAATGAATTTTGATGGTTTTCAAAGATGTGTTGTTCTATTTGTCAGGTTCATCACTTCAACTCCTCATTGAAGGATTTCTCAATCTCAGCACCATTGACATTTTGGGCTGAGCAGTTCTTTGTTCTGGGTGGGGGGCATCCTGTGCTTTATAGGATGTTTAGCAGCATCGCTCCCCAGGTGTGAGAACCACTGTTGTATTATGAAAGAGGCACAGACTAATACATTCGAAATCTTGGCTCTAATAGCCGTTAGCTATGTGACCCTTCTATGCCTCATTTTTCTAATTTGTCAAATGGATACGGAATTGCTACTCCATTGAATGTATGCTTACTGAGCATCCTTTTTTTCCCGGACACTATTGAGTGCTTTAGCATACAAAAAAGTGAATCAACCTTCATTTTTGCCCTCAGGAAGTACATACACAGTGTGATGAGGAAGACAGAAAAGTATATCAATAATTATAATGAAATATGTTGGACTTATATATAAGGGCATACACACACACACACACATACTTATACATATATGGCCTTCATTGAGAAAGTGGTATTCAAACTGGACCTTGTATTATGAGTGGGGTCTTGACAGGTAAAGAAAAAGGGAAAGAAAGTTACAGGTGTACACCACTGCACACAGATGTGTGAGGATATACTTTATTTTGTAGGGTCTTGGTTTGCCAACAGTAGTCCTGGTTTATATCCATTGCCCTGATATAATTATCAGTAGTGCCCTATTCACTCTTAAATATGTCTTGAGTATGGATGATAAATTATATGGTCACCTATTAATTTGGTAACTGAAAGTAATTCAGTGAGACTAGAACATAGAGGTAAGGTTTGCAGAAGACAAAGTTGAAAGGTAAATATAATCATATTATGAAAGGTCTTGTGGGCCAATCTGAGGAGTTTGGAGAGACTGGAAAAGCCATGGGTGGTTTCTAATGAGAGGGATGGCATAGAGATATAGTTAAAAATATTCCTCTAGCAGAAGAGTGGAGAATGAATTAAAAAGGAGTGACTGGAGATGGGGGAAACCAGAGAGCAGGTCATGGAAATAATTAATTGGAGAAATAGTGAATTTTTGTTGTGCTTGAAATGTCTTATAAAACATGAAAAATATAGGTCAGCAATAGGGTGCTGAAGTACTTGAGTTCTAAAAGAGATGGAGCGGAGGAGACAGCTGAAGGAAAGACATTTAGGGGAGAGAATGGGCAGAACTCAAGCAGCAGTCAAACGGGGCACATTACAGGGAAGTAGGAGCAGAAGATTACAGGTGTTGAGCTTATACGATAAGATGTGCAGTGGTAGCACTCATAGGGAACGTGGCAAGGTGAGTGGTTCAGAGCAAGCCAGAGCAGATGTAGAAAGCAGTGAATGAGGATTTGGACCTCCTTATGTGCAATGAGCAGGTGGCAGTATAGACCTGGAGCTTGGGGGAAGGTGAGGGCTGGGTCTGGAGCATAGCCCTAAAGAGCAAGCTGTACACAGCTTCCCTCTTAAGGGCAGACTGACCACGCAATGCAGAAATTAATTTGTCAGCTCACTTTTGCCTGTCTTTATAGGGGCTTTGGGAATATCCTGGGTGAAATACTACTGCCAGTATGAGAAAGAGACCAAAACGCTCACCATGACACCAATGGAACAGAAGCCAGGTGCTAAGCAGGTCAGTTCTTTCGTGTGCCACATTTTTTTGCAATGCATCTGTCTGTGACTGCATCTCAGAAAAGAGTATGTGTTGACATAGCACCAAAGAATAAATCCATCACTGTCTCGTAAAGCCGTGACTTCATTTGTTCTCCTTGGCCTAAGTTTGCATTGGGCCTGATACTTCTCAGTTGAGTGAAAGATCTCTGTTAATTATGTCAGGCCTTCTGAAAGTGCCTGTACCCTTTCATACCATTTATTAAATTATCACAACTGCCTGCCACATCGTAGAAAGAAAATTTGCAAAACTATGGGTGAATTGTGCATGGAGAGTATGACTTGCTTTTAAGAAGGCTGTACTATTGGATTTCTTTAAATAGCAAGTATTTAAAATACAAACCTTTTAGTTAAAATCTTTTTTTAAAAAGTTAGTCTGTTGCCTAAAGTTTGAATAACCTATACTACACAGTCTGTGTAATATTCAAATATCTGTAAGCAGTTAATGCATCTTCTTGTGCCCTCCAATCCTTCCCCCACACCCCAAAGTGCCCAGATGGGTTTAATACACTGAGAATATAGTTTATTCACCTGGAAGAACCTGCTATGTTACGTTATGTTGTTATGTTAGACCATGCAGCCAAAAAATTTATTCTGTCATCTCACTTGTGCCTATCTTTGTAGGAGTTTTGGGAATAAACACACACTCACATCCACTCACACCCATGCTCAAGTATTTCTTAAGATAAAAGCTGATAGACTATTAGGGTTCTAAAGTAGTTCAATGTGTCCTTTGAAACTGGCTGTCAGACAGGGTATTCGTTGTGATATTTAAGGATTTTAATTCCATGGCAGATCTCTCTTGTGGGGCTTGTTCACAGAAAATGAGAAAAGAGTGGGATTTAGTGGCAGGCTGCTGAAAACTGCTTTTTGGGGGTTTTTAACCACCTGTTTGTTTCACTGCCTCAAATGTGGACTGGAGATGGGATGCCTATCCAATGAAGTGTAGCAGATAGGGTTTCCACAACCTTTGTTCATGCCCCTATGTGGGCCAGTTAGTCATCCATGACCCCAAAACTCTCCTTCTTTTCCAGTCTGCCGATTGCCAAAGCACCTTTCGATGTGATTCTGCAAAATTCTGCTTGTGCTGCTGCACAGAACTTGTTCCTGTTCTGTGCGAACTGAGCAGTTGTATCTGGCTGGCAAGGGTTTATAAGCAACACTGTCCTGCAGGCTCTTCCTTTTCTTTTTATACACGCATCACTTCCCAGATGCTGGACCTGAAAGTTCCTCTCTTAGACAGTAAGTTCATTTGGGCCCCGTCTCCCCTGCTCAGAGGTGCCTACTGTAAAGCTCAAGCAGAGGCCGCAGATGACACTTTCACATCCTCCTAGCAGAAGACAGCCAGGCCTCCTTTGAGTTTTTCTTCCCCTCTTCCCTTTTCATTGAGTGGCTGCTTGCAAAACTGCCATCGTGTTGCAGCCTCAGCAGTTTGCCTCTGGGATTCCTTACAAAATGAGAAGAGGAATGTGCTTCTCCATTTAGAAGGAAGGGGAGGTGGCAGTAATCACTTGAATTTCTCTCAATTGGACTTGGAAATGACTTCTTGTCAGTTCTCTGACTTACTTCCTATTACTGGTTTGTGTTCTAGAAAGGCAAATGCTGTAAGTCAACGAGGATGGTAATAGTATTGTAGAAAGCCACCGTGGAGTGAATGTCTGTGATGTGCCAGGGGCCGAGGTAAATACTTTCTGTCACGTGTCTCATTTGCTCCCCGAGTGGCACTGTGAGAGATGCTTAGCCAGATTTGAAGATGGAGGAATTTATGCTCTTTCTGACTATGGTAGCCGCCGCTGTTCCTTACCAGTTCGGCCTGTTGACTTCCATTTGCACGCTGCTGCTCACTTTACAGATCGCCTTTCCAAACACCGATCTATAAGATTCTCATCCCTTTCCCGTCAGGTGGTTGTGTAAGAGGAAACAGGGCCTTCTGAGTCTCCTGAGTCTCAAGAACTGGTTTTAGATCCTAGCTCTGTGGCCTAGTAGCTTTTTGATCTGGAAGAAATTACTTGGTGCTCAATATCATTTTCCTTCTTAGAGACCTGGCAAGGATGATAATGTAGTCCACAAACATTTATTGAGCACTAATTCTGTAGTAGGTACGAGAGATAAAGGTGATAACACACTGCCCATGTTCTCGGGGAGTTCTCAGTCAAGTAGGGAAATCAGCTGTGGAAACATAAAGCTTTCAGCTAATGTGGAAAACACATAGTGGGCAATGTATGGGATTGGGGAAGGGCTTTGGAGGAAATTGAGGTGAAGCTGCAGTTTGTGGAACGAGTAAGAGTTTAGCCAGACAAAGAATAGAGATAGTCATTTCAGGTGGAGGAAATAGTATATGCAAAGTTATGGAGTCATGAAGGTGCATGATGGATATGTGAAATAAGTAGTTTAACACTGACCAGAGTGGCTGGGGGCGAACCTGGAGTGGTCAGCAAGGCCTAGGCCACTGAGCTGTGATGCCACCGCCTGGGAGGAAGGTGAGCATTTAAAGTGGGAGGATGAGTACGTGATGCTGTTGTCAATCACCCTCATCTTGAGCGACTGCCCCTGCTTGATGTTCTAAATGTTGGGGCAGAGAAGGCAGATTGAAAGATGAATTTAGAGCTGACGTTTTCTGGTGCAGGAGCAGCAAGGGAATGGGCTTTTGTGGGTTGAGTAGCCAGTGGAAGGAAAGTATTGAGAGTACAGGCCAGTTTAGGTGGTATAGTGCTTAGCCATAGACCTGGCACTTGGGTGGTGTTTCTGAATTTGAGACAGCAAGGTGGGTAGTAGTATTCCCATTTAATAGTCTGTGAAGTTAAGTGAAAATGACTTGCCCTGGGTAAATAGCTTGTGAATGGCATAACTGAGACAGGACCCTGGGTTTAAGCTGCCTAGTTGATTGCCATTTCCACGATACCAGCTTGGGTGACTTTGGGTAAGCCATCTTACCTCTCTGAGCTTCCTCCAAGGGTCATTACAAAGAAAGTTGCAGACTAAATACCTTGTGTAATATGTGGCACCTACTAGGTAATCAATAAATGTTACTTCTCTTACGTAACTGTACCACGTTGTATGTGTTGAGACACTAGAGGGAGACTGAACAATGTGGGACTGGAGAATTTTAATCTGGACAAAGTGAACTTCAGTGGCCTTATGAAGAACCTACAAGACTGAGGTGGAACAAACTGTCGTGCACATATCAAATACCAAGATGCTGCCTTGGCTAATTACACATTGTCTTATTTTCCCTACTCCTGCCCTGTCTTTGGAGGGGGTGCTTTTGCAATCCCTGCCACCCTCAAGAGTCTGGACGTAGGGAGGAGAGATGTTTGTCTCCCCTCCTCCATCAGCCACTTAAATGGAAGGAGGGTTACAGAAACCTGCTTGCCCATTGTGATCTCCCTACCTAGACATCTAATAAAACATTTATTCTGGACCCTTAATGTGACTTGGGCAGCCCTTTTCTCCTGCACCCTCCTTACATGATGTGCGATGAGGTTCCTGTTTAATCTGCCCCACTTGGAAATGAGTGATGGCCTACCCCGCATATAATTTTCTCTTCATCTCAGCCATCCATTGATTTTTGGAGCAGGGAGAAACCATCTGCCATCTTGCCGCCACTACCGTTTAAAGTGACAGAGGTTCTCAGTGAGGCTACACATTGCCCCTGCTGCCGCGACGGGTGCCTTCCAACTGACACTAAGGACACTGCCAGAGGTGGAAGAAGCTTTTGTGCACTTTTTCAAATGGACTGTTAATCCTTTCTTCCATCAGGGGCCTTTGGACTTAACCCTGAAGTACTGCGTGAGAAGGAAGACGGAGTCAATTGACAAGAGGTTCTGTTTTGATATAGAAACTAATGAAAGGTAAGCTGTGCTGGTGTGGATTGGCTGTGTCCCCATGCGCCAGGTGCTGAGCCTGGGTAGGTCTTTTCCCCCGTCACCTCCTGTTCAGGAAAATGAGCACATCTATTCATGACATCGTCATCTGGGCTGTTCTGGTGGCCCTTCATGGGGATCTCTGTGACCTGGCCCAGAGCTGGTTCTCTCTGTGTAAGCTTCAGTCAGCTTTTCGTCACCTGTTCTAGATAAGAAAAGTCATTCCTAGGATTTAGTCTGCTATCAAATATACAAAAGGTCAGCATTTGATGATGTTACAAATGTAGCATATAGGAACGAGTGACCTGGAACACATTTTTAAAAGGAGATAGATGAGACAGAAGGTTGTAGTGGTACTGGGGAGTCTCCATCCCGCCCCACGACTTGGTGCAAACATCATACTGACTTTCCCTAGTTTGCAGATGTTTATGAAAGTGGACATAGTTTGATTATGAACTTCCTGATTTCAGCCAAGGCTTACACACTTTGAACTTGATTGCATTTTTTTTTCTCTCCAGTGCCTTCTTTTTTGTTTTCTGACCTGAGGAAATGTTATCAGAGGAATTATTGAACTTTTAAATTTTAAAATGAGAGCATTTGCAGTACTTTGGCTAAAGTCATGTTATGTAGGTGGGAGGTTGATCCAAAATTCAGTGAATGTGTTTCTATATTTTATTTCGGTCTGTTGTTTCTATGTATTAGGTACTGAGTAATAGAATAGAATTTTACAAAATGATCAGAGTCCTAGAAAATAACTTGAATGTTGAATGACAATATTATATGAGCAAAACTATCAGTGAGTGACTGCAATCATAAAGATTAGTCTAAGAGGTGAGGGCTTTTTAAATTTTCGGTCTGGGAATAAATAACTACTGGCCAGTTTCCCCATTTTAAATTTCTGTTTGTGAATCTATATGATTTTCTTTTGCTGTTAAAAATGGATGTTTCTAATCCAAGATGATTTTCCTTTCATGAACCTTTACTCAGCAGGGGTATCAAACTCATTTTCACTGGGGGCCACATCAGCCTCGTGGTTGCCTTCAAAGGGCCGAGTATAATTTTAGGACTGTGCAAATGTAACTACTCCTCAACAGTAAGTGAGAGCTGGGCGCTGCTGCCGGGTAGATACAAGGTGCTGGGCTGGATAGAACAAGGCGGAGGGCCCGCGGGCCTCGTGTTTGCCACCTGTGCTTTAGTGTCTCTGCCTTTGCAGCATGAAGGTGCTTACAAGAAATTAAAGTTTTCTGCCTTTACTTTCATTCTTACTACCTTTTCAACCTAAATTTGCAAGCTATTTGCAAACAGTATTCCTATAGAAGCAAAACAATTGCAGGTAATTCAGCTAGAAGCTGAGACCAATTTGTGTTCATGTATCATGTATCTAGTGCTGTGCATGGCTCATGGTAGAGAATACATTTGGTGTTCCTTTTTGAATCTATTTTTTTTCTACCCTGGAGTGCTGAGGATTTCTGAGTCTAGAACCTAGGAGTTAAAGTTTTGATGTGTCTGTGATTTTAGTTACCACCCATTGGGCACTTTAAAAATGTGCCCTCACTTAATCCTTGCCCTTCTTTTCCAGGCACTGACACTGAGACTCAAATACATTTAGCTGACTTGCCACATCAAGGTCATATAGCGGCAAGGCTGAGCTCAGACCTCGGTCTCTAGGTCTCCAAAGCCCATGTTCTTTTCAGTTGTATTCCATTGTCTATTATAAGCTAAATACATATACTGTGAAACAGGATCAACGTAACACTGAGCAGGTGCTGAGGCACCTCTGCACACGTGGCATTTTCTGAGGGCTATGACCTCTGCTTTCCTGGCGAGTCATTCTGATAGAAGGAACAGAGCCTCGCTTCCCCCAGGGCATCAGGCACCTGTACTCATTTGTCTTTTTTTTCTATTTCAGAAATACAGAATAACTTTATATTAGTGTTCCTACCAGTGTTTGAGGCCACAGGCTCATAACCCATCCAAGTTTGTATGGCAATAATAATAATAATAATAATAGCAGCACAACTGCTGATGTTTGCTGAATGCTTCCTGTGTGCCAAGCACTGTTCTCAGCCCTTTAAGTGATCATTTCCTTTAGTCTCACCTCAGACTCCTAAGGTAGGGGGTATTTTAATCCCAATTTTACAAAGAAAGACCGGGAGACGGAGAAGTTGAGCATCTCAGATTACACTGCTAGAAAGTGGTAGAGCCAGTATGTAAATCCAGGCATTCTTCTCTCCAAGCCCACACTCAGAATTAGTACATTCTCCTGCAAATACACTGTCTGTGCCTTTTTGTTCCATATGGGTGGCTGAGAACTCAGGGAGGGCACAGGATTTGTCTAAGGTCCTAATAGCAGATGCAGGACTAGAAGGCAGTGCTCTTTCTACTTTGTCATCCTGTTGTTAACAATATTGTTCTTTGAATTTGACTTTCTATAGCACTTAAGAATCTTCAAATCCTTAGTGAACAGTCACTTATTTATTCTTTCAGCTTCTCAGTAAGGCCCGACAAAGACACACATCAGCTTTTTGATTTCCCACATAGGGAAGCCAAGTTCCAGAATGGTTTTAATATCATATCTAGTCCTCAGTTTCTGCATTTCTGTCTGTTGTCCATTTGCTGGCTCACCTTCCTTCTGGCTTTGGTATTCAGCTGCATAGGTGCCTTTACAAAGATTCTTAGACTTTCTCTCCCCATAAGATATAGCTCAAAGGTTGTGTGTTTCTAAAAGAAAGGTAAACTTGAAAGACGTGCTAGGGTTGGGCAAGGAAATAGGAAGGCAGATGCCAAGAATGTAGTGGAAAAATGTAGTGTACAAAGCCAAGTTGTGGTTTTCAGTGGATTGTTGCTTAAAGATAATTTGGGGAGCTTTCTTTTTTTAAGGAGTAGTTCAATGAAGGAAGAGCTGGAAGGGCAGGTAGAACAGGAATCCCGTGATATCAGAACTGAAAAGGACCTCCAGCTTATCTGTTCCAGCAGCTTTATGGGTAATGAAAGAGGTCCAGAGAGGCCCAATGACTTTTTCAAGGTCTCTTATTATTATTGTTCTTATCATTTTACGACTCTGAGAGAGGCCTCATTTTATAGAAGTAGTAAGAACGGGCTTCTCATAAAGGCCCAGTGAGGCAGAGAGTGCAAGGAGGCTTCATGCTTGCAATAATATGGTTAGTCCCACATTTTCAGTTTGGTTTTGGAAGGTCTAAAAAGACAATACATAGTATACTAACTTGGGATATCTCTGGATATAGGTAGCCTGCAAGTACCATATTTCACCATGTATAATGCACACATTTTTGCCCACATTTTTGAAGGAAAAATAAAGATGTGCATTATACATGGGTAGTACTAATTCCATATCTGTAGAAATGTTTTTAATTATTTTACTAATATTTATGCGTTACAAGTGTAACTCTAGAAAGCAGTAATGGTATCCGTATGCAAAATAATGCCCTGGAATATGATAATCGGTTTTGTCTCTAAATATAAATAAATAATTGAATTAAAAAGTTAAAATGAAAGATTTTTCCCCCTGAAAATTTGGGCCAAAAACATGGTGCGCATTATATGTGGCAATATATAGTAAAATAGAATAAAATTGAGGTTGAGGCCTTAGAGTATAGTGGTTAAGAAAGAACATGGCTGTCAGGCCAGAGCTACTAAGTTCAAATCCTCATCCACTCTACTTACCTGCTATGGGAACTCAGGTGAGTAACCTCTCTGTTCCTCACTTACCCGTTCTATCAAATAGGATTCTTAAAGTCTATAGTATCTGCTTTATAGGCTTTCTAGGGAGATTAAATAAATTAATACCTATAAAGTACTTAGAACAGAACCTGGTACCTACTGGGCATTTAATAACTCTTAGTTGTTATTACTAGTCACGGGATTGCTTAACTAAGCCAGAAGGCCTTGTCCTTGTCCCTGGGGCCAAGCCTGTTGTTGAGTTCTTCCCACCTGGATATGCTCCGCAATATCCTTAGTGGTGGAAGGAGCAAAGCCATTTTCCTGAAGATGAATGTGTCCGTGACCAGCATGCTCAGCCTTAGAGCCCAGCCCCAATGGCTGGCTTCCGAGAGAGGCAGGGGGATCCTCAGTTGGGCTCCAGCAGTATAGGACCAGTTTAAGTGTACATTATAGTAAGGCATCTTGGCATCTGCCTTCCTAGTTCCATGCCCAACCCTAGCATGAAGCCGCCAAGATACCGCCTCCCCCCGGGTTCCCAAAGTTACTATTCTGTAAGTGTTCTGTTGTTTTTCTGAGTAAAAGAGATTTTGAAAAATTGGAGTTTCTGTATGCCTGTGCCTACTCAGTGAGGGACCTGAGATCACAAGACTCTATTCTCTCAGGTGAGTTTTCTGCTTTAAGCTTCTTGTTTTTTCCCCCCTAGGCCAGGAACCATCACGCTGCAAGCCCTTTCAGAAGCTAACAGAAGGCTGTGGATGGAGGCCATGGACGGGAAAGAGCCTGTAAGTTACCTCACACTGGGAATGCTCTGCAGCATAGCCTGGTGTATGAGTGCCCTCTAGTGGTATAAGTGGGCTTAGCACAGTTAAAGGATGTAGTGGTTAAAGGGTAACAACAGCAACATCTGGCTCACAATTGTTAGAGCTAGAAACAATTTTATTGATTCACCATCTCTTGTTTAACAAGTAAGGCAACTTGAGTTCCAGACAGGGTGAAGCCTTCTCTAGGAGCAGCGTCACAGAAGACATGGAAGCTGGACCTAGAATCCAGAGCTCGGAGCATCTTTCTCCAGTTTCAGATTATGCAGCTGTGCCTACAAGACCTCCTTAAGGAAAACTAAGCCTCTTCTCAGTTTATGCAATTAATATGTGTTCATACAGGAGGACTCAAAATAATTGGCATGGCTGTGAACAAACATTTTTAAAGATTTTATGCAAAATCGTTTTGCTGCCCCTTCGTCCGCCCTCAAGTCAGCTTATTATCTTTGTACTAGTGAAGGGGATGACTTTGCTATCCTGGACCCAAAGATGTACCACTCCATTTAGGAGGCTGTTGCATAGGAGGACAGGCAATACTTTAAAAGTGTTTGTGATTATCCTATAAAGACAAATGTGAACAGTCAGAAACCATTGAAAACCATTCCCTTTCTTCAGAGTCTTCCCAGTAGCTTTTGCCTAGTGGCGTATGAAATAATATCAGCTTCATAGTGTTGGAATCCCTGAGACCTAGATTTGGATCCTGGTCCTGCCAGTCAGTGGCTGTGTGACCTTGAGTGAGTTATTTCATCTCTCTGAGGCTCGGTTTCCTTCTCTGCAGTAAAATGGCTTTAATAATCTCTGTTCTACCTACCTCACAGGGTTGCTTTGCAAATCAAATGAAAGCCAGCCTGTCAACCATAATGTGATGTATTAGTTTTAGGTGCTTCTAACAAGTCTGAAGCATGAGTGCAAAGCTGCTGAGATTCAGCAGTATTTAGATACACTCTACTCTCCTTGCTTTATTCAAGGCCAAAACTTGCTAGGAAGGGAAATACATTCTAGGTTTTTCTTTGTGTGTGTCCTTGGTGCCATGGAATGCAAAGAGGAAATGCAAAAATCCCAGATTGCATTTATAGCCACCAAGAAGGTAGTTTTAAATGACAAATGATGTTGTGAGGACTGCCGTCCACAAAAAAGGTGATCCTGGATCTGTCCCCCCTCCCTCTCTTCCCGGAGATCTGAAGCTTAACTATTACATGTCTTTGATGTTTCTCTGGGTGGGTGCTAGGAGGCTTAGCAAGGCATTTGACTCTTGAATCCCCTCTCCTGAATTTGCTCTCCCTTTAGGATTTAAAGATTGAAAGGTGCCGAAGGCTTTGTGTGCAGGAGGATGTCAGAACATGCGCCCACTGAATGTGGATCCTTACCAACTTGATTATGGCAGACTTACCACAAATATCTTATTTATTGAAGTGGCAGTAAGGGCTGGCCAGCATGGAAACCTCTCCCACTAAAATACTCACAGGTTTACACACATATGCAAACACGTTTCTTTTAGAAGGAGAGCTTGTTAAAGCAGGCTCTAACAGATGGCGTATTGAGGGCTTATTTCTTGCAGCCTCAGACTGCTAATGTCATTGCTCCTTTACTTTAACACCCCAATCTATTCATCTTACACACGTTATGCGTGCCCTCGCTTATAAAGTGTTGAAGAAGATCGGGACTTGATGGAACATGTACTCTGACCCTGATCATCTTAGAGATAGGAATTTTGAAGTCTAGGAAATGAAAATAACAAGCCCTGGATTTTATAATGAGGTTGAGGCAGAACCGGGACTAGATTTGAAGAGCCAAGGATCTGGTCTTTGGTCTCTCCATAGCTATCACAATGTGGACTTCAAGATGATGCAGAGAAATCTTGGTCAGTGCATGGATCTCTTTCAGATGGACAATTGCCATTCCACAGAGAAACAGTTATTAACTAGCCTTTGGGATATGGGAGGTTGGTTTGGAACACATAAATTTTACCATTAATGCCCATTACCCAGGTATGCATGAAAAATCCACTTTCTTTCTGTCATACTCTCTTGCTCCATTGGAAAAACTCTCTGAGCTTTCCCTAAGTAAATATCTAATAGGGCTATAACTTCAGTGGTAGCAAGCAGTTTGAAATCCATTGTAATCTTCAGGGATTGTTATTTCAGCTGTTTCTTAGGGACCTAGGCAGAGATGATTCTATTGAGCCCACTTTTCCTTCTTGTTAAAGCCTTTGAGTCATTAATGGTTTTGATTTAACATTATCTGTTTCTCTTCTTTGGTAGATCTACCACAGCCCCATAACGAAACAGGAAGAAAGTGAGTCAAATTTCTAATTTACTGACATTAGAAACTGCCAGTTGTCTTAATCATAGTGAATGCCATCATTGATGATATGTGATATTGATGCAAGTGTGTTTACGCACGCCACAGTGTGGAGTGAAACTCACATTTCCGTATTTTTTGCACCATGAGATGCACCTAGGTTTTAGAGGAGGAAAATAGGGGAAAATTTTTTGAAGCCAAAAAATGTAAAATATTTAATAACATAAATAACATATTTCACCAATGTAGAGGTAAACAGAACTGAACAGCAGCATTAACAACCATTATTCCTCCCAAATTGGAGGGGGGTGCATCTTATAGTCCGAAAAATACGGTATTTTTTTAAAATGCATCTATTGATTGAACTAAGGAAGTCTCTTTATTTTAGCTTCTGGTGGGAGTAGCTAGACTAATAAAGAGAAACACATTATATCCTTCTTGTTCTTCACACATGATAGAAGTTATGTGCATTTCCAGCCTAACACTTCACATTTGATGTTGCTCGTGCCTAAAGCAGAAACAATGCATAGGGCTAACTAAAAGCACTCCGTGTTACGTAGAGTAAAACCCTTCCCCCGACCCAAGCAAAGGACCTTTTCATTTAACAGTGGTTAGACGTGACCAAGCAAACCCCTCGTTCTCTGACTGCAGTCTCTTTGAATGCTTGGTTGGTGAAGCTCATTGCAGCAGGATCTAACTCTGCTTTCCTTTGCTTGAAACAGTGGAGCTGAATGAAGTGGGCTTCAAGTTCGTTAGAAAGTGCATCAATGTCATTGAGACCACAGGTAAGATAGTGAACCATCACCTTGGCGGTGTTTGAATCCACCACTCTGAAGTTTTCCTGGGGCAATTTCTCGAAAGTACCAATAATGTCATCTATTGGTCAGAATCCATTTCAGGAATAGATACTGTTTATAAACCTTGACCATCAGGCACAATTGTATAATTTTAGTGATGCCCAAGCATATTTGGATAATTTCTGGCTTCCTGCTTTGAAAGAGAAAGAGCTTCAAGTGGCTTATAAAATATTCTTAAATACTATCTGGCACACCTCAACTAGTATTATGATGGTAGTCCCTAAATAAGTAAGAGTTTAGTTTCTGCCACAATGCACATGGGTTCAAAATTTGCAGAGGGCAAAGCTAAACTCAAACAAATGTGGAGTAAGCATTTTTCCAGGTTGATGATACTCTCTAGTTTCTCTCCGACAATATGTAGAATAGGGGCCAGTGTACTGTATGAGCAGTGTCCTTTTTTCTTTTGAAATGTTGCCTCAGTCTTCTCCATGCACAGAAATGGCCGTTTGTTTGACATCTGCCATACTCCAGCCTTTTCTTCTTTTATATCACTGCTCAGGGACATCTCAAAGGTTGATATTGCTGCATTTTCAATTAGATCCCAGCTCCTTTCCAAGATGGCAGCACCATTCTCCGTCTGCTACCCACCTGAGCCTTTTCTGCTATTTACTATAGAGTGTGTCACTTCTGTTAGATTAATGAGGGCTTGGTACAATCCAAATGAAAGTATGAAGAGAACAATCTGGAGAGATGCTTCAGGACTGCTCCCTTCTGTCAGGGGAGGGCTGGAGAGCTTGGAGAGCATAGCCAGAACCTTTCCTGTTTGAATTCAGTCCACTGTGTGAGCACCTACTTTCTGAAATTCCCTGAGGTACCTGAAAACTGTATAGCTATATAAGCAAACTTGACTTGATTTTCTTTTCCTAGGGATCAAGACAGAGGGATTGTACCGTACCGTGGGCAGCAATATTCAGGTTCAGAAGCTGCTGAATGCCTTTTTTGGTAATGATTTTATTTTCATAATTCTTGTTTGGAGTTGGTTTATGTATTAGGAGGCAACTTCAGTGCCTCCAATGAGCCCTCAACTCAGTCTGTTATCTATTGCCCAGTTCCAACTGGGTGCTTATAGCTCTGCGTACTGTTTGGACATCAGCTTCTCACTGCCCTTTGATTTCTAAAAAGTAGTAGTATGTTGTTTAGTCCCGACATATTTGTGTTTTATTCCAGCTTTCCTCTTGTATTTGATCTCTAATCTCATACCGGTGTGGTCAGAAAAGATGTTTGATATGATTTCAGTCTCCTAAAATTTATTCAGACTTGTTTTCCAGCCTAGCATGTAATCTGTCCTGGAGACTGTCCCACGTGCACTTGAAAAGAATGTGTATCTGCTGTTTTGGGAAGGAATGTTCTGTATATGAGGGGGGACCCAAAAACTCCTCAAATTTATTTATAAAAAATTGTGTATTTATTCTTACATGTTTAAACTTCAGTCACCTTCAAAGTACTCTCCTTTTGATGCAATACACCTATCAAGATGTTTTTTCCACTGCTCTAAACAGTTTTTGAATTCATTGATTTGGATGCCTTTTAGTGTTTCTGCTGTTTTTTGTTTCGCTTGTTCCCCATCTGCGAAATGTTCCTCTTTGAGGACTCTTTTCATCCAAGGAAACAAAAAGAAGTCACTGAGGTTGAGATTGGGTAAATAAGGAGGGTGGGGCATGGTGGCTATGTCGTTTTTGGTCAAAAATGAACACTCAGTGAGGTGTGGGCAGGTGCACTCGTAAATCACCCATCATGAAATGGACAAATGCACTGAAAGATTGTTCAACCAAAATTCACTGTAGACAAACGCAGCCTCTCACAACAACATCAGCTGGTGTACTGATACAGATGGGTTTCTAGAATACTAGCGGGGAAAGCCTGAACTACAAGGGGCCTGCCCTTAGAAGATAATTCTGGTGTTTTTTGGGTCCCCTTCGTACATCTATTAATTCCACCTGATCTAATGTGCCTTTTAAGGCCAATGTTTCCTTGATAATTTTCTGCCTGGATGATGTGTATCCACTGATGTAAATGGGGTGTTAAACTCCCCTATTGTTATACTGTCCATCTCTTTTTTATACATACTAATATTTGCTTCATGTATTTATGTGCTCCTATGTTAGGTGCATAGATGCTTACAAGTGTTATTGTATTCCCTTGTAGAATTGATTCATTTATCATCATGGGGTACCTTTGATTATTTCTTGTACAGTGTTAGTTTTAAAGTCTGTTTTGTAAGATATAAATATTGCTACCCCGGCTTTTCTTTTGTTTCCATTTGCATGGAATATATGTTTCTATGCCTTCACATACAGTCTATGTCTTTAGATCTGAAGTGAGTCTCTTGTAGGCAGAACATGTATAGCTCTTGCTTTTTAAAAATCCATTCAGACATCCTGTGTCTTGGGATTTAATTATTTAGTCCATTTACCTTCAAAGTAATTATTGATAAGTATATATTTATTACCATTTTGTTAATAATTTTCTGGTTGTTTTTACAGTTCTAGTTTACTTTCTTCTTTTTCTTTCTTAACTGTGGGATTTGTTGACTTTTTAGTATTATGCTTGGATTCTGTTCTCTTCATTTTTGTGTATCTATTACGGGTGTTTGGTTTCTGGGTATCATGAGATTCATATATAGTAACCTATGTAGACAGCAGTTTATTCTAAGTTGATTGTCTGTTAGGTCCAACCACATTCTGAAACACTACATTGTTACTGCTGCTGCATGTTTTATAGTTTTGATGTCATATTTTACATCTTCTTGTGTGTGGGTCTTTTCAGTAATTATTGTAAATATAGGTGAGTTTTACTAATTTTGTCTTTTACTTTTCACATGAGATTTATAAGTGATTGATCCACTACCTTTCATGTATGTTGAAGTTTACCAGTGAGACATTCTCTGACATGAATTTTTCATTTATCATTTTGGCCTTTTCTTCTCTTTAAAAAATATTTTATTTATTTATTTATTTTTAGAGAGAGGGGAAGAGAGGGAGAGAAACATTGATGTGAGAGACAAACATCGACCGGTTGCCTCCCACACACCCCCAACCGGGGACCTGGCCACAGCCCAGGCATGTGCCCTGACTGGGAATTGAACTGGTGACCTTTCAGTTTTCAGGCCGTCACTCAACCCACTGAGCCACACCAGCCAAGCTGGCCTTTTCTTTTCTGCTTAAGTAAATCCCTTTAACATTTGTTATAATGCCAGTGTAGTGGTGCTGAACTCTTTCAGCTTTTACTTGTCTCAGAAACTCTATCTTTCAGTCAATTCTGAATGACAGCCTTCCCAGATATAGTAGTCTTGCATGTAGGTACCCCCACCCTTTATCAGTTTGCATATATTGTGCTATCTATCCTCTCTGGCCTACAAAGTTTCTGCTGAAAAATCAGTTATTAATCTTATGGGAGTTCCTTTGTGTATAACTGGTTGCTTTACTCTTGCTGCTGTTAAGGTTCTCTTTATAACTTTAACTTTTTCTTTCACTTAATTGAATTCATTGGGGTGACACTGGTTAATAAAATTATACAGGTTTCAGGTGTACAATTTTACAACACATCATCTGTATATTATATTGTGTGTTCACCACCCCAAGTCAAGTCTCCGTCCATCACCATTTATCCCCCTTTACCCTCTTCTGCTTCCCCCCAGCCCCTTTTCCTCTGGTCATCACCATACAGCTATCTGCGTCTATGAGTTTTTGCTTAATCTCTTCACCTTTTTCACTCACCCCACAACCGATCTCCCCTCTGGCAGCTGTCAGTCTGTTCTCTGTATCTATGACTGTGTTTCTGTTTTGCTTGTTAGTTCAGTTTGTTCATTAGATTCCACATATAAGTGAGATCAGATGGTATTTGTCTTTCTCTGACTGGCTTATTTCACTTAGCATAGTAATCTCCATATCCATCCATGCTGTCTCAAAGGATAAGATTTCCTTCTTTTTAATGACTGAGTAGTATTCCATTGTATAAATGTACACAGCTTTTTTATCCACTCATTCACTGATGGACACTTGGTATATCTTTAACTTTTGACACTTTAATGATGATGTGTTTTGGTGTGAGTCTTTTTGGGTTTATTTTATTTGGGAATTTATGTGTTTCCTGAACTGGCATATCTCCTTGACTACGTTACAGAAGTTTTCAGCTTTTATTTCTTCAATAAGTTTTCTGTTCCTTCCTCTCCTCCTTCTGGGATCCCTATAATGTGCATTTAGTGAACTCGATGTCCCAGAGGTCCCATAAACTAACCCCACTTTAAAATGTTCTTTGTTTGCTGTTGCAATGAGTGGTTTCCACTACTCTTTCTCCCAGTTCACGGAATATTCTTTTTGCATCATCCAGTCTGCTCTTAATTCCCTTTAGTATAATTTTCATTGTAGTTTTTCTATTCTTCAGTCTCATTTGGTCCTTTTTTATATTTTCTATGTTTGTGTTGAAGTTCTCACTGTGTTCATTTATTTTTCTTTGGTGAATTTGGGGAACATCGTGATAATCATTACTTTGAACTCTTCATCTGGTAGGCAGTTTATCTCTGTTTAGTTATTTTTCTGAGGATTTGTCATGAACTTTCATTTGGATCATATTTCTTTATCTCCTCATTTTGCCTAGCTTCATGTATTTCTGTATATGATGGAGATTAGTTATGTCTGCCAGTCTCGAAAGAGTGGCCTGATGTGGAAGGCGTCCTGTGGGGCCCGGTGGCAGAGCCTCCCCTGCTCATGAGCTCTGGGTGCTCCAGCGGTTTTTCCATTGTGTATGTTGTGTACACTCAGCTGCTTTGGCTTGGTGCAATTTTTGGGGCATGCTGGTGGGAAGGATTTCGCTCCAGGCCCATAAGCTGTGAAATTCAGCGTTGACACTTACCAATGTGCTGGTGGGCAGGGCTGGTTCCTGGCCCGGCTGCCTGTGAGGCCTGCTGTGGCTGTTGTAGGTGCACTGTTGGGGAGGGTTGGCCTCTGGCCCGGTTGTCTGCAAGGCCCAGCTACAACTGCTGCCCGTGTTCTGATAGATGGGGCTGTCCCGCACCCTGGCTGCCTGTGTGGCCTGGCTGTGGTTGCTGTGGGAACACTTGCGTGCAGGTCAGAACCCTGGTGTTGCTTGCTTGCTGCTAGGTTTTACCATGACTGCTTCTGGCACACTTATGTGAACAGCCGGCCTTTGTTGCTGCTGCCTGGAAGGCTTGGCGTTGGCTGCTGATGGTGCAGTGGTGTCTGGGGGCTTACTCCCGAGTTAGCAGCTACTTTTGAGGGGTGCTCATACCAGCTGAGACCGCCTTCCTGGTGCAGGGGCGCTGGTGCTATCTGAGCCTGTTCCTCCACTGTGAATGGGTGAGAGGCGTTTTTGAGGGACATCGGTGCCTACTGAATCTGCACGCTGGGTGTAGGGCTAGAAATGCTTTGTGTGGGTCCTGGTGTAGGTTGAGGCTGCTTGGTTT
>CM052552.1:29178326-29198282 GCA_028533065.1 Trachops cirrhosus
ATGCCAGCCATCCCCACTTCCCCTCTTGATCCTGCCTCCCTTTGGTTTTGTCCATGTGTCCTTTATACATGTTTCTGAAAACCGTTCCCCGCTCCTTCCCCCCATTATCCCCTCCCACCTCCCCTCTGGGTACTGTCAGTTTGTTCTTAATTTCAATGTCTCTGGTTGAAGGAGGCTTTAAAAGAATGGTGCCCATCAGCACTTCCTTCCCCAGAGAAAGTATGTGCTTCTCCAGCACTTGCCCTATGATTAGTCAACATTATGTCCTTCGCATATAACCCAGGCAATTTTCAGACTGGTGCCTCTGTGCTCGGCCTCACTGGGAGTTAGTTTGTGCATGAGCTCTTCAGGAGGTGGAGCCTTGCTTTCCTACAGCCCTTCACCTCTCCTGAACGTAAGCTCCACTGTTTTTTATAGCCGGATGTTACAGGTTGTTGGGCTGGGGAGCCTATGTAGGGCTCAGATCCCTCACGCCTCAGGAAGAATCTCTGCTGTCGTGATAGCCCTACTGCTTGTGGGTCTTTGCACAGTCAGTGTGGGTCCTCATTAGACTGTGACTTTGCCCCCCTTCTCCATCTGGATGTGGCCTGTTCTTTACGTTCTTAGTTGCAGAATATCTGTTCTGCTAGTCTTCAAGTAGTTCTCAGTGATAGTTCTATATGTAGTTGTAGTTTTGCTGTGTTGTGGAAGGAGGTGAGCTCAGGATGTTCCAATCCTCCATCTTGACCCTGATTTCCTGTCTGTCCTTTCCCTTGATCAAGGAAAGAACACACATTCTTTATTCTTTAAGCAATGTCATTTGGTCACCATTTGTTCATTAAGGAGCAGGTGAAGCATCTGTTTGACACTTGGTATTTGGGCAACCAGTTGTGAGGTTTTCTAGGTGTTGAACTCATAGAGCCCTGAGCGGCACGCAAGCAGCAACTGCATGCATGAATATTGCCCATACATGATCTGTTGTGTTGATTTTTTTTTGGAAGTTTTAATCAAATTGTCTAGTTTGAGCTTGCAGGGCTTTGGGAAGTTGGCAGCTTTAGTGTTTAGTGATGCCAAGACAGAAGGCTAGGAAAAATTGGAAATGTTAATTTGGAGAGTTGGAGCCAGATCCTGAAGGAAACTAGAATAATTGAGAATTTGGTAGATACTCACAAAATGGAATTTACCAAGAGCGAAAAAGGAGCTCAAAGGCAACGAAAGGAACTAGAATGTAATGATCCTTAAAGGTGTGATATATAGTTTTTCATTGAAACCTAAAGATCTCTCATGAAGGGTCATCCCTCCTTTGGCTCTTTTTTACAAAGCCTGGTCTCAGATTTGATCTGATTATTTAAAAAAATGCAGCAAGAATGGTAATTGACTACACAGGCATCTTTATGTATACTTTGCTGGAACATTCCATAAGGAATTTCAAATTATGAGGATATCCCATTTTCCCAGCTACATTTATTCAAAAGACTGTCCTTTCTCCATTGAATGGTCCTGCTACCCTTGTCAAAAATCATTTCAACTTATATGGGGGGATTTATTTCTGGTATCTCTATTTTGTCTATTAGTCTGTGTCTTTTTATGCCAGTACTATACTTTTCCCCCCACAGTTACAATTTTTTAAAATGTTGTGATGAGAACTTTTAAGATCTACTCTCTTAGTACCACACTATTTTGATTACAGTAGCTTTGTCAAAGACAAACCAATTAAGGGGATGATTTTATTCAGACTGTTGGAACAGGGAGAACCTTTATAAATAAGATGCATCTCATAGGAGAGGAATGAAATTTGGGATTTTATGGAAGCAGATAAAAAGGCAGTTCTCATGAATTTTATATGAGTCATATGAAAGGATGGAGATGTGCCTTGTAAGTGAGGGCAGGGGGTCCACTGACATGAGTTTTTTCTTGGGAGCAAGAAGATGGGGAAAATTCTAGACCATCCCTGTTTCCTTAGAGCACAGGGTTCAGGTAAAGTTCACGATTGTCATATAGTTAAGTAAACTCCTTTTCTTGCCAAAATTTTGGGTAAAATATTATCTTGGATTTTGAACAGAAAATAATTAGGTTGTTTTTCTACTCAGATATTTAAAGAAGAAAAACCTGCTTTGGCTTAATACTTACAGTTCTTTTGTAATCATGCTACACTTTATTTTTTCCAGCCAAATAAGTTAAACCTATAACCAAATGTGAACTCAGATTACTCTCTGCCTTCCAAATACTTGGTATGTGACTCAGAAGACATTTTTTATATACTCAGGGAACATAATTATTAGGTTTACAGTGCAAAGTTTATTCCTAAATCTTTCTCCATTTTTATTGGTGAAACAGTCTCACAAATAGTAATGTTTGTATCCGTACTGTGCAAGATAAGATTTCTAATTTTTTTCCACACAATTCTGAATATTTTAACAGTTTCTTTTTAAAAAGATTTGATTGATTTACTTTTAGAGAGAGGGGAAGAGAGGGAGAGAAACATCAATGTGTGGTTGACTCTCGCACACCCCCTACTGGGGACCTGGCCCAAAACCCAGGCATGTGCCCCAACTGGGAATCAAACTGTTGACCCTTTGGTTCACAGGCTGGCACTCAATCCACTGAGCCACACCAGCCAGGACTTTTAACAGTTTCCTGAGGTATTACATGAACCATTCCTAGCAACACTGACCTTACATTTTTATAATCCAAAATATTAAAGTTCTATTTTTTCCTATTTTTGAATCACTGAAACTACTTTCTTGCTCTCAAAAGTAGCTGACTCATTTTTCTATTAAAAACATACTTTCTAACAGGTGTGAAGTGATATCTCCTTGTGGTTTTAATTTGCATCTCTGTGATGATTAGTGATGTTGAGCATCTTTTTGTATGTCTATTGACCATCTGTGTGTCCTCTTTGGATAAGTTTCTATTCAGGTCCTCTGCCCACTTTTTAATTGGATTATTTGTTATATTGGTATGGAGTTGTCTGAGTTCTTTATAAATTTTGGATGTTAACCCCTTATCAGATAATATCATTAGTGAATATCTACTCCCAATCAGTAGGTTGTCTTTTCTTTTTGTTGATGGTTTCATTTACTGTGAAAAATCTTTTTAGTTTGATGTAGACCCATTTGCTTATTTTTTCTTTTGTTTTCCTTGTCTGAGGAGATATGTCAGAAAAAAATATCACTGAGAAAATTGTCAGAGCCCTGGCTGGTGGGGCTCAGTTGTTGGTTGGAGCATTGTCACATAGATCGAAGGGTTGCAAGTTCAATTTCCAGTCAGGGGACATATCCAGGATGTGGGTTTGATCCCCGGTCAGTGTGCATACAAGAAGGCAACCAATCTCTGTTTCTCTCTTACATTGATGTTTTTCTCTCTCTCTTTCTCTCTTTGTCTCTGTCTCTGTCTCTGTGTCTGTCTTCCTTCCTTTCTCTCTGAAAGCAGTGGGAAAATGTCCTCTGGTGAGGATTAAATAAAACAAACATTTTACTACCTAGTCAAAATGGCCATCATCAATAAATCAACACAGAACAAGTGCTGGTGTGGATGTGAAGAAAGGGGAACCCTAGTGCACTGTTGGTGGGAATGCAAATTGGTGCAGCCACTGTGGAAAACAGTACAGAGTTTCCTCAAAAAATTAAAAATGGAACTGCTGTATAATACTGCTGTATTCCCAGTGATTCCACTTCTGGGAATATATCTGAAGAAACCCAAAATGCCAATTTGCAAAAATATATGCACCTTATGGTCACTGTAGCATTATTTACAATAGCCAAGATATGGAAGCAACCCAAATGCCCATCAATAGATGAATAAATGAAAAAACCATAGTGCATATATACAATGGCATATTACTTGGCCAAGAAAAAGAATGAAATCTTACCATTTGCAACAGCATGGATGGACCTAGAGGGCATTATGTAACATGAAATAAGTCAGTCAGGATAAGGCAAATACCATATGATTTTACTTGTACGTGGAATCTAAAGGACAAAGTAAATGAACAAAAAAATAGAAGCAGACTCATACATAGAAATAGTGAGAGGACTGGTGGTTGCCAGAGGAGAGGGAGGTTGTGGTACTGGATGAAAAACTTAAAGATTAATAAATTCAAATTGGCCCTGGTCAGTGTGATCAGTTAGTTGGAATATCATCCTGTAAACTAAAAGGTCGCTGGTTTGATTCCCATCAGGGCACATGCCTAGGTTTTGAGTTGGGTCCCTGGTTGGGGTGTGTGCAAGAGGCAGCTGATTGATGTTCCTCTCTCACATCAGTGGTTCTCTCCCTCTCTTTTATTGTCCCTTCCCGTCTCTAAAATCAATAAGCATGTCCTCAGGTGAGGCTAAAAAAAGAAGTACAAATTGGGGTTGTTACAAAATAGTCAGGGGGATATAAAGTACAGCATAGGAAATATAGTCATCAATATTGTAATAAACATGTATGGTGTCAGGTGGGTACTTGAAACATTGGAGAGGATCACTTTGTAAAGCATATGGCTGTCTAACCACTGTGCTGTATACCTACAACTAATATAAAATAATATTGACTGTAAACTGTAATTGAAAAGTAATGCTAAGTCACATAAGCCAGTCAGAGAGACAAGTACTGTGTGATTTCACTTACATGTGGAATCTAATGAATAAAATAAACTGACAAACAAAATAAAAACAACCATGGATACATGGGTTACACTGACAGCTTGTGGGGGGTATTGGGTTCTGGATGAAAGAAGATGAAAGGATTAAGCAAAAAAGAGACATTATATATAAAACGCATAGACACAGATGACAGTGTGTTGATAGCCAGAGGGAATGGGGGTCTGGGGAGGGGGCGATGGGCAAAGGGGAGGAAATGGGGACAGAAGGAGACCGCTTGGGGCGATGGGCACAGGATGTCGTGTACAGATGGTGTTTTGTTGAGTGTACACTTGAAACCTGTATGGATTTGTGAACCAATGTCACCCCAATAAATTCAATAAGAAAGGAATTTCTATTGCTTCTATTTTTAACATTTTCTATTTGAGGAGTCATTGTCTTCATACCCTTCTTTACATAAATATCACTTTATTGTTGCAACGTTCCTAGACCATTGTAACTAATAGAGTGCCTCTTTTTTCATGTTCCCTCACATTTTTTATATTTTTACCCTTTTATATATTATGTGTGATATATTTTATTTGTTTATACTCTCTTTCACATCATTGACACTTAAGCTCCACACTGGTAGGAATTTTATGTGTATTGTGTGTTACGGTATCCCTAGTATGTAGAACAATGCCTTGCACACAGTAGACTTTCTTCCTCCCCTGAGGACATGCTTATCGACTTTTTAGAGAGAAGAGAAGGGAGGGAGACAAACATTGATTTGAGAGAGAAACATCCATTGGTGTCCTCTCCTATGCCCCCAAATGGGGACTGAAACCGCAACCCAGGCATGTGTCCTGACTGGGAATCAAACTTGTGACCTTTTGGTTTATAGGACGATGCTCCAATGAACTGAGACACAGCAGCCAGGGCCACATAGTCGACTTAATGTGTTTTGAGTTAATGAATGGGTCATGCTGTGATAGTTTTATCTCTCTCTACAGGAGCACTGTCCAACAGAATTTTCTGAAATGGTACAAATGTTCTCTGTGTGATTTGTCCAATGTGGTGGCTACTAGATATACATCTGGCCATTGTGGATTTGAAATGTGGCTAGTGCAACTGTAGAACTCTGTTTTAAATTTAAGTTAATTTAAATTTAGATTAAAGTAGCCAAATGTGGCTATGGCTACTTGATAGCACAGTTCCAGAGAGTCATATGCCTTGCCATTAGGTTGCTATCTTTTTATAGCTTACTTTTTTTACTTTCTATTTGTGTTCAGCATTCCTGGCATTGTTATCATTTATACTACATACTGTGTGTGCTCTGAGCTTCTGGAGTCCTTGCAGATAGCCTTTGGTTATAATTGCTGTCAATAAAGAAGGGCAGGAGTTCTGGACAATTGTCAAGAAATGAGATTAAGTCCTGAGTTCTACTTGATTTTGGAAACAAGCATTCAATTTTCTCTTCACTGCCTCTTTCATATGAGATACTTGTGTAAAGTAGATACTTTTGTATATTCATTCAGCACAATACTTTCTGCAATTAAATGGGATGAAGTACTGATACATATAACATGGATAAACCTTGGAAACCTCATATTAATAGAAGAAGGTAATAAAAGACCATATGTTGTAGAATTGCATTTATGCAAAATTTCTCTAATAGACCAATGTAGAGAGAGGGGAAGTAGATTAGTGGTTGCCTAGTGTGGCGGGCAGTGGGGAAGAAGAGAACAGAGAGTGACTGCTAAAGGATGTGGATTTTCATTTTGGAATTTAGAAAATGTTCTACAATTCATAGTGGTGATGGTTGCCCAACTTGCTGAATGTATGAAAAGCCGCTGAATTATACAGTTAAATATTTATGGATGTGTGCAAACCTGTGTTTGTGTGTCTATGGTTTGTTGACCTCTTTCCTTAGGAATTCTAATATTTAGTAGAACTAAGGTGGAAATCTTCATTTTAAACAAGCAACCAAGGTGAATCTGATGCAGGGAGCAAAAAGGTTATTGTTTGAGAAACACTGCCTTGGGCAATGTCATATTTCCTATTTTACTTCCTTTAAGAATTTTGTGATAAGAAAAAGAAATTTGGGCCTGAGCTGGTGTAGCTCAATGGATTCAACGCCAGCCTGTGAACCAAAGGGTGGCTGGTTCGACTCCCAGTCAGAGCACATACCTGGGTTGCGGCCAGGTCTCCACTGGGGGGCATGTGAGAGGCAACCACACATTGATGTTTCCCTCTCTCCCTCCCTTCCCCCCTTCTAAAAATAAATAAATAAAACTTTAAAAAAAATAAAAGAAAGATGGAAAGAAATTTGTGATAAAGTAGGAAAATGCATATTTTAACCATAGTATACACCAATATCCTGGCCTCTGTTATCTCATGGTTATATTTGGAACTAAACTTTTCAGAAATGGGTGATGCGGGCACATGTTCTCTGTATATGCTAGGCCATCACTCAACTTTGGGCAGATAATAACAATTGCTGTATGTTACTCAGAAGGCTTTATCTTCTCAGTTGAAATCTCTTCTAATTATTTCTATTTTTCTATCAAAATAAAATGATTTGCCACAGTATACCCTCTGCAATAGGTTTCAAAGAACTGGTAAAATATTTTTCTACATTTTCCTAGTCTTCCTATTTTGTGGCGTTCATCTCAGAAGGTGGCTTGAGTTTTCCCGTAGAATATCAGAAGCACTGCCTACAGAGGGCAGTGTGTGTCCGTAAGTGGTGGGCAGCTGTTGTCTAAATGATCTGCACAGTTTGTTAAATGTACTGCGACTTAAGATTCAGAGTCTCAGAAGGTGGAGCTTGAGAATCTGGGTGAATATAATGCATACTGATATTTGTGAACCACTGATTTAGGTGGTGATCTTTGTTTGAATTTTCTAATACACAGCTTAAGAAGAGTTTTCAAATTTCATCTCATTCTTTTATTGTGCAGTATATTTGCTTTTCCTTCGAATGGTAGAATTTAGCTGCCTCACTTGAAATTATTGTTTTTCTTTTAAATTGACTTGATCTTGCCATTTTAATAAAACTGTACGCATGCTTCAGATAATTTCCATCCAACCGCAACCCAGATTTCCACACTGATTAACGTGGGCAGTATGGAATTCATCTTGTTCTGTGGAAAAATACTGTTCTGTGTGTGTGCATTATTGTGGCTGCTAAGTTTCTACACATTTTTTAAAAAATTAATATGTATTTGACATAAAATATTATATTACTTTCAGGGTTACAGTATAGTGACCTGACATCTATATATCTTACGAAAATATCACCATAAGATTTTTAATAACCTGTCACCTTAAAAAGCTGTGGTATTATGATATTATTGATTATATCTCTATGCTGTATATTACATCCCCTGGGCTTATTTATTTTATAACCAGAAGTTTGTATTTTTCCCTTTGTCTCCCCACTCCCCTCCCCTCTGGCAACCATAGGTTTGCTCTCTGTATCTATGAGTCTGTTTCTGTTTTGTTCTGCTTGACATTTGTTTTCTCCTTCCGATTTCACATACAAGCGAAATCAAATGCTATTTGTCTTCACTGACCAACTTATTTCACTTAGCATGCTACCCTGTAGGTCCATCCATGTTGTCATAAATGGCAAGATTTCATTCTTTTTTTTTAGCTGAGTTGTATTCCACTGTGTACACACACACACACACACACACACACACACACACTACATCTTGTTCATTCGTCTGCTGATGGACACCTTGGTTGCTTCCATATTTTGACTTAATGTAAATAATGCTGCAGTGAACATATGAGTCTGTATATGTTTTCAAGTTCTTCAGGTAAATATTCAGAAGTATAATTGCTAGGTCCTATGGTAGTTCTTTTTTAAGGAATCTCTATACTGTTTTGCATAGCGACTGCACTAATTTATAATCCGTCCAACAGTACTCAAGAGTCCTCTGTCCTCCACATCCTTGCCAGTACTTATTTGAGTTTTTCTTTAATTATTTAAAAAAATTACAGTACACATGCAATATTATATTAGTTTGTGGTATACAACACAGTGATTAGACATTTATATACCTTACAAATTAATGACCATAAGTCTAGTAAACAACTGTCACAATACATAGTTCTGATATTATTTGTCTTTTGGATGACAGCCATTCTGACAGGTGTGAGGTAATATCCCAGTGGACTTTTGTTCTGCATTTCCGTGATGATTAGTGATATTGAACATCTTTTCATATGTCTGTTGGCCGTTTGTATTTCTTTTTTGGAGAAATACTGATTCATGTTTTCTGTTAATTTTTAATTGATTTTTTTGGTATTGAGTTATATGAGTTCTTTATATATTTTGGATATTAACCCCTTATGAGAAATATCATCCACAAGTATCTTCTCCTTTCTGGTAGGTTGCCTTTTCATTTTGTTGATGGTTTCTCTCACTGTGAAAAATCTCTGTAGTTTAATATATCCCCCTGTGTTTATTTTAGCTTTTGCTGCCCATGCCTAAAACATAGCCAACAAGTCATTGCTAAGACTGATATTAAAGACTTTACTGCCTATGATTTCTTCTAGATGTATAGTTTCAGGTCATACATTTAAGTCTTTAGTTTATTTTGAGTTTACTTTTGAATATGGTATTTAAAAATGGTCTAGTTTCATTTTTTTGCATGCATCAGTTCAGTATTCCTGACACCGTTTATTGAAACCTGTCTTGTCCCCGTTGTATATTCTTGTCTCCTTTGTCATAGATTAATTGGCTGTATAAGTGTGGGTTTATTTCCGAGACATGTATTCTTTTTCATTGACCTATCTGCTTTTTTTCTAGTGCCAACTGTTCTGATTATTATAATTTTATTAGGGAGCATGACTCCTCCAGCTTTGTTCTCTCTCAAGTCTGCTTTGGCTATTTGGCATCTTTTGTTGCTTCAAAAGGTCCCACATTTTAGGATTTTTTGTTCTACGTCTATGAAAAATACCATGGGTATTTTGATAGGATTGCATTGAATCTGTAGATTTCTTTGGGTAGTATGGACATTTAACAATAGTAATTTTTTTCAATTCATGAGCACAGTATATTTTTACATTTATTTGCATCATTTTTAATTTCTTTTATCAATGTCTTATAGTTTTAGGAGTACACATCTTTACCTTCTTTCTTAAATTTATTTCAAAGTATTTTATTATTTTTGATGCAATTGTGAATACCTTGTTTTGTGAATTTCTCTAGTAGTTTGTTGTGAGTATAGAGAAACACAATATATTCCTGGATATTAGTTTTATATCCTGCAACTTCACTGAATTTACTTTATATTCTTTTAATTTTTAAAAGATTTTATTTATTTATCTTTAGAGAGAGGAGAAGGGAAGGAAAAAGAAAGGGAAACGTCGATGTGTGAGAGAAACATCAATCGCAGGCCCCTAACTGGGTTCCAGCCCACAACCCAGGCATGTGTCCTGGCTGGGAATCGAACCAGTGACCTTTTGCTTCACAGGAAAATCCCCTGAGCCACACCAGCCAGAGCTGAATTTATTAATTGTAATAGATTTTTGGTGTAGTCTTTAGGGTTTTCTATGTATAATATCATGCCACCTGCAAATAGTGACAGTTTTACTTCTTCCTTCCCAGTTTGGATGCCTTTTATTTCTTCTTCTTGTCTGATTGATGGGGCTAGACTTCCAATACTATGTTGAATTAAAGTGGTGAGAGTGGGCATCCTGATCTTAGTGGTAGTGTTTCAGCTTTTCATGACTGAGCATGTTATTTGTGAGTTTGTCATATGTGGCCTTGAGTACGTTGAGGTATTATCCCTCTATATGTAGTTTGTTGAGAGTTTTGTTCATAAATGTTTGTTATATATTTTTTCAAATGCTTTTTCTGCATCTATTTATAAAATCATATCATTTTTATTCTTTGTTTTGTTAATGTAGTGTGTCATGTTGCTTGAATTCCAGATCTGGAAACTTTCTTGCATCCCTGTCAATAATCCCACTTGATTGTGAGGTCTGATTCTTTTAACGTATTGTGGAATTTCACTTGCTGATATTTTGTTGAGAATTTTTGCTCCTGTGTCATTAGGGATATTCTCTTTCTTGGTAGTATTTTTGCCTGGTTTCATTATCAAGGTAATGCTGGCCTTGTAAAATGGATTTGGAAGCATTCCATCTCTTCAGTTTTTCGGGGAATAGTTTGAGGAGGATAGCTGTTAATTCTTCATGATATATTTAGTTGAATTCACTTATAAAGCCTTCTAGAAGTGGACTTTATATTGTTGGCAGTTTGTAAATCACTGTTGGAATTTTGTTACTGAGAAATCTGTTCAGATTATCTGTTTCTTCCTGATTCAGTCTTGGAAGATTATATGTTTCTAGGAATTTATCCATTTATTCTATGTTGTCCAATTTTAGGTGTATAATTGTTCATAAGCATTTTCTTACGATCTTTCTATTTGTGTAGTATCAGTTGTAACTTCTCTTTCAATTCTGTTTTTAGTTGGGACCTTTCTCTTTTATTCTTTATAAGTTTGGCTAAAGGCTTATCAATTATATTTATCTTTTCAAAGAACTAGCTTTTAGTTTTATGGATTTTTTCTACTATTTCTATTTTAGTCTCTATTTCATTAACTTCTGCTGTTATCTTTATTATATCCTTTTTACAAACATTGGGCTATAATTAGCCCTTCATTTTCTAGTTCCTTTAGTTGTAAATTTCATCTGTTGATTTGAGATTTTTCTTTTTTGTCGAAGTAGGCCTGTACTGCTACAGAATTTGCTCTTAGAACTGCTTTTGCTGTGTACCATATATTTTGGAACTTTGTGTTTCCGTTTTCATACTTCTCACAGGTTTTTAAAAATGTCCTACTTGATTTCTTTCTTGACCCACTGGTTGATTAATGCTATGTTGTTTGGCCTCCACATGTTTTTTGTTATTTTCAGTTTTCTTCTTGTAATTTATTTTTAGTTTCATAACTTTGTGGTCTGAAAAGATGCCTGATATGACTTTAAATTTTTAAAATTTATTTTATTTTATTTTGATTTTTATTTATTTTTAGAGATGGTAAGGGAGGGAGAAAGAGAGAGAAACATCATTGTGTGGTTGCCTCTTGTGTGCTCCCTACTGGGGACCTGGCTCACAACCCAGGCACGTGCCCTGACTGGGAATCAAACTGGTGACCCTTTGATTCACAGGCTAGCACTCAACCCACTGAGCCACACCAGCCAGGGTAAGTTTTTAAAAATGTATTGCTATTTTTTTGTGGTCTCATGTGTCATCTACCATGAAGAATGTTCCATGTGTACTTGAAAAGAAAATGTATCTTGGTGTTTTAGGATGGAATGTTCTCTTAACACCCAATAACTATATCTGCTATCATGTGTCATTATAGGCTGATGTTGTTTTCTGTCTGGATGGTCTATCCATTCATATAAGTGGGAGTGTCATAGTTTCTTACTATTATTCTTATGTTTGTTAATATTTGATTTATGTACTCAGGTGCTGCTATGGGGTGGGGATAGATGTTTTCAAGTATTATCCTCAATTTGGATTGATCACTTTATTATATAATGCCCTTCTTTGTCTCTTGTTATAGTCTTTGTTTTAAAGTCTCTTGTCTGATGTGAGTAATTCTACCCCAGCTTTCTTTTCATTTCATTTGCATGGAATGTTTGTCCCTCCCTTCACTTTCACTGTGTTTATGTCTTTAGACCTTTAGGGAGTCTTTTGCAGGTAACATTTATTTATTTTTTAAAAGATTTTATTTATTTATTTTTAGAAAGAGGGGAAGGAAGGGAGAAAGACGGGGAGAGTAGCATCACTGTGTGGTTGCCTCTTACATGGCCCCAACTAGGGACCTGGCCCACAACTCAGGCATGTGCCCTGACTGGGAATTGAACCAGCGACTCTTTTGTTCTCAGCCCACGCTCAATACACTGAGGTACACCAGCCAGGACTGCAGGTAACATTTATATGGATCTTGTTTTCTTTACCTATTCACACCCCCTATCATTCGAGTTGATCATTTAGTCTATTTACATAAAGTCATTATTGATGTACTTACTGCCATTTTTGATAGTTTCTGATTATTTTTGTAGTTCATAGTTCCTTTTTCTTTTACTGTGTTTCCTTGTGATTTGATGCCTTTCTTTATTGTTATGTTTAGATTAATTTCTCTATATTTTTATGTATCTAGTAAGGTTTCTGGTTTGTGGTTACCATGAGATTTCACATATAACAACCTCTGCATATACCAGTCTTTTAAAAATTGAATGTCTACTCAGGTCGTTCGCCCATTTTTAGTTGGATTTTTTGTTTTCTTGGTGTTGACTTTTATTAAGTTCTTTATAAATTTTGGGTATTAAGCCCTTATCAGTTGTATCACTGGCAAATATGTGCTTCCCTTCAATGGGATGTCTTGTCATTTTGTTGATGGTCTCCTTTGCTGTGCAAAGTGTTTTTAGTTTGACGTAGTCCCATTTGCTTATTTTTTCTTTTGTTTTCTTTGCCTGAGGAGATATATCAGAAGAAACATTGCTATGAGAAATGTCCGAGATCTTACTGCCTATGTTTTCTTCTAGGAGTTTTATGGTTTTTGACTCTTACATCTAAGTCTTTAATCCATTTTGAGTTTATTCTTTTATGTGGTATAAGAAGGTGGTCTAGTTTCATTTTTTTTTTGCATGTATCTGTCCAATTTTCTCAACACCATTAATTGCGTAGACTAGGGGTGTCAAACTCATTTTCACCAGGGACCACATCAGCCTCGTGGTTGTCTTCAAAGGGCTGGAATAATTTTAGGACTGTATAAATGTAACTATTCCTTAACTGTTAAGGAGTTGAAATTACATTCGGCCCTTTGAAGTAAAAAGTCACCAATCAGCCTGACAGTGACTTTTGGAGCTTCCCAAAGCCTTTCTATGGATGTGCATGTTCCATCCCTCCTCAAGCCTCCTGCGGGGGGAAGTCTCTGAGCTGTGTCACTTCTACAGTCTCACAAAGGCAGGCCAGCTGCAGTAAGCAACACAGCCCTTTTCTTTGTTCTTAGCTGCTCTCAGGCATCCCAGTTTTGTTGGTTCCCATGTCACTACAGGTGAAGCAACACAGCTGTTTCTGTGCAGGACTGGGTAACGCTGGGCTCACCTCACCTAAGGAACCCTGTTACTATTTGTTTTTCTCCTCAAAAACTGCAGAGAATAACAAGAGGTATGAATATAAAAGGAATTTAGGGTCTCCCTTTGTTTGGGATCATTTTATTTTTATGATAGTTTTATGATGCAGAATAGTTTTATCATAGTTTTATGATAGAGAATGTGTTTCATCATGAGCTTTTCGGCCTCGGTTAACTCGGTTAGCTTTCTAAGAGGCTGTAAAGATAATATTTTTCAGTGAGGCGTCCTCTTAGGTGGGTTTGGCAAACTGTGGTCTACTGCCTGATTTATCAATAAAATTCCACTGAAATAAAGCTACACCCATTTTTTAAAACTTACTGTCTACAGCTCCTTTTGTTCTACAATGGCAGAGTTGAATAGTTGCAACAGAAACTTTATGGCTGGCAAATAGAAATTATTTGCTATCTGCTGCTCTATAGAAAATGTTTGCCAACCCCTGGATTTAAAGAGGGGGTGTGAATACTGAAGCCACAGCTATACTATAGATATATACTGCCATTATTTTATTTACATGGTATAATGGTCCTGCATTTCTGGATTGTAATTCTTTTCCTTAGTTAGATATAATTCATGTACTTTAATTTTTTTTTCCTTTTTCAAGTTAAATTTCTTGGAGTGACATTGGTCAGTAAGATTATATAAGTTTCAAATGTCCCCTTCTGTAATACATCGTCTGTGTATTGCGCTGTGTGCTCATCACCCAAAGTTTAGTCTCCTTCCTTCACTATATATTTGAACCCCTTTACCCTCTTCAACCCCACTCCACGTGTAATTCATATACTGTTAATTTCTCTGTCAAATTATATGTATATATATATAAATTTCATATATGTATATGAAATTTTATCTCTCTTTCTCTGAGTACAAGCCATTTCAGTATAAGTTCTACCAGTGTGAAAGTATAAATAGGAAGTATTAGGATAATAATGGAATTTCAATTTTGAAGTCACTCCTTATCCCAAAATTTTATTCAGAGATGTATTTATAGCTACTCGTCTATACAGAGTTTTCTGAGTTACGTCATTTTCTTCATAGAGTCAACTTGTTTCACCTTTGGGGAGTGATTTAGAGGAAATTGCCTTAAAAGCTTCTATTTTATAGCCATTCCTTCAAAGACCTACCATCTTTTTTACTTAGCTGACTCTAATGACTTAATTAATTATCTTAACTAATCCATTTCATCAATCAATCCCTGGTAAGTTCAAGGGCAATTGTCTATTGACTTATCTTAATTTAGTACTAAGTAAACAAATGCCATTTCAAATCCAGACAGTGTTTTGTAAGTTCTTTTTCCTTTCCTATAAATCTCCTTGCTCTAGAGTCTTTTGCTAGTAACTTCTTTATCACTGCTGATCAAACCTTTGCAGTTGTACCTTACTACTTACTAATATAGTGATAGGTTAGATTTATGCTATTGTTTATGATTACCATATTTTTCAGACCATAAGACGCACCTAGGTTTTAGAGGAAAATAGCAAAAAAAATTTGAAGCAAAAAAATGTGGTAAAATATTTAATAACATAAATAACATAATATTTCACCAATGTAAATGAAATGTAAACAGAACTCAACAGCAGCATTAACAACCATTATTCCTTCCAATTTGGGGGGGAGGTACATCTTGTAGTCTGAAAAACATGTTATTTTGTTCCATTGTAACCCACTCTACCCTAAATTGTGCACTCTCTCTTAGTTAACTAAGTTAACTGTGGAGAAATGATGTAAATTTTTGAAGTGACTTAGTGCTTTTTTATTGAAGCAAAATTCACATAGACATAAAACTGATCATTTTAAACTAAAGACTTCAGTGACATTTAGTGACTTTTCAATGTCATGCAACCACTGCCTTTGTCTAGTTCGAAAACTTTTTCATCACCCCAAAAGAAAACCCCATTCCCATTAAGTAGCTGCTTCCCATTCTCCCCTTCCCACTTCGCCTGATAACACGAATCTGATTTCCATCTCTGTGGATTTGCCTATTCTGGATATTCCGTGTTTAGATGATTCCATGTAGGTGGGATTGTGTAATATGCAATCTTTTGTCTTGCTTCTTTCACTTAGCATGATATTTTGATTTTCATCTACATTGTAACATGTATGAATTGCTCATGCTTTTCTATGGCTAAGTAATATTCAGTTGTATGAGTGGATATACATTTTGTTTACTCATCTACTGATGGATATTTGGGCTGTTTTTACCTTTTAGCTATTTGGAGCAGTGCTGTTATGAACATGCATACACAGTACATGTATTTATCTGAGTAACTTCTCAATTCTTTGGTTATGTAACAGGGAATCAAATTTCTGTTTGACATAGTAATTCTATAATTCTGTGAGGAACTGCTAAAGTGTTTTTCACAGCAGCTGAACCATTTTACATTCCTACCAGCATTGTGCAAGGTTTCCAGTTTTTCCATATGCTCGCTAATGCTTGTAATTTTCTAATTTTAATTATAGCCATCATTGTTCATGTGAAATGGCATCTCATTGTGATTTTAATTTGCATTTTTCTAATGATTAATGATATGTGCATCTTTTCATGTGCTGGTTACCCTTTTGTGTATCTCTTTGCCGATACATCCTTGTACACATTTCTACTTTTCCATTGCAACAGAAAGGAACAGGGTGCATATAAACACAGGGATTATAAGAAAATTCCAACGGGTGGAAAATTTGGAGTCTTTGGGCCATAGCCTTTATACCTGCTGTGAACGATGTGCCTGGAGATTAATGTAATGCATGTTGGCTAAAACTCTGTTATAATTTCACTTAAATGTGTTTCTTCCCACATTCATTAGAGCCTGCCACTCAAGGAGGTAATGATAGTTATTTTGATAATTTTAAAGCAATTTGTAAAGGTCAGTGGATGTGGTAATTTTTAATTTGGCTGAATCAATTATTTCAATTGTATGAGTTTTATGGGTGCAGGTACAGAATCATGGAATTATTCAGTGGAGTCTGGCAGTCTTAATCACCGAAATTTCAACTGTGGTTTTGTTATTCTTCACAATGATGCTCCCAAATTTGAGAAGTCTCACAAGGTATCTGGAAGGCCACTTTATCATTTCCATGGGCCTAGGCACTTTTGCTTTCCTAGGTCAATTCTTCCATAAAAATATTAAAAGTTCTATTTATTGACTGTTATAAGGACGAGTATTCAGACTGGATTATATACTATTTTATTGTGATTTTAAAAGAAATTTAAAGCCCTGGCTGTTGTAGCTCAGTGGAACCAAAGGGTCACCAGTTCGATACCCAGTCAGGGCACACGCCTGGATTGCAGGCCAGGTCCCCAGTGGGGGGCATGTAAGAAGCAACCATACACTGATGTTTCTCTCCCTCTCTTTCTCCCTCCTTTTCCCTCTCTCTAAAAATAAATAAATAAAATATTTAAAAAAATGTAAAGATCTCATGGGCCTCAGACATTATGCTTATTTACTCTTTGCTGTAGATGCCAGGCCTGGATATTTGGGCACATCCCTCATGATATTCTACAGCCCTTTGTGATTTTTTATTGTCATTGACACATGAATTCTTAACAGATAAAGTGATTCCTCCCTAATGATTATGTGCTCTCCACAACTACTTAGAACTACTTATCTTATATAACAGATCATATTAAACTTGTCCTTTCTTTCCCTCCATTTTGTCATGGACTCAAAACTATTGTAAAGTTTCAGCTTGTTTTGTCATTTTAAATTTCACTTTTCACTTCATACCTTGCTTGTGACCATTTGAGCTGTCAACTGTTGGAAAGCCCTTCTCATATCAGGCCTTTGGCTTGGCACAGCAACCTTTGGCTAAAGATATTTCAGAAGATTCAGTTCGGTGTCCATTTGATCTCTGCTGGCAGCAGGGAGGAAACATGACAACACAGGCTGGTGAGGCAAAAATAACACAAGGGAGGTTTAAATAGTGCAAAATGGAAGAAATAAAAATGTCTATCAGCATGCTTTAAATTGGCACAATGAACTACTACACAGCAATTCTAATGAATGAGCGACAACAAGAGTTGGCAAACTCTGCAAAGGGTCAGAGAGTACGTGGTGTAGGCGTTGAGGGCCCTATGGTCTCTGTCTCAACTCCCCTGCTGCTGTGCTGCTGTAGCGAGAGAGCGGCCATAGACATGTGTCTGCTAATGTTGCCAGAGGAGCCTAGGCCAGTGATGAATGTAAGTGGTGTCAATTTATTTTTCTTTTATTTTTAAGACAAATATTTTTGTTGAAGAATAAAACAATATGGAAAAGTTTTTAAAAAAAACTAGTGAGAATGGCTGTATTCTAATGAAACTTTACTTAGAAAAACAAGGTTCAGTCCAAGATGGTGGAATAGGTGGGGGCTGTGTTCCCCTCTCCCCATGACTACATCAGAATTGCCACTAAATTATTGAACAATCAACCTGGATAGCCATCTTAAGATTAGCCGAACAGCAGTCTTACAAGTAAGACTGTACAGAAGAGGGCAGGTCAAGACTGGTAGAAGGGGCAGAGACATGGAGTGGGCTGGAACCATGCACGCATGTGGCAGTTGAGAATCAGGAAAGATACAGCAGCTGCAGAGGTCTCCCCTGAGGAGCGAGGGATCTCAGCCCCATCCTGGGCTTCCCAGCCCAGAACACCAGTGCCAGGAAGAGGAGCCCATATAACATCAGGTTGTGAAAATCAGCTGGGATTCCATCCACCTGGATGAGACAGAAGGCTGTGGAAACCCAGGCATCCTCTTTAAAGGGCCTGCACATGAACTCTCCTGGGCTCTGGCAGAAAGACGGTGACTTGGGAGGTTCCAGAGTCACACAGGAAGACACTGAATTGTGTGGATTTGGGCAGAGGGCTGGAGGGACGGCCACCAAATTCCCTGTGTTGAGTCCCTCTCCCTCACTGTCCAAGAATGCCATCTTTCCTCGGTTAAGCACTCCCTCCAAATGCCATGGGTTTGGGGGAGCTATACTAGTTCCACACCAGTGACTTCCAAGTTCCCAACTCACCTACTCATGCATGGCTGTAGATTCTGCCAGCAGTAACCAGCCTACACCCATACTGCAGGCTTTCTTAAAAAACTCGTGAGGAATTCCAGGCAAGCTCAGGTGTCAGAGACACAGGGAAAAACCGAGTTGTGTAGCTCTAGGATGAGGGCCATCTTCCCTATGCCCAGCAGGCACCAGCTTTCCTGTGGTAAGCCCCCTCTCCACAGGGCCAAATCTTCATCTCCTTTGGCCTTATGAATTCTACTAGTTCTACCCTGACAACTCCCTGAGATCCCACCCCACCACAAAGGTCCCCAGACCTCAGTCAGGTGATGGCTGGCTTTGGCGAACCCTAAGACTTGATGAGTGGTGGCGCCCAGGACTGGCGCAGGGTTTCATTCTGTACTAATCTGATGACCACCACGCCTTTACCTGATGACTCTCAGAACCCGCCTCATGCAACTCGCATACCACCTGAGGCTCTTTCAGTGCCTGAACCTAACAGGTAGCTGACGCGCAGTAGTGGGTCTTGGGGTGCCTTGGGCCTTTTGCTGACCTGTCCCAGACCTAGTAGTGGTGGCAGCTAGCCTTGGTACACATTTGTCCCCTCCCACACACACTGAGGCCTAGCACAGGCAGTTACCAAAACATGGATCATTTTGTAGGTCCTAACAGGTAGCCCAGGGCCGGTCATAGGCAGGGCCTGACATTGACCTGCACCAGGTCCCCTATCAAGAGGCCCCAGAACCAACACACCTGGGGGCTGCCTTCAGACCACGACAGAGCACCACCCAATTTGCTCTGCAAGTGGCATACCCCAAGCAAGGTCTTGGAAGGCACTTAATTTTTTTTAAATATATTTTATTGATTATGCTATTACAGTTGCCCTATTATCTCCCCTTCATTCCCCTCCACCCTGAACACCCTCTCCCACCCACATTCCCCCCTTTAGTTCATGTCCATGTGTCATCAGTTCTTTAGCTTCTACATTTCCCCTACTATTCTTGCCCTCCCCTGTCTATTTTCTATCTACCTTCATTGCTACTTATTCTTCGTACCTTTCCCCCCTCTCTCCTCCTCCCACTCCCCTGTTGCTAACCCTCCATGTGATCTCCATTTATGTGGTTCTGTTCCTGTTCTAGTTGTTTGCTTAGTTTCTTCTTGTTTTTGTTTCAGGTGTGGTTGTTAATAATTGTGAGTTCGCTGTCATTTTACTACACATGTTTTTTATCTTCTTTTTCTTAGGTAACTCCCTATAACATTTCATAAAATAAGGTCTTAGTGATGATGAACTCC
>CM052552.1:29198782-29220607 GCA_028533065.1 Trachops cirrhosus
TGAATTTTTATTTCTTCATTCTTTTCTAGTTGTATATTTTTTTCTTCCTTCTGCTCCACTCCATTGATGTGAGACCCATCTTTCATTCCATCACTATTGGTTCCCTGTGCATTTTTCTTCATTAAACTTATTGTAGTCTGCATTTTTCATCTGATTTGCAACCAAAATCAAACCAATTCTGTGAGCTTCCTGATCACCAGTGCTTTGAACTGTGCATCTGATAGGTTGGCTATCTCTTGGGTTGCTTAAAAGGATGGGTTCTGGGGCTTTCAGTTCTTCTGTTTGAGCCATCTTTTTGCTGTTTTTTTTTTTTTTTGGTCTTGTCGAGCTCCTGTAGTGAGGGGTGGGGCCTTAGAAGTCCAGCAGGGTGGGGCACCCCAGTTGCTGGGTTGTGACACTGTATGTGGGGGCGGGGTCCTAGAAGGAACAATGGCGCTTGCTCTACTCTCTGTAGGACCTCAGACCCTTCCGCTGCTTTTTGCAAGCTATCTGGGCCCCTCTGGCACCAATTCTGGTGTGGGTGGACCTGTGCACCCCGCGGGACCTTCCTTTTCAGTCAGTGACCCAAAGCTCTATTTCCCGGTGCTGGGACCCTGAGTTGCATGCAGTGCCTTGCTTCACAATGGCCGCCTCGCTGGGTCTGCTGGTCGCCACCCCCTGTCCAGGGCCCACCAGCCACTGCTGCTTGTGCGCCCAGGGTCTGCCTGCTGTGGGCTTGCGTGCGGCCCTGTTTGCTCAGCTCTCTGCTCCTCATCCCTTGTCCCTCACCTGGCCTGACTCCGCCCCTCCTACTGGTCTGGATGAAAGTGTCAATTTTAACTCCTTGGTTGTCGGACCTCCATACACTTCAATTTTCTGTCAGTTCTGGTTGTTATTTTGTTTCTATATTGTTGTTGTCTCTATCTTGGTTGTGCGAGGAGGCACGGTACGTCTACCTATGCCTCCATCTTGGCCGGAAGTCACAATGTAGATGTTTGATATTAAGGGACTAGTTGAGTAAGTAATGGTATATTCAAATAGTGTGGTATTACACAGTCATACCAAAGAATGGAAAAAATCTATTGACTTTGTTTTTGTAGTGATTTCCAGGATGTGTTACAATTTTCCAGCATGTAAAACAGACAAAAACAACAACAAAAGCCCAAGGTGTAAAACGGGGCATGTAATAATGCTATCTTTCCTGTAAGAAGAAAGACAGGAATAAGAATATATAAGAATATAAACACATATTTTTTTCTTTGTCAAATGAAGCACAGTAAGATAAATAAACTGATGGCTCAAACTGCTAGCATATTTAACAGATAACCCAGCAATTCTGCTCCTACTGAGGGTAAATGAAAACATACGCCCCCACAAAAACTGGTGCACAAATATTCATAGTAGCATTATTCTTAGTTGTTTAAAGGTAAAAAAACATCCCAAATGACCATCAAGTGATGAATGGAGACATAAAAGATGTGGTATAAACATACAGTGGAACGTTATCCAGCCATGAAAAGAAATAAAGCACTGACATATGGCTAAGCCTTGAAAACATTATGCTAAGTGAAAGAAGCCAGACACAGAAGACCACATATTATGTGATTCCATTCATACAAAGTGTCCACAGTAGACAAACCTACGGAGACAGAAAAGAGATCAGTGGTTGCCTCAGGCTGGGATGTGGGGGCATGGAAAGAAATGGGGACCAGTACCAATGCTTATGGGGTTTTTTTTGAGCAGTGAAAATATGCTAGAATTAGTGGTGATGTTTACACAAATCTGTGAATATACAAAAAACATTGAATTATACCTTTTCCCCATTAAAATGGTGAATCATATAGTATGAAATAGATCTCAATAAAGCTGTTATAAAAACAAATCAATAAAACTGGTTACTAAAGGGGGCAGGTGATAGAGTGAAGTGGGTATGGAATGAGAGCTAGATTCCTCTAACTCCATCTCCCTCTGTGCATTTGACTTTTCAGCCATATTGATGTTTTACAGAACCAAAAAGTAAAATTTAATCAAAAGTAAAATATTACAAACCCTAAAATTGAACACACAAGGCAAACAAATGTAAATATTTATCAAATTGATAATATAGATACATAGAGAAAAGTTACTTCAACTAACTTATTAACACAGTTCTCTGACTCATTTTTAATGAGATGTATTCTAAAAAAGAACTGCAAAAAATTGTAAGCATCTACCAGTACATTTATTAGTACTATAATATTATTGTTATAATTTGAAACTACTTTAGATATATATATATCACAAGAATAAAGCAAAAAAGTAACTAGATTAATATTATCAGATGCCACGATATACAGTATAAGAAAAAGAGGTAAAAATACAAATTTTAAGATCTAAAGGAAAAAAATCTATAATGATAAAGTTGAATTGAGAATGTGCATACAAACTCCCAATTTTAAAACAAGGCAACAAAAACTGTGAATCAGTCCTGAAGTGATTCTACCCAAAAAAGCAAGATAATGGGTACACATAATGTCCTGATCTTTGTTTATAAATAACATTCCCTTCTCAAAAGGACCAAGACTTTTTAGATAAATGGCTGAGGTCAGCTCTGGGGCAATGAAAATATAGGGAGAGCCTTGGATAATGTGTGCCTTTGTAAGCAAAGAACAGCTCAAGAACTAATAAGTGCGTCATATCACAAGAACACAGGAACCTACTTGAAAAAGCTGGCATTGATTATATCTGGGGGCATTCTGAACATCAAAAAGAGTAAATATTATATTTAATTATAAACTTTCAATAAATAAAAATTTATGGGGAGTAGGTGGAATAAAGAAAGCTCTTTATTAGCCCTGCCTGATGTGGCTTAGTGGACTGAGTGCTGGCCTGTGGACCCAAAGGTCATTGGTTCGATTCCCAGGCAGGGCACATGCCTGGGTTGTGGGCCAGGTCCCCAGTAGGGGGCACACAATAGGCAACCAATTGCACATTTATGTTTCTTTCTCCCTCCTTTCCCTATCTCTAAAAATAAGCAACTGAAATCTTTAAAACTAAAAGCTCTTTATTAAAGAATGACAGCTAATTAATAAACGTGGAAGGAATGATAGAATTAGAAAAACTATTGCTTTGCAACCTCAGTGTCCTAGCTCTTGTAGGAATGGATCGAAACCACTGGGTAAAAGATTGTTGAGGAATAAGATATTCACATAGTTGTAATGTATCACCCACAGACTACTTACTAACTGCAAATGGAAAAGTGTATCTTTACAGTGAAGCTATCTGAACATCACCATTTTAATTAACTGATCAAAGTTAGCATTGCTGAGCTGCCATCCTGAGTCCCCAAGTGTGTGCACGCTTTTTGTCATCTGTTGTGCCCAAGACCCGCTGAGCACCAACCGAAGTCCCCTACAAGGCCCTGCTTCCTCTCCAATAAGATGAAAGAAACTATCCTGAACCGACAGAAATTCACCAAACTGCAGACATGAGTGCACATTGGTGGGAAAGGGACTGCTCGTATTGTAGAAAAAAGAAGATGGTTCACAGAATGGCTATAGCAGATGATAAAAAACTCCAGTTCTCCTTAAAGAAATTAGGAGTAAACAATATCTCTGGTATTGAAGACGTACATGTTACAAACCAAGGAAGAGTTACCCGCTTTAACAGCCCTAATTAAAGTTCAGCCCTCTCTGGCAGTGAACACTGTCACCATTACTGCCATGCTGACACATAGCGGCTGATGGAAATGCTGCCTAGCATCTTAAACCGGCTTCATGCAGACAGTCTGACTAGTTGACGGGGATTGGCTGAAGCTCTGCCCAAACAATCTGTGGATGGAAAAGCACCACTTGCTACCAGAGAACAGGATGATGATGAAGTCCCAGATCTTGTGGGCAATTTTGATGAGGTTTCCAAGAAAGAAGCAAACTGACTTGAGTCAGCTTCCTTTTTTAAAGGTTTTATTTATTTATTTTTAAAGAGGGGAAGGGAGGGAGTGAAACATCAATGTGTGGTTGCCTCTCACGTGCCCCCTACTGGGGACCTGACCCGCAACTCAGGCGTGTGCCCTGACTGGGAATTGAACCAGCGACCCTTTTGTTCTCAGGCCGGCACTCAATCCACTGAGCCACACCAGCCAGGGCAAATATTGAGATTTTTTTGTGATTACATGTTGCAATATATTTAATGTGTGACCCAAGACAACTCTTCTTCTTCCAGTGTGGCCCAGACATGCCAAAAGGTTGGACACCACTGTTGGCTTTGTGAGCCCTATGGACTCTATCACAAGTACTCAGTTCTCCTTTTGCAGTAGAAAAGCAGCCATCGTTAATATGTGAATGAATGGACATAGTTGTGCTCCAGTAAAACTATATTCACATAAGCAGTTGGAAGGTTGGATTTGGCCTAAGAGTTGTAGTTTGGTGACTTCCTGATCTATAAAAGTAGTGCTTTTGTGGGTATCAGAGTCACTTGGAGGGTAAATAAACAATGTAGACGCCAAAACTTGAGACAATATAGGATAGGGCTCTATGTTTTTACCGTGTTCCCAATCTCTAGGTTTCCCCCTGATGTCTTTCTCTTTTTTCCTTGTAATTTTTGAGTTAAAGAAAATAGGTCATTTGTGTTTTAAAGTTTACTATAGTTGGATCAAAAGGCTTGCTCTTGTACTGGTTCTTTTTTTTATTTGTGTTTTGGGGGGTGTTTTTTTGTTTTTTGCTGTGTAGAGTGGGGAAGGCAAGCATGCTTAAGAGATGGTTTTGTGCTCTTCCAACAGTAGACTCATAATGTGTGAGTCTTTTCTCCCCATTATTTTCGAGAGAAAGACTTAGATTCAATGAAAGGCAGAGTGGGCAGTCCCTTTATATTACCTAAAAACTTTCTCATTTTACAGATGAGGGAACATATATGAAGGGATGGAAAAAGAGGCCCAAAGTCACACAACACATTAGTGATGGCACCAGTCTTGATGAATTTATTTAGTTTTTGTTGTTTATTAAGGTATAATTGACAAATAAAAATTGTGTGTGTGTGTGTGTGTACACACAATGTGGAAGAATCACCACAATAAAGCTAGGTGATATCTCTATCACCTCACATGGGTACCGCTTTCTTTGTCTCTCTAATTTTGTAACACTTCACATCTACCTTCTCAGTAAATTTCAAGTATACAATACAGTATTGTTAACTGTGCTCACATCACTGTAATTAGATCTCCAGAATGCACTCAACTTACATAGCTGAAACTTTGTACTTCTTGACATCTCCGTATGTTTCCCTCCTCCTCAGCCCCTGGCAACCACCATTGTACCCTGTACTTCTGAGAGTTAGATTGTTTTAGATTCCACATGTTAGTGAAATCATGCAGTATTTGTCTTTCTGTGTCTTTCTTATTTCACTTAACATAATGTCCTCCTGGGTCATCCACTTTGTTGCAAATGGCAGGGTTTTCTTCTATTTTAAGGCTGATTAATGTTTCACTGTGTTTATATATTTACCCATTTATCCATCTGTAGATATTTAGCTTTTTTCTGTATCTTGGCTATTGGGAATAATGCTGTAATAAGCATAGGTGTACAGGTATCTTTCTGAGATGCTGATTTCATTTGCTTTGGGTATATACCCATAAGTGGAATTGCTGGATCATAAGGTAGTGCTAGCTATAGGCATTATAATTTATGACCTCTGATCTAAACCATTTAATCAAAATCATTTTTTCCTAAACTGGAGGTTTTTACAACCTCCACCTGATACCCATTCCTTTGTTTTAAATTTGTACATTTAAGAAGTTATATTCATTTTCTATAGTTCATATGGAGAAAAGAATTTAAGATTTCTTTGCCGTCAAATCATATTACAAGGTCCTCTCTAATTCACTACTCACAGTTGCTTTGTTTGGTTTCATTCATTTTATTAGACCACAATTTGGTGTGGTTTGGGAGTGACTTAAGCCTCTTAATGGTATTCAGAATGTTTCTGAATAGACACTTCTCCAGAGAGGACATACAGATAGGCGGTAGACATGTGAAAAGATAATCAACCTCACTACTCATCAGAGAAATGCAAATTAAAACCACAATAAGATATCACCTCACACCTGTCAGAATGTCTACCATTAATGAGTCAACAAACAACAAGTGCTGGTGAGGATTTAGAGAAAAGGGAACCCTTTTGTACTATTGGTGGGAATATAGATGCGTGCAGCTAATACGGAAAACAATATGGACTTTCCTCAAAAAATTAGAAATGGCATTGCCTTATGACCCACCAGTCCCACTCCAGGGAATATATCTGAAGAAATGTAAAACACTAATCCAAAAGAAATATACACCTGTATGATTATTGCAGCATTATTTACAATAGCCAAGATATGGAAGCAAATCAAGTGCCCATCAGTAGATGAGTGCATAAAAAATCAGTGGTAGATTTACACAATGGATTGTTACTTAGCCAAGAATGAAATCTTACCAGTTGTGACAGCATGGATAGATGTAGAGGGTGTTATGCTCAGTGAAATAATTCAGTCAGAGAAAGACAAATACCATATGATTTCACTTATCATATGTGGCATCTAAAGAACAAAATAAACAAACAAAATAGAAACAGACTCATACATACAGAGGGAACTGGTGGTTGCCAGAGGGGATGGGGTTGGGGCACTGGGTGAAAGAGATGAAGGAATTACGAAGCACAATTTTGTAGCTACAAAATTGTGACAGGGAAGTAAATAAAGCATAGGAAAGATAGTCTATAATATTGTGATAACAATGTATGGTGCCAGGTAGAGTATTGGAAATATCAAGGAGACCACTGTATAGAGTATATCAGGTCTGTCCAGAATGTATTCAGTCATGTACTATGAAAAATAGAGACATTTATGGAACAATATGCAAGAAACATTGTATGTAGGACAATGATGCCTCAGTCCTCTTCAGAGTAGGTGCCTAGGGACCTCATGCAGTTCTCCCAATTGCCGTCAGCTGCCCTGTCGTATTTTCCTGAATCTCATCAATGGTCTGAAATCTCTTCCCTTTCAAAGGTGATTCTAGGTTTGGGAAAAGCCAGAAGTTGTGGGTCACCAAATTTGGGCTGTAGTAGGACTGAGTCACCTGCGTGATTGGATATTTCACAAAAACCTCTGCATAAGATGTGATGCACGAGTGGGCACATTGCCGTGATGAAGCTGCCAATTGCCAGTTGTCTATACCTGCAGCATTCTGAATCATCCAAACAGTTTCCATGGAGAAATGTTCAAGCTTAATGCAAAATTTGATGCAGAGTCATTGCCCTACTCAGACAATTTTTTTTTTTTTTTTAAAGACTTTATTTATTTATCTTCAGAGGGGAAGGGAAGGAGAGAGGGAAAGAAATATCAATGTATGGTTGCTTCCTGTGCATTCCCTACTGGGAACTGGCCTGCAACCCAGGCATGTGCCCTGACTGGGAATCGAACCATGATCTCTTGGTTCACAGGCCCGCGCTTAATCCACTAAGCTACACCAGCCAGGGCCCTACTCAGACAATTTAAATGCAACGGCCACACAATACATGTGCTCAGTCAACGACATCTACCATTCCCCACTGACTAGTATAGTGAGGTCATCATTGTTCATGCATGCTCATTCCAGCCCACTCTCCTTGGCTGCCAGTTTCCATCTATGTCACACAAACCATTTTCATTGTATTAACAATGGCTGGACTTTTTCTGGACAGATGGTGCATAATTGTCTAACCACTAAGCTGTATACCCAAAACCAATACTTAATTTCAGAAAGAAAAATTAAGGTAAAAAAAATCAGTTATAAAAAGAAAGATATCAAATGCAAAGAAATCTCCTCAAAGAATAGGATACCTTCCAAATCTCGTAAGGAGGGAAAAGTAACTGTCTTAAGACATATGCAAATAACCTTCCTCAGAGAAATAGAAGGTGAGTAGAATTTACAGGGGTCCCTATAGGGGCTTCAGTTCCTTGAGAGGAACTAGACAAGCAGGCACTGGGATGTGATGGAAGAATGTAAGACTTGGAGCTCCACAGATGTGGGTTTGTATCCCTGCGTTGCCATGTATTCATAAACCTTCTGACTTGGATGAAGTGCTTTATCCTCCACCATAGACATAGGCGTCCAAGATAAAATACTCCGCCACTTGCAGTTGTGAGAATTAAATAAGATCTGGCACATTCAGCTAAAGGCAGTTACTTTCAAAGCTCCCAATAGGAGAAGAGCATTCACATCTGCTGGAGGCTGTTGTTGCTAGTTTAGCCATTCTGGATCCCTTGGTGACAGCATGGAGTTCCTTTTAAAATGTGACATCTGAAACAGTTCTGTCAGTAAACAACAAGGGTTAATTTCAGAAGTATTTAAACTTTTGAAAGGGACATATCAACAACTCAGCAATACCAAAGGCCGGTGAATGGTTGCTGTTCATTATCATCTGAATAGTGCAGACTTGGACACAAGTTTAATGGGCTTCATTAGGATTTGTCTAAATATTCTGTCCCTGTCAATTACCCACTTAGTGACAAGAGCCTGCTCATTAATTGGGTCAGTCCTGCAGGGACTTTGAAATGGGTGGATTTCTAAAACAAATCTTATTTTTCAATTACAGTTAACATTCAGTGATATTTTACATTAGTTTCAGATGTACAGCATAGTGGTGAGACAATCATATACATTACAGACCGATCCCTGCAATATTTCCAGTACTCACGTGGCACCATACATGGTTGTTGCAATGTTATTGACTACATTCCCTATACTGTACTTTACATCCCTGTGACTGTTTTGCAATTGCCAATCTCTAATTCTTAATCCCTTCACCTCTTTCACCCAGTCCCCTACCCCCAAACCCTCTGGCAACCATCGATTTGTTCTCTGCAATTATGAGTCTGTTTCAGCTTGCTTGGTTCATTTATTTTGCTATTTAGATTTTACATATAAGTAAGACCACAGTATTTGTCTTTCACTATTTTACTTAGCATGTCACCCTTTCGCTCCAACCATGCTCTTACACAGTAAGATTTTATTCTTTCTTATGGTTGAGTAGTATTCCATTGTATATATGTCCCACCACTTGTACTTCATCCACTCATCTATTGCTGGGTACTTGGGTTGCTTCGACATCTTGGCTATTGTAAATAATGCTGCTATGAACATAGGGGTGCATATATACTTTTGAATGAGTTTGATTTCTAGTTTCATACTCTTGTGGTCAGAGAAGGTGATTGATATGATTTCAGTCCTCTTAAATTTGTTGAGACTTGTTTTGCAGCCACAGAATGGTCTGTCCTGGAAAGTGTTCATTGTGCAGTGAAAACAATGTATATTCTGCTCCTTTGTGGTGAAATGCTCTGAAAATAGCAATTAAATTTATCTGGTCTAAAGTGTCATTTAAATCCGCTGTTTTCTTGTTTATTTTCTATGTGGAAGATCTGTCCATTGATGTCAATAGGGTGTTAAAATCCTGTACTATGACTGTACTGCTGTTGCTCTCTTCCTTTATGTCCATGAAGATTTGCTTTACATGTATAAGTGCTCCTATGTTTTGTGGATAAATGTTTACAAGGGTTATACCCTCTCATAGGATGGCCCCTTTATTATTATGTAATGTCCTTCTTTGTCTCATATCATACATAGCCTTTATTTTTTATTTTATTTTATTTTTACACATTTTATTGATTATGTTATTACAGTTGTCCCATTTCCCTCCTTCTCTCCCCTCCACCCTGTACACCCTCTCCCACCCACATTCTCTCCCTTTAGTTCATGTCCATGTGTCATAATTATTAGTTCTTTAGCTTCTACATTTCCCATACTATTCTTGGCCTCCTTCTGTCTATTTTCTACTTATCATCTATGCTACTTATTCTCTGTACCTTTACCTCCTCTCTCCTCCTCCCACTCCCCTGTTGCTAACCTTCCATGTGATCTCCATTTCTGTGGTTCTGTTCCTGTTCTAGTTGTTTGCTTAGTTTGTCATAGCCTTTCTTTTAAAGTCTTTTTCATCTGATATATAATTATTGGTACCCCCATTATTCTTGGTTTTCATTGCCATCTTATTCTTTATAACTATGTTCCTCTGTGTTTTTCTTTTTCTTCTTAAAGAAGGCCCTTTAACATTTGTTGTAATACTAGTTTGGTGGTCATGGACTCCTTTATCCTTTTTCTTGTCTGGGAAGCTCTTTTATTTACTTTTGATTTTAAATGATAGTCTTGCTTTTGGTAGACTAGTCTTGGTAGAGTAGTCCTTGCTTTCCATCACTTCAAATATTTCATGTCAGTCCCTTCTGGACTGAAATGTTTCTGTTGAGAAACCAGCTGACAGTCTCATGGGAGCTCCCTTGAAGTTAACTATCTTACCGTTGCTGCTTTTGGGATTCTCTTTGTTTTTATTCTTTGCTGTTTTTATTATGATGTGTCTTGTTGCCAGCCTCATTGGGTTCACTTTGGGAATGTCTGTGCTTCCTGGATTTGTGAGCCTTTTTTTTTTTTCACCAGGTTAGGGTAGTATTCAGTCATTATTTCCTCAAATAGCTTCTCAATCCCTTTCCCTCTCTTTTCTTCTTCTAGCACCCCCATGATGTGGATGTTTTTGTGCTTGATATTGTGCCAGGGGTTCTTTAAACTGTCCTCAGTTTTTCACATTCTTTTTTCTTCTGATGTCCTTTTGCATGCTGTTGAGCGTCCTTATAACCATTGTTTGCAACTCTGTGTCTGGTAGTTTTCTTGCCTCCATTTCATTCAGTTCTTTCTCTGGAGATTTTTCTTATTCTTTTGGTTGTGGCATGTTTCTTTGATTCCCCATTTTGGCTGCCTCTCTGTATTCAGTAGATCTGCTGTATCTTCCAGGATTGGTATTGTGGCCTCATTTAGTAGGTGTCCTGTGGACCCAATTGCTCAATCTACCTGTTCACCTGAGCTGGTTTCTTGTGTGGGTTATATGAGCCCTCCTGTTGTAGTTGAGTCCTGATTGCTCTTTGCCTGTCTTGAGGTCGACCCTCAGTCTGGCTGACTGTGAGGATTGACCATTGAGCCCAGTGTGCCAGTTGCTGGGCAGACCCTGACTCCAGAAAGCAGATTTGATTTTATCCCAGCATGGTCTAGTGCAACCATTCCCAACCTATTTTGCACCAGGAACAGGTTTTGTGGAACACAGTTTTTCCATGAATGGGGTGGGGTGGGAGTGGGAAGGAGGCAAAAGGCAGAATTCAGGTGGTAATGCAAGCAAAGATCCACTCATTTGTCCACCGCTCACCTCCTGCTGTATGGCCTGGTGCCTAACAGGACACAGACCAGTACCAGTCTGTGGTCTAGGGTTTGGGGAACCCTGGCCTAGTGACTGGTTAGTCCTCCCTTTGGATGTGCCACTTGTACAGCTGATCAGGTCTTACTGTATTGTGGTCTGAAACCAGCCACTGGGTATATTGATTCTGGAGACTCTTGAGGGGGAATCTGGTGCAGGTCAATGTCAGATCCTTCTTGTTAGGAGCCACCCTTAACTAGCTGCCTGTGCCGGTCCTGGGTGTATGTATGAGGGCCCAGTTGTGTACTGAGGGCCATCTGCCAGCAGTACCAGGCCTGGGACATGTCAGCAAAAGTCCCACAGCACCTCAAGTCCTTCATCCACCTGCCAGCTGTCCATTAACCTCAGCCCTGAAGTAGTCTCATGCGGTACATAGTTTGTATGAGGTAGGTTATCAGTGAGTCACCACGTAAGAGCAAGTGGTGTTCATCGGTTTAGTACAGATTCAGAATGTATCAGTGCTGGGTCTGAGGCCATTTACAAATTCTCATAGTATACTGAGGTCAGCCACCACCTACTTGGGTCCTGTCGACCTCTGTGGTGGAATGCGGTCTAAGGGAGTCATCAGGGTCGAGCCAGTAGAGTTCAGAGTGGGTAACAGCAGATTAACATTTGGCCCGTGGAGGGAGGGCTCTGTACAGGAAGTTGGCCCTTGCCCTAAAGCCACACGACTCAGCCTCTCCCTGTGTATCTCTGGCACAGCCCCTGCTCCCTAAGCTCACCTATAATTCCTCAAGATTTTTAAAGCACTGCATCATAGGCTGAGGCAGGCTGTCGCTGGCAGAGCCCACAGCTGTGTGTGACCTGGGCATAGGGCAGGGCCTCTGGGAGTCATCAGGATGGGGCTAGAGTAGCTCCTCAAGACTAATGCCCCATGGGTCAGTGGTCAACAATGTGGGAGAGGGACTCAACATGTGGACTTTGGTGGCTATCCCTCCAGCCCTCTCCTTGAAGCCACACAACTCAGTCTCACCCTGTATGATGCTGGTATGTATGGTGAGTGCCAGTTAGTGAAATTTTCTGTGCTGTCCTTTTGGTGGATGCCTGGGTTTCCAGCATCCTTCTGTGTCACCCAAGCCGATTTAGTCCCTGCTGATTTTCACAGGCAGATGTCATGTGGGCCCCTCTTCTCTTCGCTGGTGCTCCAGTCTGGGGAGCCTGGAGCAGGGGTGGTACCCTTCGCTCCTCAGAGGGGTCTTCTGCACCTGAGATATCCCTTTGGATTCTCAACTGCCACACATGGATGAAGGGCCGGTCCATTTTGCATTTCCACCCCTCCTACCACTTTCTTTCTGGTCTTTTGTACATCCTTAATCTTACAACTTCTGTTCAGCTAGTCTTCAGAAGGTTATACAGGTTGATTATTCTGTAATTTAATTGTAATCTGGATGTGGTCATGGGAGGTCAGTGCAAATTCTACCTATTCTGCCATCTTGGATCTCTCTTGATTTGGATGGGTTTTCAAAATTAGTGTTTCTCATGGATTGTCTTATCTCCTCACCTCTCTTCCTTCATAGCTATTTTGACCAAAGGACAGCACATCCTTTACTTTGATGCCCCCAGTGCTATTTGAAAGAGCAGTAGAGACATTCAGGTCCATTAAAAATAATTAATTGGCCCTGGCTGGTGTGGTTCAGTGGATTGAGTGCTGGCCTGTGAACCAAAGGGTTGCCAGTTTGATTCCCAGTCAGGGCACATGTCTGGGTTGCAGGCCAGGTCCCCAGTTGGAAGGCATGTGAGAGGCAACCACACATTGATGTTTCTCTCCCTCTCTCCCTCCCGTCCCCTCTCTCTAAAGATAAATAAATAAAATCTTTAAAAAATAATTAATTGGTACCTCCTGTGTGCAAGGCACCCACACTTGGAAGTTGTTTACCATCTAGTGGGAGGGGCAGGTAATAAACAAAAAATTGCAATATACTCTGCTTTCCAATGGTGTCCTTCAGTCAAGATGAGGACAGTGGGCTGGGATGGCTCTGAAGGAGATACCAGGTAAAATGAATCTCAATGAACACAGACACATTCTGGAAGTCTAGGAGGAGGGCGACATTTTAAGCACAAGGAATTCAAAGACATGGAGCTTGAAACAACATGGTTTAGCTAGAACATCTGACCTAAGCAGTATAGTATGTGAAATGTCCAAGGTCAGCAGTGCCTAGATGGAGACTCCTAGAGAGGTAATAATAAGAGCAGATACTTCTAATGGGTTATTTCCGGGATACCATGCTAAATCCATTTAGGTCTATTCAACAACCCTCTGAGGTAGATAGTATTTTTGCAAATAGAAAAACTGAAGTCCAGAGAGTTTAGGTCACTGATAGTCACTGTTGCACAGCTAATGAGTCACCCACATCAGCTTCAGAGCCCAAGTCATAGAAGGCCTTAATTGCTACTTTCATAAGAATTTGTCCTGTCCTTTAAAAAAAAACAGGACACCAGTAAAGGAAAATTAACAAAGGAGGTAACTAGGGATCAGAAAATTTGGGGTTAAAGGCCCTATTGGAGTTTGGCTGTTTGTAACTTCAGGCAAATATTTTTCCTTCTTTGGACTTCTGTTTTTTCAACTGTAAAATGAGGACAATGATAAAGGGCTAAGCTTAAGAATCCCTGTCAGCTAATTGAGTTTTTTGCTTCTGTAACTCAGGGTAGGAAAGGGCCTGGATTCCTAACTGATGAGACTGGTATACACTTTCTCTATGTACTTTTTTCTTCTTTATATACATACTATATCTCTTGCCTGGGATGCCATATTGCTTCCTTCCTTTCTTTCCAAATACTCTCTAACTATAGTCCTACAACCTGCCTCTATTCTACAGTACTGCTGAAGTAGCTATGACTCACTTTGGCCCCTAACTATATAGTATCTTGTATTCTTTGCTAGTTGTTTATATTTTAATGTTTTCTTCCCATCTTGGGCCTCTTGTTCTACGTTTTAGTTTCACTTACCCCTATGTCAACTAACAGTCTCGGTTATGTGGGAGTCCTGGAGAAAATCTTGTTAATAATTTTCTTTCTCTTTTGGCAGTGTATGTGAGCACAGCAAAGAGAATCTTATGACCCCCTCCAACATGGGGGTGATCTTTGGTCCCACACTGATGAGAGCTCAGGAGGACACTGTGGCTGCCATGATGAACATCAAATTCCAGAACATTGTGGTAGAAATCCTCATTGAGCACTTTGTCAAGGTATGTAATTTCTGTCCTCACCATCACATCTCCAGACTTGTAACACTTTTCCTCAGCCACCTTTTAGAGTTGTGTCTCCCTTCCTGACTCAAGTTGATAATGGGAAGACATTCCATTATGGCACGATGACATTTAGTAGCATTTCTGCCCCTGTGAAATTCATTTATTCAGCAAATAGTGCTTGATTATGTAACTATTTTATAACCAGACACCATGCTAGATAGTATAGAGAAGAAAAATATCACTATCTACATTCACATTTAAAGTGATTATTGATAGGTATGTGGTTGTTACCATTTTAGTATTCGTATTTTTATTTTTTTAAAGATTTTGTTTATTTTTAGAGAGGGGGAAGGGAGGGAGAAAGAGGGAGAGAAACATCAATGTGGGAGAGATACATTGATTGGTTGCCTCTCACACACCCCCAACTGGGGACCTGGCTTGCAACCCAGGGAATCAAACTGGTGACCTTTTGATTTTCAGGCTGGCACTCAATCCACTGAGCCACACCAGCCAGGGCTATTTGTATTTTTAAATCTATCTTCTTCTCCTTCTTCTTCTTTTCCTCCTTTTCCTCCCCTTCCCCTCCCCTTTCTCCCTCCTTGTCTTCCTCCTCTTACTGCTTTATTCTTCTTGTCTTTTTAACATTTCTTGTAATACTGGTTTGGGGGTGATGAACTTCATTAGCTTTTATTTGTCTGGGAAGCTCTTTTTCTACCTTTCCATTCTAAGTGATAGCCTTGTTGGTGACAGTAATCTTGGTTGTAGGTCCCTGCTTTTCATCACTTTGAATATTTTGTGCCAATCCCTTCTGGCCTGCAGAGTTTCTGTTAACAAATCAGCTGAGGGTGTCATAAGAGCTCCCTTGTACATAACTACGTGTTCTTCTCTTGCTGCTCTTAAAGATTCTCTCTTTGGATCTGGCTTGGTGGCTCAGTTGGTTGGAGCATCATCCCATACACCAAAGTTTGCTGGTTCCATTCTCAGTCAGGGCACATACCTAGGTTGCAAGTTCAATCTCCAGTTGGGGTACATACAGGAGGCAACCAATTGATGTTTCTATCTCACATCAATGTTTCTTTCTCCCTTCCTCTTTAAAATCAATAAACATTTTGGGATGAGGATTTTAAAAAAAGATGATCTCTTTGTCTTTAACCTTTGGCGTTTTAATTTCAGTGTGTCTTGGTATGGGCCTGTTTGGATTCATTTTGTTTGGGACTCTCTGTGCTTCCTAGACTTGTATGTCTGTTTCTTTTGCCAGAATAGGAAAGTTTTCAGTCATTATTCTTTCAAATAGGTTTTCAGTCCCTTGCTCTTTCTCTTCTTCTGGTACCTTGTGATGCGATTATTGTTACATTAGATGTTGTTCCAGAGATCCCTTAAACCAGAGGTCCCCAACTTTTTGGCACCAGGGACTGTTTTTTCCACTGACTGGTAGCTGGGATGGTGGGGGACAGAAGGTGGAGAGCTGGGGGAAGGAGGTACAGGAGGCAGAGTTCAGGCGAGCTTCACTTGCTCACCACCGCTCACCTCCTGCTATGGGGGAGTAGGGGGTAGAGACAGGAAGCAGAGCTCAGAGGAGCTTCCCTTGGGCCTGGTTCCTAACAGGCTTTGGACCTGTACTGGTCCATGGCCTGGGGGCTGGGGACCCCTGCCTTGCACTACCCTAATATTTTTTATTCTTTTTCTTTTTTGCTGCACTGATTGAGTGTTTTTGCCTACCTTGTCTCTAAAATGCTGATTCAGTCTTCTGCTTCATCTAATCTTCTGTTGATTCCATCTTATATATTCTTTATTTCACTTATTGTATTTTTCATTTCTGATTCTTTTTTATGGTTTCTGTGCTCTTTTTTATGTTTACCATCTCTTTGTTGATGTTCTCACTGAGTTCATTTACTCTTACTCTAAGTTCATTGGCCAACCTTATAACCAGTGTTTTGAACTATGTATCTGGTAGATTGCTTGCCTCCATTTTATTTAGTTTTTTTTTTCTGGAATTTTGTCCGGTTCTTTCATTTGGACATGTTTCTTTGTCTACTCATTTAGGCTTTCTCCCTGTGTTTGTTTCTACATGTTAGATAGATCTGTTATGTCTTCCAGTCTTGGCAGGGTGACATTATATAGTAGGTGTCCTGTGGGGCCAAGTTGTGCAGTATCCCTGGCCACCTCAGCTGGGTACTTTAGGGGTATCCTTTTTTGTGGGTTGTTTGTGCCACTCCTGTTGCAGTTGGGCCTTGACTGCTATTGGCACATGAGTGGGTGGAATTAACCCTCAAGCTGACTGGCTGTGACTACAGAGGATGAGTTATCATGTAGGGGCAGATCCCACGGAGTGGGGTTTGCTTTAGTGGTCCTCTGGTGCCTGCTGAGTTGGCCCTGTGGGTGAGCCATTTGTGGAGCTAATTGGGTGGTTCCCTGGTGTGTTCTGAATCCAGTCAGTGGGTGTGTTGGCTCTTGGGCCTCTTGGGAGGGGTACTAGTGCAGACCTAGGTCAGCTTCTACCTGTGCTGGTCCCATGTCCACATAGTAGGAGCTACAAAGTGATCTATGGTGGCAGCTGCCTGTGCTGGGCTTGGAGACACTGGGGAGTGGTTATGCTGTAAACTGAGGCCAGCTGTCACTGCTTCCATGCTGTGAGCCAAGGAATTCCATAGTGTGGGTTGAGGCCAGCCTCTTATAAATAACAGCCACTGAAGGAGGTTCAGGCTTGTGCATCTGTTAGATGGAGTAGGTTTTCGGGTATCACCATGGTGAAGTGAGTTTGATGGAGACTCAGATTTGGTAACCATAGGAAGGTTGGGTTCGGCAAAGTGAAAATGGCATCTGCCTGCCAGTTCTGTTGTGGGAGGGCTCAACAAAGAACACAATGTCAGAGAGAGCTGCCACTCCAGGCATGACCTGAAGCCAGACAGTTTAGTTCTTCCCCCTATGTCTGTGGCACTTTCCGACCTGCTTCCCCAGTGCTAAAGCTTAGAGCAAGTGTATCTGTCAGCAGGTAATTCCATGCATGGACCCTTTAAGAGGACCATATGGGACTCCAGAAGCACTCCATCTCTCTCAGAGGGAATCCTCACCGATTTTCATAGCAAGACGTTGTGGGGGAATCTTCCTCCTGGCGTTGGTGCCCCAGGCTGGTGAGCCAGATGTGGGGCTGGGCTCACCACCCTCCCTGCTCTGGGTGATCCTCCACAGCTGAGACAATCTTCCAGCATCTTAATTGCCACACATAGTTGTGTACCCAACCTGTTCTGCATCTATGCCCCTTCTATCAGTCTCGATACATTTTTTTAAATGTTCTTTGATATAAGAGTTGTGTTTGACTAGTCTTCAGGTGATTTGCAAGTGTGGTTCTGTATTTTAGTTATACTTTTGATATGGTTGTGGGAGGAGGCAAGCCTAACATTTACCACCATCTTGACAGAAGTCAGTGGTTTTGCAATTTTAAATACAATAGCCAGAAAGGCCTCATTGAGAAGACTACCTTTGAGCAGAGGACCATAGGAAATAAAGGAGTGGTTCATTCAGAGAACTGGTGGGAAAGCATTCTAGGCTGAGCATATGTTAAATACAAAGTCCCTGAGGCAAAATTGTGCCAGCATGTTCAAAGTGGCCAGATTGGCTAGAAACGATTCAGCAAAAGAAGAAATAGAAGGTGGGTTAAGAAAGGAAATGAATGGAAAGGGCAAGCAGAGTAGATACTATAGTGATTTAGAATCCACTGGAAGGACTTTGACTTTGCTATCTGCATAAGATAGAAGTTTTTGATCAGGGAAATGACATTATTTGTCTTCAGTTTAGCAGGACAATTCTGGTTCCTGTGTGAAGATAGCTTCAGGGGAACAAGGGTTGATGCAAGGAGACTAATTAGAAGTCTCTTTCAAGAATTCAGTCAAGAAACGATTGTACCTTGGATGAGGGTGGTAATAGTGAAGACGGTGAGAAGTCACATTCTCAATGTATTTTGGAGGTAGAGCCAACAGATTTGCTGACAAATCATGTGGAATGTGGGGAAAAGAGAAGGGTCATGGGTAGCTTCAAGTTTTTGGTTATCTGAACAACTGGAAAGATGAAGTTGCCATTTGCTGAGATGGATAAGACCGCAGGGGAAGAAATTTTAAAGTAAAGAGTAGGAGTTAAGTTGGGGACAAATTAAGATAGATTTGCCTGTGGGACATCTGAGGTCAGAGAGGAGAGCAGGATTAGGAAAATAGAGTTGGTCTTCAATAGCAGAGAAGGGAGGGGTGAAAACCATGTGAATGAATAGTCTTTCTTATGGATTACCTGTAGCAAGAGAATATTAGACGAAGCACTGATATCTAGGGAGTGCCGATATTTGAAGGGCCAATAGAAGAGACTACAAAGCATACTGGGAAAGAATGGTCAGTAACGGCAGAACTAAAAGGTAGGGGAGCCCCAGACTCCTGGGAAGAGAGAATTTTAGAGGGAAAGAGTGGACAGTAATTTCAGTTGCCCAGGTTAAGTCATGTAGTATAAACACTGAAAAGTATCTACTGCTTTAAATGTTTTTAAAGTTGTGAAATATAAGTGGTACATGTACTACTTATTGTAAAAATTTCAAGCCATAGAGAAAATACAGAATGAAAAACAATTCCACCCTTTACCTATGTTCAACCCCTAGTTATAATTCTTAGTCAATAATTTATTGTTTCTCATTTGAACAAAAAAAATAAATTGCGTATATACACATACACATGCATTGATACATGTGATTGATTTGAATATGTACATATTATTCCTCTACTGCCTACAGCTGAAAACCCTGGACATTAATTATAAGAGTACCAGCTGAGCTAGTCTGGCACCTTTAGGACATTATTTATAAAAGCAGCACAAGAAAACTGAAATATGGAGGGAAGAAGGCAGACCAGACTGGCTAGGGACCTTGTAACCCGAGCAGTGACATGGCCATGAGTCAGTTGTTATTTGTTTTTGCCTCATATCTCCCACATTGTGTAGTCTGGAAGCTGACAACCTAAGAAAACCAGCAGATGCAGTCTAAAATGGTCCCAACAAAAGCCTACTTTCTTTAGCCAAAGAACCTGGAAAGGAACAGCCTAAAACAGAAAAATGTTAGATAATGAACTCAACTCCAGTAAAACACCACAGACAAAAATGCGGCTCCACCCCTGCCCCCTGCCTGCAAAGGATGAATGGGGAGCCCAGACTTCTACCTTTCCTGGTCTGTAACAAGGAAGCTGACCTCCCCTCCCCTGAACCCACGTGGTGGTGTCAAGAAGGCCAAATGGGACACTGAGCCTTCTTCCACACCTGGTGGTAATGAGACAATCTCTCCCATTCCCTATGTTGTCATTGGTGACCACATGAAGCACTTGGACTCCCATCCCCATATAAACACTGAAGTGGTGTCAGGGGAGGCCTGTTAGCAATATGTGACTTTCAGCACCACTGAGTGGTAATACGACTGCCATTCTGGGGTGTCAATGGAGAGGAGACTCTACAGGGAACAATAATGAGACACCCCTTTCCTCCAGCCAGAGTGGTACCGTTAGAGGGCTATCGAGAAGCCTAAACTCCTACTCCTGCCTGGTAGGTAAAGGAGTCTTTCACTCCCTTTAGAATGTCAAGGAAGGCCAAGTAGAAAACCTGGACTTAGACCCCACCCTGGCTGTTCTCCTCTTCTGCAGTGGCAGGGTCTGAGGAGGCCTGTTATAACAGGAGATATAAGTAAGCATAAGACTCTCTTGTTTTTATTGTTCAAGTACAGTTGTCTCCATTTTCCTGCCATTTCCCCCTGCTGCACCCACACCCACATCCCTCTCATAATATGCAAATTAACAGGCTTTGTTTGAAAACCATTTACCCTACCAAGAACCAGGAAGATGTCAACATGAATGAGAAAAGACCATCAATAGACAGCAACATCAAGATGACACAGGTGTTAATTATATGACAAGAATTTTAAAGTAGCCATCATAAAAATGTTTTAATGAGCAATTAGGACTACATTTGAAACAAGTGAAAAAATATAAAATCTCAGCATAGTAATAGAAAGTTTCTCCAGAGAAATACAAAGACTTAGCAAAGAAATAAAAGGTAAAAAGAAGAACCAAGTGAAAATTGTAGAACTGTAGCCCTGCTGGTGTGGCTCAGTGGACTGAATGCCAGACTGTGAACCAATTCCCAGTCAGGGTACATGCTGGGTTGTGAGCCAGGTCCCCAGTAGGGGGTGTGTGAGAGGCAGCCACACATTGATGTTTCCCTCCCTCTCTTTCTCCCTCCCTTACCCTCTGTCTAAAAATAAATACATAAATAAATAAATATTTTTTAAAAAAAATCTAGAACTGTAAAATGCAATAAGTGAAAATTTGAAATACAGTGGATGTGCTTAACAATAGAATGGAGAGGACAGGGGAAAGAAAGTGAACTTTAAGAATAACAGAAATTAGCCCTGGCTTATGTGGCTCAGTGGATTGAGTGCTAGCCTGTGAACCAAAGGGTCGCCAGTTCGATTCCCAGTCAGGGCACATGCCTGGCTTGCAGGCTGGGACCCCAGTTGGGGGCATGCAAGAGGCAACCACACATTAGTGTTTCTCTCCCTCTCTTTCTCTCTCCCTTCCCCTCTCTCTAAAAATAAATAAATTTAAAAAAGAAAGAAAAATTAAAAAAAATAACAGAAACTGTGCAATCCAAACAACAGAAGACTAAGAGAATTTGTTACCAGCAACCTATTCTAGAATAGTTAAAGGAAGTTCTGTAAACAGAAAGGATACAATAAGAGAAGGAATCATGGGATATCACGAAGCAAGAAGGAATATGAGAAAGAGCAGAATTATAGGTAAATTCAATAGACTTTCTTTCTTATAAGTACACTGTTTTGCCCTGGGGAGATTAGAAAGCTGGTACTTCCTCCTTACTAGGGAGAGGGAGAGGTGTTAATCCCCTTAGCAAGGCAATCATGAAATCCCCTGGGGTGTCTGAAGCTGTAACTGCCAGATTTAATCAGGCTTATTGTCCAAATTAGCTCCCTAGTTGATTAGGCTTTTTAATGTCTGATTCCCCTTGCTCCTTTCCTATATTAACATCTAGCTACCAGTGCTGACACAAGGAGTAGAAAAGATATTCCATAGAAGTGTAAATGAAGGGGGCAGGGGTAGCTATACTTACCACACAATACAGACTTTAAGCCCCAAATGGTAAAATACAAAGGTAGTCCTTACATGATAATGGGATCAATTCATCAAGAATATATAACATTCATAAATATTTATGTACCAAACATCAGCACACTTGAATATATTAAGCAAACACTAACAGATCTGAAGAGAGAATGACAAAAATACACTAGTAGGGGACTTCAGTACTTTCAACAATAGATATATCATCCAGACAAAATCAACAT
>CM052552.1:29221107-29233004 GCA_028533065.1 Trachops cirrhosus
CTAATATTATTGTGCCCATGTTAATTTCTTGGCTTAATAATTGCACTGTGCTTATAAGATGTTAACATGAGGGGAATCTGGATGAAGAGTATGCAGAAACACTGTACTATGTTTCAACTTTTATGTAAGCCTAAAATTATTTCAAAATAATAAAGTGAAAAGAAGTTTTACTGATGTATACTGGCACCGTCAGTATCTGGCCTATTTTCTCACATCTTCAGTAAACTGAGTATTACCAAATGTTTTAATGTTATCCAGCTGGTAAGTGAGTATTTCACTGTTTTCAAATACATTTTCAATTTATCAATTAAAATTATTAATGAGACTGGGTATCTTTCCACACCCTTTTGGTTGGTATATTAGTTTGCTAGGGAATGCCATGTACTTGGTAACTTAAACCTTAGACGTTTATTTTCTCACAGTCCTGAAGGCTGGAAGCCCCAAACCACGGTGCTAAACAAGTCAGCTCTGGTTTCTCCCGAGGCCTCTCTCTGTGGCTTGAAGGTGGTTGCCTTCTTGCTGTGTCCTCATGTAGTCTTTCCTTTGTGCCTGTGCTTCCTGAGTGTCTCTTCCTCATCTTATAAGGACACAAGTCATACTGGGTTAGACTCCAAATTTATGACCTTACTTAACCCTTAGTACCTTTCAAAGACCCTATCTCCAAGTTCAGTCACATGGCGGATCAAGTCTTCAAAATATGAACTTCAGGGGGACACATTTTAGTTCATAACAGCTGTCCATTACAGTTGAGAGATGGGGGTGGCAGATTGTATTGAACTGATATTTGAATACGTGCCCATCATTCTTGTGCGCCCATTTAATCTTCAGTTACTGAAAACCCTGCTGGAGGATGGTACTTACCTCTGTGCAGAGAAAGGGTGTGCAACTGGTGAAGGTTAATGATCTTAAAGCAAGTAGTGGTTCCACAGGACTTTCTGTTATAATATTTTAATATCTTTTATTTATCTGAAATATTTCATAATAAATTATTTTAAACTATCTAATGGGAGGTGAGGAAGTGAGCATCAAGTAGCTTGGTTGTAAAGGAAAGAAAAATTGGAGGCAGTGGCTAAAGAGACATTGATTCAAGAGAGCATCTTTTTAAGGCTGGGAAACTTGTGCATGTTTATAAACCAGGGGGAATAGAACTGGTGTGGAGGAAGAGATTGAAGTGAGAGATGATATCTATTTGTGGTTTTAATTTGCATTTCTCTGATGATTAGTGGCATTGAGTATCTTTTCATATGTCCGTTGGCCATCTGTGCTCTCACCTGCCAATATGGCTATTGTCAATAAATCGACAAACAGCAAGTATTGGTGAGGATGTGGAGAAAAGGGAAGCCTTGTATACTATTGGTAGTATCACAAATTGGTACAATCACTATGGAGGTTCCTCAAAAATTTAAAAAGAGAACTAACTACCATGTAACTCAATAGTCCCACTTCTGGCTATGTATTGGAGGAAATCAAAAACACTAATTTGAAAAGATATATACATCCTTAAGTTTATCACAACATTATTTACAGTAGACAAGATATGGAAACAACCCAAGTGCTCATTGATAGATGAATGGATAAAGATGTGGTACATATATACGATGGAATATTACTCAGCCATAAAAAGGGAAGAAATCTTACATTTGTGACAGGATGGATGTATGTAGAGGGTATTATCCTAAGTGAAATAAGTCCAAGAAAGACTCGTATGGTTTCATTTATATGTGGAATCTAATGAACAAAATAAATGAACAAGCAAAACAGAAACAGACTCATAGATACAGAAAACAAACTGATGGTTGCCAGATAGGAGGGGGGTGGAGGGTTGGGTGAAAAGGTGAAGGGAGTAAGAAATACAACTTGGTAGTTAGAAAACAGTCATGGGGATGTAAAGTACAGCAGAGGGAATATAGTCAGTAGTACTGTAATAACTGTGTATGGTGTCAGATGGGTACTAGACTTACGAAGGGGATCAGTCACTTCCTAAGTTATATAAATGACTAATCACTATGCTGTACACCTAAAACTGATATAATATTATATGTCAACTGTAATTGAAAAAACAAGACCCAAGTGAGAGAGAGGGTAATTGATGGACGGAAGTTTCTGAGGAGCTTTGAGCAGATGGCCTCCACATTACTTGAAAGATTGGCTTTGGATGGCATTTTATGGAAGGAGGAGAGGGAAATAGGAATGGATGCATATGAGTTTGCCAGCCGGGGGCACGAGGAAGCAGTGTTTGTGAAAATTGAGGAAGATTATGAATCCTGCACTTTGTTTTCTCAAGTAGAATTAAGCTTATTTTTATCTGCTGAGGGTAAGAGAAATGGATATAGGGCTGAAGGCATGAGGAGAGTAAGAGAAGCTTTAAAACATTCTAGGAAAGGAACGGAGAGAGAGCTGATGAAGGACATTTTAAACGGTTGTTGTTAAAGGAAAATGTAAACCATAAATCTGGAGTGGCACCGTCCCTGGTGAGGCTTCACACCCCACAACACTGCTCAAAAGCCAGTATGTGGAACCAGAAAGGATGAATTATGTGCTGCTTTCAGCATTGGTGTTTTTAGGGAATTGCGGGAAATGAACAGGGGCCAAAAATGGTGAGGGTGTTGGTAGTTGTTTATTATCCACCCTTTAGACTAAACTGAGAAAGAGGGGGAGGAAGTGTGGGAATTGGTAGATGGAGAAAAAGTGGAAGAATCAAGGGAATAGAGGTCTCAGTGTTGAAGACCAGGAATAGGGAGAGTGAAGGCATGGGAGTTCTAGAAGGATAGGAAGTTATCTTCAGAGGTGGAGACTAGTATTTTGACCATCAGAGATGAAGCAAATTTCCATGTGATGACAAGAAAGTATTAGCTAACAATTACAAAGCCCTTACTATGTGTCAAACGCTGTCTGAAGCTTTTTACACATTTTAGGACATTTATACTTGATTTCCCATAAGAAAATCCAAGGCACAGAGAAGCTGTGACTTGTCCAGGGTCACAGAGTAAATATTGAAGCTCAGATTTGGAACTAAACAGCTTAGATCTGTACTATCCTACCTCAAGACATTTGTTCTGTTCATGAAAACGGGTACCTGAGACAGAGGTACAGATCATTGGTGATGAGAAGGCCAAAGAACTCTGAGGCAAGAATTGCTGAGGGTCATTCACATAGGCCATGATTTTGTATTAGAGGATATTCTTCCAAGCCTGGCATTTGGGGCTCAGACCATACATCCTGCATCCTTGACGAGTAGTTTTGGTCTTTGTCCTGCAGGCGGTACAGAGCCATAGAAGCTCATTGCATGATTCATAGCATTTTAAATGTTCTAATAAATTTACAAGTAGACCCGAGACTGACCCCAGCATGCTTAGTCTCCCACCATGAGGCTAACAAAATAGAGTTTTTTGTTGTTATAATTTTTAGGGGAAATGCCAACTTCAATTTTACCAGAAAATCCATTTTTCAATGAATGACCGCATTCCCTACTGAGTTCATAAAAGCATGAGTCTGTTGTGCCTTTGGCCAGGATATGAAAAGCCTAATCTGTGGGGTGATTTGAAGAGCAATTAAAGTACTAGTTGCCCGTTATCCCCATGATCCAACAGGAGATTAATTTTACTACCTGGTGATCAGCTTTTGAGTGAAGTTGTTAGGCCCTTGTATAAACAACTGTCATAAGTGTTAAATAATCAATCTTGACCTTTGTGCGATATCAGAGATGTACTCTGACCGTGTTTTCCAAAGACATGGTAACCAAGGATCTTTCCTGATTTATGAATTTATTCATATGAAATATATGGAGATATGAAACAAATCCCAGGTTATTATACATTTATCAAGTTGTTTATTTGGAAAAAGAGCAAAACAATAGGTGTCAGAAATTCTGGACCTTGTAGGTGTAACCTCATAGGATGGTTGTGGGGATTAAAACAGATAATATATATGAGAGCCGATGCTGCTCTGCAAGTATCGGGGATTATATGTTCCTGCCAAGTTGTTCAGTTAATGGGATATGATTTTCGGTCGACATATTATAATTTTAGTAATGTGTTTTTCCCATTTATACTTGCTCTTTAATAGAAAAGGGCTTAAACATACTGGTTTTAAGTTTCTGTCATCCCCTCCTTTCAGCTTCCCTTTTAAGAATATACAGAGTCTGTCAATGAAATTTAAATGCTTCACAATAATTGGCACTTAAAGGGTTCCATTTCTAAGTCTTTTTAAAAAGACTTTTAGAAAGCAATTTAAATCAACTTCTCTAAATGGTATATTTTCTGGTGGGTCAGTAAGTGATGGGAGGATCTAGTGCTACACTGACCGCCAGAACAGTATCAGTCATTCTTAGGTTCTCTCTTTTCCCATCTTACTGAGGGCTATGGACTTCATGCTACTACTGTGAGACACAGAGGTGATTTGCATTGACTTGTGTTTTCAGAAGTTTGCAGAGCTGGGGGGACCATCAGTAATAATAGAGAAAGGGAAAGGTCAGTTCTGTATGGAGTTTTTAGTGATTTAGTTTCGAGAGCAGCGCGTTATTTCACTAAAGGGGAAAAATACTATGGGATTGATGCATTTCAATATTAGAATTGGAAAGAGAAAATGACAACCTTCTGGTCCAGGCTCTTCCTTTCAGATGAGGTCCCTTCTTATACACTGCAGTAGTGATGACAAATTTGCATTTCTCCAACTCTGTTCCTCTTCATCTAGTTTTTATTTTATTTTATTATATTTTTAAAATATATTTTATTGATTATGCTATTACAATTGTCCCATTTCCCCTCCTTCACTCCCCTCCCTCTTCATCTAGTTTTTAGAACTTTACCACACCCTCACCTACCCCCATAGTTCTCCCCAGCTAGTTTATTAAAAACCTCGGGTAGCAGCCCTAAAGTCTACCAGTTGTCTCTCGTCCTTTGCAAACTCATCTTCTCAGTTACACAACTTAGTATTGGCCATTTTCCTCCTTTGCTACTGCCGAGATCATTGAATTGGAGCTAGGAACCAGCAGTTCTGCCTCTTTAGATTTGGATTTTTTTGTTGTTCAAGGAACATGGAATCAGGCTATGTGCCCAGTGTGGGGCAGTGTACTTTTATCTCATTTAGTCCTTATTCTAACTCTGGGAATGATAAATATTATTATTTCTGTTTTTTGGCTTTGGACACAGAGGGATGAATTGTGGTAAGTGGCAAAGCCAAGACTTCAGTCTCGCTCTGTTGGGTTCAGCCTGCAGCTCAGGGAACAGGCTGTTTTGTGTGAGATGTTACAGACAACACGAGTGTACTTGTCTTTGCATCACTGATGTTGACTTAGCTCTTCTAATCTCTCTTGAGTTCTCTCCTTATTGCCAATCTTTCTCTTTCACTGGGTTGGAGGCTGCTTTATTATCCTGCAGGGTCTTACTTTACTGCCTTAAATATGGTTTTTTGGGAGAATAATTCATCGTTTTTAAGATAATTAGAAAATCTATTACCAATGTATGTGAAAGTGCATTTTGACCTTATCTCTAAAGATGTATGGTTAGCAGCCAGGGTTGAGGGAACTGAATGGTATAGATGGAAATGGTTAAGGGCAGTTCTTCCTGTGAATTGGCCAGAGGCAGCTGGATTTGTGGGAACTCAAATGCTGCCTATGTTCCCAAATAGCCAAATGGGACCTCGGCCAGGAAAAACCCAACATCATAGCCGTGTAATGGATTTGGAGAGGCAAACAAGAGTCCTTTTAAAGAACAACTCTGATTTATGTATTTTTCAGATACACAGTCTAGCAACCCAGAAGAAACAGTCTTTTCTAGTCGTGGCCTGAGCTTCCTTTCTCTGTGAAATGTGGTTTTATGTGAATTTTGGTGTGCCACTAGAGGGCAACAAGAGAATAGAGATATATTTCCCTCTATTGCTTTTTGAAGAGATAGGTAGGTAGGTAGGTATTTAAAAGTGGGAGTACATATAAATTTAGGTTTATGTTTTATAGATTTATATTTTATGTATTTTAAAATATATCTCTGTGTACACACACACATACACATACATGGAGAGAGATAGAAAATCTAATTAAGCCAGATATCTTCTTCATTGCCTTTCATTTATGAAATGATAAAGTCAAACTAAAAGTTATTTAAAATAACATTTACTAGCCTGTATGTTATTTAAAAGAATCGGATGACTTTTTCAGATTCTAATATGTAGCTAGGTGGGGATTTGGCAGGCATTTTCAAATGAATTTTCAGAAGAAATATCTTTAAGCAGTGAATGTTAAGAGCAATGTGTAACTTGAAGAAAATATCTTTGAACAGAAAATTATTAATATTGAGAAGTTACAGATGTGTTTATTAGTCATAGTGAATCTTTGAAAACATCTTCAAGTTTTTAATTTTGTCTACATCAAGGAGATCTTTCACACATTTTGCAAAGACCTAGTTTTCTTAGCTTTGAATTGAGGTCAAGACCTGTTTGAAATGAATAAGCCTCTCCAAGCCTGATGAGATAGTGCAGTAAGTATAGGATGCAGCTAGGGTTTACCCCACCCCAACATTCAAAGAGCTGAAACATGTCCCATGAGTCACCCTTTTGATTCTCGTCACCCTAAGAATTATCCTCAAGATTCAGCAAAAGGTGGAAATACCTTCTGCTTCCTTTTCTTCTCTTCAGCTGGCACTGAAATAATAATTATAACAGTGAAAGAACTGTAACAGTTAGCATTTATTGAGAGCTTGCTATGTGTCATGCACTTTGCTAAACTTTTGACATTCAACATCTCATTGAATCCTCACAACTTTTACGAGATAATCCCTAATTTTACCTAAAGGTGAACTGAGGTCAAGACGGATTCAATTTGTCATGGACTATCAAAGTTAAGTATCTGTTTTTATTATATTTTGACAAAGGAAGGAGAAGAGAGAGACAGAGACAGAGAAAGAAAGAGAGACGGAGAGACAGAGAAAATAAATATAGGATCAGATTTTTGAGAATTTGAAAAAGATGTCCATGATCTATAGTCCATTGCTTCCAATGGCCAGTGATTTTTTTCATATCATATATCTTTACCTTTGCTATTCTCCTTTGAGTGGTCTGAGTCTCAGATTTGAACATCAGAGTCTGGATAATTCAGAAAGACTGTGGCCAGTGAGCTTGTGGGCCAGATAGGTGCACTTTCGGCAGCAGGACCTGAAGCAGTCTCAGGTTCCTCAGTCTGGTGGTAACTGCCTATGGGCATTTCAGAATCCAGAAATCAGTGGAGGAGCATTGAGGGTGGGGGGAGAAAGCTCTGAGATTTTGGGGATTATGACTGGATCACTGCTACTTTCTGGCATTAAGACTTCTTGAAATAACCTTGAAATGCCAAGGTTACCTCTGTAGGCTTTCCAAATATCCCTGGAGGTGAGACTATTATAGGAAGAATGAAAAAATAGCTTTGGAACCAGACAACGACCCTGAGATTGGATTCCAGCCCCATCCTTTGCTAGCTGGGTGGTCTTCAACAAGCCACTCTACCTCCCTGAGCCTTTCCCGCCTCATTTTAAAAAGGGAGCTAATAATTAGACCTTCCTCATTCAGTTGGGAGGATTCAGTGAGATAAGGATGTCAAGTACTTTGTATATAACATTTCCCACCAAATTCTAATACCTCCTGTGCTCTATACTACCACCCATTGACTGTATAGACAGGATTAACTTTATCTTAATTATGGTATTCTTCCAATCATTTTACCTTGGTATTTATTAAGTCTTTGTAGTCAAAAGGGCTTTTCTTAAAAGTTCTTAGGTCATTTTTAATTCATAGTCATTAACAATACAGAAACTCTTCACTTCCCAATCCTAAAAGCATCCCAAACAAGTCTAAAAGTAAAATTCCACTTGAAATCTGCCATACTGTTCTTGGCAGAAACCACATAACCCGTGCCAAATGGATGGAGGTGTCCTTATCGGGATCTAACTTCATGCTTTCTCTCTGTCAGTACTGTATTCTCTTTCCAAGGCAACTGCCCGGGGGAGTGGATCAGCAGACAGAGCATGGGTTATAGGCCTCTCCGGTATGAATAGTGGGAGTAAAAAACTGTTCCAAGTAGGAGGCACCGTGTTTTAAGGGAATAGGACGCCAGATTGGGGATTCGAATTCCTGGGTTCTGGTCTCAGTTCTACCACCTACTACTGGCTTTGGAGCCTTGGGTAAATCACTTCTCTTTGGACATCAGTGTCACTGTAAGTATAACATATGGGTAGAGTAGATAGGTTTCCAGAATGTTACATCTAGAAGGGCCTTAAAGACTTGCAGAGACCAAAGACAGACCGGGCGACAACTTTTCTCACAAAAAAGTTGGCTCTTGATAACAACAGACATGACATTTTCAAAGTTCCTTGCATATTGCAGGGAAACTTGCTGACACACTTGATGTTGAAAGTGGTCTCTGCCAAATGCTAAGAGCTCGATGTTTTGACCCCATCGCCACCTTTGTTTTTAATGAAGTTCAGAGTACAGTGTTTGCTAATACAACCAGCCCCCAGAAAGTGCAACACAGCCTCAGCCAGAGTGTAAATGGAGACTTGGTGGAAATCTGGGATTCATCAGGGCCAAGTCTTGTAGCTCTGATTTATGGAAAGGCAAGGTACTTTTTGAACAATGTGATATTTGCAGCTTGAAGCGGCATCTGGGGAGAATCTGGACAGTGGCTCAGTTGAAAATTTCCAAGAGTTTGAATGAGGCTGGGCTTTTGGCAGTTGGAAAATGCCTTATGTTAAATTTGTTCTCTTTCATACCTGAAGGCCCGACAGAGAAGAAACTGGAAGGGGGTTAATAGATGACCAAACTCAGGCAAGCAGTTCATGATCCTCCTTCCCCAGTAAAGGACATACTTCTCTTGGTTGTGTCTCTAAGCCCAGTAGATGTTGTCATCCAACTTGAGTCCTCATGAAACTTTAGAAAAAGGATTCCCAGGAGTTGGACTCCTGACTGCAACCCCAGGCGAGATAGCCAAGGCTCAGCAGACTTGAAGTCGTTTTCTTTGGGTATTTTGTTCTCTCAGACCAGGACTTTAAAATTCAATTCAGCTAACATTCACTCAGTGCTAACTATGTTTTTTGAAAATAAACAGCACTGCCTTGCCTTATTCTGTTCTCTATCCTCCAGGCTATTTCTTGAAGTCACTATCAAAGACGACAAACCCTTGCGAGTTCTTAGCCAGTCTGCAGAGAGCCGAATCATTCTGTCCTCTTTGCTGGAGTTTGGGACAATGGGAAAATAAGTTTTGCCTGATACTGTTTTCACCCAAGGGATTATTTTTTGAAGTTAAAATGTTTCTTTCTATGTTATCCAGTGGAAAGAGTGTTAACCTTGAAGTCAGGCACATCTGAGTTCGTATCACAGCCCTGCCATTTTCTATCAAGTGACCTTGGGCAGTGTACGCTCTTTATTCTTAGCTCACCCTTTGGCATCAAATCCCCTCTCTAGTTTTCTTCCTAGTGATGAATTGACTTAGTCTATACATGAGTTAAGAATTCCTCCTTGGTCCTTCAGCTGAGGAAGAGCCACTCGAGTGTCCAGAGGAAGGAAAGTGAGGACTTATACTCTGTCAAGTTTTAATGATTTCTTCAATGTTTCATTTATGTTTTCAGTTATTTCTCTCCTCCTTTAAGCCTATGAAAAAGGTAGATAGAGGGATTTATTCTGTGGTGGAATTTAGGGAATGTGCTAGCCACAAATTCTCTTTGGAAGTTCAGAGAAAGGACTTTGTAAACAATCACTAAATGAATTAATATATGTGAAGCGCTTAGAACTGTAACTGACACATAGTAGAGATTGCATACGGAGGAGTTCACTGTTACAAACAGTGCTGAGCCCTGGCTGGTGTGGCTCAGTGGATTGAGTGCTGGCTTGCTAATCAAGAGGTTGTTGGTTTGATTTCCAGTCAGGGCACATGCCTGGGTTGCAGGCCAGGTCCTTAGCAGGGGGTGTGCAAGAGGCAACCACACATTGATGTTTCTCTCCCTCTCATTCTGTCCCCCTTCCCCTCTCTAAAAAATTAAATAAAATCTTTTGAAAAAAGAAGTCAATAAGGGAACTGAGTAGAACAGGCTGAGTTTCTTTTCTTGGGTTCCTCTTAACTGCTTTTTCATCTCTGAAAGTTTTCTCCTCATTAGAATTGGGCTGTCAAAAGTAACTTCAGAGATCATGGGCCCATCTTCTCTCTTTTCTCATCGCTAAGAAAAACTATGGAGATTTTCCCAGGTTTTCCTTCCCAAGCCCACTCACGAGTTATATCTGTACTTGGTAGTCCTGTTTCCAAAGAACTAATGATATTCATTAATTTAATAAATACTTACTGAATTTTTATTACATACCAGCAATGTTCTATGCACAGGGAATACACCTGAACCCAAAGCAGAGGCCCTTATTTCATGGAACCTACATTTTCCTGGGAACGATCATTTACTCCATTATTCTTCTCAAAGGGAATAGCAGTAACAGATAGGTTAAAGCTTATCGTTTAAAAGAGATATGAAGTGCGGCCTTTAGAGCGCCTGCAGAACAGAGAGACAGATAAATGGAATCTTCCTACCACAGTAATCGCCAACATTTCCACATTAAAGCTTGGCTCCAAGGTTTACATCTGTAGGCCAGCTTTGGGGAAGATGTTGCAATCCATGTTGATGGTAGGGTTATCCAGGCCATGTTTTAATTTTAAAGGGGATACACGTTATGAAGTGCCTCCTCTTTGTTTCTAGACTTTTTGAGCATCTTCCCTGAGCCCCGCCTACTGCCACATTGGCAGAACTGATCTTAAAAGACTTCCAAACAATGTCTCAGTCTACTTGGAGGAGGCAGGGCCTGTAGACGGCACCCTTTCCAGATGGCATTAGCAGCTCTCACTACTAACCCTAGAAGTTAGTGAGCCCATCTTGGGGGTTGGGCAGCTCCATGAAAAAGACCGCACTATGAGGAAAGATATATGTTAATGAGAAATGAATAATTTGTATTACTGGAGGAGGGAAATGAAATAATTTAATCTGGAAGAGACCTTGAAGAGCCGTCAGGTATCAAGTCCACAGTTCCTGATTTGCATACCACAAAATCACTTCAACCCTTATTGCTCCAATATCAACCTCCCACCCTCCTCCACCCTCCTTCTTTTTTTTTTGTCATTTTTATCCTCACCTGAAGATATTTTTTTCCATTGCTTTTAGAGAGAGAGGACGGGAGAAAAAGAAACATCCATGTGAAAGAGAAACATTGAGAGATTGCCTCTCATATGCACCCAGACCAGGGATCAAACTCACAACCTAGACATATTCCCTGACCAGGAATCGAACCCACAACCTGTGGGTTACAGAATGACACCCAATGAACTGAGCCACATCGCTAGGACTCTACCCTCTTTCTTCATCTCCTCGTTCCCTCCCTCTTCCTCTAAGGAATCATGGGTTTAAATCCTTGTTAGGGTTGCTAATAGAATACTTACCATTTATTGAGCACTTCATATATTCTAGAATAAACTGTTTATGTATATTTTCTCAATTAATCACAACAACCCTGTGAGATCGATGGTATCATTATACTCATTTGGCAACTGAGGTTGGGAAGTGCAAAGTGAGCCTAAAGTTTGAGGCCCATAAAGTTTAATAGGTACCTCTCTCAAGATTATATAGCTAGTAAGTGGCAAAGCCTCAACACAACTGAATCTGACTCAAAGCTGACTCTTTTTTTAATAGTTGGTATACAATCTTATATTGGTTAAATTAGTTTCAGGTATACAATAGAGTGATTTGACATTTATCTACCTTACAATGTGATCGATCACTCAACTGATTCTAGTAATCATTTGTCAGCATGTAAACTTATCACAATATTAGTGACTACATCCCCCTCCCCCTTTTCACCCATCACCCCCCACTCTCCCTTCTGGTAACCATTCCTTTGGTCTG
>CM052552.1:29242190-29254106 GCA_028533065.1 Trachops cirrhosus
AACATGTAACTGAGGTGTTGGGCCCAGAGATTATGGGAGAAGGAATTCCTGCCACTGGTCACTTCCTTTGTTTGAGGGTAAATGTGCTTGTAGGCACTCCTGGGTGCTGGAGGTTTAAAGGTGGCCTCCACCACAAGGCATGTCCTGGAAGCATGTGACCTAGTTACACGGCACTCCTGTGTTTATGTCCCTGTTAATATTTGTGAGCCTTTGGTAATTTTCTTGTTTGGTTCCTCTAGTGTTGTAGCAATGTGTGAGGGTTAAGACAGTCAGGGCGTTATATCTACCCTGGGGCCACAGCAGGGGAAGTGTGGCGGAACTCCTCTTGGCCCTGACTCCTGTGCTGATGGCAGCAGTGGTTGGGGAGAGGTTTCCAAGGAGAAGAAGACTTTTCGGGGTAAGGGGGGAGTCTTTGTAGCAAGACTTAGGCCTTCATTCCCACATGGAAACTTTTGCCTCACTGCCCACGTGGAGCATGAGAGTATAAATAGTACCTAACAATTACTGAGTGTTTATTACGTATCAGCTACTGAAATAAGTGTATCATCTCTTGTAATCCTCGCCACAACCTTGAGAGGTAGGTACTGTTATTCCCATGTCACTGTGGAGAAAATCTGACATACAGAGAGATTATGAACTTTGCGAAGATACTAGAGTCAGTAAGACGCAGCACTAAGAATCATACCTGGGCACCTAGCTTCAGAGCCTGCTTTTCTTTGAACATTTTGTGATGCAAAGTTTCAAACATAAACATAAGTTCAAAAACAAAAACTATAACATTCTCCCCATGTACCTGTTACCCAGCTTTGACATTTAGCACCCTCCATCTGGTCATGTTCCATCTACACCCCTAACTGCTGCCCCAACCCATTCCTCATGCCGCTCCATCCACAAATGTTTCCGTATGTAGCTCTAAATGGTTGACACCCTTGTTAACCAAAATCACAATGCCATCACCATACCTAAAAGAAAAGGAAAAAAAGAAAAACAGTAATTCCTTAAGATCACTACCTATCTATTTAGGGTTCAAATTCTCATTTTCTCATATTTCCTGTTTTTAAAAATCAGGATCTAAATAAGATCCAGGTATTACAATTGGTTGACATGTCTCTCAGGTCTCATTTAAGGGACTAGAACTTGTGTTCTTAAACACTATACTCTGACCCAGGTTTTCTGTTACTAAGGAAGGCAACAGTCTCCTTATAGAATGAGTTCTCAACCAGGGAATCAGGAAGAATTTCAGGGTACTATATTCAGTTTTGAAAATTAGTTTTAAAAAGTTTGCACGTACTTTTGTAGGATAATTTTTTTAGGGAGAGTATCTCTGGCTCTCATTACAGTCTGAAATGTTTAAGTAAGTAAAACTCAGAACAACAGAAGCGTGCACTATTGTCACAGGGAATTGTAGACAACAAAAGCTACAAGAACATAAAATGGCTAGTTGGGTATTTTTTTTTTAATGAGGATGAGGAAGTTAAATTCTGTCAAGTTTATTAACCTGAAATTTGAGAGATCTTTACAAATTACTTTTCAAGGCAATATAAATAGTTAAGGAGTAACCGATGCCTTTTTAAAAAAATTAATATACAGTTGATTAGGGACTCTTAACTTCCTTTTCGATTACATGTACCTTTTTAAAAAAGCATCTTGGTGTATTGTGGTGAAAATCATACTTGAATCTTGAATTGAATTCCCTATTTGATGTGACTTGTGACCCCCATGTGAACTGGGGTATGAACAGACTAATTTTGTGAGGTATTGTTGATTTTATCCACCCAGCATGTATAGTTTTTCAATACCGCGTATGCATGTATAAAACAAAACCATGATAAAGGTTATCAATTAATCTTGCCTCTTTGCACCAACTTTTCCTAGATGAAATCCCACATCAAACACCCAATGGTACTATCACCAACAGTATAGAACCCCCCAAACTGCCACAGTACCCCAACCTGCCTATTCAGAAGAGTGGAGAAGCTGATCCTGGGAGGAAGTCACCAAGCAGGCTTATTGCAGACGGCAAATTGGACTCCTGCCCTGAGGTGGATGTCGGGAAGTTGGTGTCTAGGCTGCAGGATGGAGGGACCAAGGCCATGCCAAAGGCCACCAATGGACCTGTGCCGGGGTCTGGGCCCACCAAGGCCCCCTCTTTCCACATAAAGAGACCAGCTCCTCGACCACAGCCTTATCCCAAGGAGGGTAAGTGCCTATGAATCCCATGGGAAGCAGAACTGAATGTAACCACTTTGCACTTCGAGATCTTTCTAAAATGGGAGATATTTAAGCAGAAATCTGTTCCATTTTACTAGCACTAATATTGGAATGGTAGTAAAAGAACATAAAAACCATTCACAATGATTATCAGAATGTAAGCTCCAGGAGGACAGGGGTATTTAGCCTGTTTTATTTACCTCTATATTCCAAGTGCTCAGAACAATGCCTAACTGTCACATAGTGGGCAGTCATTAGTTTTAGAGTAAATTAATAATAATACTATTATTTATTAATATTATTATTGCTACTCTTGCCATGTATTAAATATCTTCTACGAGCGTGGCACTGCACTAGGTACTGATACGCTTTGTTTGCTCCTCAGAACCTTACTGTGAAGAATGTATTATTGTTGTTTTTTATTTCTACTAGAAATATGAGGCTGCTAATGGTAAGTGACTTGCCAGGTGCTACTAACTGGCAGAGCTGTGTACCAAATCTTACCAAGTCTGGTAGGCACCAAAGCCTATGGTTTTGTTTTTTTCCCCCATCAGGTACAACTACTACTTTAGCTTTATATAAGAAGCTTTGAATCTGTGAACTATTATTTTCTTCTTTTCATGCTCCAGTTTTGTAGAAATAGGGACACAGGGACACAACCCCTGCAAAACTCTGAACTTTTTAAATTACAAATTCAGGATGTGGCTGGTTCTGCAAATGTAATCAGCTACTACACGCAGAGACTCATGTAGGGAGGTTGGGAATTTGGGGGGAGTATACGTGTCTGAAGATAGTGTGGTAATAATGGAAAGAAATGGGGACTTTGATATCTCAGAGGCTTAGATCCAAACCCTGATTCTTTTACTTGCTAGCTAGATAAACTTGTAAAAACGTGCCTTATGTTTTATATCCTGTCTTGTTCCAAAAATGGTTTAAGGTATTTCATAATGTAGAAAAATATAAGAACTTAAAACAGTAAGAGTGATTTACTCAATAAACAAATATTTATTGAGTACTTCCTGTGTGCCTGGCCCCGATCTCTGTGTTGAGGATGTCAGAGTGAGTAAGACAGACACGGTCCCTCTCTGCTTAAGGCTTTTATCAGGATTTAGCTAAACCGTGGCCTTAAATGGTTGAAAAAACTCAAGAGAAAAATAATGTCATAACAAGAGAAGTATATGAAATCCCCATTTCCATGTGCAAGGACACAGGCCCCTTCATTTACATATTGCCTGGAGCTGCTTTCACAGTACAGTAGCAGAATTGAGCACTGGCAGTGCAGACTTTGTAGCCTTCAAAGCCTAAATGTTAACTATCTCATACTTGGTAGAAAAAGTTTACTGACCTCAGCTTTAGATTCTAGAGTATAGGTAAGACAAGTTGAGGCCAAGAGGGGCAGATGGTATAATAGCAGGAAGATGGAAAGAATGGAGTTCATACTCAAAATGTTTGCTGTGAAGCCTTACCCACTTGCTGGAACATTTGGCTCCAAACTTTCTAGAGAAAACAAAAAGAGGGAAAAAACCACAATGGTTAACTAAGTCCAAGTTTTAAAGGTAACAACAAGCCAGTTGTTCAAGTAAAGCACGACTCTTCTGCTTTTGAGGCCAGAGAATATTTCTGAGAAGCGTTTTCTTCCATAGGCCGTTGCATATAACAGGGCACAATTCACTGAAAGCTCTTCACTGGGGGTCCCTTAAGATTTTCCCGATGTTTAACTAACTCTGCATTTCTTCTCTGGCTCAGTCCGCTGATGCATCTGTATGGTTGTAGTTAAGCTATTTAACCTCTTTGCACCTTGGTTTCCATGCCTATAAATGGGAGAAACAGCTCACTGCTGAAAATTATTGCTACGGTTATAAATGAATAACAAAAAAATCCGACGTAAATCAATATTCAAAATGTGCTATTAATTCCCTGCCCCTGCCCTTTCCCTCTATAAGATTTGCTTCTTCTGGCAAGTAGCCAAGTAAGGCCAGACTTCTATGTAGACATCTGCTTCAATATATGTCCTATATTGACCTTCACATCAATCTGGTAGAGAGTTTGTGTAACTTAGCTTATGTTCATCACAGTAAAGTTTGTCTTGCCTGTCGCCAAGCCTTAAGGTCAGTCAGCCAGATCCTGTGAACTCAGCACACACAGTAACTTAGCCCTCCCTATCAGTTCCACTGAAACCAACTTCTGCAGCATAGCTAAATCCCTGTGGTATTCCCTTCATCCCCTTCCTCCACAGTCCTGCTCCACGAGGCTGGTAGCCGCTGCTCTGATCTCAGGGTTTCAGTTACTGTAAGTACTGATCTTACAGTAACTGTTCAGTGTCAGCCAGACTATAGAAATTTCTGCCACAGTATCGCCTGGCTTTGCTTTTTGCCTCAAATAAGTTAGCAACAGGCTAATGTGATGCAGCTTTTTTTGAAGCCCCAATGCCTCCAGCCTCCGTCACAGAAAGCATGACTGAGATAGTAGTTCTGGCCTTGACGGGAAATTAATCAAACTTCTGCTTTTGCCTCTTTGAACCTTGCCCGCTCCCACCTCCTACTTCTCCCCTTCCTCCCATTTCGGCTGCACCTCCAATGATAGATTATAGGTATGAGAGCAGATATCAATCAAGCCAAAGCTGTAAAAAGCTGACTCTAAGCTATAACTGGTAGTTGTCAGCCCCAGGTGCTAGCCAGCAGCTTGCATGGCGGTGTCAGAGGGAGGGAGCTGTCACCCCAGCTGACCTACTCTACACCTTGCAGTTGTCACTCCCTTTCACCTGTGTTGTTCAGAGCTTTGCTTGTCATCCTGAGGGTCACTGCATAGACCCCATTCCTTTAGTGATTCAACTATGCCACTGCCTTGTCCTCTACCTTTGCTCCTTGTGTTGATTCAACATTTGAGTGGACTTGATAGTCTCCATATTTGTTCATAGCAATTAAAAATAGCAACAGCAAGGTGCATGTTAGGTTGCTTTGTTCCATGGAAGTCAACTTTATCATAAGATCAGTATTGTTTGCTGATGTAACTTTGACATGGGACCGCACACTTTCTCCTCTTCTGTTGTATCTAATCATTGTGATAAGCCTCTGAGATAGGTTATATTCTCCCTATCTCATACATGGAGAAACTGAGGCTCGGCGAAGTGAAATAAACTGCCTAGCCAACCAGGTAGTAAGATGTACTCATGGGGCTTGAACCTAGACTCCTTGGGTACCACAGTTTTATTTTTAAGTGGTTTTAGCTACCTTCCCCTTCCTGTTTTCTATGAAGGGACTAGTTACAGAACATGTATGAGTGACCCACAGACATGGACAGCAGTGTGGGGATTGACTGTGAGAGCAGGGGTTGGGCTGGGCAGAGGGGGCAAAGGAGGAAAAATTGGGGCAACTGTAATAGAATAACAATAAAAATTTAAAAATAAAAATAATAATAAGAAGAAGGAACCTTTCATTTGGGGGAAACAAACTTATACAAACCCAATTTCTTGCCTTCCTTTGAGGTTACTGTCTGTTACCAGGCCTGGCTTTGGAAAAAGAGCATTTGTGTAGCTTATGCAAAGGGGCTTCAGGCTTTCCTTTGGGGAATGGAAGGGGAAGGCATGTACTTGCATGTATTTGTTAACTTATTCAGACACAGTGCTGTGCAGTGGGAGAGATGGAGACAAGAGTCCATGGTTCCTGTTTTCCAGAGGTTCGTGGTGAGGCTGGCATGTATGCAGTCAGTCCCACTCCAGTGTGACCCGTGTTCCAGAGGGGTGAGAGCAAATTCCAGTAGGAGCAGGGGGCAAGGAGCCCTTCGGTGTGTCTGAGATTCTGAGATGAATGTGGGGAATACATCCACACTGGGACCCTATGCCATAAGGATTTGGCGGGGCGGGGGCTTCTTAGCTCTTTTCCTCTGTCTTGTGGGAGAGAAAAGGCTGCGTTCTCATGATGTGCTCTTCGGCTTGAAGAAATAACTGCTTGTTAGGCCTTGCCCCGCCCCAGGGCCAGCGGTTCTCCACTGGGGTGTCTCATGTTCTAAGTGGCATTTACATCTGCTCTAAAAGTATTAAGAACAGACTTGCTCTTGCAGTGATGGGCTGTGCCGGCCATTATCCAGATTTCCTTGTTCGGACTCATTATGCTTTAAAAATCTACTGTGTTTGGTTTTCATTCTCTGCCTTTCCTGGAACCTATCTCCAGATCGATCCAAAAGGGCAATTAGTGGCTAAAGGAGGTAAGAGGTTTTTAGGTGAGTATGGGGCAGTATCATAGAAAGAAAGATATAATTCTAGAAGACTGGGGGAATCTACATAAGGAAACAGTCTCGCCTACTCTATGCCCTCAGGTTGGGTATAGATGTCTATAAAGAAAGGTGGAAGACAGTTGCTTACGGTTGAAGACTGATAGCCATCAGGTCTATGAATGCTAAGATTCTTTGGTTGTCATTTAACAGAGAATGGGGAGGGAGGGAGCAGGTTGGGCTAGAGAGGGAGGTCAAATGTGTAGTAAAAGTCAGGTTGTGGACCAAAGTTAAAGAGAAATAAAGAGGAAGTACAGTTTGGTTGAAAGACCATAGGCTCAAAGGCTTAGTGGAGTCTCAAATGGGACTTGGGCCCTAGGGTCTCCAAGATTTTAGTTTGAGTCCTGCATCATCCTTGCTGTGGGACCTCAGACAGGCCACAGTCTCTCTGAACCTTCGTTTTCTCATTCATAATGTGAAGATAATAATTGTGCCCATAGGGCTGCTGTAACAATGAAATATCTAAGTGCTTGGCACATAATGTGTACTCAGTAAAATGGCAGCAGTTGTTTCGCTTTTATAGGAGTCTAATTACTAACTACACGATCTTTGTTAGGCAAACTTCACTTCCTTGAGCCAGTTTTCTCAACTGTAAGTGGGGACAGTGCCTATGTTGCGGGCAGGGTTTTTGTGAGGTTTAATTATAAATTAGGTGTACAAAGTATTTGGTAATATAATAGGAGTTAAACAAATGATGGTGCTACTGGGTGTGTAACATCCTCCCAGGAAATGGCAGGCATGGAAGATGGCAGAGGTATAATTTTCTGTATTCTGGAACTTATGAAAAGAAACCTCAGGCCTCAAATATGGATGCCATAAAAGCTCAGAGCTACTCTTTCCACCCTCAGCCTGTCTCTGACCAAGTCACAGACTAGCAGAAAGAGGAAGACCATTGTTGAGGGGAAGAGGAGAAGAAGGATTCTTAGCCCTCCCTCCGGGTCCAGCTCAAGTCTGATTCCTTCCACAAAGCTTTCTGACTATCCTACCCCAGAAATTCTCCCTTACCTTACTTCTTTTTGCACCCAAGTTTAGCCCTCTAATATGGGTGTCGACTTCCAGTCTTCGCACATTTCGTGTAAGAGTAACTTCATTTTCCAACTCAGTTGTAAGCCTGTGGAGGGTGAAGTCTATATTAGATCATTTGTGTGGGTTTTTAATGAGAACATAAGGCTGGGCACAAAAGCCCTCAAGAAATACCAGTGTATTGAACACCTTTTCATTTAGGTTTTAGAATAGCCCCGGAATTTGGGTATATCATGTCTGTGTGTATCACAGATGCCACAAGTGTGGTCTTAAAAAAGGAAAGCTTTTTTCATTGTCCTTTCAATGTACAGAACTACATTTTTCTTGATTCAATGAATATTTCTTAAATACCAGTTGCATGAAAAGCAATTTGCTTAGGCCTCTGGTGAATACAGAGATGAATTCTGCCTGGATCTTGCTCTCAAGTTATCCCCATCCTAATAGGGGAGATAGAGCCATCAAAACAAAGAGGCCTGAGTCACAGCACAAGATAACAAGTGCTTTAAGAATCAGACAAAGGAACTTGGAATATCTTAGGCTTCTGAAGATACTTTTCATAAGCTGAATGTTGATGGATGATGCAAATTTGGGCATGTGGGAATAAGGTAAAGGGCATCTAGGAATGAGATGATTAACTGTAAGAAATGTACGTGGAACAATGAATAATACTTTTTGTGTGGACTGTAGGCTATGTGAAGAACTGTGATGGAAATGTAGATCAGAAACATCAGTTGAAACCAAAGGGAAGAGGATAGTGAATTCCAAGTCAAAAATATTAGAGTTTATTCTGCAGGCAACAGGGAGCTATGAAACCAGATCTAAGTCTAAGTCTAATTATCTGTCTGTCTATCTAAATTTTTTTTCAAGCTGCTCAAGTACATGATCAGAACTGGGTTCCAGGGTACTCAAAAGCAGCATATAAAAGCATCAGGGAAAAACATATGTCTACAGACATATCATGTATGCAGTGGTCTGGAAAACAGTCCAAGTCTACATTGTACAAGTAGGGAAGTGGTCAGCTCAAGGTCACACAGCAAGTTAGTTTTAATATTAAGACTAGAATCTAGCTCTCTTGACTTGCAGTTAAATTACTCTTCTCTCCCTGCCTCCTCAGTTTGACATTTTGGCTTTATTGTGACAAGTTAGAGTCAGGAGAGAAAAACATGAGACTCTTTGAACCAAGAAAACCCTTTGCTGCTACTTCAAAGTTTGACTTGTAATTCATCATCAAGTTGGAGCTCCCAGTAAAGGACCTATGAGCACACAAGGCTAACGACATTTGTTTTCCAAGGCCTTGGGTTGATGTCCATCTAGATATGGCTGTGACTTGGGAAGGAATGGGGTTCATATTTGGGGGATGGATATCTGCTTCTCTCATCAAGGGAAGTGATAGCCCCAAGATGAACACAGCTTTAGGATAAATGTTTTTGGCTCTGACTGCAGCCTGTGCTTCCCGTCCAGCATCCCCTCCAGTAACCAGTAGAAATGGAAGAGTGTTGTCAACTCTGGTAATCTGTGATCTGCAGTGAGCAAGCTGCATCATATAGCCTAGTGGCTTTCAATCCTGACCACACACTGCATCACCTGGGGAGCTCTTGAAAATACCTATACTCAGGTCCTACCCCAGTCAGTTAAACTAGGATCTCTGAGGATTGGGCCCAGGTACTGTATGATTTTAATGTACCCAGTGTGAATCCACAGTTGAAAGCCACTCATACTTGGGAATACATGGGCTTCAGAAATTAGATGGACCTAGATCTGTTGCCAGTTAACTGTGAGGTTACCTCTCATCTCTGCATCCCTCTTTCCTCAACTGTAGAACAGAGATAATACTTTCTACCTTACAGGGTTGAAGCCAGTGATAAATGAGAATCTATGCACAAAGTACTGAGTATAGTATCACAATGCCTGGAACAGAGCAGGTGTTCAGTAAAAAGGTGGTGAAAATTTTACTGTTATTTTATTATGACTACCACTATTATTATTTGTAATTTTAATGATTAATAATAGCAAAACAGCAGACACTACAAAGAACAATAGATGCAATCATCATTCTACCATTTACCTCTGTGACTGTGGGTGAGTCAGTTCACCTTTCTGAACCTCAGTCTCCTTCTTTGTAAAATGGAGACAACAAGTAAAATCCATCTGATCTTCCCTTCCAAGCTTACTGTGAACATCAAATAGTTCCCTGGGAGAGTGCTTTGATCTGCTATAAAGTGTGTTAGAAAAGTCAGATTATTATTATAATTTGGGTCATTTTTTTCCAGTATACCTAGCCTGGTGCTAAGGGGACTGGCATGGCCAGAAATGCAAGACACAGTCTAGATGAGGAGACAGAATTTATATGTGTGTGCATGAATAGTACCTGTTTCATTCCTCCATTAGAACACCAGCCTCACTGTATTATTAGCATTATTTCTTTTCATATCTGTCTCCCTTGTTAGAATGGTTAGCTGGGGACTGGCACAAATAACACCCCTTTTTATTACAAAATCTTTTCTTACAAAATCATAAGCATGGAACTCTGTAATATAACAATATCGCACTCAAGCACACCATAGGACATTTTAGGTGAAATGTTCAAATTACAAGTATAAATTATTACACCCATATTATTACCCTACCACCCACACTCAAGCAGGTGTTATTTCTGCAGGACCCTGTATAAGCCCTTCATGAGTGTTTATGTGGGTGGGAGTTAGCTGTGCCAGCCGGAGCATTCAGAGAGGTAAAATTTGAGCCAAGTGTTGAGGAATGGTTACCATACAGCAGGGGTGTCAAAATCATTCTCACCAGGGCCCACATCAACCTCACCGTTGCCTTCAAAGGGCCGAATGTAGAGCTCCTTGCCTGTAGTTAAGGAGTAGTTACATTTATGCAGTCCTAAAATTACATTCGGCCCTTTGAAGGCAACCATGAGGTTGATGTGGCCCCCGGTGAAAATGAGTTTGACACCCCTGTCATACAGTTAAGACGTGAGAATAGGGGCATATATGGAACAAGTAGGACAGAGTCTAACACAGCCTGCTGTATGCGAGGCATTCTCTATACGCCATCTAATTTAGGAGGGGTTATTACCCATTTCAAAGATAAAGAAATTGAGAGTCAAAGAGGTGAAATAATCGCCCAGGGTCCATAGCTTGGAAGTTGCAAGACATGGCCTCAGTGCCAGGTCTGCCCAACCCAAGACTCTGTGTACTTCCCACTATAGCAGACTGTCTCACCCAGAAGTAACCATCAAGAGCTTGCTTTGACAGGGTAGTGAGGAGACCAATTTTATGGGAGTGGAGCTGGTCCAGAATTAGTGCCTGGGATGATAATTGGGGACCAGCTCATAGAGGGCCTTGAATTCATGTTAAGGGGTTTGAACTTTATTCTGTACGTCTAATAGCAACTTAGAACTTTTCTAAGGAGGAGAAAAACAATGTAAAAATACTTAGGGTAAATCTGACAACAGTATTATATGGATTAAAGTTAATATTTTTTATATTTATCTTGAACTTTTTTAATAGGAGAAAGCTTAAAGAATATCAAGATTTACTAATAAAAATGGAATGACTATTAAGATCTACTAACACCCTTGCATAGTTGTGCGTAGTTGTGTCTATTTCCACATGGTGTTCATCAAGGCCATGAACACTTCCTGTGGACTTTTGTTCGTTTATATTATTTTATATGCATATACTTTTTGACGTGGCCCCAGTCTTTGTGAGTTCATTCATGATACATATCTCTTAAATGCTTGTAAGAATTGACTCATAGGCTTGTTAGCCTTTGTGGTTGGGTCTGACTTTTTCCTGTTAAGAAGCATGGTTTTATGCCAATTGTTTATTTTTTTTAATTTATTTTCTTTGGAGTTAAATTTATTTGGACCTGATCCCCAACGTGAATCAATTGGATCAACGAGTATGAACTATCTCATACGTATGATTTTGTATGTCATCTGCATTGCTCCAGAATTGTTGATGGCTGTCTAGACAGAATAAACCCAGGGTACGGTGTCACCAGCCATGTGTGAGTGCATCTATTTCACCACACTGCTGCTAGAAATCTCTTATAAAACTGATATACATTTTACCAGAGACATTGAAATAAAGAACAAACTGACAGTAACCAGGGGTGGGGAGATAATGGGGGGAAGAAGGGGAAGGGTCATCAAGGATCATGTATAAAGGACCCACAGACAAAGCCAACAGGGGTAGGATCGAGGGTGGGAGGTGGGTGGGACAGGGGGGAAATGAAAACAACTGTATTTGAACAACAATTAAAAAATGCATATTTTTTTCCTTGTCCCCTTGTCCTATAAAGGAAAGGTTGTATTTTATTTTATTTTATTTATTTATTTATTTATTTATTTTAGTTTATTCAGTACAGTTTCTATCCTTTATTCCCATTCCAGCCCACCCACCC
>CM052552.1:29254606-29272178 GCA_028533065.1 Trachops cirrhosus
CCTTGTGTGAGGAGGTCATGAAGAGAGAGCCTTTAAAAATGTTGGCAATTGGGGCCTCTTTTTAAATTTTTATTTATGTATTCTTTCAATGACAGGTTACATTCAACATTATTCTGTATTAGTGTCAGAGGAACTCTTGAGGTTTGTTGTTGTGTTGTTCACATGATGCCAGAATTAATAGCTCCAATTTACTGAACATTTTTTGTGTTAAACACTTTACTTTCATCATCTCATTGAATCCTAATAATAACTTTTGTAGATGAGCATTTAGTGATCTCTATTTTACAAGAGAAAAAGCTAAGGCTTAAAGAAGAAAATTAACTTGCCCTCTTGATTGGTAATGAGTTGAAAAGGAGGAATTTGAACACATGCTGTCCAAGTCTAGAGCTTGGGTGCTCCACTATACCCAGTTGGGTGGTGAATTGGTCTACAATGTCTTTAGGGTGTCTTCAGCCATAGGACTTCATATATCTATGAGGTAAACAGGCATTTGCAGTTAAGGCCATGGGCTCATCCATTAACAAAGGGTGCTGGTGGCAGATTTGTCAGGTATATGAAAGACGTGAATGAGACCTCTTGGTTATTTCCTGCAAATGTCCCTCCTGCTAGCCATGTCATCCCAATGTCTAGGCAGAGACAGAACCATATGGCTAATTAATCCTGGAAGGATTCCAGCTTTAGAATTGCCAGCCACATCAGCTCCGCTGGTGGAAATCTGGCACTCTAGTAGGAGTGAATGCCATCCGTAGTGCCAGTCAGTGCTTGCTTAGCACTGCCACAAGCTAAGTTCACTTGGCTAGAGTGTGGATACCACGTCATAATTTGGTACCAAGTCTTAGAAAATGGAAAGAGGAACCACCTTGGAACACCTACTCCAGGCTAGGCACTTTCCCTTGGAATTCTCACTACAAAATTGAGAGACATGTGTCATCATCTTCATATTATAGGTGAGAAAACTAAGGCTTAGAGAAGAGAAGTTACTTGCCAGGATTTAAGATAGCTGTCAAGTATCAAAATAGGCATTGAAATCCATACTCTTCTTTCTCCCAAAGCCCATATTCTTTGCTACTGTATCATGTGGGCAACGTAACAGTTAAAAACCTCAGAATTGGGAACATGGTTTTGAAACCTGGCTCCACCATTTCATAGTTATGTGACTGTGGGGAAGTCACTTAACCTCACTATGTCTCAGTTTCTTCATCTCTAAAGTGGAAATGACAATATCTACCTATAGGGTTATGGGGATTAAAAGCATTCATATTTGTAAAGCACTGAGTACAGTGCCTGGCATGGAATCAATGACATATATTTCTTAAATAAATAGAGAGTCCTTTCTATCCCTTCAAAATCTCTCAATTCTTCCATTCTCAGAGCTGGAGAAGAAAAGAAAGGAACTAGCTCAGGAGGAAGACTCTCCTAGAAGGAAATCAGTTTTTTTACCCCTTGAAGCTGGAGAAAGGCTAAGGCTATTGAGTGGCCTGGACACACCCAAAGTGCAAAGCTTGGGAGGGCTGACAGAGAATGTACACGGTATCCATGGGTTGTGATAAATTCCTGTGTCCACCCACAGTTGGTCCCTCACTGCAGCTAGACATTGCTTGGTCAGCTCTCTCTGACCTCCCCTTCTGCCTTCATATCTGGAGATGGCTGCTGAGATGATAGATAGGAAGAGCGTAGGTAGTCATCTGGAGGACTGGGGCCATTTTTTCTGAAATGATAGAATGTAATTTATAAACAAACATACATCCCAGAATATAGACTTTTCTCCTTCTCCTATCAGAAACTACATCTACTCACTTGTATTGGACATATTTTCACATTAATTTGTTATATTTCTCCATCCTTGGCTTATCTGTTTAGTCTTTGGAACACTGGTTCTCAGCTCTGCCTACAAATTAGAATTACCTGAGTGGTTTTGTTTTTTTTAAAGAAAGGACTGGGACCTTGATCATAGGTTACAGAACTGGGCTGGAGGATCATAGCACTGTCTGGCTCAGCTACATAAGGATTTCAGATCCTTTCACAATGGTATCAAGTTAGCAAGAGTAAAGTGATAGCTCCACAGCCACACCTCCCTAACCCACAGCCGAAGATATATAGATGTGTGTGTGTGTGTGTGTGTGTGTGTGTGTGTGTGTGTGTATATATATATATATATATATATATATATATATATATCCATAGAGGCCCTAGGGTTTTCTGGAAGTCTGGGGTGGAAAGGGCAGGAAATATGGTCTGCATGTCCCACTGCAGACAATTGTGTCAGCTGATGATCACCAGGGATATCCTGGCTGCACCTGTATCCCCTCCATCACCATGGCTGGGGTATTACTATTACCCTTTGCCCGGGATCATGGTCCCTTGAACATGATTTGTGCAGCTTCTTTATTCTCCAAGACCGATTGATTGGACACACGCTCAAATGCCCAACAGTTATGTTATGAAGGGGACAAAACCACTATATTTGGTGTTAGACACACCTGGGGTCAAATCCCAGTACTGCCAGTTAATATCTGTGTGATCTGAAGTAAGTACTTTAACTTTGTAGAGCTTCAGTTTCCTTACATCTAAAAAGAGGATAACAGGATCTCTCCCAAGGCTGTTGTAAGGAATAAATGAGAGACTCAGTGTAAAAGCGCCTAGTAAAGGGAGTTTACTTCCTCCATTGCCTAGCTACCAGCCAGTATCCTAAAGCTTTCAGGCCTTTGAAAATATAAGGTGATACTGGGAATTCAAAGCCCCTCCTTCCCACTAAGCCCCCATAATTCCTTCTCCCTTAGAATCATGCAGACCTTGGTTTGTAAATGACCTTCTAGGTCTTATATGGATCTGAGGCACTCAGTCCCATGATTATTTTACCTCCTTTACATTTCTAGGCACCTTCCAGGTTTTTTTTTTCTATTGGCATGTTTATTTAGAACACACCCAGGGTTTTTTTAATGTGGTCGAGATGGACCCATTAGGGGTGCCTCTGACATTTCAATCACAGACTTGTATATTTATTACAATTTTCTGGCAGATAACCATAAAGTATTTTGAACAAGGGGTGCTTTTTCTAATTCACACAAAAGGCTCCACATAAGCTAGAGATGGTTATGCACCTTCCCTATCCCCAACTTGCTTCAGGCACTGGCCACACCCTTATTTATTCCCCCTTTTCCCATCCCTAGCAGCACAGCACAAACAATGAAAAGTTGTTTTTTTTTTTCCCAAACACCAGCTCAACAGTGGGTTTTGGGGTCTCCCACATTAGAGAAGTTCTCAGTAATGAAAGTATGCCATCTTTGCGTAGGTTCAGGACTCCCACAGGTCTCCATTTCTATCTTAGATTTCCCCATTGACTTTTTAAGTATATTTTATTGATTATGCTATTAAAATCCAATTTCCCCCCTTTATTCGCCTCCGCCCTCCCACCTGCATTCTCTCCCCTTAGTTCATGACCATAGGTCATACATATAGGTTCTTTGGCTTCTCCATTTCCTATACTGTTCTTAACCTCACCCTACCTTGTACCTACCAATTATGTTTCTTATTCCCTGTACCTTTTTTCCCCATTCTCCCCCTCCTATTCCCCACTGAAAACCCTCCATGTGACCTCCACTTCTGTAATTCTGTTCCTGTTGTACTTGTTTGCTTAGTTTTAGTTTTTGTTTTTTAGGTTCAGTTGTTGATAGTTGTGATCACCATTGACTTTCTATGGGACTTTGGGCAGGAACAATCTTCTGGATCTCAATCTCTTTATCTGTAAAATGAGACTAAAATGAGATGATGGTGCCCTGGCTGGTGTGACTCAGTGGATTGAGTGCATGCTCGGAACCAAAGGGTCTCCAGTTCCATTCCCAGTCAGGGCACATGCCTGGGTTGCCGGCCAGGGCCCCAGTAGGGAGCATGTAAGAGGCAACCACACATTGATATTTCTCTCCCTCTCATCCTCCTTCCGTTCCCCTCTCTCTAAAAGAATAAATAAAATATTTAAAAAATTAAAAAACAAAATGAGATGGTGGAGAGACTCAAATGAAACAATGTACAGGGTGGGGCAAGAGTAGGTTTACAGGTGTATGTGAAACAGTTCATTCTTGTATATTATTTATTAATTGTGGTATTATTTATTCATATTACAACCGTAAATCTACTTTTGCCAACCCCTGTATATAAAATGTAGGTAATGTGTCTGCCAGGTGGCCATACCTTATAATTGGGCCAAATCTCCTGGGAGGGCTCTCCTACTTCATGCTGGGTACATGACAAATGCTTAACAATGTTTGTTTCCTTCTCTTAGTCCCAGAGGATCCCCAACTCCATTGTGGGGCTTGTTTCAATTCTCAAGGTCCTGAATTCTAGAAACATAAATCATGCAAATGCTCTGGATCAAATCTTCATAACCTGTCCACTTCAGACAGGTTCCTTTACCCCTGTGTCCAAGTTGGAACAATGTTGCCACTTGGCTGCCAATGCTTCTTTCTCAGAGCTGTTCAAATCTATTTAAAGTATCTTTAGAACCATTTCCTAAGGCATTTTGTGATGTCTTATTCACTTCAGGGAAAATAATATGATTTCCTGCTGGATATAAATACAACCTGGACAGTCAAGAGCCCAGGGTTAATTTCCAATTAAGTATAAAATCACATCAGGATAGTGCTTCTTTCCTATCTCCCTACAAAGACCACCTACCCCTCAGTGAGTACCTTTGAAGAAACACAATAAGCACAATTGTAATGACAGTAGGAGTGCAAAATATAAGAGGGAGAGTGAGGCAAATGTGGGAAAGGTAGGTGCTCCTCAGAATAGCATAAGGGGTGCTCAGGAGGGTGAAGGTACCCCAGCCACATCATCCAGAATTGAACTGTCGTAGGAAAGAGCCCATGTTAGACCGTAAGACAGACATGGCAAACACAAGGCCCACAGGCCAAATCCGGCCCTCCACGTTCTTTTATCCGGCCTAGCACCTTGTTTCTACCTGGCGGCAGCACCAAGCTCCTTGCCCCTAGTTAAGGAGTAGTTACATTCATACAGTCCTAAAATTACATTCTACCCTTTGAAGGCAACCGTGAGGCTAATGTGGCCCCCAGTGAAAATGAGTTTGACACCCCTGCCTTAAGACATAGGAATCCTCCAGACCTGTTGGCAGCTGCACAGTGCAGAGTAGCTGGGCCTGGGATTAAACTTGTGCATGAGAGAAGAAAAAATTGGGGGGAGGGGAAACTGAGCCAGGTTTGGGGCCAGCTTCAATACGGTGGTGGGGTATCAGGGTGGCTAATTACAGGGCCAAGGGACATGACAATTTCTAGCCAATTGGGTTACACTGCATTGAGGAATACAAGAAATCAGGTGGTAGATAACATTTGGGAGGATCTTGAATAATCCACCAGCCCTGAATGGATATATAGAAGATTCCATTCCTGAACAGCAAATGAGGCAGCCACTACCATCACTACTACCACTATTGCTGCTGAACAATAATAACTGAGCACTTATTAAGGGCCAATCATAGTTATTTGGGTTAAATAACATGCCCATGGTGATTGAGGCATGAATATGGATGACGGTGTTCAGGTCCCTTCCAGGGTGGTTGAGACCAGGTGTCTTATCAGAAATGGCTAGCAAAAAAGACACAGAAAGCAGCAAGGGAACTTAGTCTCTAATTGAGTCCCTCTAGACCACAGACCCAGAAGGGAGACAGAATTGAGTCCCACAGGATGGTAGTGGGGCAGGAGAAGAGGTAAGGAACCATTGGGATACCCCACCTTCCTCACATTCTGATGGCTCTGGGAACTATTGGGTTGGCCAAAAAGTCCATTTACTTTTTTTCTGTAAAACATAAGACACATTTTTCATTTTCACCAATAACTATTGATTTGGATAGTTTGAGTATGTTGGCTATCTCCCACCTGGGAGAACAGTGATTGTTCTCAATTAATGTCTCGATTTGATCGCTATCAACTTCAACAGGTCTACCCAACTGTGGAGCATCATCCAGTGAGAGATCTCCAGCATGAAACTTTGCAAACCACTTTTGATACATTCAATCAACAGTCACAGCACCTCTTCCACACACTGCACAAATCTTTTTTGTGTGTTTCAGTAGCGTGTTTACCTTTCTTGAAATAATAAAGCATAATATGCCAAAAATGTTACATATTTTCTTTCATCTTCAATATTAAAATGGTTACACAAAAATTCACCAATTTTGATAAGTTTTTTAAAATGCATGCCAATATGACAGCTGTCACGATAAAATCTAACAAAACTGTTTCAAATGAAGTTAAAGACAACTAAGTGCTACAAGAGCCATTTCACGGGGAGGAGGGGCACGAATGAACTTTTTGGCCAACCCAAGAGAATAGGATGGCATCATGGGACCAAGATGCAAGTAGCTGAGGAAGCAAAAGCTAGAGGGATAAATCCAGGGCTGACAATATTAGTGAAAAATTCAGTTCCCACAGGCTTGCCAAGGGCTGGGGAAGTGTGGGCACACAGAAGGCAACTGTCTATTTCTATTCCCCAGGACAGGGAAAGCCGTCTTTGCAGTCTTATCTTCAGGCACCGTTTTGGCATCCTGAGGCCCTGTGTTTTCAGGAAATGGGCTTATAGGGGAAATTATACAACTTGAATGCACACAGAAATAGGGAGATCCCCCATCTCATGGGGAAGCTCCCAGGAAGAAATACTGCTCTGGAAAAAGCATTTCTGGGGTCTGACCCATTGTGACCCCAACCACCCGGACTAGCAGTCTCCTTGTCTTCAAGTCTCTGAGAAAAAGTTGGGCACCTTCGCTTTGCACTCCATTGGCCCCATAAAACCCGCCAAGTCTCTAAATTAAACAGACTTTAAACTTCATAAAACTCAGCTGGGCCGATTTGAGTTACCAGAATACCAGGATCCTGTGGGCAAACTTACAGGATCAAAGGTAAAAGGGACTTTGAAATCCACTAGGCCTCAATCTCTCCTCTAAGAGAATTTCCCCAGTGTGATGGAAACCACAAGGGATTAGTAAGAGAATGGACCGGGTTTACCTCCTGAATTCACCATTTCCTCAGCTGTGGGACCTTGAGCAAACTATGATAACTATTCTCTGCCTTAGTTTTCTCATTTGTAAAATGAGGTCAATACCAGTACTTACATCACAAGATTATCAGAACAAACTTAGTAAACCTATGTTAAGCACTTAGAGACATATTTGGCATGTAGCAATGTCAAGCATCAAATGATCAAATGATATGGGGAACACACATCACATCTTGGGCCTTTAGGGAAACTGCTTCCGCCCACCCCCCACCTAGATAGAATGAGACTAGTTAACGGATTGATAACCAGCATCAAGGTGCCATCTAAGAACACACATATTCAGCCTCCAAAGAGCTCATCACCCCTTGTATTCCAGTTACCAGTTTCTTTGGTGTGTTGCCTAATTGGATGGTAGAGTATTTCATATGGGAGGAGTTGGACAACAGCAGGGTTTCTAACTGCCCATTATAGACTCTACCCCAGCATTAGGATGTTGACAAGCATGTGTCTTTATACTGAGAGGCGGGGCTTCTGTAGGCAGCTGCTTCATGCCTGTTGTAAGCAGCAGTATGGCCTCCAAGAAGATCCAATGTCCTATCTCCAGGACTGTGAGTACATGGTCGAGATGTTGGAGATGCCATTTAGGTTATTACTGACTTTAAAATAAGAAGATTGTCCTGGATTATCTGTGTGAGCCCAATAAAATCACCCCAATGAAAAGTGAGCCCTTAACAGCAGAGGCAAGAAAGGAAGTCAGAGGAAGGGGAAGCAAATAGATTTCATGTGCCATTTACTATTTCCTTGAAGATGGAGGGGGCTACGTATCAAAAATAGGACCTCAGTCCTACAACAAGAAGGATATGAATTCTGCTAATAACAACAGGTGAACTTGGAAAAGGGGTCAGCCCCAACTGACAACCATGTCCTGGCTGATACCATGATTTTAGTTCAGTGAGACCCTAAGAGGAGAATCCAGTCACACCATGCAGAACTTCTGACCCATAAAAACCCTGAGAAAATAAATGGATGTTGTTTTAAGCTGCTCAATTTGTAGTCATCATTTGTTACAGCAGCAGTAGAAAAGTAAAACAATGGTCTTGGGCCTTAATTTGTACATCTGTCAAATGGGGACAAACTCCCTGGTTTTAGCTACTTGATGGAACTGTTATGAGGACAAAATGATGGACAAAAGAGCGCTCTGCAGTTTCAAGTCATAAAACGGTGGGGATATACACCAATGGGGGGGATCAATGTGTTTTGATGCAATTGGGTTGAAGCAATTAAAAGCTTAGAGCTCCTGACATTTCCCAGAAGTGCTGAGTTGTTTTCTTTAGCATATTTTATTGATTATGCTATTATAGTTTTTCCCAATTTTTCCTTCTTAGCCCTCCTCTGCCGGGTATCTCCCTTCCCTCCAGCAGTCCCCCACTTAGTTCATGTCCATGGTTTGTGCATGTAAGTTCTTTGGCTTCTCCATTTCCTATACTGTTCTTAAGGGGATGTTAAGTGCTGAGGATTTGGAGGGCTGCACCTCCTCTCCCAAGGAAGCAGCACAGCATAGGAGAAAACAGAAAGCCTAGGTCCCAATCTATTTCCTATCTGTGTGACCTTGAGCAAGTTATGTCACCTCTCTGAGCTTCAACGAGGTGAGATAAAACTCCTGTTTATCACTTTCATCACTTCCTGTCTTCCACTGATCTTGCTGGGTAATTCTCACATCCATTAGCTAAAGCCAACTGGCAATAATCTAACCCTTTAAAATGGAGAAACAGATTCAGAGGGGAGGAGAAAGGAAGTGTCTAAGGCCATGCAGTGGAGCTCTGCCTGGATGATAGGGCTGTGTGAGGCCCACCTGACGCAATGAGTGTGCACATGTGATAGAAATAAAGTAGTGCCCAGATGAAAGGCCTATTCATCCTCCCCAGTGTGTGCCTTGCTACCAGAAGCAGATATCCTGATTCTGGTAAACCAGTCACCCAAAGAAGTAGAGTTCACATATCCTTGGGTGGTACTCTGAGTAACTGTTTTGTGCCACTGGCATCAGCAAAGGAACACAAGTGACGACACTTGCTCTAGCAGACTCCCTTTAACAAACAGGAATCAGAAAAGTCTACCCCTCAGATTTCTCACTTATTAGCCCTTTTGTGTTTTCCCATGATTTAGATGGTAAATGAGGAAGACTAGAAGCTTTTGTCTGGGAGTATTTCACTTGGTGGAAAATATGTGGGGATCAGGAAAGAGGGTAAAAGCCAAACTCTCAAATAATAACCAAAATAATAAGCCAAAATAATGACCACTAAAGCCACCCATCATAATACCCCTGCTAGGTTAAGTGTGATGTGACTGAAACAACCTTGGGTAGGAGTCTTCTTTAGACATGGCTCCTAACTTGCTCTGCCTGTTCCCCCAACGGTAAACTAGGCAGTTAGAGTAAATGCTTTTGCAAGGCCTTTCCAATCAAATACTTTATGGGTTGTAAAAAAGTCTTTTATCTCAAGGCTGTGGTTCTTAACCTTTATTGGGTCACAGGCCCATTTCAGTAGAATGTTATGGATATCTCTCCAGAACCAGCACGTTGTCCTGGAATTCTATATACCATTTCAGAGGCTCCATGATGTTCCTGCATGCATGGGCACTGGGTTAAAAACTGCTTCTTTCAGGAGATAAAATTGCTTAACTGCAGAAGGCAAACACAATGTAACGTGACAGCTGCCCAGCCTCAATCCACCTTGACAATTTTTCCCAGCATTTGACCCCAAAATGGAACTCCTGCAGGACAAACACAGTCTCCTTTTTTTAAAGAACTGTTTTCAGCTTTTCTTTCCTGATTTCTTGGAAAGGAAGCCCCTAGGAGAAAACAGGCAGATGATTAATTCAAAGAGTCAGAGGCTTTGACATGCAAAACATGCTTTGTAGATTTGTCCTAAGTGGCTGTTTGCAAGAGCAGGAAGGCCACCTTCCTGAGTCCACATGGAAGGTTGTGGGGGGCATCACCCAAGCTGCCTAGCCCCACAGGAACAGACAGGTTCTTGGCAACACATTGCAGTGCCAGAGCTCCAAGCTGGCACCAGGCTCCATCTCATCCATAAGAGGCAAGTTAGGATTCTCCAATGTTTAGCAAATGTTCCTTCTTCCCTGCTTCCAGGGTAATCAATGGCCCCAACCCAAGTAGCTTTTTGTTCAGGGTGAGACCTTTGATATCAGTGGTTAGCCCCAAATCTTTGCATTTGATGACCTTTTGAGGAAGCAGGAAGTTCAGAGAAGAGTTGAAAACTGAGCTCTACTCTCCAGCTCAGGTGAATGAATGGATAACTTGGTTTCTGCAGAGTCTGGCTTGAGGGAGGTCAGACATTCACAGTCTACAGGAGCTCAACGCAGACTTTCTGAGGGGATAAAGACAGAATACAAAGGAGAAATAAACCTGTTCTAGGACATGTGCCCTCTATTTATAGCATCCAAGAGCCTGATGGGGCAGGGCCAGGAAGGAGATGCTCTTCAGCACAAAATGACTCAGCACACAAGTGTTTGAAGAAGACCCTTTTAGAACCGGGAAAGGGTCTTATGAGGCCAAGGCTTTTACAACCTGAAAGGGAAAAAAGAGAATAGGAATTAGCTAGCTTGGGTCAAGCACTTAATAGCCACTTAGCAGTGAGCCTCTCTTGGTAGGTAGCTAACCATAAAATTGGTAGCTAACCTTCTGAATAATAGGGGCTGGCTTGGAAAAGGCCCCTGTGATTTTGATCCCATGAAACAGGCTTAAGATGATGCTATACTCAGGAATAGAAACGTGTGCCGTTGGCCTCAATTCTAATCCCCAAAAAGTCTACAGGGGATTCAGAAGCCTGATACCTCTGAGATTACCCACCCCACCGTGACATGGCTACTGCCTTTAGAGCATTTAGAGCACTACAATAATTCCAAGCTTCCTTTTACTGAGACTTCACTTCGATGAAGGCGGATAGAGAAAAAGTTTATGTACCTATGCACCTCTGAAGGCTGGCAGTGATAAAGAAAAGGAAGCCTGGGGAGCATATGGTAAGCTCTGCTTCAGACACCACGATCTCATTTATGTGTATATTGGTCCATGTTATGCCAGCAATCTGATAGTCAAACAATGAGAACTCCTTGATAAAGAAATTTCCATCATCTCCATGGCTCCTGTTGACCTTAGCAGTTACTTATCCCCTCTGAACTTCAGCTCCTTTATTTATTGAGTTAAAAATACACAGTATACTCCCTATATCTGGCATTTGATATGGATCAAGTGAGCTGATGAATGTGAAAGTGCCTTACATTTGACAAATATAAAGGCCTAAGAAGGCAGTTCCGGGGGTAACATTGAAATAGTGAGTTACAAAAATTAAGGTTGGACTCTTGGTACCTGCTATAATTCCAAAAGAGAGGTTACTGATCTTCTTATAGACCCAAAGATTACCAGAGTTAGAAGGTTCCAACCTTTTCATTTTGTAGGTTGGGTAATTGAGACTCAGAGAAGGAAGTGTACTTGCCTAAAATGTCACACAGCCCAGGATTCCTAATGAATTTGATTCAAAGGCAATTTTTAAAACTATACTATAGTCTTGCTAGGGGAGGAAGGAAGGAAGGAAGGAAGGAAGGAAGGAAGGGAGGGAGGGGGGAAGGGAGGAAGGGAGGGAGGGAGGAAAGGGGGAGAGAGAGAAAGAAGGAAAGAAAAGAAACAGACTTAACCAAGAACCTCAGAATTGGAAGGCAGTAAGATTAAGGGTCATATCATTACAGGGTAATGAACTAAGGCATGGAGGTAAGTTTCCTCCCTCTGAACTAACATGGTATTCCAGTCTTCAAAAACTCAGATCCCACAGAGAAGGCTCACGTGTAACAAGGTTCTATAACCAGGGGTGGGAGACTACATACCTGAGGCCTCAACTCTCATCTCCAGGAAGTCTGCCTTGAGAACTGTGGGTAAAGGAGGAAAAGACATTTCACTAAGACTCTAGAAATCAAAACTGGAAAGGCAAAGCAAGGATAAGGGTGGTCCTTCCATGCCAGTGCCAATGTGGTAATTTTAAAAAATGGCTAAGTGATTCCACCCAGATATTTCAAAGTGTCTAGCTCCATGCTTACAGCTTGGGCTACCTCTCTGGCAGATTTAGAAAACCCAGACTTCCAGACACAAGGACATCTTCCATGTGCTGGACTTTGAGGGCCAGACTATGGAAGCCTAGGGGAGCCCAGGGAAATCGCCCCAACACCAGACACTACATTCTGTAATCATCTCTAGAAGGGAGAAGGGGCAAGGAGGGAGGGCAAATGCCATGCAAATCATGAATCCTCCTGTGACTTGAAGACCAGAGCAGCCCTGCCTGGCCTCTTGATGTGCTTAGATCAGTCCTACATTAGCCTCGTCTAGGGATAGCTGGAAGGAAACTACAATCCTGAAGAGTCAAACCCTATACAGTGTGGTCAGAATATGCCAGACAACAGCTGGTCCCAGGGCTATATCTTCAGCATTGTGTTTTTCTTCTCTCTTAAGTCTATTTACACCTACTCACTGAGTGATCATATTCCCGCCCATGCTCTCAATCACCAGCAAATACTGAGGACCACCCCCAAAAGAGCTTCTATGGACATTTTGGTATATGTGAATGCCTCCATCTCAGAAGTTCTACCCCTAAATCTCTGTAGGTACAGCCCCAACTACTAGTATGAGTTGAGTGACCTAGTGGACATCTCTATCTGGATGTCCCATAGGGTCTTCAAAAACACTGTGTCCAAAATTGAGCACAGCAACATTTCTACAAATGCTATTCCTCCATGGTTTATTATTGGTACCATCTACTTAATTGCCCGAGTTAGATTTCTCTCTTAATCCTTCTCCAATGTTCCATGTTTGAAAAGTCAGTAAGATATTATTGAATCTACCCTAAATCTCTCCTTCCAGCCCTGGCCGGGTGGCTCAGTTAGTTGGAGTGTCATCCTGCACACCAAAAGGCTGTGTGGGTTTGATTCCTGATCAGGGCATATGCCTAGGTTGTTAGGTTAAGGATTTGATCCCCAGTCAGGACACACATGAGAGGCAGCTGGTTGACATTTCTCTCGTACATCAAATTCTGTCTGTGTGTGCGTGTGTGTGTGTGTGTGTGTCTCTCTCTCCACCCCCTCCCCTTCTCTCTCTCTAAAATCAATAACCATATCCTCAGGTGAGGATTAAAAGAAAAAAAACTCTCCTTCCATTTCATGCCTACTGGTAATGCCATAGATCAGGACCTCATCAACTCTTGGCAGGATGATTCGCCTCCTAACTGGTCTCCATGCCTCCAGTCTTGACTTTCCCATCTATCTTTTTAATTACTAACAGAACGATTATTTTTACAATTCAGCCAGCTCTGAATATGCATCGTCGTGATTAAAAGTCTTTCATAACTTCCAATGGACTACTGTATAAAGACCAAACTCCTTAGTATGTCATACAAGACCTTTACAATCTGGTTGGCCCCAATCCATCTTCCTGGCCTCAACTCCAGTTAAACTTTCCTCTTCTCACCCCCATATTCTAGCCAAAGTAGAAAGCTAATCACTTCCTTAACCTGTGTTGCATAAGCTGTTCTGCCTTACTGAGCCATCTTCCCCTCCCTTCTTGATGAACTACTTCCCATTTTCTTTTGAGTTTTTTTTTTTGAATTGTCATGAAAGGGAGATGAATGAGAGAGTGAGGTCATTCAAATGTCAGGTGTACAAATGGGAAGCAAAAAGGTGTGGAGCACAGGTTAAACAGATCATCATTTTCATCTCCACAGATGGATATAATAAGTTCTAAATAAGTAAACTAACAAAAAAAATAAGACCTACATTGAGTGCAAAGTTTTTGTAATACCACTTGGCATGTGAGTGCTGTGTGTGTGTATGCGTGTGCGTGTGCGTGTGTGTGTGTGTGAGAGAGAGAGAGAGAGAGAGAGAGAGAGAGAGAGAGAGAGAGAGAGAGAGAGAGAGAGAAGGATGGAGAAGAAACAACCAGGGAGGCAAAGAAACAATATACAGAGACAGATAAAGAGAGACACAGGGAAAGACAGACAGATTGAAACAGACAGACAGAGAGATAAAGACAGAAGCATCAACATAAGTAGAAAAACACAGAGAGAGACAGAAAGAGGCAGAAAGATAGAGACACAAAAAGAAACAGAGTGTAAGAGAGACAAATAGAATGACAAAAGACCAACAGGTACAGAAAAAAAGACAGAAGCACAGGGGGAGAGAGACAGACTGCTGTGGGAAAGAAAGGGACAAACATAGACAGGAACAGAGAGACACAGAGATTGAGATCCAGAGAAATAGAGAAAGAGAATGAGAAAAGAGAATAGAAAAAGAGAAAAGAGCAAATCAGATGCTAATGATGCATTTATTATTAAAAAGTGATTTTGTTTCTCTTCTGTAGCCTATGTCTCTTACCTTCCTGTTTTCCGGGAAGCTGTTTCAAAGAACCTGGTCCTGGAAGCCACCCTGTAAACAGAAGCCAACCAAGCCCCTTGAGTTTCTCTAGAATATGTGTGAAAGCCAATAACCAATGGAAAAACAAGAGAATATGAACCAGATGGGTCACCAATGCCAGGCCATGGCTTAGCTTGCAAAGGACCTGCGTCTGGGGAGAAACCCAAGTATCAGAATGTGAAATGGCTCAGAGACCGTGGCACCTTCAGGGCTCCAGTTGAAGCCTTGAAGGCTCCGTGTGTTCCCCACTGGTTCAGAATGGTCTAAGTATGTTGCCCACTTAGGCTATTCTTGTGAGAAATAACTGAAAGAAGTCCTAGTTTTCAAAGTATAATTTTTGGCATTGTATAAATATGAGGGGGGACCTCCAACATTTCTGGAAGTACCTTCTGGAGGGTGGGCCCCCTGTAGTACAGGCTCCTCCTGCTAAGTGAGTGTTGTAGGGACACATCTGTATCAGTGCACCAGATGGCCTTGGTGTGAGAGGCTGCGTTCTGCTTCAGTGAATTTTTTTGAAGACCCTTTCGATGTGTTTGCCTATTTCATGATGGGGGATTTATGAGTGCACCTGCCCACACCACGTTGAGTGCTCAGCAGTTTCGGACCAAAAGTGGCATGACCCCCATGCCCCACGCTCCCCATTTCCCTGATCTCACCCCGAGCAATTTTTTTGTTTCCCTAGATGAAAAAAATCCTCAAAGGGAAAAGTGTTGCCAATGTGGGAGAGGTGAAATAAAAACAGCCAGAAGCACGAAAAAGCATCCAAATCCATAAGTTCAAAAACTGTTTTGAACAGTGGAAAAATCCTCTCAATACGTGAATTGCATCAAATGGAGAGCACTTTGGAGGTGACTAAGCACTTTGGAGGTGACTGAAGTTTAAACACGTAAAGATAAATACACAATTTTTATAACTAAATTCTGGGGTTTTGGTGGGTTGCCCTTTGTGTGGTTAGCATTATAATGAGTCAAAATGGTGAAAGTGTTAAAAATATTTGCCGCATTTCACAATTATGGAAAAGAAGAGACACAAGAAAAAGAAACCCTGGGAGGAAGTATACTGAGAGGGATCCCGGGCCCTGACTGAGGAGAGGTCAGCCAGGCTAGCTGCGGCCAAGCCAGGCCGGTCCCTGGGAACTGCTGCGACCCCACTGTAGCAGCTTTAGCTATGGCTCCTTGGTTTGCAGCCCAGCCTCAGAAAGGCTCACACCCTGCAAGAGGCTCTCTGGAGGATCTGAGTCCTTTTGGAAGATTTAAAAAAAAAAACTTCATTAAATTATTTTAAGGACCAGTAGCAATAACAAGAAAAAAAGAAAAATTTCCAGAGCCAAGGGAGTATGAAAACTGAAGGTAATTTTATCACCCCTCAGAGTTCAGGACAGCTAGAAACAATGGGTGTCCTATTAGGCACTAAGGTTCAAACTCTTCAGCTTCAGGGGAAATCTCTCCGCCTTCAGTGTTGGGTGGAACACTCTAAACAGGGCTGGTCTGTGCATTCCCCTAGAGTCCCAGGGGTGTCAGCCTTTTGGCATCTCTAGGCCACACTGGAAGGAGAGTTGTCATGGGCCACACATTAAATATACAAACAATAACGAAAACAAAAAAAAATAATTTCATAATGTTTTAAGAGAATTTACTATTTTGTGTTGGGCCACATTCATAGCCATGCTGGGCCACTTGCAGCCCACGAGATGGACACCCCTGCGAGGCTACACTATGAACTGATGGTGCCTCAGGGCTGGGCACTGTCCATCCACCCTTCACAACCACAGTGGTAATGCTGACAGCATTCCTGGTGGCCTAAGATGGGCCTTAAGTCAAGAATGAGGAATAACTCTACTTACACGGATGATGGGATTTCCCCTGCATTGCCAGATACAATATCTGGCTTTGGTTCTGTTTTCTGGGGAGTAGGCGCCCTGCAGAAAGGGTCAGGAGGCCTCACTGGGGGACGGATGATGGTTGGCTTTTCTCCTGGAGGCCGCACTTTGCTGAAACTGTCAGAGTCTGCTGGAAGAGAAAACAACAGCAAGAACTTGGATGGTTAGCCAATGGAAAAGTACGCTATATCAGAGTTATCTAGGCCACCTCCTTTGGCACCCATGTCTTTTTGGTCACTAACAACTCTGGATTTTTTTTAAAAGGCGTTCTTCCAGCAGCTATTCCTTCAGAAAGTCTGTCTGAGCACCAGCTGTGAAGTTCATATTTGTGTGACCTGAGACATGTCGTGTCAATTTGCTGAGTCTCACTTTTGTTATCTATATAATCAAGACCAATAATATATTATTTCATAAAGATATTGAGAGAATTTAATTAGGTGCTAATATGTTCCATATAGTGCCTGGCACTTACTAGGTGCTTAGTCAATGCTGGATGATGAATGTGAAATTGTTAAAGTCACCATCACCAAACTCCAGGCTTTTTCGCTTAGGCCGTGACTACTGCAGCACTCTCCTAACTTGCCTGCCTGCCTCCATGTCTCCAGCTTCTAGGTCTGTCTGTACAAAATAAATGTACATCATTTTTTAATCATTTTTAATAAAATACAGCCGCGGGACCTGTGAGGCCCAGGCCCTGGAGGTAGGAGAAGTGGGCGCCCCTCGGGACCCAGAGAGTGCGCACCCGTGAACCCGGAAAAGGAGCGGGCGCTCCACAGGACATCAGAACACACAGTGGTGAAGTCCCAAGGACGCATATAGCTGCACCCAGACTCCCCACACACAGATCCCTTCTGGGAAGCAACAGACGGGCTAGGGGTAGAACACGTGCCTACACTACCAACAGTACGCCAGAGGCTCACTGAGCCCTGAACGGGAACAGAGAAAAACTGTCTCCAGTCACCCCTCAGTGTGCTGAAGCCAGCTAGAAAACCGGTTTGGCCACTCTGAAACCAACAATAGGTGCTTTTGTTTTGTTTTCTTTTGTTTGTTTTATGTGTGTTTCTTTTGTTTTTGTTTTCTTTTAATTATTTTAAAGTAACCTTTCATCTTTTAATTCCTATTATTTTTTGATCTATCAATTCTTTATGCTTCTCTTTCTGTCACCCTGGTCTTGACCCTGCTCCCTTACTTTCCAAATTTATCTCTTATTCCTTCCATCGTCTG
>CM052552.1:29272678-29283470 GCA_028533065.1 Trachops cirrhosus
ATGTTTCTCTCCCTTTTTTTCTCCCTCCCATACCCTCTCTATAAAAATAATTAAATAAAAATTAAAAAAATAGAAATGATGTAATTCAAAGACCTGGGACAACAGGAATATATTTACAGAATATTTCCATCACTGTATGTGTGAAAGGAGGCACAAATTTCTAACCCTGATAGATAGACAGGGTATTACACAATGTGTGTCATTTTGCCTATTCATAAGAAAGACCTTAGAGGCCTTTTAAAGGCCCTTTGAAGAATTCCTTTCTGATTTTCTGATAAAAGAACATGAGGCTTAGGAATCATTATAATAGGCATCTTCGGTAAAACACTATTGCAGGGAAAAGTGACACTGAAAAGTAAGAGACATGGATCTCCATTCTGGCTTCATTGCTAGCTAGCTGCACATGTCTGAGTAAAGAACTTTCTGAGCTTTTGATGTTTCACATATAAAGTGAAGTCAATTACATCTGCCTTTCCTACTTCAGAGCTACTATGAAGATAGCATTAGATCATGTAAGTAAAAGACGCTGTACTGAAATTGCTAGAATAAAATGATTACGATGATGATGATGATGATGATGATGATGATGATGATGTCTATGACAGTAGAAGAAGATGACTCAACAGATCTTTAGCATAATTTGTGTAGGCTCCATTGGTGAGGGGGTAATTGGCAGCAGTGGAAGCCCAGATTGTAGACAAGTCATATCATCAAGGCCTTATCAGACTGGAGTGGGGAAAGAATGGTAGGGAGCAGCACTGGAAGAGGGGCTGACTAGGTAGAATGGGGCCAATCAGAGCAGAGCCTCAGATTCAACAAGTGTCTGGATAAATCTTGTCAAAACTCAATCAGGAAAGAACACTAAGCCCACACCCCAACCTGCTTTATTGAATTTTGTTCTGCAGTTCTAAAACTGGGTAAGACAGGCAGAAGGAATTCATGACTTCAGCTGAAAGTGGCTAGGGAGGGCAGGAACTCACAGCTATCAGAATGTGATGATTTCCTTTGAAGCATTCACTCAGTATGCCCTGACTGCATCCACTCAGGGACTTTTGATCTTGATTTGCTTTCTCACATGTGTTTCACTCCTAAGAGGAGAATAAGCTGACATAAAATTAAAAAACATTCAAGTTGTGATAGTGCTCATTGAAAATTAATACATAGATTCTAGTTTACCAATTATTCTCTGGTGTATTGGTGAATATAAATTAACTGCTTAGAATCCAACTTATCCCCAGAGGAGCTAATGCAATGATATTTATTAAATCTGTGTATTATGTGAATTTAAAAAACATTAACTCTAAGTACATGATGAAAAGTTAGGTGTGTATATCACAATCCTTAGAATGACTACTTAAAAATTAATGAACTTGATTCTAAATTAAAAATAAATCATAAAAAAAATAAAACGTAGTTTGGGGAGATTTTAAAGATGGCAGTGGAGTAAGTGGAAGATACACTAACCTCCCAGGACCAAACTGAAATTACAACAAATTAAAGAACAAGTATCCTGAATAACCAACTGAAGACTAGCTGAAGAAGAGTCTTATAATCAAGTATTTACAGAAGAAGACACATCTAGACTGGTACGAAGGGCAAAGATGCGAAACGGGCTGGCCCTACTCCCATGGGCTACAGCTGAGATTTGGGAGGGATCTGAGCTTTGGGGGATTCCTCCTGACAAGCATGAAATCTAAATCCCAAGCTGGACTCCCAAGCCCAGGGCATCAGAGACAAGAAGAGGTACCCAAATAACATCTGGCTGTGAAAAGCATCAGGGTTTTTGTCCACTAGGGAGAAACAGGAGTTTACTAGAGACATAGGCACCTTGTTATAGGGTCAATACACAAAATTGCATTCACAGCCACTCTCCCTGGGCTCTGGCAAAAGGAGGGCAGAGTAGAGTCTTCTGAGAGAGCCTGGGGTTTGTGGCTCTGGAAAGGAGCTGTGAGACATCTGCCAGAATCCCTTTGATGAGACCCTCTTTCATAAAGCAAATGCCATCTTTCTAGGGGAAGCACTCCCCTACATGTGACATCAACCTGGGGAAAAGTAATTGCCTCACACTCTGGATTCCCTGTTGCCCCACCCTGCTAAACTTACACCCTGCTGAGGAGTGAGCCCCCCTTGGCCAGGGTGTAGAGGTCTGGGCAGACTCAGGGATTGGCAGTTACTGAGTTGTCTGGCTCTAGGGTAGGGGTCATTCCTCCTCTTCCCTGTGAACCTTACTGGTGCTTTTCTCTCACAGGAGATCTGATAGAACCACCTTCTCAGCTTCTGGCAGACCCAACTTTTGGGCTCTGGAGGCCCCACATGCCAAACCCCCTAGTGCCTTTGCCCTGCTGAGGTTGGAGCAAAATTGGGACAGATTGAGTTGTGGCACTCTGGGAAAAGGACCACACCAATCACCTTCCCTGAAGCCTGAACTGCACCTCCCCTCCCCCACAAGAGATCCACTAGACCCATCCTTCCAACTCCACCAGAGGTTCTTTCAGTAACTTAGCCTAACAAGCAGCTGGCATTCGGAGGTAAGTAAAGGTACATCTTGGGGTGGCTTGGGACTATTACTGACCTGCCCCTGGGCCCAGTGCTAGTAAGAGCTGGCTTTGTGTGGAGCTTCTTCCTTCATGCACGCGCCTAATCACAGCAGAAGCAGCCACAAACTGTGGATCGCTTGTAGGTACAAACAGGTAGCCCAGGGCCAGTCACAGGCACTTATATTGGTCTGTACCACAGTCCTTCCCAAGAGGCCCAGAACCAAAAACTGAGTGGCCAGCTTCAGACAACATCGCAGCAGGATCCAATAAGCTTCAAAGCATTATATACAAAGGGAGATCTCAGAAGGCACAAAACACTGCTGAAGTGAATTCTGTTCCCTGTGGTCAGCACCTGCACAGCAGGTTGAACACCATGGTTGGGGTTGAGCCTCAGAGTCTGAGGTTTGATCACACACACAAATAAGCCAATCAAAACTCCAATTACAATGAGAAGGCCCACATAACCCACACAAGGGACATTCCTGGAGCACCAGCTCAGGTGATCAAGGAAACTGCACCACTGAGTCCCACAACTTCCTTTATTTGTTAACCAAGTTTTTCTTTAGTTCTGTGAACATATTTATAATGACTACTTTGCAATAATTTTCTCTTAAATCTGATATATGGTCACCCTTACAGGTAGCTTCTGTTGCTTACTTTTTTGTTATCTGTGGGTTATACTTTCCTATTTCTTTGCATTTCTTATAATATTTTTGTTGGAAAAGGGGTATTTTAGATAACATATTGTAGCATTTCTGTTTACTGATAATCCAACCTTCTGGGCTTGCTATTATTATTGACTTATTTACTTGCTTAGTGAATGGTTGGGTTATTTTAGTGACATCTACTTCCTTTCAACCCTCAAGGAAGTGAAATTTTGGGTGTGTCCATAGTCACAAGGGGATGGCAGAGGTAATTTTCTACTTTTTCTATGATCACACCAATTTGTTAAGTTCCACCAACTGCTTTCCTATTGTTCTGTTGTTTACAACAATGCAATGGGGCATAAACTTCATCTACAAACTAATATAATCATATTGTAATTTCTTTTATGGAGCGGTTTCAGTGGTCAGTGTTTGATATTTGTTTTGACCTCAGCAGAGCTCCTCACAGCTGTCTTATTCCCTAGATCTCTTCTGCAAACTTGCCAGTCTACAGTTTAGGCTGTATCTTCATTTGACATATAAATCTAATCTTGATTCCCTTCACCACAAGCTCAGAGTTTTAGACCATGCTTCTCTAACCAAGCAAAAATTCTGAACTAGGGGCTCTGGACCTGGGGACAATGGCAATCACCTTTCTGAATGACACTCCCATTTTAGGAGCTGAGTGCTCAGTAGTGGTGGGGAGGCAGGACATAAGCCTGAGGTCTTTTCATCTTTCTCCTCCTAGTGGTGAACCACCATCTCACATGTTGGGGAAAAGCTATTGGTGCCTCAATGTTCTCAGTGTGTCAGACCCAAGAAGGAACCTCCATTGTACAAGTGGAGGTTAGACAAAAGGAGGGAGTCCCCACCTGTAGGCAGAGCTCCATTTGTATTTAAACTTAGGAGTAAGCATCTGGGAGGAGGGGAATGTGACAAATGTTGAAGTCCTGTTCCTCCAGAAAAGAATGCCTTCTGAGTAGTAGCTGGGAGAAAAGCAAGCCCTTGGCTGCAGCTGATTGGTGGAGTATTCACCTTGTTAATCTGAGACCAGAATGAGAATGTGTTCTTGGTTCAGTTATCACAGACTCTTAATTTTCATATTTTTTGCTGAATAGATGTTGCTTCATTTGCTCTTTGCCCTTGGGACCATTTGTAGAGTCTTTAAATGATTGTTTTTAAATAATGTTCATGAGTTTCACTGGGGAGTAGGTCAGTGGAGCTCTTCACACTGTCATGCCAAAAGCAAATTTTCTACTGATGAATTTTGAAATTATATAGAGAGCAACTCCTTTAATCATGTTGTTTCGTTTAATGTTTTTTGTTATAATGTTAATGAGGTACCACAGGAATTTAACTCTCACATCAAGTAGCCTATGATAAAATTGGTTTCATTATATGTTGTTTCGTTTAATGTTACAGGACCTATTAATGATGTTAAGGGAATATAAATATATTGTGTATATATACATGTATATATATGTATGTACACACACATGCACACATGTGTTGGATATATGGTTTGCATATATTTTCTCCTAGTCTTCTGTTTTTTCATCCTTCTCACATGTGCTTTCACAGAGCAAAATTTTATCATTTTGATGAGGTCTAGTTTATCAAATGTTCTTTTGATGGATCAGGCTTTGTTGTTAAATCTAAAAATTATTTAGGATTAGATTGTGAAGAGTTTTCCGGTATATTTTCCTAAGAGTTTTAAACTTTTATGTTTTACATTTAAGTTTGTGATACATTTTGGGTTAATTTTTGTATAAGGTTTGAGTTTGGGTAAAAGTTCACTTTTGGCCCATGAATATCCAATTGCTCCAGCACAATTTGTTGAAAAGGCTATCCATCTTCTATTGAATTGTTTTGCATGTTTGTCAAAAATAAATTGAACATATTTGTGTAGGTCTATTTCTGGTTTCTCCTTTTTCATTTATCTATATGTTTATCTTTCAGCCAATACCCACAATCTTGATAACTGTAGCTATATAGAAAGGCTTCATATCTGACAAAATTATTCCCCCTATATATTATATCACTTTTTCAAAATTATTTTAGGTATTCTAGTTTTTGTCTTGTAATCCACATTTTAAAATAATATTTTATCTATATACAAAATATTTTGTTGGAAGTTTTATAAGAATTCTATTTAACTTACATATCAATTTTTGGAAAATTCACATCTTTACTACAGTGATTTTTCCAACCCATGAACATGGTATTTATTTCCATTTATTTAGGTCTTCTTTGATTTCCATTAGCAGTATTTTGTAATTTTCATTATATAAATCCAATAGTGTGAGGAAGCAGTTTAAGTGTCCAACAATAGAGAATTATTTAAGTAAATATGAAACATCTTTATAATGAGATACCCTGTGGCCACTTCAAATGAAAATGTAGAAAGATAGTTATTGACATATATATCATTGTTAAATATTAGAATATTATTAATCTTTTTTTCCCCTCGGATTTCTGAGAAATGGAAAGCACACAAAGAGATCACTAGCCAAATGGGAAACAAGTGCTAATTGTATCCAATTAGTCAAGATAGTTATAACCCCCAATGTAGAGCTATGGTTTACAGAAAGAAATTCAGGTTTGAGGATGAATTGCTGTATTTCCCTGTCTATTAAATCTGAAAAATGGGCTTGGGTAACTTTACAGAACCAGTTCTGTGGAAGAGGATAAAAGTTTTCCACAAACATCAATTGTCGGCTGAAGAAAAAGAATGAAAAGAATAGATAAAAGGCATATTCTGTCTTCTTATCTAGTGTCCTTACCTTATAGAAATAGGATGTGGAGGAAATCCACAGATGCATAATAAGCACAAGAAATGAAAGGAAGGAGGAATACTTCTTTTCTTCAAGTATTGCAGTCTTGCTCGTCAACATATATGGCTTCCCAAATTTTTCTTAGTTAACAACTACATTAATTGTAAGGAACAAAGAAGGAGTTAGTGAAATAGTAAAGAATGGGTGAAATCTGTCTGGTATGAACCTGTATGGGGAGAGAACAGAAATCTCCTGTGTTTCAAATTCACAACAATGAATAGAGTGGCATAAAATTTCCACCTCCGCACAACATCTCTGATGCATTGTGAAGTAACAAAAGCAGATTACAAAATAGTCTTCATGCTATGATTCTATTATACTTTAAAAATAAAATTAAAACACAATATGTAAGTATAGATAAATATGCATATAAAAAGTTCAGAAGGGTAGATAGTGCTCAATTTTAACAGTAGGTATCTTTAACAGTACAATTCTAATCAACTATTCTTTTTATTTTTTGTCTATATTTTCTTATTGTCATGCAGTGAACTTGTAATTCCTATATAATTTCTTTAAATTAAAATAAAGTGTTTCAAAAATTCTTTTTTAAATTTATTTTTTATTTTGTTTTTCCATTACCATTTGTCCCCCTTATACTGCTCCCCCCACCCTTGCAATCACCACACTGTTGTACATGTCCATGGTAAAAAAAATTCTTAAATCTGTGAGAATACAGTGAAGGCCCAAGGGGGTCTGTCAGAAATAGAAAGGCCCCTAGATATTAGGTAATCTACCTCTCTGTGTTCTGATGTGGAAATCATGGCCCAAAGAGAAGAAGAAAGAAGAGACTTGGTGAAGGTTACAGTTTTGATTTCCTGACTTCTAGCCCACTAATCTTTCTTTCTACCACATTTAATCAGACAACTGAGTGTAAACTTAGCTGGGGAGGGACAGCAACTTCCTGGGAAACTACATTCACTGATTTCAAGGAACAGGCTGGACATTTATGTTGTACTGCAAAATCAAATGTGACCTAATTCTGATACTTCATAATCTTGCACTGAAGGAATGAGCAATATCTCCTCCCCTTCAAAGGCCACAAAGACTTCAGTGACTATCCAAAAATGACAAAAGAAGTGAGAGACCCCTTCATGTTCTTAATGCACCCAGAACACCCTCCTTCAGACATGTAGCTGCTAACAGTTATGAGGCCCTCTAGTTTAAGCCTCAAGTATGAATGAACTTGTCAATACTATGTTGTTATTTAGTTCACTTACAAAGTTAAGTTATTGGAAATCTCTCCTTTTGGTTGTCTGTGTCACAGACACATTATAAACCACTTGTTATGAATTATTAAATGATTTAAAAGTGATAAAATAATCCAGCCTGAAAACCAGCTGAAACTGCTTCCCTTCTGAGCATGCTGGAAGCAGAAACCCTCATCTTCTCTCATTAGATATACGGACAAGACAAAGTCATTCACCATTGCTCCACATTACTCCTCACCAAATTTCTCTTGGGGACTTGAAAGCTGAGCACTCTAGGCCTTGATTCAAAGGAAGCAAGGGCCCTTGCAGGTGTGGTTCAGTTAGTTGGAGCATCCATCATCTTGTACACCAAAAGGTCGGTGGTTCATTTTCCATTCAGGCCACATATCGAGGCTGCAGGTTCGATTCCAGTTCAGTGCACTTATGGGAGGCAATCAACTGACGTTTCTTCCTCAAATCAATGTTTCTCTTTCTCCCTTCCTCTCTCTCTAAAGCAATCCAATAAACATATTTTTTAAAAATTCAAAAGAAACAAAATACGAATCACAATAAGAAATTTCCTTTGAGATTATTTAGTGTGGCAGTGGAGTACAATGTTGAGAGAGTCAGTTTGGGGGACACAGATTGAGTTCAAATCCCACCACTTGTGAAATATTGATGGTAGAACTTCAATCATGTCCTTTCATCTTTCTGAGAGTCAATGTACTGTCATCTAGAAAATGGTATAAAGTGGGTTTCGGTAAACCACGTATCCACTTGCTTCCATCTCTTTAGTTTCTGTTTTAAATGTATCTTCCTTCTCTTCTTACAAGTATCTGGCACTGGAAATGTTGTTATTTTCTTGGAATGTAGGCACACTCAAATATTCTCATGCCTCTTGAGCCCCAAACCAGTACTTTGGGGTTTTCAGTTTGCAAATTGCAAATGCAAAGCAGATTTCCACTGTATACTCACATACTGCAAACATTTTCATGCCTCCAGCAGTTCAAGCAGACACTCCTAATGGAATGGACTGGAGATTGGGGCTATCACCAGTCACTGAAAGCTTTGTCCACTGGATACCAGATGAGCTCTAAGGCCATCAGCTTCTTGGTCCTGGGAAAAGGAGCTTCTCAGGAGAAGGCTGATCCCACTATGTGTATAAGATACCCTGATCCAGAGGCAGAACAAAGACAATAGTAGAGTGTGGCCTGGAACAAGTCATAACCCTTCTGGAACAGTTATTTCATTCTGAAAATGGGGATAATAAGCTCTAATCCACTTATTTCACAGGGAAGCATTATCCCTTAAAAACTGTAGTACTCTATTTACATCTGTGTTTATTATTATTATTATTAATTATTGCAGAGGGTTTAATATACATACCTGCCTCTGAAATTTTGAGGTAGCAAAGCCCAAAACCAAGAGAATTGTTTAAATCAGGGTTCAGGCCCTTCTGGGAAATACAGTGAAAGCAGCTTTGCAATCAATAATAAACATTAGACTGTGAGACACAGAGAATAACAAATGAGTAAATTAGGCAAGGAGGCAACATTTCCTCCAGTAGGGTAGCATGCTCATATGAAGGAAGTAGAAAAAAGAAACAATCATGTACTCAATCATAAAACCTTAGGTTACACATTTTGTGAAAGATGTTTTGGGGCATAACAAAGGATGATGCTCTGTCTCTAAGAAGCTTGTTTTGACAAGTTTCTGAAAAAAACATGGATGCTTTTGGGGGACCTCTAAATAATTGTGATTTCATAAAGAGGGACTTTTCCAAGTTCTAGCCTTGAGAACTGAAGTTCCTTTAGAAAGACATCTTTCTGAGGAGCAGCTGAGCAGATGCTGTTTTGCAGAATCAGCCTCAGAGTTTGAAATGGAATGATAAATCAATATTGATAGGCTCCAAAGAAACTAAAGGAACAAAACATAAAATAGCCTTATAGGCAAGGCCCAAGGGTGCAGGACCCAGTTCCGAGAGGATCTGGGGAAATAAAAATAAAATTATGTCATAGGCCAGAGTCCAGTGATGGCAGACTAGAGGAAGGATTTGGATGTTTAAACTCCTAGAAACTGGAGCAAACATAAGCTAGAAGCCAATGGTCCTCTCCTTTCTCCTCTCCATAGTCCCAGTATCACAGTTCTCTGACTTGACCTTCATCCCTGCATTTCTCAGGAGTCTGGTCTCCAGAGGGTCCTGTGAGATAACACCATTGAGGTGCTGCTATCTAGGCTGGGCCAGCAACTTTAACAGATCCCTCCTTACCCCTGCCAAGCTTTAGTTACCTTCCACAAAGCTTCTGTACCTACACTCTTTGGCTCATTTGATTGCTGGAGGCTATACTTCTGCATTCCATTTTACTCCTTTTGCATTTGTCTTGATCCCCATTTATCACTAGACTGTCTCATATCCAGATTCTCCCTTTCTACCCAATGCAAGAGTGACATATAGGTAGTGTTTCATGTACTGACAAATTAAGCAGTTGTGACTGCTTGATGCACCATGTTGGAAAGGATTATGTGGCTTTATCTGGCCTTCATGGGAGAGAATTCCATGACTGAGTAGTACTGTATATAATAAGGGTATGAGTTGATGGGGGACTGTGTGTGGCAGTGTGTGGTCTGTATATTTGTTGACTGGGATGAACGCTTTGGATAAATGTTTTGAGAGTGTCCTAGGCTTTGATTTGGGCTTATTTGAAATATTGACTTTTGAATCAATCTCAACCCTCACCCTCATCTTTACTTGTACCACTCACTTTAGGACAGCCTGTACAAAAATGTACTTGAATACTAAATAAACTATTAGGACTCCATGACCCAGCCAGAACCAGAACTCTGGGCTTCTGCCTAGGAGGCAGATGTTGGAAAACCAGAGATAAAGTGCAAGGTGCAGAGGATAGAAACGTTACAGCCATTATGTACCATATGGTTTGTGTGTGCTCAGTCCAGTGCCAGGGCAGGGCTGATAGGATAAAGAGAATACAAAGTTGCCATCTTATATGAAATTTCAGTTTACATGCCCAGGTTCAAATACCTATTGGGCTGTTATCAGAACTCATCATTCCAACAATATGTTTTTTTTTTTTTTTGAGGCATTCCAGAAGGTAAAGTCTCCTAAGAAATAAAGAATAGATTTTTTTCTTTTTTACAACTAGGTTTGACAACTCCTCCCTCCATTTTTTTAAACAGACCCTTAACATTTGTGAAGAAAATTTACTTTTACCAAGTGCCCACAAAATGATGTGGATTTCTCCTTATTTTAGCAATGGTGGCCATGCTTAAAGAGCCTTGCCCATAGTTGTATACATTAAGCATTGTATTTATCTGTGAATAACAAAAAACTTCATCAGTAGTTTTTTTTCAGTGTTTAAAAAGCCATTTATTTATTTTTAATTTTTTGAATAAATTTAGATTTTTGTTGTTTTGCACTTAGGTAAATTCATATATATAGTTTTTCAAGTACAGTTGTCTCCATTTTTCCCCACACAATTCCTCCCATGCCACCCACCCCCACCTCCCATACTCCCCCACCACCAACCCTTGATCCTACCCCCCTTTGGCTTTGTCCATGTATCCTTTATACA
>CM052552.1:29293071-29306943 GCA_028533065.1 Trachops cirrhosus
AGTTTTCTGAGGAAGTTCCATACTGTTTTCCACAGTGGTCGTACCAGTCTGCAATCCCACCAACAGTGCACTAGGGTCCCTTTTTCTCCACAACCTCTCCAACACTTGTTGTCTGTTGTTTTATTTATGATGGCCATTCTGACTGGTGTGAAGTGGTACCTCATTGTGGTTTTAATTTGCATCTCTCTGATAGCTAGTGCTATTGAGCATCTTTTCATGTGTTTCTGGATCCTCTGCGTGTCCTCCTTGGGAAAACATATTTGCCAATGATACCTCAGACAAGGGTTTAATCTCCAAGATATATAAAGAACTTACACGACTCCACTCGAAGAAGACAAGAAACCCAATTAAAAAATGGGCAAAGGACTTGAATAGGCATTTCTCCATATACATTTTTGATACATTTGTTTTAGTTCTGTGAAATATGCCATTGGTATCTCAAAAAGAATTGCATTGGGTAGTATGGACATTTTTTTTTAAATTTTTTATTTTAGTTTACTCAGTACAGTTTCTATCCTTTATTCCCATTCCAGCCCACCCACCCATTCCTCCCCTCCTCCCTCCCCTTTCCAACACCCCTAGTTTTGTCCATGTGTCCTCTATATTTGTTCCTGTAAACCCTTCCCTTCTCCCCTGAAATTCCCTCCTCTCTCCCCTCTGGTCACTGACAACTCTATTTCATATGGACATTTTAATGATGTTAATTCTTCTATCTGTGAGCATAGTATACTCGTATACTTCCACTTGATTGTATCTTCTTCAATTTCTTTTTTCAGTGTCTTATAAAATTCCAAGTACAGGTCTTTTACATCCTTGGTTATATTTATTTCCAGGTATTTTATTTTTTATGGGATAGTGAATGAGACACTTTTCTTAGTTCTCACTTCTGATAGTTCACTATTGGTGTATAAATATAACTGATTTTTTGATATTTATTTTGTATTTTGCTACTTTACTGAATTCATTTATCATTTCTAATAGGTATTTGGTGGAATCTTTAGGGTTGTGTATACACAGTATCATGACATCTGAAAATAATGACAGTTTTACTTCTTCCTTTCCAATATGGATGAATTTTATTTCTTTTTCTTATTTGATTACTGCGGCTAGGACTTCCAGTACTATATTGAATGAGAGTGTTGAAAGCCAACATCTCTGTATTGTTCCTGATCTTAAGGAAAACACTTTTTGTTTTTGCCCATTGAGTATAATGTTGGCTACATTTTTGTGATCTATGACTTTTAGTATGTTGAGATATGTTCCCTCTTTGTTGGGAGATTTTATCATAAATGGGTGCAGGATTTTGTCAAATGCTTTCTCTGCACCTATTGACATGATCATATGATTTTTATCCTTCATTTTGATTATGTGGTGTACCACCTTTATTGATTTGTGGATATTGTACCAACTTCGTATCCCTAGAATAAATCTCACTTGACCACAGTGTATGATCTTTTTAATGTATGCTGGATCTGGTTTGCTAATACTTGATTGAAGATTTTATCATATGTTCCTCAAAGATATCAGCCTATAATTTCTTCTTTGGTAGTGTATTTATCTGGTTCTCAAATTGAGATAATGCTGGCCTCATAATATGAGCTTGGGAGTTTTCCCTTTCTTGAAATTATGTAATGGTTTGAGAAGGGTAAGTGTTAGTTCTTCTTTGTATGTTTGATAAAATTCACCTGTGATTCTATTCAGTCAAGGACTTTTGCTTGTAGAGTGTTTTTTTTTTTTATTACTGCTTCAATTTCATTAGTTGTAATTGGTCTATTCAGATTTTCTTATTTTTTCTTATTCATTTTTGGAAGATTCATGTTTCTTGAAATTTATCCATTTCATCCAGATTGTCCAATTTGTTGGTGTATCATCGTTGGTAATATTTTCTTACAGTCCTCTGTATTTATGTAGTGTCAGTTGTTACTACTTTATCATTTATGATCTAATTTATTTGTGTCCTTTCTCTTTTATTCTTGATGAAACTGGTTAAAATTTTGTTTATCTTTTTAAAGAACCAGCTCTTGATTTCATCGATCTTTGGTGTTTCTAGACTCTTCTGCTTTCTCTTTTTTAAAATTATATTTTGTTGATTGTGTTATTACTGTTGTCCCAATTTCACTCCTTTCCCCCCTCCAACCAGCAATCCCTACTCCCTCAGGCAATCCTCCCACCATTGTTCATGTTCACGGGTCATGTGTATAAGTTCTTTGGCTACTCCATTTCCTATACTGTAATTTACATTCCCATGGCTATTCTGTAGCTTCCTATTTATACTTCTTAACCCCTTCACCTATTCTCCCACACCACCCTCCCATCTGGCAACCATCAAAGTGCTCTCCATATCCTTGATTCTCTTCCTGTTCTTCTTGTTAGCTTAATTTTTTTTAGATTCAATTGTTGATTGATATGTGTTTTTGCCATTTTATTTTTCATAGTTTTGATCTTCTTTCTCTTAAATAAGTCCTTATAACATTTCATATAATAATGGTTTGGTGATGATGAACCCTTTTAGTTTTTTCTTGTCTAGGAAACTGTTTATCTGCCCTTCAGTTATAAAGGATAGCTTTGCTTGGTAGAGCAATCTTGGTTGTAGATCCCTGGTTTTCATGACTTTGAATATTTCTTGCCAATCCCTTCTAGCCTGCAAAGTTTCCTTCGAGAAATCAGATGACAGTCTTACAGGAACTCTCTTGTGCGTAACTCCCTGCTTTTCCCTTGCTGTTTTTAAGATTTTCTCTATCTTTGACCTTTGGCATTTTGATTATGATGTGTCTTGGTGTGGGCCTCTTTGCATCCATCTTGTTTGGGACTCTCTGTGCTTCCTGGGCCTGCATGTCTATTTTTTTCACCAATTTACAGAAGTTTTCTTTCATTATTTTTTTCAAATAGATTTCCAATTTCTTGCTTTTTCTCTTCTCCTTCTGGCACCCCTATGATGGAATGTTGGACTTCTTGAGATTGTCCCAGAGGCTGCTTATAGTGTCCTCATTTTTTTGGATTATATTTTCTTCTTGTTGTTCTGATTAGTTGTTTTTTCTTCTTTATGTTCCAAATCATTGATTTGATCCTCAGTTTCATCCACTCGACTATTGTTTCCCTGTTAATAGTTTGTTATTTCAATTAGTGAATCCTTCATTTCTGACTGATGTTTTTATGCCACTAAGTTCCTCACTAAGTTCCTTGAGCATCCTTATAATCAGTGTTTTCAATTCTGCATCTAAGTTGTTTATCTCCATTTTGTTTAGTTCTTTTTTTGGAGTTTTGATCTATTCTTTCATTTGGCTATTTCTTTGTCTCCTCATTTTGACAGCCTCCCTGTGTTTGTTTCTATGTATTAGGTAGAGCTGCTATAACTCTGTTTTGGTAGTGTGCCCTAATGTAATAAGTGTCCTTTAGGGTCCAGTGACACAGCCTTCCCTATCATCCTAGCTGGGTACTTGAGGTGTGCCCTTGTGTGAGCTGAGTATTCCCTCCTCTTGTATTTGAGAATTGATTGCTGTTGGATGATCAATGGAAGAGATTTGACTAAGCCAGTCAGCTGCAAGGACTGACTGTGACCACTGACCACCAACATCCACACTTTATGGAGGATCAGCTGTTCAGGGTCAGGGTGGTGGTGTTCCAATGTGGTCTGTAGCTGTCCACTGGGTGTACATGCTCTGGGGTTTTCTGGGTAGTGCAGTCCAAGGTCAGCCCCTGGGCCCAGGGCCTCCCTGCCTGAGATATAAAGCAATCTAAGATGGCTGCTACTTGTGCTGGACTTGGAAATTCCCAGGTGAAGCCAAGCTGTGAATCAAGGCTGGCTGCTGCTAGTACCAGGTATGGGGCCACTTAGCAAGAGGTACAGAGGCTGGGGGCTCACTGAGGCCAGCTGTTGCTTTTTTGAAAGGATTTAGGAAGTTGTGAACCTTGAACCAAGACTAGCCATTCATATGGAAAAGCTACTGTTAACAGCTATAAGTGGGGTGGGTTGGAGCCTCAGGAGAACTCCAGGTCAGAGCAAACAGTGTTAGCCAGGTTGCTGGAGTTTCAGATATGCACCCACTTGCTGGCTCTGTGGCTTTGCCCACCTTTATTTCTGGGAGAAAGCTGTCCCCCATCACTCACCTGGATGTCAGCTACTTCAGTTCCTCCCCATATGACATTAGTGCCTTTCAAGCTGCTACCCTGGTGCTGGAGGAGCTCATAGACAGTGAATCTGAGTAAGTCCATGTATGTGCTCTTTAAGGGGAACTGCTTGGGACTCCAAAAGCTTCTTCCAGTGACTTAATCCCTGCTGTTTTTTTTTTTTTTTTCCAGCCAGGAGTTACGGGGACTTATCTTCCTGGCACTAGTACCCTTGGCTGTAGGGCCTGGTGTGGGGCTGGGACTCTTTACTCCTGAGATATCCCTCCCAAATTTTTATGCACCACATGTGGATGTGGGGCCAGCCTGTTCTGTGCCTGCACCCCTCCTACCAGTCTGGATGGACGTGGTTTCTTTAATTCCATAGTTGTCAGACTTCCACTGAACTTGATATCTGATGATTCTGAGTGATGGCTTTTCTACATTTTAGTTGTGATTTTGATTTGATTGTGTGAGGAGGCAAGCCATGTTTACCTATGCCACCATCTTAGACTCTTTTTCTTTTATTTCTGCTCTGATCTTTATTGTTTCTTTTCTTCTACTCATTTTGGCATTTTTTGTTGCTCTTTATCTAGTTCTTGTAATCGTAAAGTTAAGTTGGTGTTTTTTTAGTTTTTTTTTCTTTCTTGATTGGAGCAGTTAAGCCATTTACAAATTTATTGCCATTTTATTCTTTATAACTATGTTTCTCTGTTTTTGTTTTCTTCTTAAGGAAGACCCTTTAATATATTTTTGTAATTCTGGTTTGTTGGTAATGAACTCCTTTAGCTTTTCTTGTCTTGGAAGCTCTTTATTTCCCCTCCAATTTTAAGTGATAGCTTTGCTTGGCAAAGTACTCTTGGTTGTAGGTACTTGCTATTCATGACTTTGAATATTTCATGCCAGCCTCTTCTGGTCAAAGTGTTTTTGTTGAGAAATCTGCTGACAGTCTTTTGGGAACTCCCTTGTAGGTAACTAACTGTCTTTCTCTTGCCTTTCTTAAGAGTCTTTGTCTTTAACTTTGCCATTTTATTTACAATGTGTTTTGTTGGCCTTTTTGGGTTCATCTTTTCTGGGATTCTTTGTGCTTCCTGGACTTGTGTGTCTTCTTCCTTTATTCAGTTATGGAAGTTTCAGTTTTTATTTCCTCAAATAGGTTCTCATTCCTCTGCTCTTTTTCTTTTCCTGACACTCTATGATGTGAATATTGTTGTTCTTGATGTTTTCCCAAATGTCCTTTAAACTATCCTAAAAATTTTCAGGTTAATTTTAAACTTTGTTGCTCTGATTGGATGTTTTCTGCTACCTTGTCTTCCAAATTACTGATTCAATCTTCTGCTTAACCCAACCTACTGTTTATTTCTTCTAGTGTATTTTTCATTGCAGATATTGTATTCTCCATTTCTTACTGGTTATTTTTATAGGTTTCTATGTCCCTTTTACACTTGCTATCTGTTTGTTGAGGTTCTCATTAAATTCTGTGATCACCCTTATAACCATATTTTGAACTCTATATATAATAAATTGCATTCTTCTATTTCACTCAGCTCTTCTTCTGGAGATTTCTCTGTTTTTTTTTTTTATTTGCAGCATGCTTCTTTGTCTCCCCACTTTCACTACCTCTTTGTGTTTGTTTCTATGTATTATGTAGAGCTGCTATTTCTCCCAGTCTTGGTAGGGTACCTTATATGGTAGGTGTTCTGTGGAACCCAGTGGGGAAGTCTCCTTCATCACCTGAGCTGAGTGCTCCATGAATATTCCTTGTGTGGGTTATTTGAACCTTCTTCTTCTAATTGAGTCTTGATTGTTATTGGCCTATTAGTGCATAAGTTCAACCCTAAGCCTGGCTGACTTTGAGAATCACCCCTGACTACAGTGTATGATCTGCTGTGCAGGTGCTGACCAGTCTAAACAGAATTTGCCTCAGTGGGGTCTGGTGCCTGCCAAGATTTCTCTTTGGATATGACACTTGTGAAGCTAATTCAATCTAGCTCTGATGTTGTCTGTAATTGGCCACTGTGTGTGCTGGTTCTGAGGCTTATTGAGAGGGACCCTGGTGAAGGTCAATACCAGGTGCTGCCTATGACTGGCCCTGGGAAATCTCTTTGTAGTTACAAAGCAATCCACAGTCTGTGGCTACCTCTGCTCTGCCTGGCTATGTTTGGGAAGGACCAAGCAGCTCACCAAGGCCAGTGTTCCCGGCACCAAACCCAAGGGCAGGTCAGCAAAAGACCAAAGATACCACAAGATTGGCCTCTGCTTGCATCCTCATGCTGGCTGCCTATTAGGGTCAGTCACTAGAAGAGCATCTGGCAATACTCAAATTGCATGAGGAAATTTCTCAGTAAGTCACCAGGTAGGAGCAAGTGGTGTTCATGAGATTGATACAGGTTCACAGTTGGTGCCAGTGCTGAGTCTGAGGCCACTCAGTAAAAATCCCAAGGTAGTCCTTATTTGGGGTGGGGTCTCAGAAGTTGTCAGGGTTTATCAGGCCCAATCAGCCTGAGATTTGGTTGTGTGAAGGGAGGTCTCTGCACCCATGTGGCATGCAAGGGAAAAATGACCCTTCCCTAGAACCACTCAATTCAGTCTGTTCCAGATTCTGTCAGGAGCCCAACTTTGTCATGGCAGGTTGCCAGGAATCAGGAGGATGGGGCTAGTGAATGTCCTGCAAAGGGGAGGCACAGGTCAGGGGGAAAGTGGGAGTTGTGGCTGTTCCCCAGAACCACACAATTCAGAGTCTTCTAGATTTTGCTCAGACTTCCTGCCAAGAAGGGGCCACCAGGTCTCACAGGGGTGAGGCCACTGGGAACCTGGAGGGTATAGCTAGAACATCATAGGTTCATGAAAAAGTGAGGGCACTATTTCCCACACCACAACCACACAACTCAGTCACTGACATCCTTGAATTGGCTTGGACTTCTGCTCTCTGGCCCAGATAGCTCCTAAGGGTAAGACAACAGAGAGACTAGAGGTTGGGGTTATTGCATTCCCCCAGGTTGGTGGTGCAACAATAGAGTGCTCCACCTAAGAAAGATGGCATCTGGAGTATGGGAGAAGGACTTAGCACAGTTATTCTGATGGATAACACTTAAGCTCTCTTCCCAGAACCACAAACCCCAGGATCTCCCCATAGGACTCTAGTCCACTCTGCACTCCTTCTGCCAGAGCCCAGGGTAAGTGGATGAAAGTGAGATTTTTCATATTGGTCCTCTAAGAGAATGCCTGTACATTTAGCAGACTTCTGTCCTTCCCTGGCACACAGAATCCCCACTGATTTTCACAACCAGATGTTATGTGGGTGCATCTACCTGCCTTTAGTACCCTGGGCTGGGGGTCCCAGCATGGGGTTGATACCCCATGTCCCTCAGGGGAACATTTGCAGCTGACATATCCCTCTGGAACCTCAACAATCTATGGAAATGGGCCAGTCTTTTTCATGTTTCCACCCTTCCTACCAGTCTCAATGTGGGTCCTTCTGTAAATCCTTGCTTATAAGACTTCTGTTCAGCTAGTCTTCGGTTGTTTATTGAGGATAATTTTTCTATATTTTAGTTGTAATTCCAGTTTGGTCATGGGAGGAAGTGAATGTACCTTTCATCTACCCCACCACCATTTTGAATCTCTCTACCTTTCTTTATGTTTTTGATATCATGTTTTATATCTTTCTGTTTTGTCTATCTCTTGATTATTTATTGTAGTTATAGTTAATTTTGCTACTATTGTCTTTTAAACTTATTGTTAACTTTTAGGTGATTGATTGTTGTATATTTGCTTTACAAGTGAGATATTTTTCCTTTGTTGTATTTTCTTATTTCTGGATATGGCCCTTTCTTTTCTGTGTAAAGAAGACCTGATAACATTTCCTGCAAGGTGGTGAACTGCTTTAGTTTTTGCTTGTCTGAGAAATTCTTTATTTCTCCTTCAATTCTAAATGATAACCTTACTAGATAAAGTATTCTAGGTTGTAGATTTCTTTCTTTGAATACTTTAAATATCTCCTGCCAGGAGAGGGATTTTATTTATATGTTCCCATTACCAATGGACAAAATGAACTCATTAACTTACATTTTGAGCTCACTTTATGAGAAAAAAAAAGGCCCACAAAAAAGAGATTACAATCAAGAGGAGAATTGCCATATAGTTTATTGATCTTATTTTCCACTGGCATAAATAATTTATGCTCTAAATGTTATGTTTAACAGACATAAATAGGTAGTAGGTAGGTAAGCAAGTAGGTAGAAAAGTAGATATCTAGATAGTTATAGTAAAGATAACTATCTAGATAGTTACTATAAATACATAAATTCATAATTATCCCCCAGAGGAGACTATTAAACTTTTAAATATCCACAATATGAAAGACAGGGAAGAAAATTCAGAGGTTAGATAATAATAGAATGTTAGGGTGGTAGGGCATCCAGAGACCATCTGGCCACATTACAGATATGGACACCAGAGAGTTAGACAGACTCTAACAGGGAGTAGGGCACAGCAACAGGGCCTAAGCTCTTGTTTGCAAAGGGATGAAGCACAGAAAAGTCCTAGAATTACTTTATTTTTTGTGACATGGTGTTGCTTTACATTACTGTCTCTAAGAACTCTTCACTAAAGTCTTACCAAATAAAGTGTCAACATATCTGTTTTAAAAGTTAGAAAGTTTCCACTTTAGAATAACATGTTCAAGAGGCATTGCAATATTCTTAGGAGATCCTGTGACAAAGAGAGGAAAATGACTTAACATACCTGCAGGTCTAGAGCCCACATCTCCTGACTGAAAGGCCAGGACTTTGTCCAGTCAATCCTAGGTACTTGCCCCTACTTCTCAGTACAATGGATCAGGAAAGCTATAATCTGAACTGGTTTTCTGAATTTATCAAGGTGGAGAAACTCCTTCAGCTCAGGCAGCTTGGCTCCTCCATCTGGTTTCAGGCCCATTTTTGAGTTTTCAGTACTGGTAAACTTCCCAGACCTCTCTGCAGCCCTTGGCTTCTCTACCTAAAAGCTCGAAGGAAAGGATTAATGAATCCGTTTGCTGTGACTGGGATTTGCAGCCCATATAGGAAGCTTGTTGGAAAGCTTGTTCCTAACTGGCCCTGGATTAAAATTAAAAAAGGAGGAAAGGGAAAATGGAGAGGAAATGAAGGAGGCAGAGAGGCAGGGGATTGGTTTCTTTAACTGTCCCTCCAAGCAGGCACAGACTAGAATCACTAGGTCCAGCTCTTGTGGCCTCGGTGGGGTGCAGCGGGAGCAGAGATCTGGAGATTGCTTGCAGGCTGGGTTTACTTTCTTCCCCCCTTATTTCCTCCTTCTGTTCCTTGGGTTATGATGACCCAAAACGTCTCTCACAGTGAGTTCTGAGGCTGCAGTGTCTGAGAATAGCTCACAGAGCAACAGCAGTTTTCCACACCCTTTGAAAAGACAAGCAGGGGGAAAACTGTGGCATATTCTGCCCACCCTGCCTCTAAGTGAGTTGGGAGCTGAGTACTGGGGTTTTGGGGAATCATGACCTTGTGTTCCTTGATGTTATTTGATGTTGGTTTTGGCTGCATTCAGGGAGTTAAAAAGCACATAAAAATGAAGCTAATAAAACTGCAGGGTTAGGGAATGCACCAGGCACAGGCTGTGGTTTCCCAGAACAGCTGTGACTGAACTCTCAGGCCTGGCTGGCTCATGATTCTTCCAAGGTGCAGGTTTGGGCCAGGCCACAGCCAAATGGCAGAAATTAGTCGACTTTGGTGGCCTATCTCATTAGAAATGCTGACTAGCTTCATACAGAAAAAATAATGAGGGGCATGGAAGGTGAACATTTAGGTTCCATTTCTGGCACCCATGGGTACAGAACAGAGGTTTCTTTCCCTGTAAGCATCATTTACTCCATCCAGGCTTGAACAATTAGGGTGTTTCTGCCAGTCTTCCTGTCAGAGAACTCTAGGCTAAGAATTAGAATGAGAGCTGATATTACTAGAGGCGAGTAGCATCAGGATGGGAATAAGGAAAAAGGGGGTCTGGTCCCTGGTCTCTGATTCAGGCTAGGGGAGGTACCTTATTCAAGCAGATGCTGAGAGACTGAGAGACCCACAGGGTGTCAATAAAACAGAAGTCATCAATACCTGCATGGTAACTAAAAGAATGGCTAATGTGTGTGTGTATGTGTGAGTGAAAGTCACTTGTGTCTCCTTATCTTTAACACACATGGTGGTCTACATATATATGAAACTAGAAGGGAACTCTTTGCCACATAGACCTGACTGAGGTGGAAAAAGAGAGTTAGGCTTTCCCAGAGTTGTTCATAGTGGCAAGGGCATTGGATTTGGAGCCAGAAAGCCAAAGTCATGAGTCTGTTGCTTCTTAACTATATGACTTTGCATGAGTATATCACCTTCCTTTCAGTCTTAGTTTTCTCATCTGTAAGATGGTAATAGGTTCCTTTCCTGATTAAATGAGATACCTAGTATAATACATTTGGTAATGTGTCCAACATACACTTAGCACTCAACAAATTCTGGTGCTTCCTTCCTTATATTTTCTAAGCTAAGAGAACAAGTAGAGAGGTTTGGAGCCATGTAGCCATGCATCCTTCCTAACGTGACTATAAATGTTAGTACAGAGAATGGAAATCTGAAGGCCTGGCAGAGCTCCACAGGGGGTAGTTCCCATAGCTATTCCAATGAGTGGGAACAGAGGCAGAGAAGAGCAATGGAGGTAGATGAGAATAGTGGAGGGATTTGAGCCAAATATCAGGAACCCTAGATGACTCAGAGAGAGATAGCTCCCACCTGATGGAGGTCAAAGACACTTTTTATTTCCGTGTAAAAAGTAGTAAAGATGGGGAGCCTATGATAGGTGATCTTTCCATTGCATTGGGCATTCTTGTAACTGCCATCTCTCCTCCACCTCAATTTGAGAATAACTTTAACTATGGTAATTTTTCAATTACCCTGATTGACATCTATCCTATTCCTTAACCTGATCAGGGTTGCCAGACCCTTTTTCTATTTGTATAATAGAGGAGTCAGCTGACCCAATACACAGACAACACAACAACAAAAAGCAAGTGGCCCTATACTCTTGAAATTTAATGTATCTGTCCTCTTGTGGCCTGCAGGAGAGAGTATGAACTTCATTAATTCACTTAACACTTAATAAGAAACCTGAAGGACAATATTGTGATATTATTTTCAACTTTCATAAGGGTAAAATGATGCTCATAGAGATAAAACGACTCACTTATAGTCATCTGGTAATGAAACTGGGACTGGAACTCAGGTATGTTAGACTATAATAAAGACTTGTGGGGTGTCCCCATAAGAAATTAAATGGTGGGAAAAGCTTCCCCCTTTGTCCTCAAAACTTTCCGTTTTGCAAAAGTTTTGGTGGGCAAAGCCATGGCCTCTATTACTGAAAAGGACAAATTCTTTGCTTGTAGTGACTCATATGCACTCACTCTGATAGAAAGTTCAGACCAAACTTCTGGATATAAAAACTCAGAAGCAAGTGTGCCTTCTCATTTTCCTTATCTCTAGTTCATTGTTGGGGGTGGCACACTCTTCCCTTTTCACGTTTAAAGAAACATGGTTCCTTCTGATAAGTTGGAATGCCACCACTAGAGTTCTGGTTACAACTGCCCCTCAGACATCTCTGCCAGCTCTGATTTGTTTATTACCCTTTCCAGTCCTAATGCCCAGTGTTTCTCCCAACTCATGTCTTTTCCAGACACCTGTGCCACTATTTCCCTCTCCATTCTTATCTTACTCTGGCTTTAACCAGCATTGTTAAAGGCTCACTTTTCAGTCTTTCTCGCTGGTACTCTCTATTCATTTGCTCCCCTGGGATATCCAGTTCTCTCCCCTCAGCTTTCTTGGTACCAAATTCTGTGTCCTCCCGCTTGTTGGTTTCTCCACATTCTAAGCAACATTTACTCCATTTAGACTGAAATTATCAGGGTACTTCTGCCAGCTGGCCCACCAAGGGACTGCAAGCTAAAACAAGGCTCAGTGACTTCATATTTGTAAGGATACTTATGTGTTTACAGTGTATACACTAAAACACTAACTTGCAATCAACAAAGCTCCCCCAAGTGTATGTGTGTATGTATACAGGAAAGGTGATATTCTGCAGAACTTTATGGAGGAAGAAGGAAAACACTTCTAGTACTCTGGGACACCAAAAAACAGACATAATAGGGAGCTGGGCCCTCCAGTGACTGACTCTCAGATCATGATAAAAGTGGGTGGGTGGCAATTACTGCAGAATGAAGTGTGTGTGTTGGAATTATTATGTTTCAAAATGAAATATTTGTATGACATTTTTGTCCTATTTCCAATAAAATTAAGAGCTTTGGGGTCTAAATGCTATAACCTTCAAAAGATACAGTCTGAGCTCAACAGTATTTGTCTATGCACTGGAATAAAGCATATAAATTAGAATCTGTCAGTCAGAGTTCCCCACGGAAAGGTTATGCTGTACCTGAAAAATGTGTACTACCTAATTACAGTCTGCACTGTGGCTATAAAAACAAGATAATGTGGCAGTGGAGGAAACCAGGCTAGGCCTTCCTTTAAGACCAAACTTGGGTTTCTTCAAAACTCAGTTGTAAGAGTTCCAAGCTTCCAAAAAACTTGGTAACATGGGCCTGGTATGGAGAAAACCACTCTGGGGAAGTCATTCTTGACTGCAATGTTAGGGCACAGTAAATATAGGTAGCCTAGTAAGGGCAGAACAAGGCAGAAAAGAATTGCAGGCTACCTTACCTCTTGCAGGGTGAGTAATGCAAGATCTGGCTATGGGTAACAGATGGGAGAAGTAGCAGGGTTAGCAGTAGAACCTGTCCTCAGAAGAATAAGGTTTAGGAAGGAGGTGGCTATGAGCTTGTGTCTATAGCCCCAGGCCTAGAGCTACATGAAGCAGGATAACCAGACAGGAGGCTGGGTTTACACTCTGGGCAAGCATGAGGTGGGGGAGAAAATACTGAAACTTAAGTGCTACATTGATGCCTTTCTCTCCACCCTCACTCACCAAGTGTCAGAAAAATGATAGAAACAATACAATAACTCTATAATGTCTCATGTCTGAAGAATGTAACTTCTTGCCAGGCTCCATTGACTGGAGGGAATAAAAATTTTAAGTTTCACTCTGTCTTGGTCAAAACTGTTGCAGGACCTGGGGCAGGAAAAGGTCTGAGAGTGAGGTCAAGAAGGTGGCAAATTTGGGATGGAAAATTGGGCTGGGGGAAACTGGAGCTTATACCACCTGGCCATTCCTCTCTTACAACCCCTTCTTACACCCACCCCCCACTTCTACACTTGATTTTAGCTCTAGGAGTAACTATTAATCATTCCCAAGCTGGTACAGTAATAGCATAGACTTTGGAACAAGACACAAACCTTAATTCCACACCTTCGTAGTATGCAATTTTAGTCATACTCCATTTCCTTCCTAAACCTAACTTCTCAGTTTTGTTTCTTTGTAAAGGAGGAATAGTAGCACCTTCTTCTTCCTTCTTTTAGAAAGTTGTTGTCAATGAAAGTAAGCATAATAAAATCAAGCCTAATGTCAGATACATGTGATTGCTGTATACATATTTGTTGAATTTGCATATTTGAGGCAAACTTTGGTATTTATTTGAGGTAAATATTGGTTCTAGTATAATTCAAAGCTGACTATGTTCTTTAGATGGTTTTCCATAGGCACCTAACAGGGATTGACCAGTGCTTAAGAGACAGAACTCTGAGAACTCAGAGCTGAAAGCTGAAGGTCAGGAGAGAG
>CM052552.1:29307043-29345918 GCA_028533065.1 Trachops cirrhosus
ATCCAGCAAAGCAAAAGGTCTTCTGTTCAATCCTTGATCCCTGGTAAGGGCACATGCCTGGGTTGTGGGTTTGGTCCCCAGTCAGGGTACATGCAAGAGGGATGTTTCTCTCCTACATTGATTTCTGTCCATCTCTTTCTCTCTCCCTTCTCCTCTCTCTAAAAATAAATAAATAAAGTCTTTTAAAAAAAGAGAGAAAGGAAAGCAACACAGAGGCAAAGAAAAAATGGACAGAAAGAATGAAATGAAAAGAAAGAAACAGGAGGAAAAGAGAAACAAAAAGCAACTGAGACAGAGGGGGACAGAGACAGGAAGGAGAAAGAGACAAAGACAGAATGAGAGAAGAGAGAGAGAGAGAGAGAAAGAAAGAAAGAAAGAAAGAAAGAAAGAAAGAAAAAGAAAGAAAGAAAGAGAAAATCAGTGATGGCTTGAAATCAACCAAATTAAGTTTCCATTTGGTCATATCCTACCCTTAGACCTAGAGAAGAGTTGGATGGCAAGTGCATCATAAATGGGATTTTGACAGAGGTATAATGTAGGGTTCTTATCCATATTGTGATGTAACATGGAGGTAATAATCAAGAGAATGTGTTACTTGCATAAGGACAAACATACAGAGCACTGTAATACAATTTAGAGTCCAGGAATAAATATTTATATTGAGTGATAATTGATTTTTGACAAGGCTGCTAAGAAAACTTAATGGAAAAAATAATAGTTTTTTCATAAAATGGTGCTGGGGCAACTGGACATCCATATGCAAAATAGTAAAGTTGGACTTCCACTTCATACCATATATAAAAATTAACTCAAAATGGGTCAAAGATCTAAATGTAACTGCTAAAACTGTAAAATTCTTAGAAAAATATAAGCATAAATCTTTATGAAATTTGATTAGGCAATGATTTTTCAGATATGACTCCAAAGACAAAAGCAACAAAAGAAGTAATAAAGTGAACATCATCAAATTAAAGAACTTTTGCCCTTCAAAGCACACCATCAACGGATAGTTACCAGATGGGAGGAACAGGAAGATGAGTGAAAAGAGGATTACATTGTGAGTTATAAAAATGTAGACTCACTATACTGTATACCTGAAACTAATATAAACAGTATAAGATTGTATACCTACTATACTTACAATGTTAAAAAAAGGAAAAAAGAAAGTGAAAACATATCCTACAGAATGGGGCAGGGGGAATTTTGCAATTCATATATTTGATAAGGACCTTATATCTAGAATATATAAAGGATATTATGATGCAATAATAAAAAGACAAATACCCCAACTTCAAATGGGAAAATGATCCAAATGTAAATTTTTCAAAGAATATATACAAATGGCTTATAAGCACATAAAAAGGTGCTCAACATATTAGCCATTAAGGAAATGTATATCAAAACTGCAATGAGATACTGCTTACACTCATCAAAATGGCAGTGATCAAAAAGATAATACGTGTTGGTAAGGTTGTGGAGAAATTGGAACCCTGATACACTGTTGGTGGGAATGTAAACTGTTACAGCAATTGTGGAAAATAGGCTAGCAGCATCTAAATACTTTAAACAAAGTTGCAATTGTGGAAGACAAGCTGGCAGTTATAAACATTTTAAACAAAGTTACTAATCTGACTCAGCAAATCCACTCTTAGGTATATATCCAAAAATAATGAAAACAGATGTCCACACAAAATCTTGTATTATTTTTAAAAACCAACAACTGATGAGTGGATAAACAAAATGCAGTATGTCCATACAATGGAATATTATTTAGCAATAAAAATAAATGATATACTGATACATGCTACAACATGAATGGACCTTGAAGGCATTGTGCTAATGGAAAGAAGTCAGTCACAAAAAATAAATACTTTATAATTCCATTTACATGGAATGTCCATAATAGGCAAATCTATAGATTAGTTATTGTTTAGGGCTGGAGGAAATGTGTATGGAGAGATTGGAGGGTGATAGCTAAGAGCTATGGGTTTCTTATTGAGTTAATAAAATGTTTTATAATTAACAGTCAATGGATGCACAACTCAGTGAATATACTAACAGCTACCTAATTAGACTCTTCAAATGACTGAAATATGTGGTATGTAAATTATATCACAATAAAGTTACTGAAAAAAAAAATAAAAATAAGACATCAGGCTGGATTTTGCCCAAAGGCCATAATTTTCTGACCCATGGCCTAGCACATGGACTATTTTAAAAAATGTTTGATATGTGCTTTTAAAAAACATGAATTTTCCAGTGTTGTATCTACAGCTCTACATATGACAAGAGAATACTTGCTTGATTTTTTTATTTGGCCTTTGATTTCATTATTAATTTTTTTTGGTCTCCTTAATCTATCAATTCCTGAGTGAAACATGTTAAAACCTCCCACTATAGTATCAAGTCTGTTAATTTTTTCATATGTTGCTTTTTTATATTTTGAGACTTTGTTATGAGAGGCATACAAGTCTAAAATGATGTTATCTTCCTGGTAAACTAGGCTTATTATTATCACACATTTATTATCTATTTGTATTAATGCTTTTAGCTTAAAGTTTATTTCTATGTCACTAATATAAATGTACAAGTTTTCTTTGTCTTTGCTTTGTATTTGCCTACTATATATTTTCACATTTTCTGACCTCCAAACTTTCTGGTCATTTTAAGAATATTATGTAGATATTTAGCCCTGGCTGATGTGGCTCAGTGGATTGAGTGCTGGCCTGTGAACCAAAGGGTCGCTGGTTCAATTCCCAGTCAGGGCACATGCCTGGGTTGCTGGTCAGGTCCCCAGTAGGGGGTGCGTGAGAAGCATCCACACACTGATGTTTCTCTCCCTCTCTTTCTTTCTTTTATCCTCTGTCTAAAAATAAATAAATAAAACCTTTAAAAAACAAAAAGAAAACCCCACAATATTATGTAGATATTTAAGTGTAATGTTTCAAAATTCAGCAGCCATCTATGATAAAAATTCCGAACAAATAGATATAGAAAGAATGTGCCTCAACATAATAAATTCCATATATTAAAAAAATTCCACATATAAGAAACTCACAGCTAACCTCATGCTCAATGGTAAAAGGTTGAAAGCCTTTCCTCTAAGTTCAGGAACAAGATAAGTATACTCACTCTCCCCACCCCTATTCAACACAGTACTAGAAGTCCAGAGCAATCAGACAAGAAAAAGTAAAATAAAAGGCTACTGAATTAGAAAGAAAGAAGTACGGTATTTGTCTTTCACTGCCTGGCTTATTTCACTTAGCATAATGCTCTCAGGGAGCGGGGAGAGGGATAATGAGGAAAAAGAGAGGATGTCCATCAAGGAACATGTATAAAGGACACATGGACAAATCCAAATGGGGTAGGTTTGAGGGCGGAAGTGGGGGTGGCTAGGGTAGAGGGTGGTGGTGGGAGGAAAATGGAGACAACCGTACTTGAACAACAATAAAAGAAAAGAAAAGAAACAAAGAAATAAAATTGTCTCCATTTTCAGATGACTTTTTATATAGAAAATCCTAAAGGCTTCACCAAAAAACTGTGAGAGCTAATCAATAAATTGAGTAAACTTGCAGGACACAAAATTTACATAGAAAAATCAGCATTTCTATATGCTAACAACAAATGATCTGAAAAAGAGATAAAGACAATGATACCATTTATAGCACCACCAAAAACAATAAAATATTTAGGTGGTAAAAGGTCTCTACGCTGAAAATCACAAAGACATTGATGAAAGAAATCTAAGAAGCCACAAATAAATGGAAAGATATTCTGTGCTCATGGATTGGAAGAATAATTATTGTTAAAGTGTCCATACTACCCAAAACCATGTGCGGATCAATTCAATGCAATCTTTATCAATATTCCAATGAAATTTTTTGCAGATGTAGAAAAAAATCCTAAGGAAATAAAATCAGTATTCTGAAGAGATATCTGCACCCCCAAGTTCATAGCAGCATTATTTACAATACCTAAGACCTGGAAACAACTTAAATGTCCATCAACAGGTGAATGGATGAAGAAGTTGTGATTATACATACATATATACTAAAATATATTTATTCTAACTTGAAAGATAGTTCTTCTGGGTAGAGAATCTTCTCAGTACATAAAAATTAATTTTCCCCTGTCCTCTGCTATCATTATTATTATTGACAAGTTAATCTTAAGTGTAATAGCTACTTCTTTGTAGATCATCTATTTTGTTCTTGTTTTCCCCTCCTTGCTGACTGCTTTTATAATATTCTTCTTTTTTGGAGTTTTGTAAAATCACTATGATGTGTCTAATGTGGATTTATTTTATTTGTATAGCTTGGGATTTGTCAGGATTCCAGGTCTTAAATATTAATATCTTTCAACACTCTTTAAAAATGCTCAGCTATTTTGTCTTTGAATATTGCCTCTTTCTTATTCCATGACTAATTAGAAGTCTAATTAGATATATTAGATCTGTATATTCTACCCTCATGTCTCTGAACCTCTAATATTTTTTCATTTTATTACCTTTCCGTGCTACCTTATGAATAATTTGTATCCATTTTCAATTTTACTGATTCTTCAGTTATGTATTTTATGTTCTTTTGTTTACCAATATATATTTAAATATAATATTCTACTTTTTAGTTACAGTTATTCTATTTTACATTTTGAAATGTTTGGTTGTTCTTCAGAGTCTCTTGTTCCTTGTTTATATTTCAAGCATTTTATAAGTCTCTTTAACAACTTTTGATAAAGCTAACTTTATATTTTATGTATGATAGTTTCACCTTTTTTTTTTAAAAAAAAGATCTTGTTTATTCTTAGAGAGAGAGAGGAAGGGAAGGAGAAAGAGAGCCAGAGAAACATCAATGTGTGGTTGCCTATCATGCGCTCCTGACTGGTGACCTGGCCTGCAACCCAGGCATGTGCCCTGACTGGGAATCGAACTGGCAACCCTTTGGTTTGCAGGCCAGCACTCAATCCACTGAGCTATACCAGCCAGGGCTTTATGTGTGATAATTTTACATTCTATAATCTGTAGGTATGATTATGATGTTTGTTGTTTCTGTGGGATTTTACTCAGGGTGTCTTGCTTCTTTCTGTGTTTTGTAACTTTTGACCATGAGATGCTCATTTTCTTTGGATCTTCAATATATATTGGAATTTTTGAGGCCCAGATGAAAGTTGCATTCTTCCAAAGAATATTTGCTTTAGCCAGTCACTTGTGGGAACTGCTGATCTGGGATCTCAGCTTTTACTTTTTCAGACTCTGTTAAGTATTTTTGGTAAGACTACAAAGCTGTATAAAGACCACCTATGGTCCTAAATTCTGATCAGAAGTTTATTTTTTCCCCTCCACCCAGTGCCAAGTATACTTACTATCTCTTTTTGTGAGATATATTTAATTCTTCTTCACCCTTACATTGAGAGTATGTGGAAGTCTCCTATAAGACTTCTCATCTTGGGCAAGCCCTAGTCATTATCTCCTTCTTCCTTCATATCTGAGAATAATCAAAGTAGAAGTTCAGTCTCCCAGGGTCTGGTAAAATCCTCAGGGCAATATTTGGCTTTGTCATGGAAGAATTCCTGCTGTCACTTCCATTTTGGCCATGGATTCTTTATTTTCATACTAATTCAGTTATGAACTTTAAAATATTATCAGGAACAACTAAAAAGGACACATGGACAAAACCAAGAGCGGGTGGAAGCAAGGGAGGCATGTGGGTTTGGCTGGGGTCGGGGGGAGTGGTGGTGGGGGAAAATTACAGACAACTGTAATTGAACAACAATAAAGTAAGTAAAAATATACTATGCAGCAGAAAGAAAGAAGGAATTCCTAACCTTTGTGACAGCATGGATGGAACTGGAGAGCATTATGCTAAGTGAAATAAGCTGGGCAGTGAGGGAGGGACAAATACCACATGATCTCACCTTTAACTGGAACACAATCAACAAAAGAAAACAAGCAAGCAAAATATAACCAGAGACATTGAAATTAAGAACAATCTGACAGTAACTAGAGGGGAGGTGGGAGGGGATGATGGGGTGGCAGAGGAAGGGTTTGCAGGAACAACTATAAAGGACACATAGACAAAACCAAGGGGGTTGGAATCCGGGGAGGGTGGTGGGGATGTCGGGGGTGGGTAGTGGTGTGGGGTAAATGCAGACAACTGTAATTGAACAACAATAAAATACTGTTAAAAAAGAAAAAGATATTATTTTTATATTTTGTTTTACATTTTAATTGTTTTATTGAGAGGGTCATTTAGGGTATCTAGCAAGACAAACTGCTAGAAATAGAAGTCTCCATCCAACTTCTAAAATAACAATGCTTCCTTTTTGTCACATATTTAACTTAGATATTAATAATTCCTTCTTTGCTTTTTCTTTTTTAAAGTCTTTATTGATTTATTTTTAGACAGGGGAAGGGAGGGAGAAAGAGGGAGAGAAACATCAATGTGTTGTTGCCTCTTGCCCACCCTCCAATGGAAACCTGGCCCAAAACCCAGGCATGGGCTCTGACTGGGAATCAAACCAGTGACCCCTTGCTGTGCAGGCCAGCACTGAATTCACTGAGCTACACCAGCCAGGGCCCTTCTCTCCTTTTCTTATAGTGTTCCTGTGTGTCTCCAATGAGATAGTGGATATCAAAGTGCTGTAAGATATAATGCTTTATGTAAATGGCAGTGAGTCACTATTATAACAAACTGTAAGCCAAATTAGTGGCTTGGGATTAGGGGAAAGAGAATCAAAATTTAAAAGAGAGAGAGCTTATTTCCAATTGAGGCAATAAAGGAAAAACATCCTGGAGTTTGTATTTGAGTTGTGCCTTAAAGGGTTGGAAGGATTTGCCTAGGCAGAAATGGAGGGCATTTCCTATGAAGGTTACCACATAAACAAAGGGTAATAGAATATATTGCTTTGTTTTGAAAGGGAGGCCTTTGACATGATCTCTTTTCCATTAGTATTTATACAGTAGCATATGCTGGTTCCTGAGCTACAGAATTAATAAAATCCATACTATCCCCATCTTAGAGATTCCCAAGCAGCCATAGTTGCCCACATTTATTCTGGATAGGAGATACATCTACCAGGATCTTTGGCCCATATCAAAATTGTCCAGGTAAAGAATGGCCCAAGAAGCATTAGTAGAAATATACTCCTATAGAGATTGAAGTGTGTATGAATGGTAGGTGAGATGGCACACTTTTTGTTGGAGGCTGTTGTGGAACAACAAGCAGTGAAATATTGGGTATGTTGTCAAGGAGGCTGCTGTTTCAACATTTTGAAGTAGAGAAAATTCTATTATCAATCTTTCTTTTATGATACAGAGTTTAAATTTTAGGAATAAGATCACTATAGATTGGAGTGAGATAAAGCTGGAAATTTGCAGATTGACAAAATTCTTGTTTTAGGAAAAAGTTTTACAGAATCTAAGAAGATATGTTAGAGTAAGAAGAAACTAGCCCAGCTCATAACTCTCTTGCTCTATAAGTGGGCAGACTGAGGCCCAGAAGGGAGAAGGGACCTGTGAGTTAGTGGCAGAAACCTGGTATCCTGATTCCTTATCCAATGGTCTTTTCCCTGCCTGCCTTTATGGACAAATATGATCATAAGTTCTCTGAACATTTGGTGAACTGCTGTACCCCAGGTACCTCTAACCAGAGACAGGAAAGGAAAGCAAGACTTGGCAAGACTTGGTAAGACTGTATTGCTGGAGAAGACCATTATCTTTTTTTCCAACATGACTTCTCTAAAATTTGGGGAGGAAGTGGCTGCTCTGTGGAAATCATTGGCTCATGTAAACCCGACATTACTGTTACTCTTGGAGTAGGTGGTTGTGAAGACAATTGCATTGTGATATAATTCCTTCTTTATTCCTATTTCTAATGCTGCCTATTTTTGAGTTTCTTGGGCCCCTTTGTAAAAACTCAACCAGCTTTTCAAAAAGAATATATAGTGCAGTGATCAACACTGTAGGCTTTGACAACCAACCAACATACTTTAGTTTGAATTCAAGCTTTATTACTTAGAAGTAATCTTAAATGGGAGCCAAAAATAATGTTGAGTCAGAGCCTTAGTTTCTTTATCTATATAATGGGAGTAACTGTGCTCAAATCATAAGGTTGATGTGAGGATTATGTAAGACACAATATGAAGAGCTATCTTTAGCATATCCTGGCACATAGTAAATGCTCAATATGCTTATTACCATCATTTTATTATTATTCCCTTGATTCAACCTCTGTACCACAATTTGCTATATTCTTATATAGTTTTAGCATGTTTTAGCATAGCTTCTATTTCCCAAAACTAATTGCATTACAGCTTTGTTTTAAAAAAACCCATAATTATCTCAGCTAGTATTCTGTAATCAGTTGTGAAGTATGGAGAGTAATTTGTTGGTAATATCTTAAACATTGAAGTTTGTGGATAATTTTCTTAAAATTATACTATAGGAGGTGCAAAATTTTCCTTTCAATACTGTGAGTCTCACTTGTATTTGTATTTGCTTACTTAAGTGGGAGAGAAAGGGGCAAAATGATAGCTATGTATCAGGAGTTGCATATAACCCTGGAAGTCCCCTTCAAAATATGTCACACACGTGACCATTATTTTTCACATGTGGCAACTAAGAATGATGGGCTTACAGAAGAAATTCCACTTTGCAGGACACACAAGCTTTAAACAGCAGCCCCTAGTCCAGATTCATCTTCAATTCTTTGTACCAAAGCAGAAATCATACTCTTTCCTGCCTCTTTGGCATTTATCCATGTTCTTCCTTCTGCTTTGGTTGCCTGCTCAGCTACCTTTCCCTCTTCTGCAATTTCTTCTCATTGTTCAAGGCCAAAGTCTGATGCCAATGCCCCCTCCTCTAAGATGTAATGTTGTCTCTTCTTCTCCAGCATTGTTTGACCTCCTGTTTTAATGAATGAATGAGGCCCCACAACCACAGAGTACCAACTGGGCTGGATTCACACAGCCTGCACTACCTCTTAAGATGATGCTACTACTCCTCTCTGGGATGTCCTGTTTACCATCCAGGAACCCCATGCTAGTGTCAGTTCAAGGCCATGGCAGGTACAGGTGGGATAGTATGCTGTCACCACAAAGACTTGAACACATTCCAAGAACTGCACCAGATACCAAGGTCTTTGATAGATTGGTCTAATATGAGAGGCCTGAAACTGGAAATTAGGAGATTCTGGTCTTCCCATTTAGACTTAGGGCTACTAACTATTCAGGAATAGCCTTTGGGCCAATTACTTTACCATGCTGAGCCTCAGTTTTCCTATTTTTATAATGATCCCTGACCTGCCTGCCCTTTGCAGGATGTTATGAAGTTCAGATGAGATCATCTGAATGTTTCAACAGAAAATTGAAATGCTGGCAATAATTTCTAAGGCTCCACATTTACTTTGAGGTAAAGGCCAAAGTCTGCTATGTGACACATAGGCTCCTCAGTGACTTTGCTTGTGCCTCCTTCTCCACCCTCCTGTCTCACAGCCATAGTCTTCTTTAAATATTTCTTTCAGACTAAAGTATTTATAGTTTTCCTTACAAGGTTGCTGTCTGTTGTCTAAAAATGAATGCCTTTTCCCCCACCTTCATCTTCATTCAACTTGGATCACAGCTTAGAGTTGTCTAAGAAGCCTTCCTTGATCTTCCCACTAGACTACACTAGGCATCCTTCTTCTTCACTCCAACAAAAGGTTGAACTTTCCTTACCATAGCACCCATTACATTATATTACAATTGTCTGTCTCTGTCCGTCTCTTCCACTAGACTGGAAGTTCCATGAGGACAGTGACTATGTCTGTTTTGTATGTGTGTGGGATACATAGTGGTTACAGAAATAGTTATTGAATAAAAGAAAGAACAAATAAATGAGGGGATGATTGGATATTGTGCCCATGTGAGGAGTCATGGAATTTTTTGAAGTGGAGGGATTCTCCTACAAGACTAGTTCATCCTTGTCATTACCCATTCTTGGCATTGTATATGAGCACAGAAGGGCTTGCTTCCTTTAGCAACAAGTGTCACTGCCCAATTGGCAGGGAATGTGCCTCTCAGAGCATCTGCCTGCTCTGCTGGCCTGTTTTCTGTTCTGAGATTTGAAGTGACCCATTGGGTATTGGGGGGATGTTTGCATACAGTCTCACTTAAATCAGCTTATTTGGTATAGCCTTGCTGGTTGGCAGTCATACCAAATTCCTCCAATAGCCTTCTCCTTGCTTGAAGCACCCTGGGAAAGAAGTTGAGGGAAGAAGGAAGGTTGTGGCCTGAAAGAAAATAAAACAAATAATGGAGGCAGGAGAATCTGAGGATTTGAATCATTTGCATCTGCCCATTAACTCAAAAAATTAAGTTTTCATGCTTCAGTGTGTTTTTTAAATGTTGCTCACTGTTTCTGTAATCCCTACTCTGTTTCCTACAATAATTCTTTCCTTCCCTCTACCTTTTTTTTTGAAGTGTCATGCAAAAAACCTCTGGGAGTGGGTGGTAGGTGAAGTAGGTGCTGTGTTAGTAGAGATCCTTGGGCTGTATACATTGAAACCAAAGACGAGAAATGGCGGCCTCTCACCAGGGGTCTGGGCCAGTGTGCAAGTGGATGGTAGAGGTTCTCATGTGCTCTGCCACCATAGCATACTACCTGCAGGCACATAAAGGGGCCATGACCTGAATGTTCTAGGGCTAGACCCTTACCACGGGTCCTAATTTACAACATTCAACAAGTTTTTTGGCCTTGCTTCCTCATGTGAAGAATAAAAAAATTGGCTAGATGCTAAGATCCCTTCTAGTTCTAAAGGCAGCAAAAGTAAATCAAAGGTTGCCCCAATATTGCCTGAGGGATGGCTGTGATAGGTTGAAATCCCAGACCAGCTTGGCCTAACACATTTAATAGACTGTAAACTCACAGAAAGCATGAACTGTGCTTTAACTCCTATTTATCTCCTCTATTTCTGATATCATTTAAACAAACAAATTATTTCATTTTTGAGCCTTTTCTCCATCCATCAAGAGGTTCTCATCAATAGATGACAGGATCTATTACACAGAACTCAATCGTTGTTTTGACCCCATAGGTGTTTAGTAAATGTTTGTTGAGTACAAACATGTGGATTTCAGTTTCAAAACTGTATGTGCTAGGGATAACAAGTGGCCCTTTCCTTTTCCTTTAATGTCATGATTAAGAAAGGTGTTGCTGTTTGCAATAACCACAGTGTCCACATTGAAAGGGGTTTTCCATCTCATCTAGTCCTATTCCATACCTTCAGACACACTCATTTCATAAATGAGAAAAAACTAAGGTCCAGAAAAGGAAAGCGGGTTTCCCAGCATCATATCAGCAGGTCAGAATCATAGTTATATACTAGCTTACATATAGGACTCCTGATTCCAGGCTCTTTTTAATCCACTAGGTGTCCTTGTCTTTCTGACCTGTGTGCTTTGCTACTCTTTAGGAAATATACAGTGGATACTAACTATGTTTTCAATTTAGGCAGGGGCTGAGTGGTAAATGAAACCAAGTGGGGTTGCTGTTAGGTCACTGTCAGTAGATCCAACAAAAGAGAATCTAAACAATGATAGTCAGAAGGGCTCCTCAGGAGGGAGGCTCTGCTTACACACACACACACACACACACACACTCACTGTATCTTTTACTTAGACACACACAAACACATATGCCAACAAATCTCATTTTCTTCTGTCCATCAAGCACTGTTCTCAGGAAAATTTTGGGAAATCCATCAACTCTGAGGTGGTCAATGACAAACATGGCCCAATTAGGGATCCTTCTTAGGGATTCTAGCATTTAAACAGGGGGCAGAGCCAGAGAAATAAGCCCACCAGCTGGGTCACATACATTCTTAACCCAGTCCAGCAGAGAGACACTGTGACAACCTCTATTACAAGTGAGCACATTGAGTCATAAAGAGCTTTCATATTATTATTTAACATATCTGTTCCACCTAATTGATGGCCTATATATTGAGCCCAGAAATTCATTTTAGGATCTCATAAGTGTTCACACTGAGATAAGACAGGAAAGGACCTTGCTTGAACTTTTGAAAACCCCCCAAAAAATGCTATCTCAAATTTTACCTGGGTGGTCATGGATGACATGGCTCCTGAAAAACAGTGCAGATGTAAACATGCCTGGGCAGTGAAGCCCGCACCCATTTTATGCTCCCAGATAGATGAGAATTAGGATGAACAGCTGGGTTTTGTGTGTGTGTTTTTTTTTCCTGGTTGGCAAGCTCAGGGTTTTTGGTGAGAGGTTGTAATGGGCCATTGGTGTCCATCAGTACTTTCTAGCTCAGACCCTTTGATAGTTAGTTGTCCTAGGTCAACCTATGCTAAGGCCAACACAGGTCAAATTTATAACATGTGCAAATATATTTTTTTAAAAAGTGTATATGAAAATCAAAGTAGTGTAAAAGGTAACTGGGCATGATACTAATTCTTCACTTCAATAAAGACAGCCAATAAAAACAGATAATTAAAAGAACTCTGATGATGTTCATCTGAAATTTTAGATTGTTTTATGTTTTAACAAATTAACGATGGTGATAAGAGGACATTACCAGCTTTTCTAGAGTCTTTTTGTTAACAATAACTTGAGCCTGTAGCCACAACAGGGGCTGTAGCCAAGTTTTAGCTGGCAGATGAGCAAGCTAGTGTTTTACACAATAGATGACATTTCTGAAAACAGAGACAGAGACAAACCCAGAGTCACACATGTATTTCAACAAACAAGTTTCTGCCATTTTTAATTATATTCAGAGCAACAAAAGATTCCACGATTACAAAAAGAGAACAGAACACTAACGCTTGGGGCTGGTCCTCCTGCCCAGTGGAGGCCAAGTGCTGCTGTGAGAACTGAAGCTCCATTAAAACAAGTTTCAAGCAAAATTAATGTTTCCTTTGAAAAATGTGTATATGATGCCTTTTCTCTTTTTCTTTATTTTTTTCTCAGTATCAAAATTAATTCTTACATCTGGTTACATAATCTGCTTCTTCCTGCTGCTCATATTAATCTCAAGAACAGGACAAGAATGTCATGTCTGAGGCACTCCGTAATCAATGTTCCAGTCTAGGAGAAAGCAGAAGGGTGTTAATGAGTGCTGAAGGGACTCTTTTTTTTTTTTAGCTTGGGCCATCCCAGTGGCGACTGCTCTCAGCACCTGAATGGCTTGTGAGATAGGACAGCCTCACAGGCACCTCACTGCTGGATATTTAGGAGCAAGGGCTAAGGTTGAGAGAGACTGCAGGTTTGCCCTTTCTGCCGGGCAGGAAACCCAGTCCCAAAGTAGGAAGCATCTGGCAGAGAGGGCACCACCTGAGAAGCAGCAACATTCCAGAATTTTCTTTTCTGTAGGGTCTGTGTGTATTCTGGTCTTTGGTCACCAATGGAACCTGCAGCTATATCACAGCCACTTAAGTAGTGCATGTGTGAACTATTTTAGGCCACATGGGCCATTCAGTCCACAGCCTCTCATTTAATTATATAAAAGGCTAAGAGACAAGTGGGATAAGTAATGGAACTGCACCCCTGCTATAAGAATTGGGGATGGAAACCAATCAAGACATACTATTTAGTTTCTGCCCAAACCAAATGGGGATAAATTAAAGCTGAGTCAAAGGGTGTTTTCCCTTTAAGACTCCGCCTGCTCAATTCAAATACTTACCATTCACTTTGGTGGGTAGGAACATTTCAAATGTTTTGTACCTCAGCTGAAGTATGTGAAGAGGGGTGAATAATGTGGATTTTTTCTGCTTTCACCTAGAAATGGTTAAGCATGGGTAGCCTCTGAGCAACAGACCCCAGTGTCAATCTCTGAATTGAAGAAAAACACCCCTACCTGTGGGCAGAGACAGACCTGTACCTTCAGTGATATTACTTCTAGTTCATGGTCAAATTTTTAACAGAAAAAAACAGATTTTCATTGTCAAAATCTTTACAGAACATACTCAAACCATAATCAAAGCACACAGACACCCAGTAGCAAGAGCACCTCAATCGCAGGTGAGTAAATTATGGGAAAGATGGAGCACTTGCTCCAGGGTCCCAAGTGCAGTAAACTGCCCTTTTCTCACAAAGATGGTGAAGAACAAAGAATGTCCTTCTGTCTTCCAACTGCTCAAGTCCCATTAGGGGGCCACTGGCTAATCATTTTGGTGGGCCTTTGGCCTCAACTCTGGGCTTTTCTTATAGTAAATCCCAATCAGATCCAATAAGTTTTCACCACCCTTTAAACATTCACTAGTCTCAGGCTAGTAAAGTGCAATACATCATGTATCCTACCATTCCTCCCACTCCTGTTCCTTTACAAGGCCTGTGGGTCAGGCCCCAATAGGGACAGAGATCTGTTAGTTATCTGATCAACCAAGGTGTCTTTTACATTTTGAGAGCTTACAAAATGTAACTGCAGCCTGTCTTACAAGTACATGGTATCATTTGTGACCTGCAATGAAATATAAAGGTGCAGAGAAAGGTAAAGCTATCAGAACACATAATATCTATGTACATAATTCAATTTTGAAACATGGATACAAATACTCATTTACAATATATTTCAACTGTCTGCCTTAAACCACAGAGAACTTTTTGTGTCTTCCAAAGTGGACAGAAATGAAGATTTCTGCCTGCTGTCTTTCTAATGCAAAATCTAGTCTTTTAATGCTCCCTTTTTTAGGAAGGTATTCACGTATTCAAATAAGCTAACATGGGCACTAGCAAACACAGTGGCCAAGACAGCTCCATTTCCAACCATGCAATGATGGAGCTTTAAAAATCTGCCCAAAAACTACTGGAGAAAAGGAAAGCTAGTTCTGCTTATAAAATCACTTAGTGAAGGACCCATAATCTTATTTTTTTAAAAAATTCTCTTCCTCTCTTCTAAACATGTATATTGTGGGGAGGGGGAGTCCCACAGATCTCTTATAAGTCAGTCACCAGCCAAGTCCTTTAGTCTGTCTTTGGATAGCTTACCAAAGAGGCACTAATGTTTAATCCCTCCCTGCCCTTAAAATTTTTCGTATCTTAGCAGATACAATGTAATCTTTGGTTACATAATGTGATGCTCTCATCTCTTTGTCCTTTTTTAAACGTCTTTCGAAGATTTTCAAAGAGATTAGTGATGAGAACAGAACTGCCTATAAAAGGCAGCAGGGGTAGAAAGTTCCTTTTACAAGAAATTGCACATGCAAAATGGCTTATTTTGACTTTAACTTTGGGATTCGATCCTGTGCTTTAGCATTTCTGATTCCCATGACTCCCTAAAGGGGGTCAAGCATGAAGGCCACTCCTTTGGCCCAGTGCCTTTTCATCTGTACAACTGGCATAGGAGAATTAGTAGTTGATCTCTTGCTTTCCCAGGGCCATGTAGGAAACATGCTGGAATAGTTACTGAGTTGTCTGGAAAGAATCTTATAGAGTGCTACTGTGGCACAAGTTTGGGAAGGGGTAAAGGGAGTAGCTTGGGCTTTTGTGCCCTGCCAAATATCAAGGGAGAAAACAAGGCAAGGCCAGGTCTGTGCTATGCCTAGTGAATCAAACAGAAGCTACTTGAAGCTCAAAGTTAGGTCATTTGTGTAATGTCAGTATCACGTGGATGGTGGAAGTACTTTCTCTTAAAGTACAAATGGAATTCTTTATATATATATATGCATTTAGAAATAAAGTGTGGACAGAGAGAGACTCTAGTATCAGCACACTATTTCTCAACCCTCAGAAACTATCCAAAGGACAGAGGGACAGAATAAAACTGTTTTTTTTTCTTTTTTAGTGCCAGTGAACATATATAAAATATATGTTACTGATTTTCTTTTTCGGAGATATGAAAGAATCCTTCAAAAAATCCTTTTCTCATTAAAAAAAAATAAGCTTTACAAGAATAATGGCACTGTCTGTGGCATAGAGAAGCTATGGAACAAAGAATCCAATCCCCATTTCAGTTCAGAGGCCAGGCCTGGGCAAGCTGCCCAATGAACAAGAGCTGAAACTGCCACACGACTCTTTTCTTTGACCACAGTGTTTCTGACCCTGGCAGCTGTCTGTTGTCCACACAGACAGGGTCTTTTCCCTAGTGTTCCTGTTTTTTCCTCTCTCCCTCACTCTCCATCCCCACTGAGCACTGCAAATCTCTTTGGAGATAGCCACTGTGACATGTCTGGTGAGTGATCTTCATCTTCCAGCTCACCAGGTGAGTGGATCTGGGTGTCAAATTCTTCACAGGTGAGCACAGTATACCAACCATGTCAACTCTGTTTGTAGAGCAGAGTGCATACAAAATGAGACTTCTGTCATTTATATTGCCTGGAACATAAATGTCCAAAAAGAAAAAGATAAACAAACAAACAAAAACAAATCCTTCTTTCATCTGTGGGAGAATAAAGCCAAGCTAAAATATTTCCTCTCATAGAATCCCCAGTGCAAAAACAGTAGGCTTAAGGCCTTGTTTAGGCTGTTTTTCCCTAGTCTTGCCATTTGGAAATTTGGAGTAATCCAGTTGTTGCTGTTTTTAATTACACTGATTTTTCACTTTCACAAGTAAAAACATATATATGTATGTGTGTATTAATAAGGGCAAGAGTCACAATTGAGAAATTTCTAAAGATGAAAAATTTGATAATGAGAGAAATGGAAAGGAGGACCTCTAGTCTTTACAAGAAGTATTAGAATGATATCATCAAATCCATGTACCACAAAAGATTAAAATCATTTCAAAACAGATGTAAAGGAATTATTAAAATGTAACCTAGTTTAACTGAAAAAAAAAAGTGGTATATGTTTTTCTGTTTAAAATAGCTAAAAGTGATCCTGTGAGCTTATATAAGTCAAATGGTGTCATAACAAAGAAAACCATAATTTGTCTATCTTATGCCAGAAAGAGAACCTGTCAGCTTTAGTTTTATCCAGCAGTCTGGGATTGGTATATCACCCATCTTAGGTTCCCCTCTCCCTTGTTATTTAAAGAAGCTGTTTTGCAAGTTCTTTTGGCTATTAATATCAACACAGAAATCAGGGGAGGAAACCCATGTAGATCATATCATATCACTCAGAAAGTATCTCCTCAACAAGTAAAGTGAACCAACTGAAATGGGCAGTTTGTTGATTGCCTCCAAATTTCTTGAGTTTAGTTGTTGAATTTAAGAGCTAAGTTAGGAGGCAGTAGCTAAGATGAGAAAGTAGGTGAACATTCCCTCTGCACTTAGGTTTGGCGGACAAAGTCAACAGAACAGAGGTGTGCCAAAGGACTATATGAAACCAGTGTCCCAGGAACACAGCCTGAATTCATGGGTGGCAGCCCACTGGAGCCACATCAACCAGAACTTTCCAAAGGAGGCCATGGTTCCATAGTGTCAGTGTTTCAGCTTCCCTCTGGCTGACAGGCAGCAACATAGGTGGAGAATCTGAGCGAGTATGGCTAAAGTCAGAGCCCAGAATCAGCTGCAGAAGAGGAGGATGAGTAAACTCACCAGATGGCACCCATCTGGCTTTAAACTTTGCCTCTGAAGACTCTAATTTAGTAGTGAGTCTCCTCTTGGTTTCTTCTCTCTTCTTCCCATGACTATTGTAAGTGGATATGCTGGGTGGCAAGGAGAGCACTTATAGGGTTTCTGGTTCTAGTGCCTGCGTTCTTCCCAGCCTGGTAGTTGAACTTTCTCTTTAACCCTAATCTGGGTAGCCATGTTAGCTGTTCTGAAGGAGAAGGTGGGCATTTATCCACTTGGTGGGAAAGTACCATCTTTGGGGGACAAGGGCAAGTCGCCCAACTTGTCCAATCCTGTTGACACCTTCTTTCCAGTTTGTCTAAGGGCTCCAGAGAATATCTGATAGTTGATAAGAGATAGTTGATTAGAAGTCGTTGAGTCTATTTGCATCTAGGGATAAATGTTAAGTCTGCTTGTTTGCTAGCCTTCTTGGTGGTGAAGGCTCTTAGCAGAGAGTCTGTTGAACATGCCTAGAGAAGTACACAAGCTTCACCACTGTGGCTGGTGAAGTTCAGGCCCACAAAACACTCAAGGGAGGGTGCAGGGACCTTGCAACTACATGGAGTCAGATTGAAAGCATTCAGGTCTTTCAAAGGTGTAAAACAGACAGATCAATTCTTCAGTGTCCTAAGTGGAGAAGAGCCAAGCCACTGCTTCCTTTTCCTCTGACTGCAGCCCCAAGTTTCTCCTTGGCCCATAAATGGGAAAGCACACCTGGATCTGAATGGGGCCTTCCAAAGGATAAGATCTTTCTTCTTTCTCGCTGGTCTGACTTCACTGGAAGTGGCCAAGTTTTAGCTAAAGAGAACATTTGTTCAAAGTTCTTAGAAAAGCTATTGAAAGTTAATTTGAGGGTAGAAGTAGAGAGTGAAAGAGAGAGAGATTGGGATGGGGGAGGCATTCACATGCAGGCAAGTTTCAAACAAGAAGGACATTTTCAGTACAATGAATTGCACTGCAGTTGAATCTAGATGTCAGAGACCAACACTGTGGTCAAGTAGTGGTGATTTAGTTGTCTTCTTTGACTGTCTTAAATCTGTCTTTCCCCTCCCCCCAGCTCCACTCTGGGGTCATCCTGCCCTCTAATGGCAATAGCTATTGGCAGAAAATAAAGTCTTGGAGGGAGGGTTTGGGAAAAAAGCGGTGACTCTCCATGGTCTTGTAATGTTCATCTTATTCTAGTCACTGTTAGATTTTTGGGGGGTTGTTTTTATATTTTTATGAAGAATAATATCCTAGCAAGTTTTTTTTGGTTTTGTTATTTTTTTGTGTGTTAATTTTTGTTTTCCCAGATACTCTTAGCTCTCTAAACTTCCCATGGCATTAGATGAGTAAACGTTTGTGTGGCTGGCACACAGCACAGTGTGCACTTGCAAGTATAGCACTTGCTATAAACAAGTACAACTTGACACTGGGCCACATGAGGATCATCACAGATTTAAAGAAATACAACACCATTCAAAACACAGATAAGAGCCATGGCAAGGAGCAGAGTCTCAAAGTGCCATGGGAGGGTGAGTTAGGGAGGGAGAAAAAAGAAAGAAGGAAAAGAGAAAAAAAGCCTAGCAAATAGAACTCAGGAACAGGCTATACATCAATAGAGGAAATTCCCCAAGGCACAGCAGAGAAGTAGTGCAGCGTTATAACAGGCAGAAAATATCTGAAAAGGGGAGTGGGGTTAGATGAGGAAATGGGGGCTTCCAAAGCTTCACTGCGTGTGGAAATAGATGGGCTTGACTTTTCCAGAAAGGATCTTGGGCACTTGCACAGAGATGATCTCTGCCATCATTTCTGGGAAGTCCACGCTCACCATGTGAGACTTGATTAGCAGGTCAAAAGTGAACTGATGCAGCTCTCGTGCAATCTGCAGGGGGATAATAAGAGATTGAGGATACAAGAAAACAGGGTTGTTAAGGAATTGGCTTAATCAGGCTCTTACCCATACCTTTGATTTGTTCCTCTTTCCCTATCTTTGGTCATGTGTGTGCATGCACACATGTGCACGTGTGTACTAAATGGCCTCCAAGGAGTCACTGAGGGCTCCCAAGGGATTACTTACACCATTGTAAGCTCTCTGACTCACAACTCAGTATTTCTCTTCCCCAGGGCTCAAGCTCCTGTTTGCTCTCTCTCTCTCTCTCTCCCTCTCTCTCTCTCTCTCTCTCTCTCTCTCACACACACACACACACACACACTCACAAACAAAAACTGCTCACACACAAAAACTCACACATAGGACTCAAGGAAGAGCAGGATACCACCCAGGTCTGTTTTGTCTGCTTAGAGAACTTATCTGCTCTAAGCCCTTTCCCTGAGTCCCAAATGCTCTGTTCTCAACTCCTCCATCTCTTTCACAACATACAGCTGGGACATTGTGACCTGTGTTCCTTTCTTCTCCATTGCATTTTCTTCCTGGACCACACTCACAGCCAGAGGGTAATGGAAGCACCTCCTAACAGGTGGTGCCAGACCCTAGAAGAACATATAATCATTTGGCTCTATCAGGCGGCTCTCTCTGACAAAGCACCCTCCATCATTTGCTTACAGGCTGCACAGAATCCAGGAGCTTGGTGAGCTGGTAGAAGCGCCTTGAGCAGGATGTGGGATTTTTTCTCTTGCATGCAATGATACGATCAAGTTCCTTGATGTAGTTCATTCGAAGTTCATCAAAGAATTTTTGATTTTTCAGCCCATCCACTGGAACTGATGTGGGATGAAGACAGAATGGGGAGGGGAAGCATGCCCACAAGGAGCATTAGACAAAGCACCAAGTTTTCTGACCACACACTTGACCCCCACCCCCAGAGGGAGGGAATCATCTACTTGGTTTCCTGCAGTTGAAGTCTGAATGTATTAGGAAAAAGGCTAGCTGGACTCAACTTGAAGGGCATCAAATAATACAATTTACTGAGCCTTTCCTTTTTCAGGTCTTCCCACCTACACATTTCTTAGGGCCTATGGATTTATGTTATCCACAGTGCAGTTCTGATTTAGACAATTAACACACATAAATTTGAATATCAAATTTTGATTTATTTTGCCTCACAGAGGCTATTAAAGCACTCTACTTAGAAAACACATTAAAAACATTCCTTGGCTGCCAAATAAACCCTGTCTGAGTTACTTACATATACCTTCTCTTATTGGCAGAACAGGGAGTTCCTTTAGGAGGCAATCCCTTTTGCCCTACAAAAAATACAATGTAGTCCTCACCTATTTCTGTGATAAAAGGTGTGGAAAATTCAGAGGTCTGCTGCAATCAGCCAAAAAAGCTTTGTCCCAAAGGGAGCCTCGGGGTAGATGGAAATCTAATGGAGGATGAATTTTAGCAGTGAAATTGGTCTGTAGCTAAGAAATGTATCCTTGTTAGGAAAAATGATGCTAAGGGAGAGTGGAACATGAAGAGTGAATGAAGAAGGGCAATGTTCAAGAGCTGATAACCCTTTAATGAAAAAAGCAGCTCTTCTCTGAGTTCCTAAGCCCCCAGGGGCATTCCCTACCCCTCTAGGCACTTACTAATGCTGAAGAGGAGCAGTGCCTTCATGCACAGGAATTCCTGGGGGGTGATTTGGAGCCATCCAAATTCTTGAGAGAGGTGCCTCATTCGGACACACTGGCTGTACATCCGGGACTTGTGCATGCGGTACCTGAGAAACAGACACACAGAAGGAGAGAAATGAGGGAAGGCTTATAATAAGTCCAGGGATATCTGGTTGCCCTCTCTTCCCCAAGTTCTCCAAGAAGAGCTTAGGGTTTGTCTTCTGGTAATTCAGGGACAAGAAAAATGCTCTCCACCTCCCAAATCCTGACTTCCTGATAACTACTCATCTTCCCTGGCCAGGATATGGGATAGCACATGGAATTTCCAGGTCCTTGTGCCCCTCCTGTTTCCTGTGACAAGGACAGGAAAGTCTAAACCAAATGAATATAATGGACCTGGCACATGGTCTCCTGGACTACATTTCTAATATCCCAGCTACAGCCAGAACAAGAACCAGCCTCCCAAGCATCCCAAATTGGAGGATTTCTAGGAGATAAGTTTTATAAATCAACTCCTAATTTATGGACACCAGGATTCCCAAGAGACTACAGTAGTTCATCCTGTCAATTTCCCTGCCTCTTGGCTTGAATGCCATTTCTCATAGTAGAAATTTAAATATTTCTTTAAACAATTCTAAAGAAGGAGATTCCCCATTGTCTCTTCCAAATGAGTTACAATTCTTATAAAATCATCCAGGAAGTATTTCTGAATGTTCAATCTAAATGTCCCTTGCTGTGGGGCAGCCTAAGCCTTCATATATTGGCTGTTTCTTACCACAGTTTGAGAGTTACAAACAGTGTGAGCTGCTTTCATTATAGTGACTTATGAACAGATCAGTACATTATCACTTATAAATTGTATAAGGAAGGGGCCAAGCCTTGGACAGATTCTCAGGGGGAGCCAACTTTCTGTGCCATGACTACTATAGCAAGTCTGTAAGAGAAGATACAACACCCTCCTGCTAGTAGGCCTTCCTGGTTTTCAGCATTTCACAAAGTGTGTGTGTGTGTGTGCACACACGAGAGAGAGAGAGAGAGAGAGAGAGAGAGAGAGAGAGAGAGAGAGAGAGAGAGATTGGTTACATCTTGTGGAGAAAGAAAAGAGAATTCGAAACAAAAACCTCTCAGATTGGGCCTGAAGGCTGTGTTTAACATTTTGGTTCCCAAACCACTAGCATAGTCCATAGCCTGAGCAGCCCTGGTACTGGCTGAATAGAAGCTCAATGCTCTATCTCAGAGAGATCTGGGCTGGCTTGAAGAAAGAGGGAAGGGGGCAGATGGTGTAGAAATATTCGATTCATACTGGAGCTCAACTGGAAAGAGGAAGTATTTAGGTAGTATCACAAGTCATTAGACCAGAACAGTGTTGCTCCAAGCTGTTTCATCCTAGAGAATTTTTGAATAACATCTGCTGACCCTGGAGCCTGGGCCTGTTCTGGTCTCTGTCGTACTTCCAAGCCTCGGTTGATGACAACACTGCAGTCTTTTTATCTACCATTGAAATCATGTTTCTGACATGGCGAACTACTATAACACTGCTTCAGGCCCCAGGGACAGAGAAATTAGGGAAAGATGGGGAGAAAAGGAAGAAAGGCAACAGAAGAAATTCAGAGGAGAAAGGAACAAGAAAGGACAAAAAGAATGAAGAGAGATTTACAAGGAAGGAAAGGGGTTAGAGAGTGCAAAGTAAAAAATAAGGGAGCAGGAATGAAATTCGGAAGGAGAACATGGATAGGTGGGAATAAAGGAGAGTAGATAACAGGGGAGATGAAAATTGGAGAGCACTTAGTAAGTGCTCAGCAAATGACATGTAGGAAGGTGCCATTATCATACTACTCATCATTCAAAGGATGAGAAGGTTGAGATTCAAGAAAGTTAAAAATTTTACCCAAGGTCATACAGCTACAACTCAGGCTTATTGACCTCATATGTGTTTCCCACAGAGAGGGCAGGAAGAAGGAAGAATGCATGGCTGATGACAGGGTTTGGTGACAGAGAGATCAGCAAATGGGTTGGCTCAGAGTTCTTGTCTCTCTTTTTGGGTTTCACTCTTTCCATTAGTAGTACCTTAAGGAGGGTAACAACAATTAGTGACTCTCAACTGGAGAAGTACTGCCTCTCTAGGGGTTGCTAAAAAATGTGCCAAGGCAGTTTAGGCTGTCACAGTGACTGAAATTTTATTTGGTATTAAGTGGGAAGGTGCCAGGAATGTTAAACATATTCCAATATGTGGGCACTCCCTATGCAATGAAAAATGACTTTCCTGAAAATGTCAACAGCATCCCTGTTGAGAAATATTAGATGTTTGTAAGAATGCGAAGAGCTCTACCATAGTAGGTTCCTGCAGAAGAAGGGAGCACCTATTGTTTCAGAAGCTCTGGGGCTTGGTGGGTCTAGGACCCTGTGGGTACTCCTGTGGTACCATTTGATGAAATACATGAGAGTGGGCTGGAAAGCTAAGAAGGATTTAGAAACTACCCAATTATCATTTTACAAAGGTCTTAGGGCATTGAATGGGGAGGGTGTTGCAGGTATCCAGGAAGTTGATTTGACCACTGGGGGGCAGCAGGAGGATGGGGGTGAGAGATGAAAAGGAATGGGGCTTTTTAAAGCCTGCCCCAGAAGATGGCATCATGGGTAACTCTTTGGAGATCTGCAAACCACAAAGCAGGTTGTGCCAAAAGCCCAGTGGTTATTCTTAGCTTCTGGCTATCAGGGCTGGCTGAGTTGGAAGAGGGTAACTGGGGAACTGTTTTTTTTTCCTCCACATGGCACTGCTGTACTAGTAGGAACTACTGGCCTGTAGAATTTATTTTAAGGTTCTTCTCAGTTAGAGGGCTGGAGGGGTGGGAAGGTCAATTCTTACCCTGACCAAAAGGATTCTCTGTGGTGAGACTAGTTCGAGGTCCTTAGGAAGATTTTCCTGACTAGGTCCATTCACAATATCATCAAGGGATCCCAAACAGAAGAAGTAGAGGAGAGTATCACTAATAGAGAGAACATCAGAAAGGTACTTCTTTTTTTAAAAAAATAAATTTATTGTCCATTATGGCCCAGATACTTCATACCCATTAACTCCCATTTTAGCCATCATAACAAACCATTTGAAAAAGTTCTATTTTATTAACAGATGAAGAAACTGAGGGTCATAGAAGTTAAATGTCCTGCTCAGAGATAGTGATGTAAAAAATAACAAAATGGATTTTAGTTGAGAAAAGTGTAATTTCAAAATCGAGCCCTTGGGTAAATTCATGAAGGATAAATAGAACTGGTGGCACAGCAAGCATTAATTAAAACTGGTTTCAAGAAACAATAAGTATCTGGGCCATAGCCACATGGTCAGAGAGTGGTAGAGCATCTCCTCCCCATTACTAACCACCATGAAGCAGTATAAGAACTGGGAGTTACACAGACATACTTTGAAATTTGTCACCAACATGCACTAGCTGTCTGACCTTGGGTGAGCCATTTTATTTTGTTGAGCCTAATTTTTCTCATTCATTAAAATATTACTATAAAAAGGGGGAATCAAGTTTTCATGAGGATTCAATGAGAAAAAATTTAGAAAGTATCTAGTATAGTCCTAGCATAAAGGAGTTGCAAAACAAATGGTAACTGGCAGTAGCCCTTGGTGTAGCAAAAGGGACCAAGGGAACTTTAGCCCTCACAACTAGAGTCTCTATGCCCATTCCCTATGTTGCTCAGAGTGAAGGGGAAGGACTTTGATATGAGGTTTTGAGATAAGTGACAAAGCAGGCCAGAAACATAGCCAAAATACCAGGGTTGAGTCTTGGGTGGGAAAGGGATGGCCTCAGTACTGAACCCCCTGATCTCTTACCAGTTAGCCTTCTGGTCAGGCAAAGCCACCTTAGATTGTGCAGGCTGACTGGGGCCTCTATTGCCTCGCCTATAGGTTAAATGGTCTAACCACCACTGTTAGTACCATCATTACCAACAACCAGGTCTGGGCAGGAAGCTGAGTTTATGTGAGTTCTGGGTCTATCAGCACTTACTCATTGAAAACAAGGTCAGGAGCAAAGTAGAGCATCCTAGAGTTCACATTGGTAAAGGACCGCCAGCCCATGGCAAACACCATAAGCCCCATCCACGAGTACTGAATGACTGCCATCTGGTCATCCACGTGCAAGTTTCGGAAGCCTGGAGATAAGGAAGAGACAATGGTTAGACTGGGCAGTGATGGGCTAGGTGAAGTCTGCATCTCTGTGTCCTGAGAATCTCTGGCACTCAGGCAACCAAGGAAGAACCCCAGGAGCCATTAATACTGGGGAGGAGGGGGGAAACAAACTATATGGTGGGAATAATATTCCTTGCCTTCTGTACTTTACTGAGTTGCTCAAATGGGAAAATGATGGAGGCAAAAAGGATACTGTCACTTGGAAAAGAATAATGTGATGTTGGGAACCACCCTGCCTGGTTTCAGAAGCTGCAATCCCCCCATGGCTATGTCTGAGTGAGCGACCTTCAGACCATAAGCCACTAAGGAGACAAAGCTTATCTCTCTGGCAGGGGCGCTGCTTCTGCTCCTTTTTCTTCACCCTGTCTGGCCCCCAATGCTTTATCAGTTAGCCAATGACGGGTAAGATTCTTCAAGGGGGGAACGACCTAAGACAGGCACGATCATGGGGAGGCCCCTAAGGAAGGACTTTGGGGGGTACAGCAAAAGGGGGTGATGGACCCTCACCCTTTGGCTTTGACAAAGCCTGAGTCCTCATTCTGTCTGGGAGAAGTCTCTTAATCTCTTGGCTGCCTTACTTCCACTGCCTGACTTAAGCCTGAAACAATGACAGAGGGTGGTGCAGCCCTGTGCTGGAAAGGGCAGGTTCCCGGGCAATCAGGCCTAAGAAAGAATATGTAAAATCCTGTGAAACCTGCTTTGTTTAGAATGCTCTCAATTAAATGATAAGAGTCCAAGCAAGAAGTTTGCTCCTCAAAGTTTTATGGCTCTTTAGCTATCTGACTGTGACTCAAAATAGGCCCTCAGAGTTCTTTGTTATCTATTGTTTGATCCTTACTGCCTGATAATGATTAATGAGTTTTACCTGTATTCCTGTGCAAAACGAAACAAATAAAAGCCCATTGAGGAAAAGGCTCTTGGCCCTTCTCCTTTGAAAGATCAGCCACCTTTCCTCCCCAAGCAGATCATGTCTTGGTAGACTTATTCTCATCTGTGGCAGCCAGGGGACCCTGTGGGCAGAGCCCCCCCACAATGTAACACTTACTGACTTTTCAATGAACATACTCTTTCTAAGCATGTTACTTATATTAACTCATTTAAACTTCACTACAGTCCAATAAAGCAAGTACTATTATTATCCTCATTCTGTGAATCAGTAATAGTGAGTCACAGAAAGGTTAAGGAACTTATCTAAGATTATAAGGTTAGTAACTGGCAGGCCAGGGTCCAAAACTCCAAAGACTATGCTCATGATCTCTATGCCTTTCAGAAGATGCAGTATAATAATAATTTCTCTCACATGAACAACACTATTCACTTTATAAAGCTATTTTCTAGTGATAATCTTTTTTGACTCTCTAACTACCCTGGGAATGGGGTATTATTACATATCAGCATATGGTGAAAGTGTTTGATAGCCACTGCCTTCTCCACACCATCTTCAGGCTCTTTTTTCTGACCCTCTTTCTGCCTCCTACTTTCTTTCCATTTTTTTTTGTTCAGCAAGTACTCTGGCCCTAATAGTTTCTGACTCTACTGCCATTCCTGCCCTACTGTTATATTATACACAAACAGGATCTTCATGACCTGCCTCTTAGACTATTTTCTTGCCATTTGTCTTCTCATAATCTAGATTCTAGATACTCTGAAAAACTTTCAATTTTCTGAACACAGCATGCTTTCTCATGCCTCTATATCTCTGTACAGGTAGTTGCCTTTGTCTGAAATATATTCCTCCTTCCCTAGGCTTCCCATCTGATAAACACCTACTCAGCATTCAAGTCTTCACTGAAAGGCTACCTCCTCTATAAAGCTTTTCCTAATTCATCTAAGCAGAAAATTTAATAATTTTTCTTTATCTTGTAACTGAACCTTGTGCAGCCCCACCTAATTATAGCACTCATTACACAATATTGGAATTTATCTATATATACATCTGTCTCCTCCACAGATGGAACTTCTTGAAGACAGAGACCATCCCTTATTCATCTTTTCTTCCCTGGTACATAGCACAGTTCAGATATTTGAGTAGATATTTGAGGCATATTAATTAATGGACTAAGGGCCCTCAATTTCTTTTCATCTTATAAAATGGGATGATCTCCAAATTACCTCCTTTAAACTCAGAAAACAGTTTCCCAGATGCTACCTCTACAATACCACATAGGTAGGACAGATATGGTTATGTTCTCCTGGAGGTTTGTAAATAGTTGGATGCTTAAACCATCATCTAAGAGCTTGTCCCCTACCAGCATCCCATTTCTCTCCCCTCTCCCCAGATCCAGGATTATCTGAAATTCTGTCTTGCTATACCTCGTTAGGAATGCTTCCATGAATTTTGATAATGCTTCTAACTTTCCTCTTGATAACCTCATCTGACCCTCACAAGAACCCCAGATAGTAGGTGATGTAACATTCATTTAAGTAACAAAGAACCTGAGGGCCAGAGAGGTTAACTGATTCACCCAAGGTTATATATTCTATATATGGCTGAACTGGTACTAGTATAGAAGTGTTCAGATTCTCTCATCTAGTGTTTATTACACTCTACTCCTGAAAGACATAGCTCAAGAGCTACTGAGGTCATGAGCTTTTCTTAGCTATAGACTCTGGCCTAAAGTCTACAATGTGTAGATGCATTGTTCTGTTTGGTTGGTCCTTTCCCACCCACACACCCCATTTCCCTTTTCTTTTAGATTCCAAGCCTATCAGACATCAGGAATTCTAGAATTCCTCATATCACCATCCTTGGCTGCGATTGTAGCTCCCCGGCCTGTGCCCTCCATTTTCCCTGTAGTGATATGCTGACAGACTAGCTGTAGCCTCAGATTCCAGAGTATTTCCTCACTGAATCCCCAGGACAGAATTCCTGGTACTGACTCTTCCCAGTGGGACAAAAAAACACAGGGGCCAATCATAGAACATCCAGGGATCTCCTGAGGAGGGTACTTGAGAACTCAAACCCTGAACCTCTGGGGTGGGAAGTAATGGGAAACAAGTAAAGCCTGGTGAGTGTGTGAATGTGAGGGTGCATGGGGGGTGAGAATCAACTATATAAGTATCAAGGAAACTGTGTATGCTGATGCTTTGTTTTTCCTCCCGGAGATGCCAGAGAACTAACAAAGAGAAGAAAAATGGAGAGCTTAGTTTGGCTGTAACAGTAATTAATGGTCCTTAGTTAGAGCAGCTTAAAACTCAGGCCTATTTACTGTGTATACATTAGCAAAAGAGTAGGCCAATTTTCCTATAGGTCTGATCTGATTATAATATCTAACTTTGTTCTCTAATGTCTAGCTTTTGAAGTAGCCTGCTCAGAGAGCATAGCTATCAAGGGATGACTTGAGGAAACAGTAGCTCCAGCCTACAGGTTTCCTTCTGCACCCACACACTCAACACCTATTTGGCAGTGTGTTAAGCTATTATGAAGAAATCAAGAAGAGTCACTTTCAGGTTTCTAAACACACAAAACAGGTTTGAAAGCAAAGGCAGTTTCTTTGAGACTCTGTTTTCTCACTAGAATCCAATGAACATCATTTGTTAGCAAGCTGGAGTGGAAACCTTTAGTCTCATGTCTTGTTAGGGAGAACATGACCAAAGAAAGGCCAGTTAGGAAATTCATGCTGCTGTAGTGAACTGGACAACTAACATCTTCAAGGAAGACAATTCATCCTTGGGACCCATGAATGGGCTACTAGGCAAGGCTGACAGCAGCTTAAATTGACTTTAGGGAAAGCAGTGGCTTAGCACTCAAGCCTCACTGTAATGACCAACCATTTACAGAGCATCTACTATTTCAGATACTGTACTAGGTGCTCTTTATACCTAATTTCTATGTTCATAACAATTTGCAAGGTAGAGATTGTTCTGCCACCTCTACAAATGAGGAAACAGAAGGACACATAGGCATGTGATTTGATCAAGGTCAAACAACTAGTGTATAGCTAAGATTTGAAACCAGATACACCTGATTATAAATATACTGAATACACATTATCTACTCACCCACACTCAATCAATAGTTATCATTTGTTAATGTACTAGGTACTCTACTAGGTAATTTACATATATCACCACTGTCACAGGAAGCTTACAACAACATTTATCTGAGTAGGTGCCCAGTATATTGCCTAGTACAGGACAAGAACTCAATCTGTTGAGTGAGCAAATAACTTGAACTACTAGGTGATTATTGATAATATAAATAACAGGTATCATGAACTGGTAATTGGTCTTTTTGAAACTATTCTTTTAAATGACTTAGGGCCACATATTATTTCATTCGATAAACTAGATGGTGAACTGATATCATCTTGCAGATTTGTTAATGTTGGAGAGGACTTCCCATCCTGGGGATTGGGCTAAGGAAAATGAGTGACTCCTAGTCATATAAATTCTGCCAAAATGATTTATACTACATTATTTTTAAGACCATCAAATTAGAAATCAGAGGGTGTGAGCCTACATTTTGGCTCCATTTGTTAAGTAACCAAATCGAACAATTTAGTTAACCTCTCTGAGCCTATTCATTTGAAATGGAAAAACAGTCCCTATGATTCACAGGATTGCTATGAGGATTAAGTGGAATCATACATAGGGCAAGGTTCTGTATCTGATTAAATGGGATATTTAGGTGTTTGGCAACTGCTTGGAAAGATTAAACTGAATCTCTGTTACACAAATGACAACCAGCTAAGTAAGTGAGAATTAAAACAATTTTCTCTTTTTCAAATTGTTATTCTCTTACAGTTATCCCCATTTTTCTCCCATTGCTCTCCCCTGCCCTGCCCACCCTCCATTCTCACAGTCAATCCCACCATTGTCCATTACCATGAGTCCTTTATACATGTTCCTTGACCCTTTCCCTTCTTTTCTCCATTTTTTCTCCCCCATCCCCTCTGGTCCCTGTCAGTTTGGTCTTTATTTCCATGTCTCTGGTTCTATTTTGCTCTTTTGTTTGTTTTGTTCATTAGATTCCACTCATGTGAGATTGTATGGTATTTATCTTTCACAACCTGGCTTATTTCACATAGCATAATGCTCTCTAGTTCCCTCCATGCTGTCGTGAAGGATAGGACTTCCTTCTTTCTTTCTGCTGCATAGTATTCCATTGTGTAAATGTACCACAGTTTTTATTTTTTATATTTTTCCTCCTTGTGTGAACACTCTGTTTTGGCACAATGCATACACAGCCAGCATCCTTGAGCCTTCTTCCCAGTGATCTTATTGGCTAGTCAAACTCAGCTTCCAGATTCCCAAGCTGGGAAGGTGTTAGGGATGGTCTGGTGGCTGCGACTGGGCCTTGTGAGTTGCAAAGACAAAATAGGGATTTGGTGACTAACATGCAATGTCTTCAAATGCAGTTAGTCTATATTATGATCCAGGTGGTCTTGGGTAAGACCTTGGACTCTCACTGTGAAGCCCAGTGTTACAAAACTACAGGAGCACTAAATGGACTATGGATGGAGTGGGATGAGGAAGGGATTTGGAATCAGGAGGTGGACCTGGGCTCAAGTTCTGGCCCTGCTGTGTACTTGTAGGCCAAGCATATCACTTCTCAGGGCCTCGGTGTCTTTTATCTATAAAATGGGTGGTGGAGGGAGAATCCCTACTTTATGTGATTTTTATGAGGATCAAATCGGGTAATACACATGAAACTGCTCTGTTGTCTATAAATTTCCACCTGAATGGCAATTATTATTAGGAGGCATGTTGATCTTTCATTCCATAAGTATTGGATTGGTTGTTGACGTTTCAAAAGAAATCTTTGAATCATAGAATTTTAGGATTAGGAGAACTCTTGCAGAGCTTATGTTTCACTGGTTTCCAAACTGTAATCCTTGGAGTACTCAGATTCTGTAAGAGTAACTCAAGGCTTCTCTGGGTGTAGTGAGGAAGAGTCATTAGTTTTAAATCAACTGCTCCACTTGCATCTGTGCATGATGTTTTGATAAATAAAAAGTTTGGTTGCTAAAGAAAAGTCTGTGAATACTTGCACAGAGGATCGTTGAGCTCTAATATTTTAATAATCAGTCCTGTTCCAATAACAGATGACCAAGGAAGAAAGTGAGTTCCCCATCACTGGAAGTATCCAAGTGGAAGTTAGACAAAAATTTTGTGTTTCTTTGATTACCATGGAATTCACTGAATATTTCCTCCTTCTATGATTCCTAGAGTTTTTAAAAGAGCACTAAAGTTCCTTACAGCAAAGTTTGAAAAACATCAATTTAGTCCAAACCACTCTTCACACATGATCCAGATGGAGAAACTGAGACCCAGAAAGAGAAAGGGCCACACAATGATTTACAAGCAGAACTAAGACTAGAATCCAAGTGTTCCAACTCCCAACCACATGTTCTTTTTACATACCATCTCATAAATATTCTCATGATATGGCTCCTAAAGGTAATATTGAAGACAGAATATCAGTCAGGCTCAAAATTGTCTTTGGGGTGAGCATATGTGTGCATATGGAGAAGAGCATCTTAAGGCATAAAAAGGTTATGTCTCTATGATCTGTGATTATGGGAAAATTTTAACACTATGTGGATTAAACAGGATTGCTGTGTGCTGATATGAGGTATATGGGATGCTGTATAATGCTGCTCTACTCACTGATTTCTGAGTTTCCTTATTTTTAAAGTGGGTATTATAGCATTCTCTACTCCCATAGGGTAATGGTGAGAATTGCATGAGTTAATTAGCAGGGAAGGACCGGACATGGTATCTGCATGGCTCATAGGGACATTCACTGAATATTATTGCCCTTGTCCCATACCCCCACTTTGTTTTCCTTACCAGGCAAGGCCTTGGCCCACTTTACCACATGTACAAGCTGTCTTTCACCCAGTTCATTGAGGCTAGACAGCAAGGCTGCGAAGGAGTCGGGCTGGTTGTTGTCATGTCCAGCACACACCACACCTGGTTCAATGGCTTCCAGGACATTCAGAAAGATAGGTTGACACTCATAGCCTTCAATATGTGACACTGCCAGCTTCTGGGTTGGCTCCTCAGTGGGGCTGTTGGCGCTGGAAACTTCCCCTTCCTCCTGTAGTTTCAGATTACCAAGTTTCTTCAGTTTCCGAGCTATTGGGAAGAAATGGAATCTTGGATTTATTATCGGTGACCAAAACTCACAGCACAGCTACCCTGTTAGAAAACCTATCTGAGCTAAGAAAATAAGGATGTTCATTATCTCTGGTCAGAGATTCTAAACTCCTTAAGGATGAATGCTCAGTTTTACCCTGGTTGAATGAATGATCCATCATCCCAAATCCCTACTAAACTCAAATTTCATGTCTTGCTTTCTACCCAGTCCCCTTGCCAGACAGACCTAGTATATACTTGGATTAGGCTCTGAATCAATGCAGTCTTCAGTATTCATACCTTGAACCTTCAATTAAATCATTTACTAATATAGTTACAATTTGTTCATTCATTCAACAGACATTCAAAGTTAAGCCTTTTCTTCTGGGTCACAAAAAGGACTAACCCTGTCTGGTACAGGAGAAATTACTACCCATAAGCAGTTAAAATGTCAAACCAGTAAATGTTACAACAAAGATATTAACAAAAAAGACAATAATCTATCTGCAGAGGTGGGGACAAGAAAGGCTTTATGATAATGTTTGAGCTGGACCTTGAAAAATAGTGAGGGTTTCACCAGGCAGAGAAGAATGGAAAAAGCATAAAGAAAAGCACCAAGGAGTGTTTGGGAGAGATAGAGACCAGTGTGGCTGGAGTATATATTGCATGTGTGGAGGGAGACACAGTGGCTATTTAGGAGGTTGAAAACAAAGATGAGACCTGATTTTTAAAGAGCATGTATAACATGTTAAGAAGCTTGGGCTTCGCCATGGAGAACCCCAGAGACTCCACCCGATGCAATTTACAGGCCCACCCAAGCTGCTTTTCTATATGGCTGGTCTTGACTTCTGCTTCACAACTTCCTAAATCCTCTCAAAAAAGCAACAGCTGGCCTCAGTAAGCCACAGGCCCAGCACTAGAAGTAGCCAGCCTAGATTCACAGCTTGGCTTCACCTGGGAATCTTCAAGCCCAGCACAAGTAGCAGCCATCTCAGATTGCTCTATATCTCAGGCAGGGTGATCCAGAGCAACATGTAGGTGGGGGCTGACCTTGGCCTGCACAACCCAGGAAATCCCAGTGCCAGCACACCCAGTGGACAGCTACAGACCACATCAGAGCACCAAAACCCTGCCCCTGCACAGCTGATCCTCCACAGAGGGCAGAGGTTGGTGGTCAGTAGTTACAGCCAATCCTTGCAGCTGACTGGCCTGGGTAAATCCCTCCAGTTGATCTGCCAACAGTAACCAAGGCTCAACTACAAGAGGAGGGTGTATTCAGCCCACATGAAGGGTGCACCTTGAGTACCCAGCTTGGGTGGCAGGGGAGGCTGTACTGCTGGACCCTTCAGGACACCTACTGCATTAGGCCACACTACCAAGACACGGAGTCAAAGCAGCTCTCCTAATACATAGAAACAAACACAGGGAGGCTGCCAAAATGAGGAGGCAAAGAAACATGGTCCAAATGAAAGAATGGATCAAAATTCCAGAAAAAGAGCTAAACAAAATGGAGATAAACAATCTACCAGATGGAGAGTTGAAAACACTGGTTATAAGGATCCTCAAGGAAATTAGTGAGGACCTCAGCAGCATAAAAAAGATCCAGTCAGAAACAAAGGAAACACTAATTGATACAAAGAACAATTTACAGGGAAACAACAGTAGAGTGAAGCTGAGAATCAAATCAATGATCTGAAACATGAGAAAGCAAAATGAAACCGATCAGAAAAAACAAGAAGAAAAAATAGTCCAAAAAATGAGGAAATTAAGCAGCCTCTGGGTCAATGTCAAGAGGTCCAACATTCACATCATAGGGGTGCCAGAAGGAGAGGGGAAAGAGCAAGAAATTGGAAATCTATTTGGAAAAAAAAATGAAAGAAAACTTCCCTAACTTGGTGAAGGAAATAGACATGCAAGTCCAGAAAGCAAGAGAGTCCCAAACAAGATGGATGCAAAGAGGCCTACTCCAAGACACATCACAATTAAAATGCCAAGTTAAAGATAAAGAGAGAATCTTAAAAGCAGCAAGAGAAAAGCAGAGAGTTACCTACAGTGAAGTTTGCATTAGACTGTTAAGTGATTTCTCCAAGTAGATTTTGCAGACTAGAAGGGATTGGCAAGAAATATTCAAAGTCATGAAAAGCAGGGGCCTACAGCCACGATTTCTCTGCCCAGCAAAGCTATCATGTAGTATCGAATGGCAGATAAATAGCTTCCCAGACAAGAAAAAACTAAAGGAGTTCATCATCACCAAATCATTATTATATGAAATGTTAAAGGGACTTATTTAAGAAGAAGAAGAAAAAGAAGAGGAGGAGGAGGAGGAAGAAGAAGATCAAGACTATGAATAATAAAATGGCCAAAAATACATATCTATCAACAATTGAATCTAAAAAAACAAACTAAGCAAACGAGAAGAACAGACACAGAATCATGGGTACAGAGAGAATTTTGATGATTTCCAGATGGGAGTTAGGTGTGGGGGAATAGGTGAAGAGGTGAGGGAATTAAGAAATACAAACAGAGCCCAGAGACATATGAAAGGATGCTCAGCATCACTAGCCATCACAGAGATGGAAATTAAAACCACAATCAGATAGCACTTCACACTGGTCAGACTGGCCATTATAAACAAATCAACAAACAACAAGTGCTGGTGAGGTTGTGGAGAAAAGGGAACCCTACTACTTTGTTGGTGGGAATTCAGACTGGTGCAGCCACTGTGGAAAACAATATAGAATTTCCTCAGAAAACTAAAAACAGAACTGCCTTTTGACCCGGCAATTCCACTGCTGGGATTATACCCTAAGAATCCTGAAACACCAATTCAAAAGAACTTATGCCCCCTCCTCATGTTCATAGCAGGGTCATTTAAAATAGCCAAGTGTTGGAAGCAACCTAAGAGCCCATCAGTAAATGAGTGGATCAAAAAACCATGGTACAGCCCTGGCTGTCATTCAGTGGATTGAGAGCTGGCCTGTGAATCACAGGGTTGATGGTTCAATTTCCAGTCAGGGCACATGCCTGGGTTGCAGGCCAAGTCAGGCCCCCAGTAAGGGGCATGTGAGAGGCAACAACACATTGATGTTTCCCTCCCTATCTTTTTCCCTTCCTTTGCTTCTGTCTAAAATAGATAAATAAAATCTTTAAAAAGAAAGAAAATTAAAAGAAAACTGATTGTACATTTACACAGTGGAATACTATACGGAAGAATGAAAGAAGGAACTCCTACCCCTTGTGACAACATGGATGGATCTCGAGATCTTTATGCTAAGTGAAGTAAGACAGGTGGTGAAAGACAAATACCATATGATGTGACCTATAAGTGGAACCTAATCAACAAAACAAACAAGCAAAATATAACCAGAGACATTGAAATAAAGAACAAACTGACAGTAAACTAGAGGGGAGGGCGAGGGAGGAGGGGGCTAATGGGGGAAAAATGGGGAGGGTTCTCCAGGAACATATATAAAGGACTCATGGACAAAGCCAAAGGGTGGTAGGATCGAGAGTGGTTGGTGGGGATTGGGGGTGGGGGAATGATGAAGGGAAAATGGAGACAACTGTACTTGAACAACAATAAAAAATGAATTAAAGGAAGTACAAATAGGTAGCTACCAAATACCCATGGTGATGTAAAGTACACTATAGGAAATGGAGTAGCCAAAGAACTTATATGGGTGACCCATGGACATGAACAAAAGTGTGGGAACTGCCTGAGGGAGTGGGGGGTTCTGCATGAACAGGGGCAAAGGGGGAAAATCAGGACAACTGTAATAGCATAATCAATAAAATATAATTTAAAAAAGAGCTCTGGCTGGTGTAGTTCAGTGAATTGAGCACAGGCTGCAAACAAAGGGGTTGCTGGTTTGATTCCCAGTCAGGGCACATGCCTAGGTTTTGGGCCAGGTCCCTGGTGGGAGCCACATGAGGGGCAACCATGCATTGATGTTTCTCTCCCTCTCTCCCTCTCTTTCTCCCTCCTGTCCCCTCTCTAAAAATAAATAAATAAAATCTTAAAAAAAAAGTTTGGGCTTTACCTTACAGATAATAGGCAAATACAGAATGTATGAAATCAAGAGAGGGACGTACTTTGTCTATGTCTAGCACATCTAGATTTCTAGGTCAAGAGAATAAAAAGGCACACATAAGTCTAGAAGAACTAGACATATATTTTGAGTCCCTAGGGATACCAAAAAGTATACTGACTTGGAATTAGTTCTCTCTCCCTCTGTCTGTCTCTACACACCACACACACACACATACACACTTTTATAGTTAAAGCTCTCTGAACATGGAAAGGTTGCTAGGCATTCCTGTTATTTATTAGAGATGATCAAGCAGAGAGTAGATGCACAATGGTTAAGAATTCAAGCTCAAGCATCAGATGGGAATGAGTTTTTAAATGACCTTGAATGTCTCTTCCCATCTTCAGACTACCAAATTCTATCAGCACATTTTTTTGCAAAAGAAATAGGAATTTTCTGGTGTTGCAAAATTTCCCTCTAAACTCTAAAACAGCCTCAGATATTGTCAGACATTACATCCATAATGAATATACACTGCAACACATATTGATTTTCTTCTTTAGCAAAGGGGTCAAGGGGAAGATGAAGGGCTGAAATCTCCAATAATAACAAAGAAATAATAGAATTTTCTTGCCTCTAATATGTCTGTAAAATAGGAACCATGCTAGGAGGCAGCCACTAGAAAGAATGATAAAAATAACATTATTAAAAACAACAATAATCCAAAACTCAAAATTTATAAACCATCCTCACCCACCCCATGCTCACATGCACTCAATTTAGAGGTCCTTGGGCATCCTAATGCTTAATTCCCTAGCATTTATATTGGCACACATATAAATAATTGAACAGGTCATAACTCTGAGGCCTAGTGTAGGCAGATGCACTGGGGCAGATCATAAACCACTTTACTCTAATCCCTTTAAAATAATAACAATACATTCAAAAGGTATAAAACAAACAAAGAACTGGATTGCCAAATTTAAATGGATAAATACAACAAAACCTACCACTGATCTCTTTCTGGCTGCTGTGGGAAAAGGTACTTATCTGAAACTAACTTGCAGGTGTGTAACTAGAGAAATAATTCCTTCAATGCAAACTACAATCATAATGCAACTCAACGCAAGAATGGATCACATGTTTGGATCAACAACTAGGAAAGAGGAGGAAAAATGGTGGAGTTGGTGGTTGAAGAGGAGCATAGAGTAAATTCAGGGTAAAATAACAAAGGAGTCTGGAAAATCAATCCAGAGTGCAAGATGATCTATTGCTGACATGAGTTCTTGTAGGCAGCTTTATAGGCTGTAGTGCCTACTAGATCTACTGCCCTGGTACTGATTCTAGAGGTAGACCTGCTATTCCTCATTATTGGCACTTTCTGGCCTTGAGATCAGGACTTGCCAGACCATTTAGTCCTCTTTAAGTCTGGGAGAGGACTGAGACACAATTAGCCCTATGCCTGAGAAACAACAAGAAATAAAGATAACTATTTTTTAGGGCCTTTATGTCTCTCTCCATGAACACATTACATCATTTAATTCCACAATAATCTTTGAAGGTTAAGAACATTTCCAAACCCCCTTTTTTTTGCAAGTAAGTAAACTAAGGTTAACACAGCTAGTAAAAATTTTAACCTCATAATCTGAACCTGGTCTGCTGACTACAACAACCATGTTCTTTCTACTACCATGCTTCCACTCCAAGGTTTCTGTAGCCCTGAACCTAAATGACAGAGTTGAAGAATGGGGTTGGTGTTATGTCTTTCCTGCCTTTCATCTTGCCTTTTACTCCAAAATTCATTAACTAGCATCAAATCTAGAAACACGCAGGCAGGAGGCTATGAGAATACTCTAGCCATGTGTCCAAATTAAAAACAGGTTTCTAATTTGGGGCATATAGTGGCCTATATATTCACAGCATGACAAAAGAGGACGGGTCTTTAGCCACCAATTCATTCAGGGGGTCACAGATTCAATATACCTTCAAGATCTACACAGGTATACAGTGGTGGCTGTGTGTTTGTGAATGGTGGGAACTCTCGTGAACTGGAGTGAATGCCTTATTACCTTCTTGCTCATGCCATATACTTGCATGTACACACACACTCATGTACACCCCTAGAAGGCATTCATATAATATTTAAATATTTTCCTGAAACTCATCTGTAATCCAAAGTTGAATTTAGTCCTAGTCACAATTTTGGGACTTTTTTTTTTTTTTTTTTGCTTGCCTGTGTTTAAGTTTTATTTTTTTTAAATATATTTCATTGCTTATGCTATTACACTTATCCTACTTTTTCCTCCTCTTTATCCCCCTCTGTCCTGCACCCCCATCACACCAGCATTCCCCACCCTTAGTTCATGTCCATGGATTGTACATATAAGTTCTTTGGATTCTCCATTTCCTATACTATTTTTAACCTCCCCCTGCCTATTTTGTACCTACCATTTAGGATTCTTAGTCCCTATAACTTTTCCATCACTCTCCCCCTTCCCGTCCCCACTGATAACCCTCCATATGATCTCCATTTCTGTGATACTGT
>CM052552.1:29346418-29364936 GCA_028533065.1 Trachops cirrhosus
TCAACCAGTCTCCACCTCCCCCCAACAGCTGTCAGACTCTTCTATGTTTCTGTGCCACTGATTCTACTTTGCTCCTTAGTTTATTTGCTTATTAAATTCCAGTTGTAGTGAGTTTATATTTTACACAGATGGCCCATAGACATATGAAAAAATGTTCAACATCACTAGCCATCCAAGAGATACAGATTAAAACCACAATGAGAAACCACTTCACACCTGCCAAAATCACTATCATTAATAAATCAACAAACAACAAATACTGGAGAGAATGTAGAAGAAAGGGAACCTTAGTACATTGTTGGTGGTAATACACACTGGTACAGCCACTTGGAAAACAGTATGGAATTTCTTCAAAAAATTAGAAATGGAACTGCCTTTTGACCCAGCAATTCCACTTGGAAATATATCCAAATACCAAAGCAACAATTCAAAAGAATATGTGGACCCCTATGTTCATAACAGCATTATTTACAAGAGCCAAGTGCTCAAAACAGCCTAAGTGCCCATCAATAAATGAGTGGACCAGAAAAGCCATCATACATTTACACAATGGAATATTATGCAGCAGTAAAAAGAAGGAATTCTTATTTTTTGCAACAGCATGGATGGAACTGGAGACTATCATGCTAAGTGAAATAAGCCAGTCAATGAAAGATAAATATAACTAATGTTACCTTTAATGGTGAAAGACTGCAAGCTTTGCCCTTATTATTAGGGGAAAGACAAAAATGTCCACTCTAAGTCACTTCTTCTATTAAACAATACTCTAGTGATTCTAGCAATCTGGCAAAACAACTTTTTAAAGTCATCAAGATTGGAAAGAAATGTGTAAAACAATCTCTAATCACAGGTGACATGATTTTGTATGTTGAAATTTCTAAAGAATATACAAAAAAACATTTAGGAATATTAAATGATTTCAGCAAGGTTTCAGCATGTAATGTCAATATAAAATAATCAATTGTATTTCTATCCATAGCAATGAACAATTTTAAAATAATTAAGAAAACAATTTCATTTACAATAATTAAAAAAAAATTAAAAGTCCTTGCCTCAGACCTTGGGGGTAAACTCTTGATATGAAGTTTTCCCAAAATTTTAATAGCAACTTTCCAGTCTTTTTCCATGTGTTTCCTAATGACTTCTTTTGTGCCTTTGCAAGAAGACTCAAAGACTTCATGAAAAGATTTCTGGTGTGATCTTTTTGAGATGTTTGTAAATTGTTCACCCTTGCTCCTACTTCACTCTTACTCATACACTTAGAGGAAAACTTATAGAACTGCCTGGGGGTATTTTTCTGTTTTATGTCTTTTATTTTACTTTATTTTTTTTGTAGATTTTAATGTTTTATTGCTTATCCTACTGCAGTTGTCCCAATATTTCCCCCTTCCCCCTCCTCCTCCCAGCCCACCCCCACTTTCATAGTCAATCCCCACACCATTGTCCATGTCCATGGGTCCTTCTTGTATGTTCTTTGACTAATCCCTTTACTGCGTAGGTTTTAGTGGCTGAAATAAAATTATCTCATGTATCCTGCCTTTTCACAGAGGACATCATACTATTACACGATTTTTTTAAATGAAGCACTGATGTTGGTAATTTGAGAACTATGTTATCCTGAGGGTGGGTGGGGCAAAGGGACAAATTAACTATCTAAAAGCATTCATGGACAGCTGTCTATTGTATCTTGCTATTAAGCTGGTCCTGCTCATGGATGCTCATAGACCAAAAAGTCTAGAAGTTAGGAAGTGTAATGCAATGCAGTAAAGATAACTTTGATATGGAAATCAGGAAATGTGATTTTACTGCCAAATTGCTATAAACTAACCTTGATATAACCAAAAAGACATTGCACTAGAGTCAGAAAACCTGCATTCAATGTCTGAGCAATCCCACCAATGATCTGTATTTACCTTTGGAAGTTCTTTTTTCTAGGCCCCATTTCCTTCTTCTGTAATATGAGAAGTTAAACTCAATCTGTTATATCTCTATGACAGTATAATTTTATTATCTGATTCGCTTGTGGTCTTACTGAGCAGTTACACTAATAGCCACAGATAAGGCTCAGTAGGACATTGTGTGGATGACAATGAAGCAGTTGGGTTGGGTAGAGTGACAGATGAATACATGCATAATTACCAGCTTTAGTCTCCATCTTGTAAGGGAAACGATTTTGATGCTTTCACCTCCTTTCTTGGTGGTATTCTTCAGAATCAAGAAATCCTAGACAACTGTTCAATACAGTACCTAATATAAGTAAGTGTCTGGATGCTTTGTGAATCTTACTGCCAGACAGATCTGGGTCCAAATTCTGATTCTGCCACATTCTTGCTGTATGACATTAGGAAGTTTTGTTTCTGTCTTTGAACTTCACCTGTCAAATGGTGATTAAAATCATACCATTTTTGTATTTTGAGGGATTTTCAACTAGCTAATGTTGGTACCTTGACTGGAATATGATAGGTAAATGCGGTATTTATCTTTCTGCCTTTAATGTAGGGGGTGGAGTGGCTTAGAAAACACTAGAACCTCATCAATTTGACCCCAGAAGGTCTGTCAGCAGCAGAAATCAGAAGGTCATGCAGAAAAGGAGCACCAAATTTATCCTCATTTATACCTTCATCATGCAGAGTAGCAAAACCTTCACTAGGGAAAAGCCAGAACTGCTAATGAGAAAACCCTTAAGATTTACAATTAAGAAGCTTTCCAGGAGTCTGGATTGGTCTCATGTCTCTCTCCTCCAGGATTAGCAATACATGAACTATTCTGAGTAAGTCCTTGGATATGGTCTCTGTAAGAAACCCAGGAGGGTTAGTGACTCCTTGAATTTCTTTTTTTGATTCTACTTCACCTTAGAGGCTAGAGCATTGGTTCCTGATGCCCAAAGATTGTGTTACCAGAAGAAATCCACAAGTCACCACTGGTTGAAGCTCATTATGTTTCTGGGTGTTTAGCAAGAGATGTTTAGTATCCAGGAAATAAATAACCCAACAAGGAGATGTTTCAGGAGCTAGCAATGCAGTATTATAAAACTACAAACCAAGTATTCTTCAACTGCCAAAGAACACCTGGGAATATGAAAGCTTGACTAGGCTACCAAGGCACCAGTTTCCACCCCCTCTATAGCACCATCATATCCTAAATGTAATGAGACCATATTGCTCTCTCTCTCTCTTTATTGCTGTTCACCCTAGACGGAACCATCATGGACTGAAGAGAGCAGGAAATGGAATTGGATAGTGACCAGCCCACTCATTTGTTCATCAAGCTACCAAGTATAGTGATTCAAGCAATCACTACATTGGGAGCCCCTTGAATGCAAGGATCATATTTGTCTTGTTCTGTGTCCTTCATAGAGGAACACTAGATATTCATTGAATAGAGGAAAGATGGATGGAAGGATGGATAGATAGATAGAAAGATAGATGGATAAATAGATGGATGGTGAATGAATGAGTGAATGGCATGCTCAGAAAATAAAGACAAAAAACTAGGATACCTAAGTTTTAGTTCTTCCAGTTAAACAAGTTCTTTTTCTTTGCTGCTCATTGTCTGTGCATAACAAGGCCTTGCCAACTCAACTCCTCATTGATTTAAAACAAACTCATAATTGATTTTTGACACCCTCTTGCAGTGCTTATCAGCCCTGGTTCAAGAGTTTAACACTAGATTATCTCTTGCCATCTTCTGAACCTGCTGAGTTATTGGAATGACATAGGAGGAGAGCTCTTTATGGATAGAGGCAACACAGCATAGTGTGAAGAACATGGGCTGTGAACAAGCTTGACAAGACTAAATTACAGTCTCAGTTCTATTATTGCATCTATGAAGCCTTGGACAAGTAAAGTCTTCTTTCTAAATAAAATAGGTAAATGAAGGCCAGAATTGAAAAGTTCAAAAAGACTCATGGACATGTACAACAGTGTGGTGATTGAAAGGGAGAGAGGGATATACAGGAGTTAAGTGATAATGGAAAAAATACAATTAAAATTTTATTTTATTTTTTTCACAGTAAAGTTTTTTAAAAAAGAAAGTTAAGGCCAGCCAAAGGATATAATATACTCTCAATTTTTAATTACACATATTTCATTTGTGAACAAACAATTGTCTTTCTTGTAGATGGTGTGGAGCCTGGGACTCTGTGGTCAAGATTAGGAGGCTGGGGGCTTTTTTGTCAAAACACAAAAATTTTGTGCCTCTGAATGCTGCTCTTTTTCCACTATTGAAAGATATAACCTCTAATCCTTCTAGGCTATAAATAAATAGAAAAAGGGAAGAGAATACTGATCTAATGTTTCTTTAAAAACTACTAGGTGATAAACACTATAACACGTTATATAGTTAATTTGAAAAACACCAAAATTAAAAATTAGCCATAATCCCTTAAATTAAAAATTAAATAAATGGTTAAAGAAGCCCTCTTCCATATCCTATTTCACTACAATAACACTTATCATCATCATAGGCACTATATATTTGTGCAGTTATCTTTATGTATTTGCCTTTCTAATTTCTACAGTCAAGTTCCAAAAGTGAGATTTATTGGTCAAATTAAAGGCTATAAACATTTTCTAATGTCTGTTACTTAATGAAATTCACACTTTCACCCTGAGAGGTATATGTATATATCCTTATTTAAGGGAGAAAAACAAGCTATGATGATGAAGTGACTTATTTAATGATACAGAGCAAGTCAGTAACAGCCAAAGTTTAGACATAGGCCTATCTGAATTCCAGACTTCTCCATTCTTCGAACTGTATCATAACATTTTACGAGAGAAGGACAGATGAAACCACAATTCTGACATAATGGCAGGGGAAGGGAGAAATTGTTACTTCTTCAAGTTTAAACATATTTGATTTAGACCCAGTTCAAGCCCTACCATTTCCATTTACTATAAGCAAACACTTGATGTATGATTAGCCCCACTTCCTAGCTGTGTGAGCTTGTACAAATAATTTTACTTCTCTGAGCCTCAGATTCTCACCTGCAACATGAGGATTAGTGATGCTTGGCCTGTCCTACAGAATGGTTGTAACTTTCAGGTAAGTTCTTACATGAAAACCTTCTTTTTAAACTGTAATGTGCTTTACACACTTGAAACTTATTCATAACTGGAACTTCTTATACCAATAATGCCTTGTGTTTTGCTAGTGCCCACAATGTAGAAGTCCCTGAAATAAGCTGAAATTAATGTTTCCACTTTACAAATAAGAAAATTGAGATTTGCAGAGATAATATGACTTAGATTCATATGATTCCATAGCTTGTAGTGCACAAGACTAATCTAGATCTGAAGTTTTTTATTTATTTTCATTTTTAAAGTATTTTTATTGATTATGTTATTACAGTTTTCCCAATTTTCTCCCTTTATCCCCCCTGCACCCTGCACCCCCCAACCCTCCAGCATTCCCCCCTTAATTCATCTCCATGGGTTCTACATAGAAGTTCTTCGAGTTCTCTGTTTCCTATACCATTTTTTATCTCTCCTCATCTATTTTATGCCTACTAATTAGGCTTCTTCCCTGTACCTTTCCCCCCATTCCTCCCTTCTCCCTACCCACTGAAATCCCTCCATGCAATGTTCATTTCTCTGATTCTGCTCCTGTTTCTCTTGTTTGCTTAGTTTTTGTTTTTGTTGTTTTACTTTTCTTTTAGGTTCATTTGTTGATAGTTGTGAGTTTGTTGTCATTTTCCTGTTTGTAGTTTTGATCCTCTTCTTTTTCTTAGATAAGTTCCTTTAATATTTCATATAATAATGGCTCAGTGATGATGAACTCCTTTAACTTGACCTTATCTGGGAAGCACTTTATCTGCCCTTCCATTCTAAATGAAAGCTTTGCTGGATAGAGTCATCTTGGATGTAGGTCCTTGCCTTTCATGACTTGGCATACTTCTTTCCATCCCCTTCTTGCCTGCAAGGTTTCTTTAGAGAAATTAGCTGATAGCCTTATGGGAAGTCCTTTGTACATAACTATATTATTTTTTCTTGCTGCTTCTAGGATTCTCTCCTTATCTTTAATCTTGGGGAATGTAATTATGATGTGTCTTGGTGTGTGCTTCCTTGGTTCCAACTTCTTTGGGACTCTCTGGGCTTCCTGGACTTCCTGGATGTCTATTTCCTTTGACAGATTGGGGAAGTTTTCTTTCATTATTTGTCTGAATAAGTTTTCAATTTCTTGCTGTTGTTCTTGTCCTTCTGGCACCCCTATAATTCAGATATTGGAAAGTTTCAGGTTGCCCCAGAGGTTTGTAAGTCTCTCTTCACTTTTTTGAATTCTTGTTTCTTCATTCTGTTCCAGTTGGAAGTTTATTTTTCTCTTTTCTTCCAAATTGTTGCTTTGAGTCCTGGATTCCTTCCTGTCACTGCTGGTTCCCTGAACATTTTGCCTTATTTCATTTTGGGTATCTTTCATTTGTTTTTTCCATTTTTGACCAAGGTCAATCAGTTCTGTGAGCATTTTGATTACCAGGGCTTTAAATTCTCCATCAGATAGGTTAGCTATCTCCCCATCACTTAGCTCTCTTTCTGAACTTTTGCTCTGTTCTTTCATTTGGGCCATATTTCTTTGTCTTGGCACACCAGTCTGGTTATTTGGTAGACTTTTGCTTTAATTCCCTGGTTTTTGGAGTTCCATACAGTTTGATTTTCTGGCATTTGTGGTTGTTTATTGATTTCAGATTGGTTGTTATCCTCCTTGTGGTTATGCGAGGAAGCAAACAGTTTCTACCTACACCTCCATCTTGGAACTCCTAAATCTTAAGTTTTTAAACTGGGTTCCTGATTCCCAGAGCAACTTCCTCAAAATTAGATTGAAATTTGAAAATTATATCTCAAATATTTTATAAAAGCAAAACATATGCTAACTAAAATGTGGTTTTTGCCAACTTTCAATACATTTGAGATGCCAACATATGAGGCTGGTTTTCTTCTGGGTAACCTTATTTTTGTGCAGATCTCATAATAACCAACAGCCTTGACATATTTCAAACTCCTCACAAGTACAGCATTGATTCAGAAAGTTGGAGTTCAACACTTGTTCTTTTTGAATTCAAACCTGTGTGTGTCTGCTCATATCAGAGTTTGACACTTTACCCTCTATTGGTCAGTACAAATGAAGATTTTCATAAAATTGTGAAACCAAAGTTGGGTGCTGAAACTGTTATCACTAACCTAATTTTAAATTGTCTGCTTGTTAAAATGGTTTTATTATTTACTTTGACTGACTTTATAAGTAAATTATATTTCATATATGAGTCCAATCATATCATTTTTCTCTTCAAAACCATCCAAAGACTTCCCATCTCACTTAGAGTAATGGGAGTCTTTACTTTGACCTACAAACCTGCCCCCTCTCTTGATCTCTCCAAATTCCTCTCTTAACACTTCTCCAACCACAGTGACCTCCTCAGTGTTCCTAGAAAACAAGAGACTATTTCCTACCTCAGGATATCTGCACAGGATATTCTTTTTCCTGGAATTCTCTTCCTCTAGAAATCAGCATTTATACCTCTTTCAAGGTTTTGCTTAAAAAAAATCGTCTTTTTAATTAGGCCTTCCCTGATCATCCTATTAAATGTTTCACAATTCTCCAAAAACTCTCCATTTTCCTTCCAGTCTTAATTTTTTCCATAGCACTCATCAGTATTTGAAATATTATACATTTCACTATTTTACTCTACTTTAATGTAATTTGCATGAGAATATGGGATTTTTGTCTGTCTTATTTATTTATCTCTGTATCCCCAACAACTAAAACAATACCAGACACACAGTAAGTGCTCAATACCTATTTGTTGAATAAATGAACCAATAAACTTATATAAAATATATTGAAAACTAATAAAATATTATTTTTATCTACATATAGTAAGATTCTATGTAAGATTTCATTTCAACATAAAAAATAGACCCACTAAAAATAGTTTAAAGGCTATTGTTGATGAAGTCCCAAGTTTTCATATCACAGAATGAGAAAAGAAAACCCAGAAGGAAAGAGTCTCATAAAATCCCCATAGTGAATGAACAAGCTTCATCTTCTTTCTTTTACAAGTTCAACTTGTTTTATTTATACCATGTTACTTCCAAAAGTCTCTGTTAAGAGGAAACCAGGAGACCAGGGCCTCCAAAAGAAGACATGTTCATACAAATGAGGGATAAGAAATGAGGGCCAAATCAGATGCCCCAGAAAACTAGGCAGAGTCAATAGCAAGGACTCCAGGAAATTACTGGGCTTAAGGTTGCCAGGTGAAAGGTTGAAATTTGGAGGAAAGATGAGGTGATGAGTTGGTAACCAATGGAATCCCGGAGACACAGTGTAGATGATCTCATTTGGCAAGACTCTCAAGGCAACATCTATACATGGCCATCTTTGGGGCAACTGCAATTGGGACTTGCTTCCAAATCTCCTCTGGCAATACGCTGGCTTCTGTGCTTTCTAGATCACTTCCAAGCTGCCTTGATATAATCACCAACTCTCAGGCCTAAAGGTCTGGAAAGGCCCCTCTAAGATTATCTAGTCTAATAACCTCATTTTATATGTACTGAGGCTCATCAGGGAAAAGGGGATTAACTTGAAATCATTCAACCAGGAAAAGCAGTGCTATGACTATAATCATAATATCTTACCCCACGGCCAAAGGCCCTTTCCACTATTATCACAGAAACTCAGGGATAGCAGATACTGGGTAATCAAGTCCAACCTCACCATGTCCATTTGATATTTGAATCACCATGAAAGGAGGATCCCACCTCTCTCTCTGGATATCTCCAATGATGGAATATCATTCCATCTCAATACAGGCTAGTTCTTTCATGTGCAGTGGTGAGATTTAGAGTATGTTATTATTTGCCCTCATAATGAATATTTCCATGGGTTAGCCATTATATCCTTGGGGCTACACATACCCCATCTGCTCCTTCTCACCTAGGATAGCCCTTCAGAGTACTGAGAATGGAACTCCCACCCCACTGAGTCTTCCATGCTCCAATCTAAGCATTTCTAATTTTTAGCTATTTTAATAAGATCTTGGTTTCAGATCCCTCCCCAATCTGTGCCCTCTCCTATGTACATGCTCTTATTTTTCTGTTGTCATTCTTAAAGTGTAGAAAGACCTAGATCTGAGCACAGCCTTCCAAAAGAGTTTGAACAGGGCAGAGGACTTTCTTTCTCTGTCTAGGTTTACATGTCTTCTGCATTTCAAGAGTGCCATGGCTTTGGAGACTGCCATAACTTATTATCTCTACCTGAACAACTAGAATACCTAACTCTCCTTCACAAGAATTTGTCTGACCTCTGGTTTTCAGTCAGCCAAAAAAGGAGCTTTGAAGTTGTCATTCCCATTCACACAAGAAAAAAAGTTTAAAAATCCCTTTATTTAATACATCAGAAAATCAAGATCACAAGGAAAGCCCTAATAATTGGAGATGTAAGCAGAAGGATACCTGGAATTAACTGCAGCCTATCCAGGCAAAAGCCTAGGAGCAGGAAAACTCACAAGAACCAATACCTGGGTAGGAAAACCTAACCTGTAATTGATGAATTGCTGCAAATTTAATGAAGACCAGCTTGACAGTTAAAAACTCTAGAGGAGCCAAGTCTTAGAAGGGCTCTTACACTTTTTAAAATTTCACCCAAGAAGCCTATTATATTTTCACGAGAAAAATCCTATGGTGTGTCCAGCAAGAGAGGGAAAGTAACCATTTGGGGGTGGGGGGAAGCCTGGAGCATTGTGTTCTTAGAAAGTCCTATCCTCAAGGGAACCTACTTAATCTACTTGGCTAAATAAATATTAGAGCAGAGATAAATAAGACAGAGTCTAAAAAATACAGAATAGGAATGAAACCAAGAGCTGATTCTCTGAATAGATAAATAAAATTGACAAACCTTTAATCAGACTCATCAAGAAAAAAAGAGAGGGGATCCAAATAAGTAAAATCAGAAATCAAAGAGGGGAAGTAACCAAGGACAACACAGAAATACAAAGGGTTAGAATAATATATTATGAACAACTATATGCTAATAAATGGGACAACCTAGAAGAAATGTATAAATTTCTAGAAACATATAATCTCCCAAACCTTAATCAAGAAGAAACTGGAAGTCTGTACAGACAAATTGCAACTAATGAAGTTGAAGTAGTAATCAAAAAACTTCCACCAAACAAAAGTCCTGGACTGGATGACTTTACTGATGAATTTTACCAAACATTCAAAAGTGAACAAAGTGAACTAACAAGGAAAACAGGACAGACTCATACATAGAGAGCAGGATGACAGATAAGGTGGAAGGATTGAGCAAAAAGGAAAAAAGATTTATGGACATGGACAACAGTGTGGTGATTGTGGGGGCAGGAGGATAAGGGGACTAAATGGTAATGGGAAAAATATAGTAAAAAGTAAAACTAAAAAAATGTCTACTGCAATTGAAAATTTAAAAAACGATATGGTACATGTATACAATGGAATAGTACTCAGCCAAAAAAAGATGAAATATTGCCATTTGGGACAACATGTATGGGTCTTGAAAGTATTACGCTAAGCAAAATAGGTTAAATGGAAATGGACAAGAACAGTATTATTTCACTCACATGTTAGATATTAAACAAGAAAAAGCAAACAAACCAAACCAATTCATAAATACAGAGAAAGAAATGGTGCTGGCTGAAGGGAAGGGTCATGGGGAGTAAATGAAAAGGGTAAAGGGAGTCAAATACATGGTGAAGAAAGGAGAAAGAGACTAGGGTTTGGAATGGTAAGCACACAGTACAGGACACAAATGTTGTATTATAAAATTGTACATCAAAAATTTATGTACTATTATTAACCAATGTTAGTCCAATAAATTTAATTTACAAAATAAATAAAATAAAAAGCTTAATTAAAATCACAGAAGGCAGAAAAAGATTGGACATCAAAACAAGAAAATGTAGGGCAATGAATAGAGAAATAACAACACATGGTCGATATTAATATAAAAATACCAATAATCACTTTAAATGCCAGTGGTCTAAATACACCACTTTAAAAGCAAGACTGTCACAGTGCATAAAATAAACAAAACTCAACTACATATTTCTATAAAAACCCACTTGAAATATAAAGACACAGATATAATAAATCAATGGAGAAAGATATAGCATAATAACACTAACTAAAAGAAAGTTGGAGTAGCTATATTAATTTCAAACAAACCAGATTTCAGAGCAAGGGAAATCTGGGGGGATAAAAGGAGATACCAGATGACAATAAAGTGTTCAATTCTTCAAGAAGACATAAGAATCCTTAATTTCTCTGGCCAAGATGGAGGCATAGGAAGATACACTTTGCCTCTTCGCACAACCAAAAAGAAGGACAACAACAAATTAAAAAAAAAAATAAAGGCAGAATTGCCAGAAAAGTGAGCTGTATGGAAGTCCAACAACCAAGGAATTTAAGAAACATTCACCCAGAATAGTAAGTGGAGTACAGACAGGCTGCCAAGGAGGACAGGACGCACAGCAAGGTGGCAGCTGGAGGACTAGGCAGGCAAAGTGGCGGTTGGCAGACCAGGCAGTCCCACATTTGTGTGCAGATATATTGGGAGGAGCGAGACAGACTACACCACCCAGGATTCCAGTATAGGGAAATAAAGCCTCAAAACCTATGGCTGTGAAAACCTATGGTGGTTGTGGCAGCAAGAGAAACTCCCAGCCTCACAGGAGAGTTCGTTGGAGAGACCCCTGGGGTCCTAGAATGTACACAAGCCCACCCATCAAGGAATCAGCACCAGAAAGACCCAATTTGCCTGTGAGTGGCAGGGGAAGTGACTCAATGTGGGAAGAGAACCAAGCAAGAGGCATTGTTCCCTCTGGGACCCCTTCCCCAAATTCAGCTCTACAGCACAGTGAAGTGGGTTGCCCCACCTTGGAAAATACCTAAGGCTCCACCCCTTACTACATAACAGGTGAACCAAGACAAAAAAATATGGTCCAAATGAAATAACAGATCAAAGCTCCAAAAATAGAACTAAGGGATGAAGACAAAACCAACCTATCAGATGCAGGGTTCAAAACATTGGTAATCAGGATGCTCACAGAATTGGTTGAGTATGGTCACAAAATAGAGGAAAAAGTGAATGTTATGCAAAGTGAAATAAAGAAAAATATACTGGGAACCAACAGTGAAGGGAAGGAAACTAGGACTCAGACCAACAATTTGGAGAAGAAGAAAGAAATAAACATTCAACCACAGCAGAATGAAGAATCTAGAATTCAGAAAAAATGAGAAGAGGCTTAGGAACCTTTCAGGCAACCTTAAATGTTCCAACATCCAAATTATATGGGTGCCAGAAGGAGAAGAGCAGCAACAAGAAACTGAAAACTTCTTTGAGCAAATAGTGAAGGAAAACTTCCCAATCTGGCAAAGGAAAGAGACATCCAGGAAGTCCAGGAAGCCCAGAGAGTCCCAAAGAAGTTGGAACCAAGGAAGCACACATCAAGGCACATCATAATTACATTCCCCAAGATTAAAGATCAGGAGAGAATCTTAAAAGTAGCAAGAGAAAAGGACACAGTTACCTACAAAGGAGTTCCCATAAAGCTATCAGCTGATTTCTCTAAAGAAACCTTGCAGGCAAGAAGGGGCTGGAAAGACATATTAAAAGTCATGAAAGGCAAGGACCTACATCCAAGATTACTCTATCCAGCGCAGCTTTCATTTAGAACGAAAGAGCAGATAAAGTGCTTCCCAGATAAGGTCAAGTTAAAAGAGTTCATCATCGCGAAGCCCTTATTATATGAAATGTTAAAGGGTCATATCTAAGAAAAAGATCAAAATATGAACAGTAAAATGACAAACTCACAACAACTATCAACATCTGAATGTAAAAAACAAAAACAAAAGCAAACAACTAGAACAGGAACAGAATCAAAGAAATGGAGATTACATGGAGGTTATCAGTGGGGAGGGGGAGGGGGGCAATGGGGGAAAAGGTACAGGAAATAAGTAGCATAAATGGTAGGTACAAAATAGACAGGGGAAGGTTAAAAGTAGTATAGGAAATGGAGAAGCCAAAGAACTTCTATGTACAACCTATGGACATGAACTAAAGGAGGGTGTGTGGAATGGTGGTGGGAAGGGTGATGCAGGGCAGAGCAGAATAAAGGGGAGAAAAATGGGGCAACTGTAATAGCATAATTAATAAAATATATTTTTCAAAAAAAAAGATTCATTAATTTCTATGTGTCTAACCATAGAGCATCAAAATAAAGCTACAAAGAGACAAAGATGAATAAACAAACTAACCCTACACCTACAAAAACTCAAGGAACAACACCAAAGAAAACCCAGAGAAACTAGAAGGAAGGAAATAACCAACATCAGAGCAGAGTTAAATAACATAGAGACTAAAAGCACAATTCTAAGGATCAATGAATCCAGGAGGTGGTTCTTTGAAAAGATAAACAAAATCAACAAGCCTTTAAGTAGACTCATCAAGAAAAAAAGAGAGCCCCCCCCAAAAAAAAAAACAAAATCAGAAATGAAAGAGGAGAGAGTACAACTGATACCACATAAATACAAAGGATTGTGAGAAATTGCTATGAAGAACAATATGCCAAGAAATCTGAAAACCTGGATGAAATGGACAAATTTCTAGAAAAATATAATCTCCCAAAACTGAATAAAGAAGCAGAAAGCCTGAACAAGCCAATAACACCTGATGAAATTGAAACAACATTTAAACACCTTCTGACCCACAAAAGTCCTGGACCAGATGGTTTCACAGGAGAATTTTACAAAGCATTTAAGGGAGAGCTAACCCCCACTCTCCACAGATTATTTCAAAAAAATTCAAGAAGATGGAAGACTCCCAAACACTTTTTATGAAGCCAACATCATCCTAATCCCAAAACCAGATAAAGACATAACAAAGAAAGAAAACTTCAGGCCAGTATCACTGATGAATATAGATGCTAAAATCCTCAACAAAATACTGGCAAACTGCATCCAGCAACATGTTAATAAAATTATACACCATGACCAAGTGGGATTCATCCCAGGGATGCAAGGATGGTACAATATTGGCAAATAAAAAAACATAATACACCATATAAACAAAATGAAAGACAAAAATCACATGATCATATGAGTACATGTGGAAAAAGCATTTGACAAGGTACAGCACCCATTTATGATAAGAACACTCAGCAAAGTGGGAATAGAGGGAGCATTCCTCAACATAATAAAGGCCACATAGGAAAGACCTACAGCCAAAATCATACTCAATGCACAAAAACTTACAGCTTTCCCACTAAGATCAGGGACAAGAAAAGGATGCCCACTTTCACCACTCCTATTCAACATAGTGGAAGTCCTAGTGGAAGTCCTAACCACAGCAATCAGACAAGAAAAAGAAATAAAAGGCATCCAAATTGGAAAGGAGGAAACAAAACCATCACTATTTGCAGATGACTTGATAGTGTACATAGAAAATCCTATAGATTCCACTAAAAAACTACCTGACCTAATAAGTGAACTTGGCAAAACAGCCAGACACAAAGTCAAGACTCATAAATCAAAGGCATTTTTGTATACCAACAATGAAACATCAGAAGCAGAAATCAGGAAAAAAATCGCATTTGATATAGCAACAAGAAATATAAAGTACCTAAGAATAAACCTAACAAAGAAAGTAAAAGGCCTGTACTCAGAAAACTGTACAACACTGAAGAAAGAAATTAAGGAAGACACAAACAAGTGGAAACATGTACCATGCTCATGGATCAGAAGAATTAACATCATCAAAATGTCCATACTACCCAAAGCAATTTACAGATTCAATGCAATACCTATTAAAGTATCCATGACATATTTCACAGATATAGAACAAATATTTCAGAAATTTATATGGAACCATAAAAGACCCCGAATAGCTGCAGCAATTTTGAGAAAGAAGAACAAAGCAGGAGGGGTCACAATACCTGATATCAAACTGTAATACAAGGCCACTGTAATCAAAACGGCCTGGTACTGGCATAAAAAAAAAAAGGCACATGCACCAGTGGAACAGAACAGAGAGCCCAGAACTAAACCCAAGGCTCTACAATGAATTAATATTTGACAAAAGGGGAAGAAACATACAATGGAGCAAAAACAGCGTCTTCAACAAATGGCGTTGCAAGAACTGGATAACTACATGCAAAAAAAACATGAAACTCAATCACCAAATTACACCATACACAAAAATAAATTCAAGGTGGATAAAAGACTTAAATATAAGTCATAACACCATAAAAGTCCTAGAGGAAAACATTGGCATGAAAATCTCAAACATTCCACACAGCAAGATCTTCATGGATATATCCCCTAAAGCAAAGGACATAAAGGAAACAACAAACAAATGGGACCTCATCAAATTAAAAAGCTTCTGCATGGCTAAAGAGCATTAAAACAAAAAGAGAGCCAACTGTATGGGAAAACATATTTGCCAATGACACCTCAGATAAGGGCTTGACCTCCAAAATATATAAAGAATTCACATGACTCCACTCCAGGAAGACAAAAAAAATTAAAAAATGGGCAAAAGACTTGAACAGACACTTCTCCAAGGAGGATATACAGAGGGCCCAGAGACACATGAAAAGATGCTCACCATCACTAGCCATCAGAGAGATACAAATTAAAACCACAATGAGATACCACCTCACACCTGTCAGAATGGCCAACATAAACAAATCCATAATCAAGTGTTGAAGAGGATGTGGATAAAAGGGACCCTAGTGCACTGTTGGTGGGAATGCAGAGTGGTGCTGCCACTGTGGAAAACAGTATGGAATTTCCTCAGAAAACTAGAAATGGAACTGCCTTTTGATCCAGCAATTCCACTGTTGGGATTATACCCTAAGAGTCCTGAAACACCAATCCAAAAGACCCTATGCACCCCAATGTGCATAGCAGCACAATTTACAATAGCCAAGTGCTGGAAGCAACCTAAGTGCCCATCAGCAAATAAGTGTATCAAAAAACTATGGTACATTTACACAATGGAATTCTATGCAGCAGAGAGAAAGAAGGAGCTCATGCCCTTTGGGACAGCATGGTGGAACTGGAGAACATTATGCTAAGTAAAATAAGCCAGTCAGTGAGGGACAAATACCATATGATCTCACCTTTAACTAGAACATAATCAACAAAAGAAAAAATCAAACAAAATATAACCAGAGTCATTGAAAATAAGAACAATCTAACAATAGCCAGAGGGGAGTGGGGAGGAGACAGAGGGGAGAGGGTTTTCAGGAACTACTATAAAGGACACATGGACAAAACCAAGGGGGAGGGTGGAAGCAAGGGAGGGAGGTGGGTTTGGTGGGGGTGGGTGGGGAGAAAATACAGACAACTCTAATTTAACAACAATAAAACAATTTAAAAACTATGGTACATTTACATGATGGAATACTATGCAGCAGAAAGAAAGAAGGAACTCTTACCCCTTGCAACAGCATCGTTGGATCTGGAGAGCATTATGCCAAGTGAAATAAGCCAAGTGGTGAAAGACAAATACCATGTGATCTCACCTATAAGTGGAACCTAATCCACAAAACAAACAAGCAAGCAAAATATAACCAGAGACATTGAAATAAAGAACAAACTGACAGTAACCAGAGGGGAAGTGGGAAGGGATAAAAGGAGAAAAGCAGGGAAGGGTTTTCAGGAACATGTATAAAGGACACATGGACTAAAAAGCGAGGTAGAATTGAGGGTGGGAGGTGGGGATGGCTGGGGTGGGGGTGAATGGTGGGGGAAAATGGAGACAACTGTACTTGAACAACAATGAAAAATGTGAAAAAATTAAATAAACAAATAAATATAAAAAAAGAGAAAAAGATGAATTCACTTTTATAATTGGAGACTTCAGTATCCCTCTATTGACAGATCTAGCAGACAGAAATTCAGGAAGGACATTGTTGAACTGAGCAGCTCTGTTAATCAACTGGATCTAATTGATATTTATAGAGTTCTTCATCGAACAACTGCAGAATACACACTATTCTCAAACTCATGTGGAAGACTCCCCAAGATATACCACATTTAAGTCTTAAGTGCACCTTAAAAAATGAAAAATAATGAAAATATGCTCTTGGATGACAATGAAATCAAGTTACAAGTCAGTAACAGAAATATAACTGAAAAATTCACATATAGTTGGAAAGTAAACACCACACTTTTAAATAACATATGGGTCCACAAAAATGTCTCGAAATATATTTACAAATATTTTTAACTAAATTAAAATATAACATACAGAAGTTTTTGGGATGAGGTTTATAGGAAAATATAAAGCATTGAATGCATATATTAGAAAATGAGAAAGGTATAAAGAATCTAAGCCTCCACCTTAAGAAACTGGAAAAGGAAGAGCAGATTAAATCCCAGGTAGGTAGAGACAGATATATAAGAAATATTGAAACAAATTAAAGAAATTGAAAACTGAAATCAATATAGAAAATCAAGGAAAACAAAAGCTAGTTCTTTGAAATGATAAAATTGATAAAGCTGTAGCCAGGTTAAGAAAAAAAGGAAGACACAAAGTACTAATTTCAGAAATGAAAATGGGCCCATTATTATTGGTCCTATGGATACTGAAAGCATAATAAGTGAATAATATGAACAACCCTATGCCTAGAAATTTGATAACTTAGATGAAATGAAATGATTTCTTGAAAGACATAATGAAATGAAACAATTTCTCAAAGACACAATCTATGAACACTCACGCAAGAAGTTGACAACAACCACCTAAATAGACACAAACCTACTAAAGAAATTGAGTCAGTAAGTAATGACCATCCAAAAGAGAAAGCAGTAAGTCCAGATGGGTTCACTCATGAATTCTACCAAATATTTAAGAAAGAATTGTACCAATTAGCAACAATCTCTTTGAGAAAATAGAATAGAAGGGAATAATAGTTAACTCATTCCATGAGGACAGCATTATCCTAATTCCAAAAGCAAATAAAACATTACAAAAAAGGAAAACTACAGACCAATACCTCTCATAACATAAATGCAAAATCCTTAAAATATTAACATATTGAATTGAATAATGTGTGAAATGTATCATGCATTATGACCAAGCAGGTTTTAATAGTTCAGCATAGCTGGTTCAACCTTCAATAATAAATAACTGTAATCAATCACATCAATAAATTGAAAAATAAAAGTCATAGATTATATTAATAGATGGAGAAAAAACATTTGACACAATCTAACCCCCTTTCCTAATAAAACCTTTTAGCAAACTGTGAATAGAGTTGTCCCGGCTGGCATGCTTCAGTTGATTGGGTGTCATCCCACAAAACAAAAGGTCACTGGTTCAATTCTCGGTCAGGGCACATGCCTGGATTGCAGGTTTGACCCAACATTGAGATGGGTGCGAGAGACTACTGATCAATGTTTCTATCTCACATCAATGTTTCTCTCCCTCTCTTTCTCCCTCTCTTCTCTTCTCTCAAATAAATAAATAAATACATAAATACA
>CM052552.1:29365036-29385954 GCA_028533065.1 Trachops cirrhosus
AAATATGAATAGCACTGGCTGGTGTGACTCAGTGGCTTGAGTGCTGGCCTGCAAACCAAAGGATCACTGGTCTGATTCCCAGTCAGAGCACAAGCCTGGGTTTTGGGCCAGGTCCCCAGTTGGGGACACGCATGGGCCAACTACATATTGATGTTTCTCTCCCTCTCTTTCTCCCTCCTTTCCCTTCTGTCTAAAAATAAATAAATAAATAAATTACAAAACTGAACATGGAGTTGGGAAGAAATGTGCACAATTGGTTCTCACTGCCAGTGTAACTTAGCTCTAGCATACCATAAAGTAAGGGATGGGATTCCTCGAAACAGAAGAGGAGCTTGCAAAAAGGAGACAGCAACCTAATGCCAAGTCTAAGGCAACAGTGGGAGGACCTCATGTTTACAAGTCAAGAAGGTGCTGCTACAAACTTAGGTCAAGATTGGTCCTTGTTACTGAGGCAGGACTGAGTCTGCAATTGAGCACAAAGGAACTGCAGTTGTGGTACAAAAAAATACACCCCAGGTGAAAGTATAGTTCTCTAACACTATGGTTCTCAAAGTGAGTTCCAAAGAGACAGCATCACATCAACTGGGAAATTGTGAGAAATGTAAACTCTTAGACTCACCCCAGACCTACTCAATCAGAAATTGTAGGTGTGGGGCCAGCCATTTATGGTTTAACAGTCCTCTGAGTGATTCTGATACCCACTCACTAAAGTTGGTAAACTACTGCAATAATTACAGTTCCATTTTTCTTGTAACAAAGCCAGGCCAACCTAGTGTTATAGACCCTTATGGCATATATCCCCAATGTGATGTGCAAAAATGACCAGGGATATTTGATTCAAGAAGCATTGGCTGAATCTATGGGGTATACAGGTGAGCAGCTGGGATACAGAGGTGTAACAACACAGAGAAATGCCTTCTTATAATCTCCATTCTGTCATAGCCAAGCTGTCAATTACAACAATGTTAAATTTAATTCTTTATGTAGGTTGTCTTTAAACAAGACCATAGCATTTCTCAAAACTGGAAACTCTAGCCTCAGTTTCCAATTTGGCAATTTAGTTCCTTGGTTTCCAGCTCAATATATCATTCTGCCACATTATATATGCTGAAGGGATTTTTAAAAATATATATATTTTGAGGTGGAAAAATAATCTCAAGGATGGGGAGGCATGGGCTTTTCTTAATACCTTAACTGATTTTGTCATAAAATCAATGAATATGGAGCCATGTTATTTACATCTATGGAGCCAAAATCTAAAGAAGATTGCTGTACTTGAAATTTAAATCAGAATTCCAAATTTACAGAGAAACTATCAGTTTTCAAAGAAATTCATTTACTATTTTAATTGTAATGAAATATACATAATGAGAAATTTACCATCTTAACATTTTTATTGCATATTTCAATTGCATTAAGTACATTCACATTATTGTGTAACCATCAGTACAATTCATCTCCATAATTTTTTTCATCTTGCAAAGCTGAAACTCTGCTTCTATGGATTTGACTGCTCTAAGTATCTCATATAAGTGGAATTTTACTGTATTTGTCTTTTTTGACTTATTTTGCCTAGCATAATGTCTTTAAGGTTAATTCATGCTGTGTCAAAATTTTCTTCCTTTTTAACACTGAATAATATTTCACTGTATGTATATACCACATTTGGCTTATGCATCCATTAATTCATTCATCCATCATGTGATACTTGTTTTGCTTCCACCTTTTGGCTACTATAAATAATGTCAGTATAAACATCTGTGTACAATATCTCTTCAAGACTCTGCTTTTAATTCTTTGAGATATATATCCAGAAGTAGAATTGCTATATCATATGATAACTCTATTTTTTGAAAAATTTTTAGGAATGACCATACTGTTTCCACAGTGACTCAACCATTTTACAATCTCACCAAAAGTGCAAAATGGGTCCAATTTCTCCATGTTTTTGCCAAGACCTGTTATTTTCTAATTTTTTTAAAGTAACCATCCTAGTTGGTATGAGGCAGTATCACATTTTCTTTTTGACTTGCATTTTCCTTATGATGAATGATGTTAAGCATCTGTTTATATGTTTATTAGCCATTAGTATATATTTGTGGAAGTGTCTGTTCAAATCTTTTGCCCATTTTAATCATTTGTTTATTATTGAGTTGTAGGAGTTCTTTATGTATTCTGAATATTAATTATTTATCAGATATTCAAATAAATTTTGAATGCTACATATTTGATCCTTGACATAAATATTGGAAGTGAGTTAGGGCATGATTTGTTATTATTCTCAAGGTTATAGATGAGGACATGAGTACTGATATCCCAAGTTCGCATAATAAGTCCAAACATATAGCCAAGGCTAAGAGCAAGTCTGCTGTTTTGATGATCTTAGAAGTCAGATCTTGAATGACACTTCAAGACCAATGAATCTTAGTAGCTGCTGTTACAGACAAAACATTGAGGCCCAGAGAACAGAAGGTATTTATTCAAGGTTACACAGTGAGTCAGTTGCATAATATGGTATATGATACAGCTTTCCTGACTCCAAGTTTGGTAGCCTTTCCATTCCACCTTCTAGCAGACTACAGTCTTGCAGAGTTGTAAAAAGCTATATCTGCTGCCTGCCTCTTAAGGAAATGCTAATTTACTTCAAGGACTCCACCATCTAAAGATAAAAATTGGTGGTGAAAACTGCTAGGCCATCTGCATTTTTTAGGTTCTGCAAATGACAGCAGCTTGGCTGTTGGAGGTATCAAATTAAAAAGAACCAATGCTAAGAACTTGGGGGACTCAAATTTTAGCCATTGTCAATAGGGGTGAATAAATACCTGCAGAATCCAGGTTGGCTTTTCTATAGCCACTTGAGATCTGCCTGCCTGCCATAATTTGCAACAAAACACCATAAACAAAGGAATTTTAAAATTCCGAGAGAGAGTTGACTCAGAACTTTGCTGCTCTTTTTAAAAATATTTTCCACTGATGCAAAGCCTCCTAGTCTTCGGAGGGCTTTTGCATGTGTTGGCTTACATAAGCTTCACAACAGCCCTATGAAGCTGCTTCATTACCCTGTTTTAAAAATAAGAAACTAGGCTCAGTTAGTCCAAATGACTTTCTTGAAGTCACATAGCTAGGAAGCTGTACTCAATCAGTCTGACTCTGAGGTCTATGCCATCATCACTGTCTTTGCTAGGGCCTATGGAAGAGATGAAGCTAATGTGTATCATCAGCTAATCTTCACAGAGACTACCTAAATTCTCAAATATGAAGAATACTTTTTAAATGCTTCATCTTAGTGGACTGAAAGCTTGATTCCAGGAGTCAATCCTTAAACCAACATTTTGTTTACAACAGTTGTTCTCAAAGTGTCGACCTGTGAACCAGCACCATTCTGGGAGCTTGTTGAAATGCAAATTTCTTACCCCTACCCCAGACCTACTGAATCTGTGTTTAACAAACCATCAGGGAGTCTAATGCATCTTAGGATAAATCTAATGAAAGTGGTAACTTTACTTGAACTTTCCTGAAAAAGTATTCAATTGTCCGCCTCACTTTGTCAGTGTAGATCTAGTCCAGGTAACCAATTATGCCCCAGTTTCTCCCTCTGTAAAATAAAAAGTGGTATATTTCATTATAGTTTCTTGGATTTATAATGAGGAAAACCAAAGCTGGAGTATAATGGTGCATGTATAAAATATAGAGGCAGACAGATTAAGTTTGACTTTTACTTTTTAGCCGAGATGCTTCTTTTCTTACCTCAGTTTCATCACCTGCAAAAGGAAGGATTCATGTCTCTTGTGGGACTGTTTGAAGTTGAAAGAAGAAAATGGCAGTGAATTTTTAGAAAATATTAGGGGTCATCACTTAGTGTAGTCAGGAAATTAGATTCCATTATGTCATTATTGCCACTGGTTGAGAACCAAAGCCCGGAGAATGACATAGGTAGCCTTTCTACTTCCTATAAGATGGTTACCTATACTACTATCCAAAGCAGAGATTCCACGACTTTACATAAATGTGTACTGATTAGTACACATCCACTGGCATGTCCCTGTCACTATCTGCTCAATTGTTCAACCCAAGAGCAAAATGATATGCCAGTCCTATGTTACAGTCCATGACTAAACCATATCTCCTTCCAAGATAAACTGTTTCTAAAGCCAAGTTAATGACCCCATCCTCATTGAATCTGACCCAAGAACAGCAAATCTTTAGACTGGCCTAGAACCTATTACCTGTCCAGCTTGTCACCAAATTAATTAATTAATTAATAAAACTGAGCCAATCAGATTCTCTCTGTGACTCTCATATTTGAACTAGGAGATATGAAAAAGAAATGACCAACTAGTAGGAGGAGCTATAGCTGAAAGTCGCCAAGTTGAGTTGTAACAGGAAAGGTTATAGTATACTGTTAAATCTGCAGTTATGAGGAAATCAGTTGATAAGGGAACTGAAAGAAGTAGAGGGTAGCCGAATCATACTAATTAAGGTACATTTATGAACTTCAGTTGTTGAGGTCTCTTTAGCTTCCTAGGTTCACTTTTTCTGTCAGAGCCTTATAGCCTTGCAATAAACTCTCTCTTACTAAAAGGTCTCTGCTTCTGACTAAAACAATCACAAAACAGTTATTAAGCTGCTCATTTTTCACAGCTCTCCCTGCTTTCAATCCATAGTCCTGTGCATCATGCAGAATGAGATGAACAGATATGGTCCATACCAACTAGGAGTTTACAAAAAAACAGGCTAAAGAACACTCAAAAGTGCCTACTACATGTGATAAACTATACCTGCTACATTTCCTACAGCATCTCTTTTAATCCTCAAATATCTTCAAGAGATAAATATCTCTGTTTTACAGATGAGAAAATGAAGATTCTGAGAAGGGAAGTGATTTGCTCCAGGTCAATACCTGATATTGGTCTGTGTAGAGTCAGTGTCTAGGCTCTATTTATTATACCTCATTGTCTTGGTCAGTCTCCTAGATCAGTACTTTTCAAATTTGGTTGATTATGAGAATGTCTAAGAATTCCTTTTTAAAAACACAGATGCCCTGCTTAACTCATAAAGCCTCTCCTTAAATCCTAACCGAGTATCCAAGATGGAGCACAAGCATCTAAATTTTTCAAAATTGCTTCCCTGGTGAATCTGATCAACCAATCTGATGACTAGTGTGCTTGAAAACCACTGCTTCAGAGTATATTTAAGTGTAAAGGAAGCCTATAATCACTCTTTAATCATTTTATGCTTTCTTACATTTTCTCAATAAAAGTAATGGTATCATCTACTGGAATTACTTTGTGCAAGGAATTGAAAAAGTCCAGGTCTCGTCACAAAGAGCTTTTGAATAATAACATCATTTTCAAACAACTTTCATAGTTCCATTATAATAGTTGAATCTGATCAAATTATCCTCATTTTATACATGAGGATACCAAAGTCTGAGGGGTTAGAGGACTCGACAAAAGACAACAAACAGAGAAAACCAAAATTAAAAATGTTGATTCTGGAAGCCCAGTGCTTTTTAAAAATTTCTCTAAGGCTTTCCCCCCGTATTTTTACTTACAATTCTTCTTCCCCTACAGTTTGGTTTCTATTCAGCCTGGCCTTATTTCTTCTCAGTCCAGGACTTTTGAGCCTTAGATACACTGCATAGCTTCACTAATATGTGCCTGGCCTGTGGCATCTGTTTCAACAAAACTTGTCATAGAGGATGCTCTGCAAACATACCCCAGTACACATGGCTCAGCCTAGTGTGGGAAGGAAACAGAACATAAGGCTTCTATGGGAGCACCATAACAGCACATTCTGGGCCAAAATGAGCCTACAATTTACAGTTGACATAGTTCTCAAAAGTGGAAGAGACCCTTCTTTTCCCTGTCCATGTGATTCTGATAGAGTGGTTTGCATTCTATAACCATTCAGTATTTGTAGTAGAAGTTCTAGATGAGATTGGCAATACTGGAAAATCAAAAAATTGGGTGATGCCATGTGAAAAACACTAGCCTGGAGGTTAGCACACCAAGTTTCCAATATCTTCCACCCTTGGGATTTCACTTTCCCTACCTATAGAAGGAAGGTGTTGTGCCCTGTAATTTCTAGGGTCTTTCTCAGCTTTGACAATTTATCATTCAATGCAATCAAATCTTTACAGAATTCTTGGAATGCCTGCCAGACTTGGTTAGTGAATGCAGCCTGGGTTGTACAGCTTTGGGCAGGATATCTGAGGAATGTGGTCTACTTAGGCAAAACTTGAAGACCGGTTTGTTTCTAAAGGTATTTTCCTGCTGTTCAATGTTTTAGGAAAGAACAAAGTAGAAATTGAATTAGAAGTTGTAGTTGTTTTTTTTTTTTATCACTGGCAGGAGACTTGGACACTGCAAATGATCTAATTAATTATTTGAATTATTCTGAGTTGAATTCCACTATGGCCCATCCAAGTCTTCCTCCATCTCTATTCATGAATCCTCTCTCCTTTGGAGTAAATGGGAAGAATTTGGCACATGAATGTTTGAGGTGAATGGTGGAAAGTTACTCTTAGAAAATATTAATCTTTTGTCCTTGGGAGGGGCAGTGCTGAGAAATATTTATTTAGGCATATATTTGCTTGGTAAACATTTTCTGAGCACCTACTATATGCCAGGACTGTTCTAGATACAGCAATTGCAGAGATAAATGAGGCACATAATAATTCAGAGCAACCATATGACCTTCCTGTTCTCCTGTCCTAGGTTACACAACTCATGCCAGTTATGGCTAAAAAGCTGGTGTTGGCCAAGATTTTGACCTTCAACAAGGAGACAGAGAAGTGATGAAGACAGATTTTTTAGCTACTTCTTGTATGTTTTCAATTGGCACAAAAAATCTAGAACCCAAAGGGACCACCTGGAACACATCAGCTGTGTACCAGCAATACACAAGACCCATGTGAAGGACCTCTCCCATCTCCTTGATCTTAAATGACTTATTCTTAAAAAGCCAAAGGATGTATCTCCAGTTCTTGATTTCTCTACTCTTCTTTCTTGATGGGATTCTCTACTACCCATCCTGACTAATTTTCCCTAAAAAAAGCAAACTGTCTTTCTAAAGGATAAAAACCTGAGCATCTCCCAGGTTTCAGCTGAGAAGAGGTCACAACGAATTACTAAAAGGAAAGTCAACTACCCACAAGGCACTGTTTAACATGATGGAACCTCAGTCCTTTCCCACCTAAATAACGCTCCACAAAATTATTTCCTAGTCACTGCAGTGAGGGGGTGGGGCAACTAATGGTGTATTTTTGTGAGAATGGGGCCTAAGGGCATTTGAGGATGTGAAAAGTTAAGGCTTGTTCCACTTACTCCCCCATGCCCAAGGTGGACCATGAGCTTCCTGTTCTGGGAACAGGGGTCCAAGACTTCTCCAGGTAGTATCACTCTAGGAGTAAATGATACTGGAATTTAAGGTCAGAATCATGATCAATCAGAACTTATCTCATTACATTTAGTAAAAGCCAATAATTCAGATACCCTTCTGAGGAATTTGGGCCAATGTGATTTGTCTACAATAACAATGTGTATATTCATTATACATCATTAATTCTCATGGAGCCACCAAATGTGTCTTGCAACATTGGCTTTGCTGTGCATAACCATCACAAGAAAACTGGGAACTTCCTAAATTCTTCACCTGCCTTTAGGCAAAAGCTAGCACACAGCTCTTTCTTTCCTTCTCATGGAGCTTTAGAAGGATATCTATGGCCAGAAGCAAAGTGGACTGCCAGCAGAGAATTCCCTGGCTCACCCACAAGGCTCCTCAGATGCAGAAGCTATTCTATACAAGACTCAGATCATAAGTAAGGAAGCATCCCTCGATGTGCCATACTTGTTTGTTTGTTTGTTTGCTTTTTTGCTTGACCTTTAAGAGAAGGGACCAGCTGACAGATGGTGTCAAGCAGAGAGTAAGAGAAGAAAACTGTGACTTATTCCTGCTTTGGGGTATCCATCTAAATGATATGGAGAGACTTCCTCATGTCTTTAATCTGCCTATGTACCACAATATTAAGATTGTATGGAGGTACCAGCCCAGTTCCACCATTTTTCCAGGTCATGACACCTGAGCTTGTAGAACCAATGCAATAAATACACTTGGGAGAATGATATACAGCTGGATATAATATGAGATTGTTGAATGTACAGCAGCAGACAGAGGGGATGAGGCTTTCACTGTGCCTCACCAAATACCCCAAATAATGATCCATAACCTCTTCCAAATGACAGACATCTGTTCTAGCTACTCTAATATTTGGTCTATTTCATAGCTTGGATTTTCTTTTTTTTATGAAGTTACTTAATTTTTAAAAATTGTTGTTCAAGTACCGTTTTCTGCCTTTTCCCCCCACCTCCCTCCCCTGTTTCCACCCTCCCTTGTTATTGTCCATGTGTCCTTTATAATTGTTCCTGCAAACCCTTCACCCTTTTCCCCTATAATCCCCTCCCCACTCCTCTCTGGTCACTGTCAGCCTGTTCTCAATTTCAGTGTCTTTGAATATTTTGCTTGCTTGTTCATTTTGTTGATTAGGTTACTGTTAAAGGTAAGGTCATATGGTATTTGCCTTTCACCATCTGGCTTATTTTGCTTAGCATAATGCTTTCTGGTTCCATACATGCTGTCATGAAGGGTAAGAGCTTCTTGTTTCTTTCTGCTGCATAGAATTCCATTGCATAAATGTACCATAGTTTTTTGATCCATTCATTTACTTATGGGCATTTAGGTTGCTTCCAGCGCTTGGCTATTATAAATTGTGCTGCTATGAACATTGGGGTGCATAATTTCTTTTGGATTAGTGTTTCAGGGTTCTTAGGATATAATCCTAGCAGTGGAATTGGTGGGTCAAAAGGCAGTTCCATTTTTAGTTTTCTGAGAAAATTCCATACTCTTTCCCATAGTGGTTGCACCAGTCTGCAATCCCACCAACAGTGCACTAGGGTTCCCTTTCCTCCACAACCTCTCCAGCCCTTGTTGTTTGCTGCTTTGTTTATGATGGCCATTCTGATGAGTGTGAAGCGGTATCTCATCGTGGTTTTAATTTGCATCTCTCTGATGGCTTGTGATACTGAGTATCCTTTCATATGTCTTGGGACCCTCTGTATGTCCTCTTTGGAGAAGTGTCTGTTCAACTCCTTTGCCCAATTTTTTAATTGTGTTGCTTGTCTTCTTAGAGTGGAGTTGTGTGAGTTCTTCATATATTTTGGAGATCAAACCCTTGTCTAAGGTATCATTGGCATATATGTTTTCCCATACGGTTGGTTCTCTTTTCATTTTAATGCTGTTTTCTTTAGCTGTGAAGAAGCTTTTTATTTTTATGAGATCCCATTTGTTTATTCTTTCCCTTATGTCCCTTGCTCTAGGGGACATATCATGAAAATATTCCTACATGGAATATCTGAGATTTTCCTGCCTATGTTCTCCTCTAGTACTTTAATGGCGTCACAACTTATATTTAAATCTTTATCCACCTTTAACTTAATTCTTGTGTATGGTGTAAGTTGGTGGTCCAATCTCAATTTTTTTTTTTTTGCATGTAGCTGTCCAGTTCTTCCAACACCATTTGTTGAAGAGGCTAGTTTTGCTCCATTGTATGCTGCTGCTCCCTTTGTCAAAAGTGACCATAGAGGCTTGGCTTTATTTCTGGGCTCTCTGTTCTGTTCCATTGGTCTATGTGTCAGTTTTTATGCCAGTACCAGGCTGTTTTAATTACAGTAGCCTTGTAATACAGTTTGATATCAAGTATCGTGATCCCTCCTACTTTGCTCTGGTTTCTCAAAATTGCAGCACCTATTCAGGTCATTTATGGTTCCATATACATTTTTTAAGTGTTTGTTGTATATCTGTGAAATATGGCATTGGTACTTTAATAGGTATTGCATTGAATCTGTAAGTAGCTTTGGGTAGTATGGACATTTTGATGATGTTAATTCTTCCGATCCATGAACACAGTATATGTTTCCATTTGTTTGTGTCTTCCTTAATTTCTTTCTTCAGTGTTGTATAGTTTTCTGAGTACAGGCCTTTTACGTCCTTGGTTAGTTTTATTCCTAGGTATTTTATTTTTCTTGTTTCTATATCAAATGGGATTTTTTCCTGATTTCTGCCTCTGATGTTTCATTATTGCTATACAAAAATGCTTTTGATTTTTGGATATTGACTCATAGCTTGGATTTTCTAATATGCAGAGCCATGTACCACATTCCACACTTTCTTTTCATCTCTAACTCTTGTCTTCATAAAATAGAAATTTAAAAAGTTACTTTTTTTTTGGTTCAGGTCTAGACAGCAGAGCTCAAACCTTCCTTGCTCTCAAGTCTAGGCCATGTTTCTGATGTCTATGTCCATCAAACTCCACTCCCCTACACCCACACACACATTTACTGTCCCCCTTGACAGACTAAGGGACAAAAGTAAGTCTTTATTTAAAACTAAGGAATTTAAGCAAGTCCTGTTAAGAAAAGAACATTGAACTGAAATCAAAGATTTGAATTTGAGATTCATCTCTGCTACTAACATGTTGTATGACCTTGGCACATCACTTCATTACTCTGAGCTTCAATTTTTTATTTGTAAAATAAGGCTACCTATCTTTCATCATCCAACTGCCAAAATTTTAAACCCAGATGAAGGGACTTTGTAGACGGTGTAACACTTTGAAGTAGGAGTTACTGAAGGTTGAAGTTTAACAAGTAGATTGGGAACCCCACTTCCTGGATATTCCCAGATTCACGTTATCACAATAATCATCTAACTGAATACTGAGACGACTTTTTCCCACCTAAATCAGCTGGGATGTGAGTCACCAGGAATTGTGGTTATGCATCCTGGGGTATTCCTTGGGATAAATATCTTAGTACCAGTATTTAAAAAGGTGTGTGTTGAAGAGTCAGCTCTGTGACCAAGTCACTATTTTTTTAATTTAATTTTCCTTTTTTTGTTTTTCAAGTACAATTGTCTTCATTTTCCTCCCTCCACACCCCCTGCCCCACCCATCCCTGCCTCCTACCCTGGATTCTACCCACTTTGGCTGTCTCCATGTGTCCTTTATACATGTTCCTTGATGACCCTTCCCCTATTTTTCCCATTATCCCTCTCCCCTCTGCTTACCTTCAGTCTGTTCTTTATTTCAACATGTCTGTTTATATTTTGCCAAGTCACTATTATAAGATTGAACATATCAATTTAAAAAATAATAGCAGCTACTATTTAGCAAACATTTCTTCAGGCAAGAGCTAAGTGCTATATTATGTGTGTTCTATCATTTAATCCTCATGACACTCTATTAGAAGGACTATTTCTATCCCTCTTTCATAAACAAGAAAACCAAGGCACAGAGAAGTGTCACAATACATAGATCAGCTTGAATATGAATGTTGGACATTTAACACAAAGCACATTCTCTGAAGCCTGTGTAATACCACTTCCCCTCTCTCTAGATCAAGAGAATCTGAAAGAGCTCTTAGGGCCCCTCAGTTTCAATACCCAGAGGTTCTGTGCTTCTGTATTTAGAAGCACAGGGGGATCAATGCATAGTCATTTGCAAAAGAGATGAGGTAGAACTGCTCTGTGATTTTCCTCTAAACTCATCCCCTGTGGTAACAATAGTGAAAAGGGAAAAGGAACTTAACAGAAATTTATTTACCAGATATTTCCATAGTATTTTTATATGTCAGGAGCTTTTCTAAGCACCTTATAAAAGACAGAAAAACTGTACTTGAACAATTAAAATAAAAAATATATACAAATCAATAAAGTTATTGGTGAAAAAATTTTTTAAAGATTTTAAGTAATTTAATCCTCATGACAACCTTCAAAGCTGTGGTGCAACAAAGCCCAGTATCATGCAAATAAAAGTAGCAGAACTAAGATTCAAATCCACACTGTTTGGCTTTAGGATCTGTGCTCTTAACCACTATGGCACAGTACCTGTCTACTTAGTAGCTACCACATGCCAAGCACTCTGCTAGATGATTCCCATGAGTAATTCTTAGCAATATTATACTTCCCACAAAGTGTTCATTTATAGACTCTCCAAGCCTTAAAGTATATTTAGAAGACTTGGGCTCTAGTGTTAGGTATGCTTCAGAGTTGCTCTGTTACCTCGGGTAATTCCCTTTTCCCTCTCTGGATCTCATTTTTTTCACCTGCCAAATGAAGAGAGTGGACCAGATAGGTTCTGCTTTTCTAGGCTCTATAGCATGATTACAGAGTTTAAGCTCATTTGGTTTGTAAAATAAAGTTCTCTTCCTTATGGGATGTCTTAAGATCTCACTTTTTGGTCAAGGGTGCTCTCTGATCAAAGGAGGAAGTTAAGAACTGACCAGCCTTCTGAAAATGACTATTTTTCCTACTCAGCAGGTAACTTAGGCCTACTCACTATTATCTAGAGTGAACTATGCCCACTCTCATTTCAGCAACTCTGCTGCCACCAGTCCTTGCAGTTATCTCAACTCTCTAAACACTACCTCATCCTATAAGACCAAGTTCAAAAATCACTTCCTGTAGGAAAACTTTAAGTCCTCCATGAACACCCTCTTTTCCAGACTCAACCAGAATTTGAGTATCAATCACATATTTCCTGGTGTGATCTCCCTGAGGTATAGTATTTTTTTCATTCCTTCTTCCCCACCACAGAGACTACCACAATGCCTGACAGATTACCAGCTCATTCAACAGGAATTTATTAAAAAGAATCACAGAAAAACCTTCCAAATGTCATCATGCCACCACTTCATGGCCTGATATGGTCTAACTGAAACAAGCAGCGTCTTCCTTGCCCTCCAACTAAGGAGCTCTATTATTATTTCATCTTGTTCCCAAGGTAAGAAAAAGACACCCCATGACTCCCCCTACTTCAAATATTTGCATGGCTTGGGCTTAAGCAGTCAAGCTCATTCCTACATAAATTTACCTAGCTTTCTGTAGAGGAAATTGGTGTGTTCTGAGTTTGGAGCAAGGTATGTTCCTAGAAAATATTCAAGGCACTTAGGGCTGGTTTGGAAGCTTAATTCTAGCTAGCAGTATTTCCTATGGCTCTGGAGTCTACATTCAGAGTGGTAAAGCTAGCTATACAATTTTTCTATAGCCATTGTAGTATGAGATGCAAAGTACTTGGTGTGAGCATGTTTAATAAATTTTAGTAAAATAGAAAATTGGAAACATTACAGAGATTATATGAATGGAGACAGTGTTGAGAAAGGCTGACCCTCTACAAAATTAGTGGAAAAGAGCTATCTGGATAAAAACAACACTCAAATTCTTATTCTTGAATTCTTCTACACTTCAGTTTGACCCAAATATTTGACATATTTAAAGAATATATATTAAGCGCTTACTATGTGGCAGGGACTTCATTATGAAGTCTGAAGAGAACGAAGCTGGTGAAGACAGTTGCTGCCCTAAAGTTGTTTAGTAGCATCTTCTTTGAGCTTCTTTTCTCAGATGGCATGGGTGGACCTGTGCATCCCCTTCTGTCATGCTGTGATGTACTGAAGTCCTTCAAAATAGTAAAGTTCAAAGTCAAATTCAACCTGTGATCCATGTTAACCTTCAGAATCTATCATTTTTCCTGTGGTTTTGGCATCTTATTTTTTCTCTCTTCAAGACTGTTTTTGGACTCCCATAAACAATATGGATGTGTTTTCCTTTTCTATGCTATCATTTTCCAGTTCATCCAATGAGGATATTATGGTACAGTGGAATGAGCATAGGCTCTAAACTCAGGAAGACAGGGTCATACTCCAAGTTCATCACCTGTGTGACCTTGGGCATGTCACATAATCACACTGAGTGTTAGTTTTATTCTCTGTAAAATTAGGGAGTGCTATCTACCTCACAAGGATGATTGAAAAAGCTTACATTTGTAAATCATCTAATATAGATGCTATAACAGGACAAGACATTATAAATAATTCCCTTGCCCCTTCCCCTCCTTTGCCTAACCCCTTATTACTATTATATTTTGAGGAGGGTGAACAAAAGTTATCTGTATTTAAGGTAATTTTGAAGTTAAAATGGAAAGCTATTTGTAAACTATAAGATGCTATACCGAAAAGAGTAACTACATGGCCATGATTCCCCAACAAATTCTCTTTGCTTTTCTTGCTACCTCTTGGATCACTTCTTTTTTGCCCTTTTAGTTTTATTATTTCCCGCTTCCTCTTTCTAGACCTCATGCTCGTGCCTGTTTCTCACACTTATGCTTTTTTTCTTCCTTCAGAAAACTAATTTTGTCTTCCAGATTCAACTGTTAATTCAGGAGTTATAAATAAGGTCTGAGGCCTGTCTCACCAGCATGTTAGGAGGAGCCAAAGATCCTGAATATCATCCCCAGGCAAAATGGTAAAGTACTCTGCCTTTATTGTCAGCATTACCACAAGTACGAACAACAAAACTGGACAGCGTTGCCCAAATAACATTATGTGAAAGGAAGGACCAGGATTTAGAGTCAGAAATTATGAGCTCAAGTGCCTCATTAACTCTGACATGAATTATAACCATAATAATTCAGGTTTATTTACTGCATTGCAGCTGAAAAGTGCTTTCACATATATCTCCCATTGATCCTCTTAATTGGTTTCTCTATTCCAGTCTCTCAATACTCCAATCCTGTCAGCCAGAGTAAACTGCATAAAACACAGGCTTGATCAAATTGGGGGTGTCCAACCTTTTGGCATCTCTGAGCCACACTGGAAGAAGAGTTGTCTTGGGCCAGACATTAAATACACTGCAACATGTAATCACAAAAATAATCTCATAATGTTTTAATAAATGTTTTATGATTTTGTGCTGGACCACAATCACAGCCATCCTAGGCTGTATACAGCCTGTGGACCACAGGTGGACACCCCTTTAAACCTTTCAAGGGCACCCTACTACTGGTTAAATAAATTATGGTATATACATAAAAATAAGATACCATGCAGCAAGAAAATGAAGGAAACAATGTTATATGTACTACTATGAAATGATCTTCAAAACATAGTAAAATAATAAAATAATGAAAATGAACATAACATAGTATAGAGTATGCAACCATTTATAGTTTAACAAGAGATAACATTAAATACATTATTACACAAGTATGGAAAGGGAACTGGCAGACTTGGAGGTCAAGGATTTACCATAGATTTTCTTTTTACTGCTTATATTTATTACTATATGCCTGTTATCTTAAAAACTAAGAAACTAAGAAAAGCCAGTGGATTTTCTTTTTTTAAGATTTGGTTTATTTATTTCTAGAGAGAGGGGAAGGGAAGGAGAAAAAGAGGGAGAGAAACAACAATCTGTGATTGTCTCTTGCAACCCCCTACTGAGGACCTGGCCTGCATCATAAACATGTCTCCTGATTTGGAATCGAAACGGCAAGCCTTTGGTTTCCAAACCCACCCTCAATCCACCGAGTTACACCAGCCAGGGCAGATTTTTTTAAAAATATATTTTATTGATTATGCTATTACAGTTGTCCCTTTTTTCTCCCCTCTACTCCCCTCCACCATGCACCACCCTTCCCACCAGCATTCGCCCCCTTAGTTCATATCTACGGGCCATACATATAAGTTCTTTGGCTTCTCCATTCCCTATACTATTTTTAATCTCCTCCTGTCTATGTTGTACCTACCATTTATGCTTCCTATTCCCTGTACCTGTCCCCCATCCTTCTCTCCCCCACCCACTAATAACCCTCAATGTGATCTCCATTTCTGTGATTCTGTTCCTGTTCTAGCTGTTTGCTTGGTGTATTTTTGTTATATTTTTAGGTTCAGTTGTTGATAGTTGTGAGTTTGTTGTCATTTTGCTGTTCATATTTTTGACCTTTTTCTTAGATAAGTTCATCTAATGTTTCATATAATAAGGGATTGGTGATGATGAAGTCCATTAACTTGACCTTATCTGGGAAACACTTTATCTGCCCTTCTGTTATAAGTGATAGCTTTACTGGATAGAGTAATCTTAGGTGTAGGTCCTTGCTTTTCATGACTTGGAATACTTCTTTCAGGCCCTTCTTGCCTTCAAGGTTTCTTTTGAGAAATCAGCTGACAGCCTTATGGGAAGTCCTCTGTAGGTAACTGTCTCCTTTTCTCTTGCTGCTTCTAGGATTCTCTCCTTATCTTTAACCTTGGGTAATGTAATCATGTGCCTTGGTGTGTGCTTCCTTGGGTCCAACTTCTTTGGGACTTTCTGAGCTTCCTGGACTTCCTGGAAGTCTATTTCCTTTGCCAAATTGGGGAAGTTTTTCTTCATTATTTTTACAAGTAACTTTTTCATTTCTTGCTCTTCCTCTTCTCCTTCTGGCACCCCTATGTTTCAGATGTTGGTACATCTAAAGTTGTCCAAGAGGTTCCTAAGCCTCTCCTTATTTTTTTGCATTCTTGTTTCTTCATTCTGTTCTTGTTGGATATTTTTTTCTTCTTTCTGCTTCAAATCATTGATTTGAGTCCTGGTTTCCTTCCCATAACCACTGGTTCCCTGTACATTTTTCTTTTTTTTTTTTTTACTTTTCATAGCCTTCTCTCTTTCCTTTCTATTTCAACCATACTCAACCATTTCTATGGTTAACAATGTTTTGAATCCTGTGTCTGATAGGTTTGCTATCGCCTCACTGCTTAGTTCTATTTTTGGAGATTTGATGTGTTCTTGCATTTGGGCCTTTTTTTGTTTGTTTGTTTTGGCACAACTGTTAAGTTGGAACTGGTGGAGTGTTAGGTATTTTCCAAGGCCATTCTACCCACTTTGCTGTGTTGTGGCACTGTATGTGCAAGAGGGGTCCAAGAGGAAACAATGCAGCTTGCTTGGCTCTCACCCCACTTTCAGTCACTTCCCCTGCTTCCCACAAGCAAATTGGACCCTTCTGGTACTGATTTCTGGGTGAGTGGGCTTGTGTATGTTCTAGGATGCTGTGGGTCTCTCCAAAGAACTCTCCTGTGAGGCTAGGGTTTTCTCCCACCAGCACAACCCCCACAGACTTTTATAGCCAGGAGTTTTGAGGCTTTCTTTCCCTGCATTGGAATTCTGAGTTGCATAGTCCATCTTGCTCCCCAGTTGTTCCTCCCAGTTTATCCACATGCAAATGTGGGACCACCAGGTTTGCCAGTGGCTGCCTTGCTGTGGGTCCTTTCCACCATGGCTGCCCATCCGCACCCCTCCTACCAGTGTGAATGAATGTTTCTTCTTTCACTTTTTCATTTTCAGACTTCCATACAGTTTGATTTTTTGGCAGTTCTGGTTATTTTTTGTTTTTAAATTTGTTTGTCCTTCTTTTGGTTGTGCAAGGAGACCAAGTGTATCTACCTATGCCCCCATATTGGAAGAAGTCTGAAAAGTAAAAAAAAAATTTTATAAAACACTGGTTATAAGGATGCTCAATGAACTTGTGAGAACTTCAAAAACATAAATCAGGACATGGACTCTATATGAAAAAAAACATCATAAATGAAGGATACATTAACTAAAATGAAGAATAATTTACAGGAAATCAACAGTACAGTAGATGAAACTGAGAATCAAATCAGTGATGTGGGATATACGATAGCAAAAAACACCCAATAAGAACAGCAAAAGAAAAAAGAACCCCTGTAAAATGAGGATATTTTTACATGCCTATGGGACAACTTCAAGCATACCAACACTTGCATTATGGTCATGCTGGTAGGAGAATATAGAGAGCAAGAAATTGAAAACTTACTTGAAAAAATAGTGACACAAAACTTTCCTAATCTGCTGAAGCAAATAGACATACAATCAAGGAAGCACAGAGTACCAAACAAGATGAGCCCAAAGAGGCCCACACCAAGACATGTGATAATTAAAATGTAAAATGTTAAAGACAAAGAGAGAATATTTTTTTAATTCCCAAGGACATGTTTCCATTGATTTTTAGAGAGAGAAGAAGGGAGAGGGAGAGGTGGGGGAAAGAGAGAGAGACATCAATGTAAGAGAGAAACATCAATTGGTTGCCTCCCTTTTACACCTCAAATGGGGATTGAACCTACAATCTGACCAGAAATTGAATCAGCAACCTTTTAGTGCATGGAATGATGCTCTAACCAGCTCAACCATGCAGCCAGAGCCAAAGGGAGAATCTTAAAAGCAGCAAGAGAAAAGCAATTTTTTACCTACAAAGGAGCTCCCCTGAGACTGTCAGTTGATTTCTCAACAGAAACTTTGCAGGCCAGAAGGGATTATGAAAAAAATATTCAAAGTGGTGAAAAGCAAGGACCTACACCCAAAATTAGTCAACCCAGCAAACCTATCATTTAGAATCACAGGACATATAAAGAGCTTCCCAGAAAATGAAAGCTAAGGGAGTTCATCACCACCAAATTAGTATTACAATAAATGTTAAAGGTTCTTCTGTAAGAAGAAAAAATATGAACAGTAAAATGGCAATGAATACATATATATCAACAAATGAATTGAATTAAAAAGCAAAATAAGCAAAGAAGCAGAACAGACACAGGCTCATAGATACAGAAAACATTTTCTTTGTTGCCAGAAAGGAAGAGGGTTGGGGGATGGGTGAAAAAGGTGAAAGGGATAAAAAGTAAAAATTGTTTGTTAAAAAATATCATGGGGACGTAAAGTACAGCATAGGGAATATAATCAGTAATATTCTAATAACCATGTATGGTGTCAGATGGGTATGAGATTTATTGGGATGATCACTAATTAAGTTTTGAAATGTCTAATCACTGGGGTATAACCTGAAACTATTATAATAGTTTTTATTTTAAGATTTTGTTTAAGATTTTATTCTAGTTAAAGATTTCATTTATTTACTTTTAGAGAGGTGAAGGGAGGGAGAAAGAGAGGGGGAGAAACATCAATGTGTAGTTGCCTCTTGCACGCCCCCTATTGGGGACCTGGCCTGCAACCCAGGCATGTGACTGGGAATTGAACTGGCAACTCTTTGGTTCACAGGCCAGCATTCAATCAACTGAGCCACACCAGTCAGGGCACTAATATAATATTGTGTGTCAACTGTAACTGAAAAATTAAAATGATTTAAATTAAAAAACTACAATAATATATTATATTACACCTGTTAGGATTACTAACATAAAACATTCAAATAATAATATGGACATTTTAACTATGTTGATTCTCTCAATCCATAAACATGGAAGATCTTTCCATTTCATTATGTCTTTTTTGATATATTTTAATAATACTTTTAAATTTTCAGTACCTAGTTCCTTCACATCCTTTGTTAAGGTTATTCTTAGGTATTTTATTCTTTTTGTTGTAACTGCAAAAGGAATTTTTTTTCCCATTTACTCAAAGCAGTATACAGATTTAACGCAATTCCCATTAAAATCCCAATGGCATTTTTGACAAAATTAATCGAATTTATATGAAACCAAAGGGCACTAGGGCTGCTTCCAAATTTTGGCTATTATAAACCAAGCTGCAATGAACTTAGGGATGCATATATTCAATCAAAATGGTGTTTTTTTTTTCAGATATATTCTCAGATGTCAGATGGTTGAATCATAAAGATTTTTAATTTTTTGAGGTAAGTTCATGCTGCTTTCCACAGTGGCTGCACCAGTCTGCATTCCAACTAATTGTGCAAAGGATTACCTTTTCTCCACTTGTTTGCTGATTTATTGATAATAGCCATTCTGACAAGTGTGAGGTAATATCTCATTGTGGTTTTAATTTGCATTTCTCTGATGATTAGTGACATTGAGCATCTTTTCCTAAGACTACTGGTCATCTGTATGTCCTCTTTAGAGAAGTTTCTATTCAACTTCTTTGTCCATTTTAAACAGATCTTTGCTCTTTCTGCTGTTGAGTTTTAAAAGTTTTTAAAATAAATTTTAGATATTAACCCTTATCAGATGTATCATTGGCAGAAGCAGTCAAAGTGCCCTTCAGTAGATAAGTGAATAAAAACACTCAGCCATTAAAAAGAAAATCTTAATTTTGTGATGGCATGAATGGACCTGGAGAGTATTAGGCTAAATGATATAAGCTAGTCAGAGAAAGACAAGTAACATATGATTTCATGCATATGTGGAATCTAATGAACAAAATAAACTAACAAACAAAATAAACAGATTCATAGATACAGAGAACAGTCTGTCAGCTTTCAGAGGCGAGCCATGTTGGGGTGCTGCATGAAAAAGATGAAGGGGTTATAAAAAGAAATAAAAAAAACTTCATAGACACAGACAACTCTATGGTGATTACTGGACAGAAAGTTGGGAAGGAAAGATAGAAGATGGTAAAGGGGGACAAATGATGATGAAAGGAGACTTGACTTGGGATGGTGAACACACAGTAGAACATATACATGATGTATTATAGAATTGTACACCTGCAACCTATATAATTTTGTTAACCAATATCAACCCAAAAAATTCAATATATTTTTTTTAATTGAAGCTGAAGGTATCACATTCTTTGACTTCAAATTATATTACAAAATGACAGGTATAAAAACAGCATAATATTGGCAGAAAAACATACACAGATCAAGGGAACAAAATTGAGAACCCAGAAATAAATTCATATGTATGTGGACAAATAGTTTTTAATAAAGAAGCCAAAAATTTCCCTGGCCAGTGTGGCTCAATTGGTTGGGCATCACTCCACAAAGCAAAGAGTTTCCAGTTCAATTCCCAGCTACAGCACATGCGTGGGTTGGAGGTTTGACCCCTGTGTGGGGCACGTGTGCAACCGATTGATGTTTCCCTCTCACATCCATGTTTCTCTTCCTCTCTTTCTCCCTCCATTCCCACCTCTCTAAAAACTAAATAAATAAAATCTTGAAAAAAAAAGAAGCCAAAAACTTACAATGCAGAGAAGGGTGCATCTTTAATAAGCAGTGCTAGAAAAACTCTAAAGCCACATTCAAAAAAAGAAATTATACCACCGTTTGTCTCCACATACAAAAA
>CM052552.1:29386454-29450046 GCA_028533065.1 Trachops cirrhosus
ATACACTAGATTTTCTAAAATGATGGAAATTAGTCTTGGAGCCCAAACAGAAAAGCCTGGGTATGCACTCAGGGACTTTTTAAACCAAGTTGTATTTTCTTAGGATTATTTTTTTACAGCTAGTATCAGGGCATGACCAGAAAAGACTCAAAGTTATACAGGACAAATTTGTAAATAGAAAAACTGTAGGTTAAGGGAGATTAAAAATGAAAGTTGTAGAAGTGCTCATTGACTCTCTTCCACTTTTCCTCTACATGGACTAAATCCTGTATAGTCCACTCAAGTGGGAAAATGCCTTCAAACTTCCATAGAAGTTAAATGTGTCTTGTTCCTACCCTCTCATGCCGCTGATTTGTCACCGTAGGAAACAAGCTGAGAAGCACTAGTTTAATAGTCAAGTTTAGAAAGAACATCCTCTGATTAAGAACTGTGAACCATCAAGGAGACTTGTGGTTAGGAACTAAACACTATGCAATTGGATTCCCAGGGCCCTGTTACTTCTCAGGCCTGTTTGGAGTCAGAGCTGCATACTTAACAAAGTAATTTTTGCAGTGGTCAGAAGCCAGGACAGCTGTGAAAAGAGTGAGTTGGATGGGGTTCTGGCTCTTGCACCACTTAAAAGCTCTGCCAACACCAGTTTCTAGAACCTTTTCCACCAATGAGAATACAAAGGGGAAAGAGTCATGTGTGATTTTCACAAGCCTGGCAAAGCCTGGAAGCTTGGCACTTAGCTATTTCTCTTTGTTCAGTATGTACCCTGAGTAGATTCAAAATGGGAATGACTAGAGGTTAAATATGAGGCACTCGGGTAGTTTTATTTTTTTTTTACAATCCTCATTTCTGGTCATAAATTCCCTGAGTTGTATGTAAATCAAAATCCCTAACACCTGTTCACTCTGCAGCATGAAGTTTGGGAGAGGAGTTTCAGATTTGAAATGTCCTTAGACATGTCTTTAAAGTTTCATAATACCACTTTGTGTATTTCCCATGTTAGATGGGCTCAGAATTGGAAGTGTATGTCTTCAGAAATTCAGACATGTGAAGGGTCAAGGAAGATGTGAAGCTTCCAGAACTGGCTATGTAATCTGTAGAGCTCAGTATAAAATGAAAATGTGACCCTGGCTAGTGTAGCTCAGTGGATTGAGTGTGGGCTGTGAACCAAATGGTCAGCAGTTTGATTCCCAGTCAGGGCACATACCTGGGTTGCAGGCCAGGTCCCCAGTATGGGCCATGTGAGGGGCAACTGCACATTGATGTTTCTCTCTCTCTCTTTCTCTCACCCTTCCCCTCTCTCTACAAATAAAAAAATTAAATTAAAAAAAAGAAAATGTGCAATTTTCATTTGTTACAATTATTAAAATTTCATTGTGGGGATAGCAGGTCATTAAAGCAAGTTGAAGTTCTTCTAATTATGGGGCCCTATAGAACTCCACGGGTCACATGATCATAAAGCTGTCCCTGTTCCCTGTTTACACAGAGACCAGAACACATTGGTGATTCTCAAATTCAAACTATCCCTTGACAGAAAACCTGATAGATTCAATAGTTATTAATCTATAACCCCCTCCATGATGATTACATTGTAGAATGCTGCAGGAAGAGAAAATCCAAGTTTCCTAATGATGCAAAGAACCATTGAAGTACTTAACTTGTTTAGGTGATGGACAGGCTAAGGACAGAAAAATTGACTTAATGAAAGCTTATCAATCTTTTAAAAGGACATTATTTCTGTGACTCTCACTGACCTTCACCGACAAAGACCAGGATCTCTTTTTACCAAAATTAACAGCCCATGTTGGCTTCTTGCCACTTCACATTTATTCCCTGGGCCAGTGTATGACTGCTGCTCTCCTCCCACACACTTGTGTCAGAGTCTTCTCTAGTTAATATTTATAAAAAATACTTTGAAGATTAAATTTTGGTGGGTTTTACTGGCCTTGGATAGAACAGGGAGTTGTGGGATTTGGGCCTCCTCTCAGAACTGCCAGCCACTACCACACAATGTGATCTTTGACAGATTTGTGGTAGCTGAGTGGCTGGCTATACTTTCCTTTTGGTGAAATAGCAAAAGCCAAATAAAGAGGCTATATCATCTGACATGATTTTACCCAGGTCCAATACTGAATGCTTGGGTTGCTTTGGAAGAAAAGTGTTGGCTGTTTTCTCTCGCTGGCTGGCCCTCAGTTTCTTTCTCTCTCTCTCTCTCTCTCTCTCTCTCTCTCTCTCTCTCTCTCTCTCTCTCTCTCTCTCCCCCACCCTCTCTCTCTCTCCATACATACACCATACTCTGAAGATGGTTCTTAGCAGGAAAGCATTTCATTTTATTAAGAGAAGTATACTCAGCAATACCTTGTCTGTGTGCTGGCATTTAGACTTTATCTATACACAGAAACCGGTTTGACTGAAATCTGGAAAAAAATAAACAGACACAGGTGGAAAATAGTAATCACAGTAATTTTACACATACATTTGGTTTCTAGGGCTAGATAACTGATTTAGCTATCATTTTCTATCGTATCATTCTGGTGCTGTGGAGGCCCTAGCTAGAAGTCAGAGTTGCAGAGAAATAAAAAAGTTGATTCTCAGTTTATTTTCTCCAGGGCCTCTAAGGGACTCTACCCCCTCACCTGAAAGGGAATTAGAAGGGGTCTATGGTTTTAATCCCTCACAAGGTATAACTGTGGGCTGCTCAAATGTCCTTCTTTGAAGTAGCACCTTGACAGCAGGGAGCTGCAACAGTTGTAAGCCAGTTCAGTCTTGGCTTCGGCCTCCAGTATCAGCCCAAGCCGGGAACTGGGCACATCTCCAATCAACCCTGTGGCTGGCCCCACCTCCCCCATCTTCCTCCTGGGTGGACTGTAGGCCAGACAATTCCAGGCCACCTTGAGGCTAGTGTCAAGGAGCAAAGTTGAGGGAAGGATGATGTTTCTTTAGCTCCTGGATTTTAACTGTGTCTGACTGCTTGCATATTGTTGAAATTCAGCTGCCAGACTTACGTTAACCCAAATCAATTAAAATAATAATCTGATTTCAGAAGAACATGAGGTATGGATTAAGGTCCTATATTGACACTTACACTTGGCTCTCAGGCATTGAAAACCTGCATTAACTTCAGAGTCATGAAAACCTAGATAGGCTACCAAAGTCTGGTTAGCCAACACTCAGTCCAGTTCAACATGGACTTATGGAGCCAATCACACTCTGTGATAGGCCATTACTGAGAAATAGGAGGTACAAAGTGAACTGAGGCCTAAGTCCTACCCTTCAGGAGTTCACAGCCTGTTTACAAAGCCAGAGGAGCAAACAGATGATTTCAATAGAATGTGACTAATGAAAGGCAAGAAATGAGAACTTGATGCTTGAAAGCACTGAGGAGGGCCACCCAACCCAGCCTAGGGGCATCAGGGAAGACTTCCTTTAGGAGTGGTCAAGAGCTAGGGTTCAAAGGAATTAGTTAGGGAGAAAACAATGAGAGATAAAATGTCAGAGAATAAACGGGAGCAAAGGCAAAGGAGTGTCTAACAGCATTCACTTCTCAGGCAACTGAAGAGCTAAGAAACAAAGTTTTACTAAGTACAAAAGTTGAAGTGGTGAGAATTAAGAATGGAAAGGGAGGTGGACAGGGGAGTTGTCATGGGAGTCTCAGATGTCACATTGAGGAACTTAGTTTATATCCTAACACAATAGGGAGCCATTTAGAAGTTTTAGACAGGAAAATTTGTCAATTGAAATGTCACTTGGAGTACAGGGAATGTATAAATGAATGTCACAACTTTAAAATGTGCAATGTTTTTCCAGAAGCCTACAGAATAAAGCCAGAATTCATTGGTTTGGTTCTCTTCCAGCTATTCTAGCTTGAACTTCAAATCTCAACTCACTCCTTTCTCTAGCCACATAAACTTTATTTTCCACTCATTGAAAGGTGATGCTATTCCCTATTCCTAATTAGTTCTTTTCTCCTTTCCCTTTTTTCTTTTTTGGTGAATTCATAATATTTATTTGAGAGCAAGGTTAAGTATTATTTTCTCTCGGATGCTGTCCCTGATCTATAGTTAGTTACTCTATCATTCTCCTGTCTCCCCATAGCATCATGTTTATGCCTTATAGCTTTTATCATACAGTGTTGGAATGTTTCTTTCCCTGAGTATTCATCACTTGGTATGAGTTGTTGCTTAAAAATAAAGAAGATGCCTTATTTATTTCTACCTTCCCAGTGTTTCACATAGTCAGCACTCAATAAACGTTGGTTGAAACATTTGGTTGAAACGTTGGTTGAAACATCAACTCGCTGACATAGAAAATTAAAAACAGACCACTCTAGCCCTGGATGGTGTGGCTCAGTAGATTGAGCACTGGCCTGCAAACCAAAGGGTCACTGGTTTGATTCCCAGTCAGGGCACATGCCTGGGTTTCGGGTCAGGTCCCCAGTAGGGCATGCATGAGAGGCAACTACACATTGATGTTTCTCTTCCTCTTGTGCTCCCTCCCTTCCCCCTCTCTAAACATAAATAAAATCTTAAGAAAAAGTGAAAGACTTATGATGATGAGCATACTCATTTCCCTGTGCTCAGCCAACCCAACATTGGTCAACCTTGGAAGGACAAATGGGCCAGGGTTATAGAACTTTGGAAGTAGAGCAAAAGGAATCAGAAAAGAACCCATGCTCTGTTTTCACATTCAATGAAAAGCAGGTAAATTAAACACTCACTGACATACTCTATTAGCCATCATTTTGTATATGTTGTTAAGCTTTCCCCCCTTTTGCCAGGTAGCCAGGATACTTGTTAATATGTTTAATTCCTTTTTCCCCCTTATCTGACTTGTGCTATGGTGGCTTTGGTTTCATAGCAAGATCCAGGAAAACACCTACCTTTTTCTACACTGGAGAATATCAGAGAACAGATCTCTTGGGCTGTGAAAAGTGCAAATGAATAAGTACATACCCTATGGAAGATTCATTCTGTGGAATCTTTTGTATGGACTTTCATGAGCTACTGGGGTTAGGCAAAGTCAAGGCCATGCAACTCTAAATGCCACTGTGGCCCATTCTTTAGTTATGAAGCACAGTGGCATTTAGAAAGGTACTAGTGCCATGAGTGTGTAAGACACAGAGAGACAGAGAGAGTGAGTGAGTGAGCACGATTTTCACTCTGAGTTCAGAAGTGTCTCTTAGATATCTTTCTCAGTATTCATCTATCACAGGGACTTGGCATGTTTTTTATTCTAGACCCCAGTATGTTGTCATAGCCTCTGTATTCCTCTAGGAGATAGAAATGTGCTCACAGGAATAGTAAACTTCTAGACAATCAGATCTGGAATGGGGAAGAGACTAATAATCTTTTAGGAAATCAGTTGAACTAATATACAGCTTGGAACACTGAGGCACAGACATAAGAAAAGATGACTATAGTCAGTGAACAGCAGGACAAAGACTGGACTCTCAAGCCCTGTCTCACCACCCCACCCCCAATCCCAATTGGTGACCTTTCTACTGCATTTTACAATTAAACTCTTTCAATTCTAAACTGACTAGAATGGCCTGTTTTTTTTTTCTTTTAGAAATATTATTTATTCTTTTATTTTTATACAGAGGGGAAGGGACGGAGAAAGGGAGGGAGAGAAACATCACTCTGTGGTTGCCTCTCATACATGCCCTACTGGGGACCTGATCCACAACCCAGGAATGTGCCCTGACTGGGAATCAAACCAGTGACCCTTTGGTTCACAGGCCAACACTCAATCCACTGGGCCACACAAGTCGGGGTCAATGTTTCTTAATTGAAATAAAATAAATTTTATTTTTATACATTTGGGAAAATTTATGGTATATTAGTGGCAGTATTAGCCACATGATCAAGAAACATTTATAGGGCACCAATTTTTACTGCATATACATGCAGCATACATAATTTTGATGTGTTCATGAAAATTAATTATATTAGTCATGGTCTGTTAAATTTCAAGTGAATGGTAGGAGTGAATCAGGCCTCCTGAGAAAAACAAGAACACTGTGACTTGGGGTGAACCTGGAAGACTTAGAAGGAAAGGTGAGATTTGAGTTAGCCTTAGAAGGTAAGTAAGATTTTGATAAAAAGAGAAGGGGGAGGAGGAAGAAAATTTCAAAGAGAGGAAATAACATGAGCAAAAACTTCCCAAAGAGTTGCAAGACCAAGTTGGGCATCACTGGTTTGTACCAACAGTAAGGAACAAACTTTTGAGCAAAATGTGACAAGTGAAACCCCAGCTGGTTTTGAGGATTGAAAGAAGGTGATAAACAGGCATGAGAGTGGGAGACTAAAGTCCAGAAATAAGTTACTGGAAGTGACAAAACTTTACAAACTGTACATTTCAGTGCAAATAACAATGATTAAAAGTATTATGTTATTGTTGTTATTCTACTGCACAGTAAATGATTTTTAATTGATATTTTTATTTATTTTTAAATTTTTTAATTGCTGGTCAAGTACAGTTGTCTGCACTTTCCCTCTACCACTCCCCCCTACTTCATCCCTCCTCACCTCCCACCCTCAATCCTACCCCCTTTAGCTTTGGTCATGTGTCCTTTATACATGTTCCTGACAACCCTTCCCCTTCTTTCCCCTATTAATCTCCCCTCTCCTCTGGTTACTGTCAGTATGTTCTTAATTTCAATGTCTCTAGTTATATTTTGCTTGCTTGTTTGTTTTGTTGATTAGGTTCTACTTATAGGTGAGATCATGTGGTATCTGTCTTTCACTGCCTGGTTAATTTTACTTAGCATAATGCTCTCCAGATCCATCCACGCTGTCATGAAGGGTAAGAGTTCCTTCTTTCTTTCTGCTGCGTAGTATTCATTATATAACTATACCACAGTTTTTTTTTTATCCACTCATCTACTGGTGGGCACTTAGGTTGCTTCCAGCACTTGGTTATTGTAAATTGTGCTGCTATGAACATTGGGATGCATAGGTTCTTTTGAACTGGTATTTTAGGATTCTTAGGGTATAATCCCAGCAATGGAATGATTTGATTTAATCATCACTGAGTTTCAGCACTGTGTGGTGGTCCTTTCTCTAAATCAGTCAAAGGCATAAGCCTTGCCAAGAAAGGCAGAGAAAGAAAATATACAAACTAAAAACCCTCTTTCTTCTCATAGTGTTATGACCTTATTAGGACTTGACTCAGCAGTTAGATAACTTCAGGCACTGTTGGTCTTTCACACTTAAAGTGAGTTTCTTGGAGGAAATGGGTTATGGGGAAAGTGGATTTTTATTAAGGAAACATAAATGAAGTTTGACAGAATGAGCCAGCAACAATAATTATCATTTCTCATTTTGTCCAGCACATTGATCCCTTCAGTGACTTGCATGCGCTAATCTTCTCACTCTGACTCTGAGAAATAAGGAGAATTGGTATTACAGCTCTCTATGAAGGCAGTCTTGATGGCTGTGAAACCAAGATTCCTGGGTTAAAATCCCAGCTCTGTCACTTCCTATTTGTAAGAACTTATACCTCTCTGAGGATTAAAAAAAAAGAATAACCCCTACTTTGCAGAATTCTGATGAGTATTAAATATATATATACACACACACACACACATACACATTTATGATCTGGAGTATTTCTCAAATATCAGTTCTTGTTTGATTCTCTGGCATTATAGAGCAAGGGTTTGGAAGTGAAAGAAAATATGGACCTAAGTGAAAAAATTCATTTAACAAACTGCAACTGAGTTCCTCCTAAGTGTTAGACTCATTGCTAGGGGTCTGAAATATAGCAATGAACAAAGCAAGCAAGACCTTTATTTTTGTAGAAAGTACAAGCCAGGGCTTTTTGACATATATTAATTCTGTGTCTGTAGTATTGAATTCCACTGAACTTGTTTGCTCAATGAAATGATAGTCATTGCCTGACATATTTTATCAGGAAGTTGTGAGAATCAGATTAGATAATGCACATGGAAGCATTCTTGTGAACAGTAAATTATTGTACTGATGAAATTATTAATAGTGGTGAACCTCTTTGATACCAAGAGGGGCTAAAAAGCATGAGTTGCTAACTGTAAGCACCAGAGAGCATATTATCACAATTTACTGACAAGGAGATTGGCCATATTGGATTGAATATGAGAATGTTATTAACATCAAAGCCCAGCTGCTGGAGGTACAGGTACTTTGTACAGCCAGAGAGGTCTGGCTCTCTACTAATAGTGAAGGAGAAAGCTATTGTCTTTGTGCCTCTATTCCTTACTTCTTGTATTCAACTTCCCCCCTTCCCTGGAAGCCCATAGTCCCATTGCCTTTCCAGCTTTTTTTCTTACTCCTTCCTGTAAGTGAATCTTCTCTAAAGAAATTATACGGTCAATTCATTCATATCAATATGCCAGTGACTGAAAAGACTACATGAATGATCAATTCCAAGGAAAGGGGCATTGAATTTGGTCTTAAGACAAAGAAATGGACCACTAATGGTAGAAGCCTGGGGAACATCAATAAAGCTCAGGTTACTCTGAAAGCATACCAGAGGGTTGAAAACTTGTCCAACTACAGGAGACTTACCAGTGAAAGAGACATAAAATGCCACAGCTAAAAGACCTCTCAAAGTATGTTTCCTAGAACCCTAGTCTTTCAACTATTCTTCTAGAATGAAAGAGGCTGGAGAAGTGATGGCTAATATCTCTGAAAATCTTTTTTAGTAGACTAAAAGCATACGTCTTTTATGAACCATTGTTAGGATTGGGGGAAGACACAGATCTGTTTAGACATGCAGAGAAACCCATCTCCAAATCTCACAAGTAAGGTCCTCAGGCTGCATTAGTTGGCAGACATGTGTACTTTTTTGTCTCTGTAGAAGAAACCCAGAAATTCAATTGTGTTTCCAGGAACCCCCTTTGAAGGAAACTGTCCTTCACTTTTTCCAGAAAGACTCCCCCCCACCCATTCACATGGTTACTGAGAGCTACTATGTTCCTACAATGTAATACTGCTCCACGGTAACAATTTACTGGCCAAAAGATGGGTGTGTGGTCCAAGCTTGTACAATCAGAGTCCTTATCTGTGCTTTTAAACCAAAAGATTCCAGCCCAGTTTGGCTCCTAACTTTAACTGTAGAGGTGTTATCAGTGACCATATTCTCTTGTGTGGACTTAGGATGGAGAAAGTGGTCTTCAGAGATAGGAAAAAGAGAACACACTCCAAGAGAACCAGAAATGATAGAGGGAAAGAGCCAGAGTCCTGAGAGCATGGAGTCACTTTTTCTATTGTTTCTGAGGTCCAACAGATTTCTGGTTCCGGGAGACATCCTTATAAACTAAGTTATTTAATCTCTCTTTTTGCCTTACTAAGATCAGCTGGATTTCTAATACTTGCAACCATAACTCCTAACTACTAAAACCTGATACCAAAACCAAAGGCAAGTCATTAGTGAGATTTTATATTCATACAATCCTGCCACTGTACAAATATTTTCTGTTGTGTATTATTATTTGATAACATATGATTGTTTTAGTGACAGAACTTGTAGGGCAGGTGCTATTTGTGTGGTTAAGAGATCTATAGAAACTTAGGCAGAAAGCAAGGCAAAAACTTATCAAGGTTTACTATCACAGCTAGAACACATATCAAGGTGCTATGATATTGGATATTCACAAACTGTTGTCTCAGCCCAAGGTGGGAGACCTTGGCTTTGTTCTAGTGATTCTTACAGATAGAGATGCCAGGTTAAAAAAAAAAAAAAAGCTAAAATGTTTCCTCTAACCACCTGAGTGACAGAACCTATAAGCCTAAAGACACTGTTACACAATTTGAGCACAGTCATTTTTGAATCCAATATAGTTGAGGCGTTCATTTCATGCAGTAATTAAGAAATCAGAATTTGTAGAGTCAGAAGATGTTTGAATCTTAATCTTGTCTCTATAACTTTCAAACTGTGCGCTCTTGAACAAGTAACTTAAACTCTGAGTTTCAGTTTTCTCATCTGTGAAATGAGAATAAAAATACCTTCCTAGCTGAACTCATAGAGCTTTTGTTAGAATTGCATGGGGAAAAAGGCTTTGAAAACTCTAAAATGTTGAATATATTCTAGTTGCTCTGATTTTTTATGAAATAAAAGTTCATTCTACTAATGTTGAAAATTATGAACTTGAGTTTTTTTCTATTGTGAACTTCTTGAGGGTGTGCTTATCACATGGTAGTTTCTGAGAAAAGGTCAGTTACTCCTTGAGAGTTTCTGACATTTGCTAATGAGAGAAGGACCATGCATGTGATATGCAAATGCTGTTTACTAATCAGGATAGTATAAGCTATAGAGCCAGCTTTTAGGGGTTCTAAACATGACTCTATTACTTACTAGCTGTAAAACCTTAGATAAGTTGCTGTATTGTCTGAGCTTCTCTTTCTTCATCTGTAAAATAAGACTAATAATAGTACTTTTCTCATAGGATTGTTGTGAGGATTAAAAAGTTTAATTTACATAAAGCTGTTAGAAGAATAGCTGAGAACAGTGTAAGTACTCTTAGCATTAAGTGAGTTAGTTCATGTGAAGCTTTTAAAAGAATGGCTCACACATAATAATTGTTTAATAAATAGTAGCTGTTACTATAGTCCATTACATAGACTCTAGTGATAAGAGAACCTCAACCTGTTATTTGTATACAAGGTGTTTTTGTTTCAATCTGATATCATAATCTAAATGTTCTTGCAATACTGTATTACTTTCATGTCTGTATCTCTGTCCTGGTTTGCTATCTGTGACAGGGCCTGCCATTTACAGCTTTGCAGACAAGTTTTCAAGCAACTACATAACACAAGCAATTATATTTTGGGTTCTGTTGGAAAGCAAGTGGCTAAGGAATGGTAATGTCAGATGGGAGACAAAGTTTATTGCTGATAAGCTAATATTTGATTATTGTATTTGGATCTGCTTGAGTCCCAGGTTTAAGGTGATTCAGAAAGAAAAAAAACATGGTTGGTATTCCTTCAGTTGTATGAGAATGTGATCAGTTTTGATCTGCTGGAAAATACAGTTTTCTTTTCTCTATGGCTTTGATCACAATACTTCATAATTCCAGTATACACAAGCTTAAAATCATCTATCTAAATAAAGCAACAGATTTTCAACTGACAAGTATCAGAGCACTGTTTCTGATTCATTAGTAAAGTATGAGAATTCTTACTAACAACGTTCCTCTTTCAAAGGCAGGAGAGAATGTTGTCCTTTTTTTCATCGATATCTATTTCAACTCAGACAAAGTTAAAAAAGTTTTGATGTTCAGAGATTGACTTGTGATATTCTAAGGAGTCAGGAGTTAGCTGTTCTGGGTAGGAATGGAACATAAGGAGTGGGACCTTTTCTCAAGGACTTGTGAGATAGATTATACTTCTCTGAAGAGGAGATTTGTAGAGGAAAGCAGTAGCAAGCAATTGCAAGACTCCACCTATTACACACACTCATCTCTATGCCTTTGTGATTTCACTGTCTCCCATGCACAGAGGATGCCAGGAAACTGTACCCCAGAGAATTTGTTTCAGTTTTAAGATAGAGCTAGTCCATTTTTAACCAAAGTTTTCAGTTAGCTGCAAATGTCTTTGGGGAAAGAGGTTCACTCGTGGAGGGAGGCTAATCATTGAAAGTTCTGGTGCAGAATAAAGAACTCTGGCAAATAAGCATTCTGGCCACATATTTCTGTGCATCTGAGTGGTTAAATGCCCTTGGGCAAGTCACTTTAGGTTCAGAGGGCAGGTTCCTCTTTTGCGTAACAGTTAATTGTGCATGTTCTGCTTAATTCCAAAAGTTGTTATGAAAACTGATTGAGGCATTATATGCAAATATTCTTTGTGAACCACATTGTCCCATGCAAAGGTCACTGCTGTCAGGATATGAAGCTACAGAAACACCACAGAGATAGGTGAACTCACATGCCTCCTTCCTATTTGTTAATCCAGGGAAATAACATGGATATGATGGCAGTCATTCAGTGGCTCACTGAGCCACTAGCTTTGAACTCTACAGGGAGGCTATGCTACTTGATCTTAAGTGCATCTTTTGGCCTCACTCTGATCTCTCCAGAACATTCTATTCTTAAAGGTCTAGAGGTGACATATGTTTTTTTTTCATTTTTGACATGTTTTCTGATTGATGGTTCTTTTCCATTCTGACAGTTATTGATTCTCTCCTCAATAACTGGTAAAGCCAAAACAAATATGAGCCAAGATTCCGTGTATGTTGTCATCTACAAATGTGTTTTTTAGCAACAAACACTGCCCAGGGCATTTCTAGAGTTTAATGGGGTAGAGCCTTTTTGATGGGAAAAGGTGAGATGTAGGTGGGGAGAAAGAGGGGTCTTGCTGAAATGATTTCCAACTGTTGACCTCTGCTTCTCATGTTTTGAAACCTTTTAAATGTGGAGTTTAAACTTTGAATCCCAAATGTTATCCCTGGCTCCTGAACTCGGGGTCAAATATCCTTAGGTATTTTGAAAAGTAAATAGTACTATATAGATAATACCAGTAATTAACTGTTGCTTAATGCCTGAAAGGCAGTATGACATTTTGTTTTCTGTCAAACAGAGCAAGCTTCAAGTTCTACCTCTGCCTCAATATTGTTATCTTTAAAATGGAAATAATAACAAACAACAGTACTTCCCTTGGCACATAGTGGACAAATTATTGTATTAATCCTTATGTATTTCCTTTGCATTCTTTTATTTTTTGGTTTTCACAGCAACTTGTCAAGAATAAAGGTATTATAATCTTTAGTTTACAAAAAAGTAAAAGCCAAAGTTCACATAACACATAAATAGGAGTAAAAAGTTTTTTTTCATCAAATGTAACTGTAAAACATATTACAAAATGCCCTTCTGTGCCATAGATTCAATACTGCCCCTGCTCATCTAATGCTTTGTCTGCATGTTATGGATGGAAAGTCCACCTGGCCATAGCACAGGAGAGGTCGGCTCAGGTATAGTGAAAAGTCAGTTGTTCTGTGATAGAATATCTAGGTTCATAGTACTAACCCTGCCTCTGGTCAGCTGTCTGACCTTGAACAAATTGCTTAATATTCTGAGTTTCAGTTTCCTATTTACAAAATAGAGATAACCCCTATGCACCTGGTTTCTTATACAAAATTAAGTAATTATCAATGTCTTCTACTACCAGTGTGTTGCAGTGGATTCTTAGTGAATTATCATTGTTAACAGTTCAATGCAAGAGGTGAGGACAAACCTCTCTTTCTCATACCACTTTTGTAACCTGCTTGCATTTAACATTAGATTTTGATTAATTGGAATGGTTAGAACGCCTTAGTCCCAGTACCTATTAGAGTGCCTGGCACATGATAGTAGCTCCACACATTTGTTGAATAAATGAAAAATGGATGAATAGTAATGCACAACATGAGGGGATTCTGCCTGATGGAGGAGGAATATTTTAAATATTATGTGTGTGTGTGTGTGTGTGTGTAAAGTTGTACTAAGTGTTTTAAAAGAGATAACAATAGAGATATATAATTTGGATTAATAAATCCAGAAACACTTTCCAGAGAACGCAATGACTGAGCTATATTCTAAAAGATAAGTTGAATTTGGTCACAAGGGAAAGAAGGAAATAACATTTTAGTAAAAGCAAACTGCATGATCCAAAGGTAGGCAGGCCTGAAAGTGTAAGCTATGCTTAGAGGGAACCCAAGAAGTCTGACATGGTTGAAGAGATGAGTGGTTGGCAGGAAAACAAGATGGAAGAAGGGACTGTAGAGACAGATTAGGACGTAACACTGACAGACCTTAAAGGCTACACTATGGAATGTTGACTTGAACCTGAAGGACAGAGTTTTCAGAATGGTAGCCTGTGAACTAATTCTTGTCCATAGACATGTTTATTTTTTAGGAGATTTCACATTAAAGTCTGGAATGCTGTTCTTAAAATAACAAAACATCTGGATTAGTGAGAGCATCCAAAATGCTCTGGATTAGCATTTGTCTCTGGCAACAGCCATTTGGAGTTGAGTGGTGGCTGCCCTTTTAAGATGAAATATCTATCTGTTCTTTAGTCCACCACAGCTTCCACCACCACACCCTTTTGTCTCTGTAATGCCAGGTTATCTTTACTCCTTGTTTTTACTAAGGAAGCATTCGTGTTTGAAAACCCTGGCATAGGCAATTGAAAGTTATAGAGCAAAGGAGCAATGTTATTGGTTATATTTTTAGGGAAAAAAACCCAGTGATTTAAATTTTGTTAAAGATAGCCTATAAGAGGGTGGTAAGGGGAGAAGTTAGGGCTGGAGCTGTGGGAAAGGATAAGATAAAATGGAGGCCCCAGCAATAAGCAGGAAGAAAGTATGAAATGAGAAAGTAGTCCTTTATAATCCTTTAGGTGGAGAAAATAGCAAACAACCACAAATCAGCAGAGGGAAAAACCATGAGGATTTATTCATAAGCCTCACTCTTCATTTCCAGCCAACTCAAATGTAGTTATTTAAATGACTCTTCACTCTCCTTCCTAGTCTGTGAATGAGCTCCTCAAACATAGAGTCTACATTGTTCTATTCACCAGTGAATCCCCAGTGCCTAGCACAGAGCCTGGCAAGCAGTAAATGCCATGAATTGGAGCTTTTCTCTATTTTACTTTTACATGGACAAAAGGTTTATTACATTCCCAAGAATGCTGAAACCGAAAGGGTTTTTACAAACCCCAGGGCCAAACTTTCATTTTTGGAATAGAATTTGAAGTCTGAGAAAATGGAATCCAACCATTTGTTCAATAGATGTTTATTGGGCGCTGAGTATGTGCACACCAGGCTGAGTCCTAAGAATTTGATGATGAACAAAACCAATACGGACCCTGCCCTCAGAAACAAACTTACAGTCTAGTGAGGACAACAGATATTAAACAACTAAATAAACAACTAATATTAATTATATTTGTGAAAAGTCCTCCAAAGAAAAAATACTGGGTACTGTTAAAATATATAAAAATGTAGGTATGGGGAGAACTTTAGCCAGCCTTGGAGGTTCCGAAATTATTTGTGGACGTACTGTATGCATAGACATTAACTAAATTATCAAACAGATAGACAAACTAATGTTTCAGGTACAGGAAACAGCATATGCAAAAGAAAGAAAAAAGGAGTACCTGGCATTTGAGGAACTCTGAATAAAGGCCATTGTGAGCCTGAGCAGAGCTCAGAAAGCAGGAAGAAAGTGGTATGAGATAAAATCAGAGAAGCAGAGAGATGCCAGATCATGTAGTGTCTGATTAAAGATGTGGACATTTATAGTAAGAGCAATAGGAAGCCAGAAACAGAACTTAAGTAGTGGAATGACATGAACAAACTCAACTTTTAAAAAGAGCATGGTACACAAACATATATTGACAATTGATTATTAACAAAGGCCTACAGGCAAGTAAGAGGAGAAAGGATAGTCTCTTCAACAAATGGTGTTGAAACATTAGGACATCTATATACAAAAGTACTAGATATCTATATATAAAAATTAACTCAAAATGCATCATAGACCTAAATGTAAAACTGAAACCACACAACTTTAAGAAAAAAACACAGCTTTATAAAACACATGTGATTTGGGGTTAGAAAAAGATAATTTTTATATCTGACACAATCCATAAATGAACAAATTGATAAATTGGGTTTTGGTCAGGATTAAGATTTTTCTACTCTTAAAAAGATACCATTAAGACAATGAAGCCAAACTATAAACTGTGAGAAATATTGGTGCATCATATTTCTGATAATAGACATGTATACAAACTATACAAATAATTAAAAACTCCCTATTAAATACAAGCAACTTGCTTAAAAATATAGGTAAAATTTTTGAGCAAAGAGTTTGTAAAGAAAATATACAAATGACTAATAATCACATGAAAAATGCCATCAAGGAACATGTATAAAGGACAAATGGACAAAGTCAAAGGGGGGGTAGGAATGAGGGTGGGAGGTGGAGGTGGGTGGAGTGGGGAAGATTGGTGGGGGGGAAATTGAGACAACTATACTTGAGCAATAAAAAAAAAGAAAAAATGCTCTATATCATTATTTATTATATAAATGCAAATTAGATGAGACATGCCTACACATCAAATTGTAATGGTAAATTAAAATAAACTAATCAGAAAATGCAAATTAAAATCAGATGAGATATCTCATACCTGTCAGAATGGCTATCATCAATAAATCAACAAACAGCCCTGGCTGGTGTGGCTCAGTGGATTGAGTGCTGGCTTGTTAACCAAAGGGTCGTTGGTTTGATTCCCAGTCAGGGTACATGCCTGGGTTGTAGGCCAAGTCCCGAGTGGGGGGCATGTGAGAGGCAACCACACATTGATGCTTCTCTCCCCCTCTTTCTCCCTCCCTTCTTCTCTCTAAAAAATAAAAAAATAAAATATTTTTTAAAAAATAAATAAATCAACAAAGAGCAAGTGCTGGTGAGGAGGAGAAAAGGGAGTCCTAGTGCACTGTTGGTAGGAATGCAGATTGGTGCAGCCAGTGTGGAAAGCAGTATGGAATTTCCTCAAAAAATCAAAAATGAAACTGCATTATGAACCAGTGATCCCACGTCTGGGAATATATACAAAGAAATCAAAAGCACTAATTTGAAAGAATATATGCACCTCTACATTCATTGCAGTGTTACTTAAAATAGCCAAGACATGGAAGCAGCCCAAGTGCTCATCAGTAGATGAGTGGATATAAAGCTGTGGTACATTTACACAATGGAATACTACATGGCTGTAAAAAGAAGTAAATCTTACCTTTTGCCACAGCATGGATGGACCTGGAGAGTATTATGCTAAGTGAAATAAGACAGTCAGAGAAAGATAAGTACCATACAATTTCACTTATATGTGGAATCTAGTGAACAAAATAAACTGCCAAACAAAATAGAAACAGAAACATACACACCTAGTACAGACTGATAGCTGTCAAGAAGGGAAGGGAGTTGGGGGGCTAGGTGAAAAAGGTGAAGGGATTAAGCAAAAGAACCTCATAGACACAGTCAAGAGCATGGTGATTACCAGAAGGAAAGGGGAGTGGGTGATGGTGAAAGAGGCAAAGTGGGGATAAATGGTGATGGAAAGAGACTACACTTTGGGTGGTAAGTGTACAATGCAGTGTGCAGATGTTTTGTTGAATTGTACACTGGAAACCCATTTGGTTTTATGAACCAACATCACCTTAATAAATTAATTAAAATAAAAAATAAGTAAAAAGCCGACCATATGAAGTATTGGTGAGGATGTATAAAAACTGCTGGTGGGGATGCAAAATAGTGCAACCACTTTGGAGGGCAATTTGCAATTACTTAAAAAAGTAAATATATACTTACTCTGTTACCTACTCATTCTACTACTAAATATAGAACCAAGAGAAATGAAAGCATATGCCTATACTAAGATGTATTTATAAATGTTCATAGCAGCTTTGTTTATAATAGCCTCAAATTTTAAAGAACCCAAATGCCATCGACAAACAAATAGGTAAGCAAACTGTGGTACATTCATACAACATAAAACTGCTTACCATTAAAAAACAAAGTACTGATACACACAAAAGCTTGGATGGATATCAAGGGCATTATGATGAGTAAATGATGCCAGACAAAAAAAATGGTGATGATTCCACTGATATAAAATTTTGGAAAATGAAAATCAATCTACAGTGACAAAAAGCAGATCATTGATTGCCAGAAAGGAAGTGTGAGAAGGGGTGGAGAGGTGAAGTAAAAAGGAGCAATAAAGATAATTTTGGGGTGAGGAATCTTTTCATCCTTTATTGGATGATGGTTTTATGAGTATATGCATATGTCAAAAGTTATAAATTTGTTCAAATTTAAATATGTGTAGTTTATTGTATCTCAAGTACCTTAATAAGGTTGTTCTTTAAAAATCCCTCTGTAATAGAAAGCCTAGAAACAGACCTACATGAATATAGTCATGCGATTGCTTACAAATAAGCAAAGGCAACACAATGTAGCAAAGACAGTCTTTTCAACAAATCGTTCTGAAACAACTGGACATCCACGTGTGCAAAAAAATAAAAAATAAAAAGAATCTAGACACTGACCTTACACTCATCACAAAAACTAACTCAACAAAGGTTACAGACCTAAATTTAAAATACAAAATTATAAAACTCCTAGAAGGCAGCATAGGAGAAAACCTAGATGACCTTGGATGTGGTGATGACTTTTTAGATAAAACACCAAAGGCATGATCCATGAAAGAAATAATTAATAAACTAAACTTCATTAAAATTAAAAACTTCTGCTGTGCAAAAGACAATGCCAAGAGAATGAGAATACAGGCCACAGACTGGCAGAAAATATTTGCAAAGGACACATAAATAAATGATTGTTATCCAACATATTCAAAGAACTCTTGAAACTCAACAATAAGAAAACAAACAACTTGATTAAAAAATGGGCCAAAGACCATAATAGACACCTCAGCAAAGAAGATACTCAGATGGTAAATAAGTATATGAAAAGATGTTTCAAATCATATGTCATCAGAGAAATGCAAATTAAAAAACGATATACTACTGCCAGAATGGCCAGAATCTGAAACACTGACACCACCAAATGCTGGTGAAGATGTAGACTACCAGGAACTCTCATTCATTGCTGGTGGGAAAGCAAAATGGTACAGTCACTTTGGAAGACAGTTTGGTGGTTTCAAAAAAAAATAAACATACTCTTACTAAACAGTACAGCAATTACTCTTCTTTGTATTTCAACCCAAAGGAGTTGAAAACTTATGTCCATGCAAAAACCTGAGCACGATGTTTATAGCAACTTTGTTCATAATTGCCCAAACTTGGAAGCAACCACGATGTCCAGCAGTAGATGAATAGATAAATACATTGTAGTACATCCAAAAAAATGAAGTATTATTCAGTACTTAAAAAATGAGCTATCAAGGGGTAAAAAGACATGGAGGAAACTTAAATGTAAATTAGTAATGAGAAAAGCCACTCTGAAAGTGTGTGATTACAATTATATGACATTCTGGAAAAGACAAAACTGTGAAGAAAATGAGAAGATTAGTGTGGGGATAAATATGCAGAGCACAGGCAAAGGCTTTTAGGGAAGTAGAAATACTTTGTATGATACTATAACAATGGATACACATCATATACATCTGTACAAACTCATAGGATCCCTCTGTCTGCTCAATGCAGAGTTCACTCTAGGAAAGTAAGAGTGGAAGAGAGACCATTTACAGTGGTCCAGTGTCTCGAACTAGGTTGGCAGTGGCAAAAATGTAGAGAAGTGGGCAAATTTGTGAGATATACAGGAAGTAAAACCCACAGGATTTGGAGAATATCTACCATATTCCAAAGGTCAGATAATTCTGGCTTTACAGACCAAGGAACTAGGGAAAATTCCATTAGCAAAGTCTCCTTCACTGGTTACTGACTCGCTAAAAATAAATGCAAAGAGGAAGGAAAGAGAAGATGGAAGGTACAAGCACATAATTTACATAATATTATTCAACAGGGCCTCTTGATTTTAAAGGAAGGGCAGGAAAATGAGATTTGACATGGGAGATAAGAGTTCTAAATTCAAAATCAACTACTATATGCACCTGTTACATTCACAGTACTTAGCCTTTCCTGTCCATAATCGAAATGTTTATAACATCACCTTTAAAAATAAAATATAACAAAGTGACCCTTTAGATTTGTATGTTTTCTTGTTTAAAAAGTTGTTCCATATATGTGATCTCCTTTAATTATCACATCAGACCTTTGAGAGTATATATTATTGGTCACTATTTTCTGATGGGAAAACAATTTTTTTTTTGCTGTAGAAGCAACATGAATTTTGAAGTAATTCAGACCTGGATTTAAATGTCTGTTTGGTTGTCATTTATTCAACAGGAAATTGTTCAGAGAATTATTTCTCATCTTATTTTTTTAGGCTACTTTGCTTATAACTACCCTTCTCACAACTGTCCACTGGTCATTTTCCTACTGTTAGCAACCCCTCCCATAGCCACCCTTTACTGGGTATAAATAAGAAAACTCAAGTCAGTCACAGCATTCTAAATGTTTAAGTGTTAGAAAATCCATGGAATACAGCCTCTATCTACCTCCCCTTCTCCCCATTTCACAGAGCAGGAAACTGAAGCTGAGGGAAAGGAAGATTATAGTCAGTTTGTAGGCAAGCAGTTCTCCTGGCTATGCTATTTCCATTCTACTTTCCTGCCAGCCCAGCTGACTCAATTACTTCTGAGCAACCTTAGTTAAAAGCGTTTGTGGGCCCTGGAAGCTCAGTTGGTGAGAGTGTTTTCCCCATATGCCAAGGTTGAGAGTTCCATCAGCTGTGAGGATACATACAAGAATCAACCAATAAATGCATAAATAAGTGGAACAACAAATCTATGGTTTTCTCTCTCTCTTAAAAAAAAGGTTTGGTGGAACTAGAGTTTCCACCTATTCAAATAGGTTTTCAAAATATCTGCATTTAAATTACATATTCCTGTTTCCCATGACATTAGGAAATTGAGAATTAGTTTTGTTACAATTAGACATTTCTGTGAATAGGCTGCTCCTTTACCATAAGGAGTGATTTGTGAGATTCCTCACCAAGAAAGGAGAATGTATTTGGGAAACGTCCAGGTAAAACTGGGGCCATTAAAATCCTAGGGAATAATTTTTTACCTCCTCAGGCCTTTGGGTTCTATAAAGTTCATTTATAGCCCTTTTCCAAGTGTCCTTGACATTGATGAGTCTAGCTAAAATAACAACAAGATGGAAGACTAGTTAAGGTTCCACTAATGTGGAAGATAAAACAAATTGTGTCCTTACTTCAATGTCTTCATTGGAAAATAGAGCTGATCATACCATTTTTTCTCTGCCTTTAGGATTAAGTTATCTCCTTTGGTCAGGGTAAATAAATGCTTATGATGCTTGGCTGTGAACAACATAAAGACATTGTAGATGCTTGTAAAACGTAGAAGAGGATTAGATTAAAATCTCCACAAGCCTAGGACAGATAGACACAGCCAGATCCAAAAGTCTAAGGAATTTAAAAGCTGTGGAGGCACAGGGCCCGTGTCAACACAAAGGAAACCTCCTTCCCTACAGGCCTACTCTTCCATTGCCTCCACTACTTCATTTCCACCTGCCTCTCCATCTTTCTGCAGGGACTATGAGACCTCCTCCACAGAAGAGCAACTGCAGTATCCCATGTCACCCTCCACTACTGGCTGTCCACCAAGAAAAAGAAAAGCAGTCTTATGCATGTCCAGGTCTTTGAATAGTGCAGCTTGCAAGCTTACAAATATACAAAAGCAATTTAGAAAAGGAATTGCCTGTATGTAAGAAACGTCTGCAACACCTTGGACAAAATTGAGGTCCCTGTGCACATGACATGAGTTTTTGGTGTTTGTGTGTTTGCCTGCTTGCCTGGGTGATTTTGCCTTTGCACATTTGGATAGGTGAGAAGTGTGTGAGGTTGGAGGCATTTCCAGACAGGAAAGGGGAAGAAAAGAGGCAGAGATGATTACTGGTTCCCAGGGAGAGGGTTCCTAGAGCAACTGGTACCATCCCACGAAGCCCAATCAAAGCCTAGGGAGGAATCTGAAAGATTTCAACAAGTATCTGCTGACTTGGCAATAGCTTGTCTTCAGTTTGTAGAAGACCCTCCAGTCCGCACTTCTCAGTCTGCGTTGAATATAGTCCCTAGCCTAAGGGGCTGGTACTCCTATTGCCCCTCCCACACACCCACAGTGCCTGTTTTGAGATTGGACTTCGGAACCAAATCTGTAAGTGCTGGCCTCTGGGAGCTGCGCTAGCGCTGTCCTCAAATAAAGCCCTGGGGTAAAGCTTCAGCCCTGGCGCCAAAAACCAGGTCCGGGAAAGCAAGAGATACCAGGGAGCTATGGTCTTCCTGGGCTAGAGCGATCCTCCTCTGCTTTCACCCACGCTGCGCCAGCACTTGTTTCTCCGAAGCCACTCACATTAGTGCGCGGGGTGGGGAGGGGAGGGGAGGGGAGCGAAGGGAAGGGAAGGGTGGGGAGGAGAGGGGAGGGGAAAAAAGGAAAGGGGAGGGGAGGGAGAAAGGAGGTGGGAAGGCAAGGAGGCCGGCCCGGCGGGGGCGGGACCGGACTCGCAAACTGTTGCATTTGCTCTCTACTTCCCTGCTCACCCTCTGAGATCTCAGGGAGCCAACGTGCTGGGAGAGGCTAAGGGTCCCGAGCAAACCTGGAGGCAGAGAAGGCAGCGGAGGGAAAGTGACCAAGCTAGCCGCTCCAGTGCGGGACAGGAGCCGAAGGGACGCCCGTGTCAGCCCCAGCCGTGCTGTGGCGGCTGCCAACGCCTCTTGCAGCGCAGCGGCTTCGAAGCCGCCGCCCCGGAGCTACGCTTTTCTCTTCGGTGAAGTTTTTGAAAGCTGCTCGAGACTCGGAGGAAGCGAGGAAAGTACCGGGTAGGACTGACGGCTGCCTTTGTCTTCTTTCCCTCTACCCCATTGCCCCTTCCTGGGGTTCCTCTCTTGCTGCTGCCTCCGCCCGTTCCCCTCTACCCCCCGCCCCACACACTTCCCCTCCACTCTAGTCGGCCCAGCGCGACTAGAGCAACCAGCCCGAGTTTGCAGAGAGGTAACACCCTTTGGCTGCGAGCAGACACGCTAGCTCCGTTGCGAAGACCGCTCTGGGGAAGCTAGGCGATCTCCCAGACGTTTCAGCTGGGCAGCCAGGACCTGCCTTTTTAGGCGACACGCGGGGTGAGCCTCTAGGTTCCCCTCACTCCCTCTCCACCTCGCCCTGCACGCCCCCGCCCCCTAGCCATTTTTCGGGACCAAAGATCAAAGGATGAAAAGGCAATCAGGTCTTCAGTAGCCGAAAACAAAAACAAACAGAAAAACCCCATTCAAACCTGAACAAAACCAAAGGGAAGGGGAGAGAAAAACAATAACGAGATTCCATTTGCACCTGCTTCAGTGGACACAATCTGGAAGACAGAGAGTTTTCTTTTCATTTTTTCTTTCAAGATCTGAGCATCTATTGAATCTACCCTCCAAGTATTGAGGAACAGACTGTGAGCCTAGCAGGGCAGATTTTGTCCAACGTGTGTGTTTTCCTCTGCACAAGACTTTGAGGCTGTCAGAGAAATTTCGTGTGGTTATTCCTGCAAGTTTCTTTCCCAGGAGCTTTCCGCAGGTGGGTAGCTAGCTGCAGTGACTACCGCATCACAGCCTGTTGAACTCTTCTCAGTAAGAGAAGGAGAAACAGGATAAAGGAATTAGGTGGAAGATTCAACCAAGCTCAAGGATGGAGGTGCAGTTAGGGCTGGGGAGGCTCTATCCACGACCACCGTCCAAAACCTATCGAGGAGCTTTCCAGAACCTGTTCCAGAGCGTGCGAGAAGTGGTCCAGACCCCGGGATCCCGGCACCCCGAGGCCACGAGCGCAGCACCTCCCGGCGCCCATTTACAGCAGCAACAGGAGACCAGTGCCCGGCAGCAGCAGCAGGGTGAGGATGGACCTCCTCAAGCCCAGAGCAGAGGCCCCACAGGCTACCTGGCCCTGGAGAACGAACAGCAGCCTTCACAACAGCAGTCAGTTCCCGAGGGCCACCCGGAGAGTGGCTGCATCTCGGAGCCCCGAGTCCCCTCGGCGGCCGGCAAGGGGCTGCAGCAGCAGCCGCCAGCACCTACGGACGAGGATGACTCAGCTGCCCCATCCACTTTGTCCCTGCTGGGCCCCACTTTCCCGGGCTTAAGCAGCTGCTCCGCTGATCTTAAAGACATCCTAAGCGAGGCCGGCACCATGCAACTGCTTCAGCAGCAGCAGCAGCAGCAACAGCAGCAGGAGGTAGTATCTGAAGCCAGCAGCAGTGGGAGAGCGAGGGAGGCCGCTGGGGCTCCAACGTCCTCCAAGGACAATTACCTAGGGGGCAGTTCTGCCATCTCGGACAGCGCCAAGGAGTTGTGTAAGGCAGTGTCGGTATCTATGGGCTTGGGTGTTGAGGCTTTGGAGCATCTCAGTCCTGGGGAACAGCTTAGAGGGGATTGCATGTATGCTCCGCTCCTGGGAGGTCCACCTTCTGTGCGTCCTACCCCTTGTGCCCAGCTGGCTGAATGCAAAGGTTCTCTGCTGGATGACGGCCCAGGCAAGGGCACCGAAGAGACTTCTGAGTATTCCCCATTCAAGGCAGGTTACCCAAAAGGGCTGGAAGGCGAAAGCCTGGGCTGCTCTAGCAGCGCTGAAACAGGAGTCTCCGGAACACTTGAGCTGCCATCCGCCCTGTCTCTCTACAAGTCTGGAGCACTGGAAGAGGCAGCGGCTTATCAGAGTCGCGACTACTATAACTTTTCACTAGCCCTGGCTGGGCAGCCACCCCCTCCGCCGCCTCACCATCCTCAAGCCCGAATCAAGCTAGAGAACTCGCTGGACTATGGCAGCGCCTGGGCAGCTGCAGCGGCGCAATGCCGCTATGGGGACCTGGCGAGCCTGCACAGCGGGAGTGCAGCGGGACCCAGCTCAGGCTCACCCTCAGCTGCCTCCTCGTCCTGGCACACTCTCTTCGCGGGTGAAGAAAGCCAGCTGTATGGGTCCTGTGGCAGTGGTGGTGGCGGCAGCACAGGGGAGGCCGGAGCTGTAGCCCCCTATGGCTACACTCGGCCACCTCAAGGGCTGGCTGGTCAGGAAGGCGACTTTCCCCCATCTGATGTGTGGTATCCTGGCGGCATGGTGAGTAGAGTGCCGTATTCAAGTCCCAATTGTGTCAAAAGCGAGATGAGCCCCTGGATGGAGAGCTACTCTGGATCTTACGGGGACATGCGGTAAGTTTCCCCATTTAGAAATGTCTTTGAGCCTTGAGTCAGTCTGTGTTCTGGGGTATATCTTCTCTCTGCGTGAACACTCTGCGGGTGGGAGAGCCCAACGTGGTTCCATAGAAAAAGCTGCCCTAACTCGGGAGCTTTACCTGGACTCCAGGCCTGCCTAAGATTTCACCATAGTGCTCCAAACCCTCAGTCTGCGTCCCCATAACTGCTGCTAAGACTCTGGGTGCTGGTTCGTGCCCTTCCAAATTCCTTGACAGTTCTCCACTCCAGGCCTCCTAAAATCCTGCCTGACTCTCCAGGTCTCCAAACTTAAATCCAATTGCAAGGGCCACTGTCGGAAATAAAGCCTTTAATCCCTCCACTAATTTTTCTCCTCAACTCCCTAAATCCGTGAATGTGGAAAAAAATATGAGCAGTTTCTCTTAGAGTCTGTTAAAGTTTGCCCTCCAGCCTGTGACCAGTCTTGGCAGGTTAGAGGCAAAAAGACTGGCCCAAGGTTTTCTCAGCCCGCCTCCTTCAAAGAGATAAAATGGAGTGTGGGATTAGACGAACAAGGTGGTCTCTGAGTTCTAAGGGCCCGCTGAGTGAAGTAGCGGTGAATTTCCTTCCCTGGCAACAATTGAGGTCTTGCCCAGGGATTGGAGGTCAGCACAGAGAATCCAACCAGGCACGATTAAGGACAATTTTCTTGGTGAACACTGGGCAGGATTTACCCTCACAGTTTAACTATGTTGGAAGTAGCTGCCTGTTTTTGTTTTTTTTTCTTGTAAATAGTTTATTTTTCTCTGTGGATTATAACAGATCCTCAGTCCTCTACTTCAGGTTTGCATCAGATCTATAAAGAGAACTTTTTTAAGTAAAGACTTTAACCAGACTTGAGTCTGATTTGTAAAAGTGTTGGAAAAAGTTTTAAAGTATTTCCTGCAATTCCAGAGTGCTCAGAAATCTGATTTTGGGAGGAAGGAGTAAGGCTTTTCAATACAGTCCTTTATTGTAAGAACATTTTCAAACATGAGCTGTTACCTTTAACAAATTGAATAAGAACTGTTAGGGACCTATGAGCCCAAAAGTTTTAATTAGAAAATGAGAAAAGCTTATTAAAAATCTTCCTTACCACAGTTTTTCATTTTCTTGCAGATCATGTTGATGATTTTTCCCCAACAAATTGATATATTATTTTATCTCCATGAGGGAGGGACTATATTGACTGTGGAACTAACTCCTCAGGTTTGCTGGGTGCTGATGTCCCCATTGACTTGTGTATTGTTCTGCATATAGCTGTTGTTGACTATATCTGTGTTATTTTTATCTGTGGCTTTTCAAATTTCATTGTTAGTGTTAGCATCTTTGGCAACTTAAATCAAACAATTTACCTCCTTTCACTGATGCTTCTGTTCTTGGAAAGTTGATAGCATGGTGTTAGAAAAGAGAGCGGAGGATAAGATTTCCTAAAATATTTTCTGGGCTATTGAAAAAACATCTTCTTACCAATCTTTACATTCTATTAGGGTTTCAAAGTTTGACTTACAGGATTTTTAAAGGGTTCGTTTATAACATTTTTTGCGAAGTGGTTATACTGTCAGATAAAAGGTCTTTTTCATTTTCTAAGAACAGATTTACTTGGTAGGGTTAATTATACTTTTTTTGAAGGAAAATATATTTTATTGTAATTTACTGAACATTCAATATATACCGGTAATATGGAAGTTTTTCTGTATTTAACATTAGGATATAATCGTTGGTGCTTAGCAGAAGGCTTCATTTCATGCTTACCACTAGTAGAATGCTTTACTGAACAAAAACACAGTACCAAACAAAATGAATTCAAGTATTTTCTTTACAAAATCATTTAAAATTTGTTCTATTCAGTCTGATGACACAAGAAAGGCAGATATACTAATTATTCTTTTGGAAGGGCTGTCGCTACTCAGTGAAGTCCTCTTCTGCTGTGAACTTTTCTGGGGCAGGGGATATCAAAAGTTCTTCTTGACCTACCATTAGGCTAAACCCAGACACTGGAACCTTCCCTCTTTTGCATTCCCCCTCCAACTAACTCAGTTAACAGGCAGGACATGTATGATTCCACATATTTGTTAAGGAATGGGTACCTTCCAAGAAACAACCTGAAATGTTCAGGAAGTGGTTATCGAGAGCAAAATGTTCCTTACTATCAGGTGTGCAGTAAGATAGGTGATTTTATCCCAGGTCTTAATAGAAGAAGTTTTCTATTAGGAAGACTTGCTTAAATTAATGACCTTAACTAATGAGAACTTTTCAGTATTCAAACAAAAGTACAAGATTATGGAATCTTCCCTGGTTTCTGATTGCTGCACTGGTTATGGCAGTCTGGTGAAAGGGAAAACTGGTGTTCCTATCCTGTGGGTTGACAAAAAAAATTGATTTCTAAAATATAGAAAATCCTTGAGTCAGTTTTTTTGAAATACCAACTTCATCAGAATACAACCAATCACAATCTAAAGTTAGATATTTTCTTACTTTTTTTTCTTCCCCTCACTTTGTAGAGGCACGATTTAGTAAAAGGCAAGGGATTTTCAAAAAGCCAAACCCAGAGCTTCTACCTTCTCTGTATTGCATGCCAACTTTGAGTTCAAAATCTCAAAATTCTAGAGGTCTCCAATAATATGTAATACATATTAGAAAGGGGATTTTCCCCTTTCTCCAATTGTGTTTGTGTGTTCATGTACATTAGTTAATTGTAGAAGTGGAAATTTTTAAAACTTTAGTGACTTGTAGAATAATTATATTTTTATATATTTACAGTGTTTCTGGGGAGAGAGGAGAGGCTGAAGGTGGACTTTATTTTTTTTAATTTACCATGTGGTTTGAACAGAAAGAATCATAAAGGTGATGGGGCTTATGTGCAACCCTGGTGATATTTTATGGAGCTGTCTTCTTTTAGAGATCAAACAAGACTACAACTTTGTTAATTGACCACTGTCCCATTTAACAAAAGTAGTGCCCTTTATATTCTGGCAAACAGAACAATAATATGACAAATATTTATTCTTGGTAGTTAAGGCCCAGGGGAGCAAGAAAATAGAATTGCGGTTTAGATAAATTATCCAGTTGCAAAAAGAAAATTTAAATTTTCTCGTGGTGTTTGGTTTTGCTCTTCATAAAACTAATATTTGAGTAGTGCTTTAAGATTGGCAAATACTGTCTTTCTCTATTAGTTATTTTGAAATAAGTCATTTTATTAATCCCCCTTTCCATCTCCTTTCCCCTCCTTAGTTGTCAAGTAACTTTTTATGACTACCTTTAACAGAGCAGTTTGTCTGTTCTGTAAAGCAGAATTTTGCTTTGGAATCAATATAGACTGACTTTCTGTCCATGGGCCTTGAGTATCAGTGTGTTGGGAAAAAATCCTTTCTCCATGGTCAGCAAATCACTGGTGGGTTATATCTGGGTACCAATAATCAAAATCTGAGAACCAAGTACCCACACTGGCTGGTACCTTTTTTTAAATGTGTGCAAGGTGTAGCCATGGAAGGCTTCTCTTTTTTGCTACAGAGTATCTCTCTCAGGTCGATCAAAGGCTGACATCAGTGATACATATTTTTGAAGAATTTTACAGCCTTCTAATTGCAGGATCACTTTGTGGTGCTTTATTGCCAGTGCAAATTTTACTTCATCAGACTTATATTCTTTCACCTGTAAAATTTAAGTTAATAGATTGAATTTGTTGGCACATTTAATTTTCTTTAAGTGTTTTTCTACCTGTAGTAATTTGCTCATCTGCTGTACATGTACGCATTTAAAAGAAAGAATTCCTTGGCCTCCTCACTCATATTTCTAATGTGGCTACTCTTGGTGGAGTTAGGGGCATGGACAATTGTATTATTTTTTTTTTGTCATGGTGCTATCGAGACTACCAGTTTCTTTCATTCATATCTCTGCTCAAGAGGGAGCTTAAAGTTGGCTGGGCGTAGCAAGTAAAGGGATATTTTATACCCAAATTTGAAATCATGATTCTGAAAAATAAAAAAATAAACAAACAAAAGTCAAATTCTGTGAGGTTGGTAGGAGAGGGAGAAGGAAACCTCTCTCCACCCTCTACTGCCACCATTTTCTCTTTGTTTGCAGCTTCTTCAAGTGCTGCCTGGCTGTCCCTGATTTTCTTTCTTTCCACTCTTTTCATGCTTTTGACATTGAAATGTAGGCTCTTCTTCCTACTTTTCAGGATGTTTTTCTCAGTACTCCTGTGGAGTGCTCTAAAAATATTTTTTTTTAATCTGGAGAGTAACAAATCAGATCAACCCCAATTTCTCTCTTTTAGGACTAGATGACTTGAGGGGAATAGCAAAATGAATAACTGGACTTCTTTTATCTTGAGGTTAGAACCTGATTCAACAATAGCTGAGACAGCTGAACTATATGGCTTGAGGACTTGGCAATTTATTGAAGTATTTTTCTGGCTACTGTCTCTGTCTCTCTCTTGATCTTTATTTTATTTCTCGGTGTCTACCAGTCATTTTGGCAACCTTTTCTCAAAGCTTGCAAAGAACTTGACCCTCTCCCTCCTGAGACAGCTCTGCCTGGGTCAGATCACCACAGCACTTTCACAAGAAGTACCTAATGTGCATGCAAGCGTGCTTAGTATTAGTGCCTGGCTGGGCTTATACACAGATGTAAATTAATCATTTGAGAACAAAGAATAATATTGAAAGAAATTATTCTACCTCAGACTTCCTTTGCCTGCACTCTATCAAGTCCTGAGATGTTGAATTCTGAGTAAGTTATCTTCATCATAACCACAAAGATGAGTTTTTTCATTGCTTGTAAAGTTATATACAGTTAACCAGTATTGGTTAGTACTCATGATACTGGAGAGAATTATGAAAGCTCATATTTATATTACACTCTTTTCAAAGAAAAGACCCAGTGTCTTCCGATTTATTCACTTGCACTCATGTAGATTTGAGCACACCAGAAAGTGCTTAGTGAATAGCCCTTTGTTAGTTGAAAAATAGAAATAGTTGCACTTTCTATAATATTTGTTTACCATGCAGGGAAAGCTTTGCAGAGTAGCACTTCAGCTTTTTCCTTGAAGCTTCCCTTCCAGCTTTATTCTTGATGCTTCCCACATGACAGATAATGTTTTAGATTGTTGCTCTGTAAGGGCTACTTTCAGTGGTTGCTGCATAGAGATGATAGACTGAATTATGCACAATTCCTTGCACACTCATGGGTGCTGTCACCCATTCTCTCTCACACCAATTCCTGTTGCCAACTTGTAAGCCAAAGCAGGATTGAGAGTGGCTCAGCTCGAGAAGCTTATAGCTCTAAAGTGCTGATTACTTGAGAATGCTGCCATTTTAAATCATGCAGTACCTGAATTTTATTTTTTAATGACAGCTTTCTGAGACATAATTCACAATATATATAATCCAGCAATTTGAAGTGTACTGTTCAATGATTTTAGAATATTCAGAATATAGTTATCACTCCAATCAATTTTGCAACATTTCAATCACTTAGTAGTCAAACTCCTGCCACCCAACTCTGAGCAATTATCAACCACCAACCTACTTTCAGTCTCTGTGAATTTGCTTATTCTAACATTTCATATAAATAGGATCATATATTATTTGGTCTTTTGTGACTAGCTTCTTTCACATAGAATAATATTTTCAGTGTTCATCCATGTTGAAGCACATGTCAGTACCTCATTCTTTTTAATAAACAAATAATGTTCCATTATATGGATGTACCACAATTCATCTATCCATTCATCAGTTGATAGACATTTGACTTTTTCCTACATTTTAAGTATTATAAATAATACTACTATGAACAGCCATGTATAGGAATTTTTTGAACATATGTTTTCAATTCTTTGGGTACATGCTTTGGAGTGGAGTTTCTGGGTCATATATAACTCTGTTTAATCTTTTGAGGAACTCTCAAAACTGTTTTCAAAAGTAGCTGTACCATTTTACAATCTCACCAGCAATATATGAAGGGTCTAATTTCTCCACCTCCTGACAATACTTGTTATTGTCTCTCTTTTTATTTATAACTATCATAGTGGGTGGGATGTAATATTTCAATGGTTACAATTTGTATATCTTTTTTAAATTGTTCATTGCCAACTTTAGAAATATAATTGTTCATTGACAGTGTTTAGAAATATAATTGATTTTTGTATATTGACCTTGTATCCTGCAACTTTGCTGGGAGTACCTGAGTTTTGAACACCTCTAGGACTTAAAAGGCAGAAGGTATTTGCTGCTGTGTTGAAAGTTAAAGCATATTTTGTTTTGTCCTGTGCTGCTTAGGGACACTGCTCTCATTTTTTTTTCAGCTGTGAATTGGAATTGGTAATGACAGCCCCTTCCTAAATGAATAGAATAGTGTCTCTACAATTTTCGGGTCTTTAGAGAACAGTGTGAAAGAAACCTAATAAAGTTTATTCAGTTAACAGTCTTATTTTTAGGAAGAACTGGGAACTATTACCAAGAGGATGAGGACTAGTCATTTCTATACACAAAACTGACACAAAGAGATAAGAAATGCAAACTAGGCCAAAGAAATCACTAGCTATATTTGGCTTATGCTTAGGTTTATGTAAACAGCTGGATTCATAATTTTGTTTTTATATGTTGTCCTTTGGATAAAGTAAATGCCACCACTCCTTTTGGTGTGTATTTCTAGAGGAGGAAATTTTTCATTTGCTTTTATATAATTTGGGCTTCTTTTCTGGAATTCACTCTATAACCATGAAGCAGAGATAAAATTCACCTATAAAGGAACTAAACTCTTGCCTCATTAACACTCTAGACTAAGGGTATATCTAATCAGCTACAACTATTGTGTCCTGATGATGGTCAGTGAACTGTAGGCCACTGGATAAAACATCCTACTGGACCTAGCTGTCTTCAGAGATCACCCTAATAAAATTATTTTTAAAAATGTATCCATCAATCTACTACTCTTCATTAAGCACCTGGTGTATGCCTATCTGTGTGCTAGGAAGAGATCAGGGTAAAGGAGACAGAACTCAGGAAGAATCTTAAGGTCAATGCCCTCAACAACCTTATAACTACGTATTAAAAAACCATAAAGGCAACACTGTTCTGTCAGTATGATGAGATGCTGGATTGTATCGTATGGGTTTTTGAAATGTACACCTTCAAAAAAGAAATGAATCAAAGTCAGCTGACATGGTTAGCAATATTACCTGTGACTACATCTTATCCTTTTTTGATTGGGGGGGGTCATGATTAAACTCAAGCAATAGATTATAGGTCTTGATGGCTAGTTCAAATACTGGAAGGTGATGCCTGGGAAAGACGATATGAATGAATTTGATTAAGGGGTTGAAATCTATTTCTACTTTTTAAACAGTGCCACTCCAGTCAAATTAGTTACTACTTTCTTCCTCAGTTGCTTTGGCTGTATCATTACCCTTGCTGGAATACCTTTGATGTCTTTGACTATAGAACTCTACAATATATGAGGAATAAATTAGATTAAGGGGATTAATGGGTCTAAATTTGGCTTGAGAGCCAATGAAGATTCCCAGTTTGGTGGTCAGATTAAGAATTACTAGTCTATTCTGAAGGTTTCTTTTAGACATGGTAGCATGCTTTGAGGTTGTGTATAAATGGGGTTTCAGGCTGTTGTTTAAGTGACTCAAAGGAGAAGACAAATTAAATAATTCTTGGAGTAAGGAGTACATGAAAGCATTTTTATAAGGGCTTTGCTAAATTAGATGATGTAGCTTTATGAAAGAGCCTGCTCTTTAATCAAGTGCTCTGTTTTCTGCAGGTTGAATTCACTTGCTTATGAAACTGTAGTTCTACTATAAGGCCACTAGGGGGACTGCAAGTGTCCTGCAGCAGAATTTTCTTTCATTCTTTTTAAATATTTTATTGTTTATGCTATTACAGTTGTTCCAATTTCCCCCCTTTGTCCCCTCCACGAAGCCCACGCCCACTTCCATAGTCAATCCCCACACCGTTGTCCATATCCATGGTCCTTCATATAGGTTCTTTGCACCAGAATTTTCATAGGAATGGTTGATCTCCTTTAGTGTATTCAGCACATCACAGGCTAACTTGAGCCAGAACTACCTACTACCAGGCAATAAATAAGCTATGGTAGTACTTACTATTTTACATGGGATGTTTTTCCCCAAAGCGCAAACATTTTAGTAACACTGTTTGTCTCCTTAATACCTTTTCCAGAAGTGGTGCAGGGAACAGTGACATCGGACATATTCCAGTAGCACTTAACAGTTTCCAGAGCAGTTTCAAATTCTGTTATTGCATTTATTCCTCATTCTACCTTATACCAGTAGTGAGGTTTCGTGGTATTATAATATTCTTCATACTATTATAATGTTGTTATTCCCATTGTAAATTTTATGTGCAGACAAGGTAGGTAACATATCTAAAGTAAAACAGCTTCAAAGTGTCAGAGCTGGGATTTCATCCCCATTCTCTCTTCCTTAAATTGTGTTCCTCTTTCATTTATCACATGGCCCTTGCACCTCATAGATTAAAAATAGGAGATTCAGAGAGGCACAAACCCTTAACTGGTATCAATAATACAAACTGGTGATGCTCTTAAGGCTTCTGGATCTCTTATTTACTAACCAGGTGGATGGATTGGGTTGTATGGGAGTTCTGGATGCCTGTAACCTTGTTATCCTTCTTTGCAGACTGCACTTATTTAATACCTACTTATTGAGCAATTATTATATGCCAAATGTTATACTAGGCATTGGTGACATAGCAATGAACAAGACAGACAAAAATTCCTCCTTCTGTGGACTCTACAGTTTAGTGAGAGGATGCATGTAGATATATCAAAAGTGATATGTCATGACAAATAGCTTAGCACAGTGTGGGGGATACAGATTAATAGTGTGAGGGACTATTGTGTATTTGTCTGTCAGGGAGTGCCTTACTGAGAAGTTGATATTTGAGCAGAGACCTGAAGAAAGTGAAGAAGTGAACCATAGGAATATTTTGGGTTAGAATATTCCAGACACAGGTAACCATAACTACAAAAAGCCTGAGGAAGGAGCAAAGTTGGTGTGATGAAGGATATATAACAGGGAGGCCTGTAAGGCTGGTTTAAGTATGTGGAGATTGATAAGAAATGAGATCAGAGTTAATGAAGAACATCACAAGTTTTTGTTAGGACTCCATCTTTTACTGTGATATGGGGAACCATTGGAAAGTATTGAGCAGAGGAGTAACATGATCCAACATTTTAGCATGATCCTACTTCTTCATGTCTTGTACCATTTGATTTTTTTGTACATTTGTTTGTTTACTTATTGTCTGTGTGATAAAGAGGCTGTAGGAGCAAGAGGGAAGCAGGGTGATGAGGCTACTGCAGTGATCTGAGTGAGAGATGATGGCAGCTTACACCAGGGTGGTCTTGCTGAAGGAGATGAGAAGATGCTGAATTCTGGATGTGTTTTGATAGTACAGGTGACAGCATTTACAGACAGATTAGATATTCTTTGTGAGAAAAAGAGAGTAGTCAATGCCTATTGTCAAATTTCTCATGTGAACAATTTGAAAAATGTGATTACTATTTACTAAAATGGTGAAGACTGTAGGCAGAGCAAATAGGTATGTGGGTAGTTATGAATCAAGAGTTTGATTTAGGGTATATAAAGTTTGAATTATCTGGTGAACATCCTGATAGCTTCTTCTTAGTTTTCACACAGTGCTCTCAGCTTTTCTGCTCTTCAAGTTGATTATAAGGAACCTTAAAGATCACCTAGGCCTTTGGTACCCTCTCCCCTCTCCCCTTTTACTTTATAGAAGCCTAGAGAAGGGTAACATCTTCTCCATGGTAAAACAAGTTGGCAACAGAACTAAAGCACAAACTCAGTTTTCCTGGATTCCAACTTGATGTTTCTTTTCTCAGTGTTATTCTGAGGCATCATTATGAGGAAAGAGTAAGTCTCTCCTTGCCCAATCCTTAAACCACATAATTAATCTAAATAGTGAATAAAAGAACTGGAACAGCACACAGATTGCCTGTTGCCTCCAATCAAACCACAATGTTATTGTTATGTTTTTACTGAACCATATGCCAAAATAATTTATCCATGAAAAACATGGTAAGCAGATCAAAGCTAGAAGCTACTGAGAATCTCAACAGAAATGGCCTGAGATTGTAGGATTGTAGAGTTCATGGAACCTGGAAGACTATCTTGTCCCGTTAGACTGTTCTATAGATGAGGTGCCTGAGACACAGAGATGGAAAGGAACTTGACCAAAGTCTCACAGAAAGCAAGTGTCTTTTAGTAAGAGCCTGTTTTAAGAGTTAGCTATCTGTTGCTTCCTTAAAAAAATCTATGTTGGAAAAATGATTCCTCAGTCAGAACAGAGAATTATAGTAATAGTAATAATAATGGTAGCACTTACTGTGTGCCAAATTTTGGTGCCTTACATGGGTTAACTTGTTCAATTCTCATAACAACTTTGGTAAATAGGTAACCCAGAGAGGTTAAGTAATATGCTCAAAGGTCACACAGCAAGGAAGCAAGGCTTGTGTGCACATCAAGGATGTATGACATATAACTAGGAGATTCTAACCACCATATAATACTAGCACCTTTTCAAATTAGCCAGCTGTTTACCTCTACCATCCCAAAAGACTGGTGACTCGGGTGACTCATTATGCACTGATTCTATTACAGTCTACTAATCCTCACCAAATAGCTGAATGCCTGGGGATTAAAGTAGAGGTGGAGTGACACAAAGGGGATGGCGAAACATTTGATTATTTACAATAGAGATTGGAAAGCAAAACTATAGAAATTCTTGAAAAATGCTTAGAGACCCCAAGGTGGTTAAAAATCTCAAAGCCCCACTACAAACCTGGGCAATATGATGCCTCCTTAAATAGGAGAGCTATTAAGGTGAGAAAAATGAAATAGCTGATTATTTTGGAGTTCAGAAGTCTTTTATGTGTTTTACATATGTTAATTCATTTAATCCTAAAAATAACTCCCTGAGTTAGGTACTATTATCACATTACTAGTGAGGAAGCAGGCACAGAATAGTGGCATAACATTGCCATGGTTATAGAACAAGTAGGTGGAAGAGCATTATTAGAATATAAGCAGTCCAGATCCATACCACAGGTTCTTTTCCACTACATTTAGGGAAAGGAGTGCAACTCCTATTGTAGATGTTTTTAATGCAAAAACATTGGGCAACTATAATCCTTAAACTACAGCAGGATCTTTTAAGGTCTCTTAGGAGGAAAGGAATTTAACCAAGGTGACATGGTGAGTAATTAGCAGAACCAGAGCTTGAATTTGAGACTCCAGACTACTAAGCCTCTTTTCATTCTGTCTTTCTGGCTCCCTTCTCACACTGACCTATCTCCCTCCATTTCTCCTTTTGTACCACACTAACCCCTAACCTTTTTTTTAAATTAATTTTCTCCATCAACAACATTGGACAGAGAATGGGGATAATGGTCAAAAAATCCATCTCCTCCTAGATACTGGACAAATGAAGAAAAATGTCAGAGTATAGGATTTCCCCTACATAAGAAGGGGAAATTCCCAGTTTGACAAGATGCTACCTTTGTCCTAGGCCCAAATTGGTTGTGCAGGATCTCATAGGAAGTCATGAATGTGGTTGTCAGATGATATTTTTGTTACTGTGGTAATGGAAGCAGGCAACTATTAAAGTCTGCTTCTCTCCACATTTTTTAAAAAAGAAGGTACAATCTTGCTACTCACAAAAACAACTACTTAGACATTTATTTTGAAAATTGGCATTACATAAGAAAAAAGAATCTAAACTTATACTGGGCTACTTCTCTGAAGTATTGTACAGCCTCTAATTAGATGAAGAAATCACATAAACTGAGAGTTGGGAGTAAAGGTGGAAAGCCTTATGTTTGGGTGAGAAGGATTCCAAAGCATGTTTTTGGATGTGTTTACTGCTTCCATTTCATCTTTATTTAAAAATACAAAGGTTAGCAACTGTGTAGTCTGTGAGAGTTTCCAATTGTTCATTTGAAAAACCTGTTTGATCAGCCTTTTAAGTAAAAAAGACCAAATTAGACAGAGACATTTCAGTCACCAACTACCTAATAATAGACCAAAAATGTTAACCATACTCATATTTTCAGGTGATGTGTCATTTGCTTTGGACATTTGCTAAGCCTTTCTAAGGTGTTGGATTGACTTCAAATATAGCAGGTCAGATGTGAAATTCAACAGGATGGGCTCTCCTTTGGGGACATCGCTATTCTTCCAGATTCAGAGTTTTCTATCAGAGATGAACCCACAGTGTTCTGAAAAGCTGCTCTTAAAGCTTTAGGAGTAGTGAAACTACGTATTGTTTTCCAAAGCCTTCTAAGTAATTCCCTCTACTTGAGTTCAAATCCTCATCAGCTCTTCCCTGGATTAGTGCAGTGAGCTCATGCCTGCTCTCTCTCTGGTCCTCTGTGCTGGTCATTAATTCATGTTGTAATCATCACAACATATTAACATTCCTAAAATTAAGCTACAATATTGTTAGTATCCTCCTTTAAACTTTCATTAATCTATAAGCTCCTTGAGGGTTGGAACTCTAATTTATCTATTCTCAATGCTTAGAACAGAGGAAGCTTTGCTGAGCAGTTACGTATGCATGTTTTAAATTACAGCCCTTCCCCACTTACTTTTATATAAAATTCAAAATTATTTAAGTCTGGTGTTTGAGGCTTCTTATAGTCTGGCTTATTTTTCCAGCCTCAGAACACTTAATTCCTTTACAAAAATCTTAAACAGCAGCCAAATGGATCTAGTCACTGTCACTTTAACCACCCCCACTCCTTTATTCTTTCAACTTGTTATTTTTCCCATTATTCTTTAGATTTGAAGGCAATTTTAATAATATCCATTATTCTAAGCTTAGCTCTAATACAGTCTCCTACGAGATGAAATTTCCCATCCCCCTCACCCATTGAGAGGTAATGTCTATGACATGATATTGTTTTTACATAACATGATATGGTTGAAAGAAAGTAGGCTTCAATTTCCTCATCTGTAAAGTAGGGTTAGAAATCTCTTCTTTCTAAGATTTCTGGGAGAGAGGATCAGAAGAAATGATGGATGTTAGGTATAACTTAAAAATCAGTGCTTAATATCTTCTAGATTTATCCATTTTTATTCCTCCATTAATATGGTACTGAGTTCATTAAATTATAATTATTTTTGTGCATGTCTCATGTGTCCTCCAAAATTGTACCCTCTTTAGGGAAAATACTATTCAATGAATATCTTTATGTAAGATATACAAAACACATAGCTTAGAGCTTGTCATGTAGTATGTATTCCATAAGTATTTCTTTATTAAATGATTCTGAGTCAATAGTATTAAGTGACTGCCAAACAGCTTAGTTCTAGTCATAGAAAATTAGGATTCAGACTAAATGAAGTGATAGTCTTACTCTATTAGATTCTGGCCAGACCACATTTGCAATGTGGTGCTCAACCCCAGTATTCTTGGGACATCTGTTCTTGTAAAGCATGGAAAAGCTGAGATATTGGGTTGGGTATGAGAAGGGAGGCACTGAGCAGTGGACATAAACATTGTATCATTATATCCAAAGGACTGTCATTGAATAAAGTAGTTAAATATTCTTCTGTAGAACTCCAAAGGCCAAAACCAATGAGAGCCAATTGCAGTTCAGTAAAAGGAAAACATTTTCTCAGCGTGGCTTTACCTACATCAGAAGTTGCCAATATGGGCCAGATAAGTTTTTTTGTGCATATGAGCATGTGTATGTATGTTTCTAACATTTCATGTAAAAATTCAGGTTTTCAGTTTTGAGAATGAAGTTCTGACATGGCTGGGCCTATATGGCACTAACCAGAAGTTGTTCCTCACCTAGATGGGGCATGTACTTCCTACTTTGCCCAGCCACCAGCTACCTTAAATTGCTTTCTTGACTCTTCTAGGCATTCCTTGTCAGGGCAGGGACATAGGCAAATTTTGAGAGCCTTCCTTACTTACTCCAAGGGTTTTTATACCTCATATAGGAGGGACTAAAGGAAGGTACAAGGAACTTTGCAATCACATCTACCTGGCTTTCAGTTTTGGTGCAGCCATGTACCAACTATATGACTTCGAATGAGTAACTTGACCTCTCTGAGTCTCAGCTTCTTCATTTGTAGACTGTTCTCCTCGCAGTGTTATTGTGAGGACTAAATCAAACAACTCATATAGAGGGCATGCCACTTAGTAGAAGCTGAAATATTAATTAACAATCTTAATAATAATAAGTTCCCTTCTTACTCATCATACCCTTTGAACCATGTATATAGGGCAGAAGTTTGGACTCATAATAGCTGATTTCCACAGTTGCTTCCTAATAATTTAAAAGCCTGTAATTGACTCCAAAATGTCCATTTGGATGATTTTAGGTGTATCTTGCAGAGTTAGGAATTTTTAATAAACAACAGAGGCTGAGGGCTCTTGGGAAAGAAGTTAGTGTCAGGGCTAAAGTATCATATGTTGATGTTCAGGCGTAGACTTTGACATCTGGCAGTTTAAACCCTTGCTCTGACAATTACTAACTGCATATTCTGGGCCACTTAATCTTACCTGGCTTCAGTTTCCTCATTTTAAAATAAATATACTTATATTTCCCTCATTGTTCTTCTGAGTATAAATGAAATAATAAATGTAAAACATCTTGACAAAGCCTGGCCCAGAATAAAAGCTTGATAATTTGTACTCATTATTACTATTGTTATTTTACATGGTTTTTAATATATATTCTATTGAATATGCTATCACAGTTGTTCCAATATTCCCCCTTTGCCCCCCTCAACCCAGCACCCCCTATTTCCTCTGGCATTCCCCCACTTAGTTCATGTCTATGTATATAAATTCTTTGGCTCCTCCATTTCCTATACTGTTCTTAACATCCCCCTATCTATTCTGTACCTACAAATATGCACTTCTTAATCCCTGCATCTTTTCCCCGATTGTCCCCCTCCCCCTCCCAACTGATAACCCTCCAAATGATCTCCATATTTATGATTCTGTTTCTGTTCTTCTTGTTTGCTTAGTTGGTTTTTTAGATTCAATTTGATAATTGTGAATTTATTGCCATTTCAATGTTCATAGTTTTGATCTTTTTCTTAAATAAATCCCTTTAACATTCCATGCAATAATGGCTTGGTGATGATGAACTCCTTTAGCTTTACCTTGTCTCAAAAGCACTTTATCTGCCCTTCCATTCTAAATGATAGATTTTCTGGGAAGAGCTATCTAGGTTGTAGGTCCTTGTTTTTCATCATGTGGAATACTTCTAGCCTGAAGAGTTTCTTTTGAGAAATCAGCTGACAGTCTTATGGGAACACCTTTTAGGTAGCTATCTGCTTTTCTATTTTTGATTCTCTCTTTAAAGATTCTCTCTTTAGCCTTGGCTGGTGTGGCTCAGTGGACTGAGTGCCCACCTACAAACCAAAGGGTTGCTGGTTCAATTTCCAGTCAGGGCACATGCCTGGGTTGTGGGACAGGTCTCTGGTAGTGGACAAGTGAGAGGCAACCAGATATTGGTGTTTCTTCCCCTCTCTTTCTCTCTCCCTACCCCTCTCTCTAAAAGTAAATAAATAAAATCTTTTTTTAAAAAGATTCTTTCTTTAGCTTTAATCTTTGGCATTTTAATTATGATGTGTCTTGGTATGGTCCTCTTTGCTTCTGTCTTGTTTGGGACTCCTTGTGCTTCCTGGACTTGTATGTCTATTTGCTTCACCTAATTAGGGAAGTTTTCTTTCATTATTTTTTCAAATAAGTTTTCAATTTCTTGCTCTTTCTCTTCTCTTTCTGGCACCCATATGATTCAAATGTTGGTACATTTGACATCATCCCAGTCGCTCCTTACCCTATCCTGGGTTTTTTGTATTCCTTTTTCTTTTGCTGTTCTTATTGAATGTTACCTTCTTCCTTATGTTCCAAGTCATTGATGTGATTCTCAACTTTATCCACTCCACTGTTGGTTCCCTGTAAATTTTTCTTTATTTCATTTAGTGTAACCTTCATTTCTGCCTGGGTCTTTTCTATGCTGTTGAATTACCAAATGAGTTTCTTGAGCAGCTAATAACCAGTGTTTTGAACTCAGCATCTGATAGATTGCTTATTCTCTATTCTGTTTAGTTCTCTTTCTGGAGTTTTGTTCTATTCTTTCATTTGGGCCATATTTCTTTGTCTCCTCATTTTGGCAGCCTCTGTGTGTTTGTTTCTGTGTATTAGGTAGAGCTTCTTTGATTCCATGTCTTAGTTGTATGACCTATTGCAGAAAATTGCACTAGTAAGTTGGATGGGGCAAAGCCTGAAGAAATTGCCAGGGCTAGGTAACCTGTGTGAACCAGGTGTCTCAGATATGGTGTCACCACTCTGTGGTTCTGTGGGGGAAGGCTCAGGAAAGGGACAATGGACACTGCCTGACCTCTGGAGTTTTGTTTGAGAGGAAGCTGTCCCCAGGTACGTTCTCTGATGCCAGACACTTCAGTTTCTTCCCATATGTCACTGGTGCCCTTTGAGTTGCTCCCCCAGTGCTGGAGCCCAAAGGCAGTGAGTCTGTGTTAGTCCTATGATGATGTGGTCTCTTTATGAGTAGACACCTGAGAATCCTTCAGGTTTTTTTTTTTTTTTGCTGCCACAACCCCCACTAGTTTTTATAGCCAGAAGTTATTGGGACTTATCTTCCTGGCACTGGAATCCTGGGCTTGGTGGTCTGTTGTGAGGTTAGGATCCCTCGCTCCTGAGGTATCCCTTCCTACTTTTATATACCACATGTAGGTGTGGGACTACCCATTCCATGTCTCTGCATCTCTGCCCTCTCCTGTTTGCCTGGATGAATGTGATTTCTTTAATTCCTTGGTTGTCAGACTTCCATACAATCAATATTCTGATGATTCTGAGTTATAGTTGTTTTGTAATTTGCTGACATTCTTCTGTTGTGCAAGGAGGTGAGCTGTGTTTACCTATGCTTCCATCTTGATTGGGAGTACTATTACTACTATTATTATTAGACCAGACAGGCAGATCTTGGGAAAACACACAGCTACATTCAGAATGAAGTACGTGGGTCTTTCCCCAGGCCAGTGCTATCTGTTTCTCCTCTCCACAAAGCTCCAAGTCTCCAAAATGCTTTGACTGGAATGTAAGTGTGAGGTCATTGAAGATAATAGGGAGCATGAATTGCTTTGGTAAGGCAAGTTACTAAGTTACTTCCCTTAGCCCATTTGAAATCTTTTACTAGTCAATGCTTGTTTCAAAGTGCAAAACTGAGCTGGTCTGAGAAGAGAGGGAGTGTGAGAAGACACCTCCTCTCAGCCACAGGTCATGGTCCTCCACAGGGAACAGAATGACCTGGTCCAAAGTCTGGGCCCTTGGTGAGTTTGGAGCCCTTTCATTTAATAAACCACTGCACACATCTGTCTCCTTCCCCCACAGAATCACTGGGTAGGAATTTCCTCAACTCCTTCCCTAGAGTGGAACCATTCCTCTTCTCATCCTAGTGCTCTACACAGCTTGCAAAAAGCAGACAGCAGAACAAAAACAAGCCTCTTAGCAAAGGGAGAAAGAAAGAGAGAGAGAGAGAGAGAGAGAGAGAGAGAGAGCGCTACAAGCAGTGCTGAATTGCTTTGGAACTTCATGTTAACAAAGGATCTTCGTGACCATCTTTCAACACCCCAAACAAATTAAAATATTTTTTTCACTTTGTCTTAGAGCAGCTCCTTGTGTGGGTATATTTAAAGATCTGCTGAGTTATCAAAGAGCAGGCAAGAGGCAAAGACTATACCCTAGTCTATGGAGGAGTAAGTAGAATGATGAAATCTACATGGTTTTCTCCTATAAAGATGGAAAAGATGACCCACTTCTAGCCCCCAGGACTCTAAACAGCATTATTCAGACTTTTTATTTTATCACTTTTGGTTTCCTTCTTAGTTTATGAAAGAGTAAGAGTGAGATGGAGCGAACACTTCTACCAGTGTGTCAGTTGTCTGGAATTGTAATGCTCCTACTGTTGGTAGCTGAGAGTAGCATGAAAGAGTTGACTTGATATATACATTTCCCTCTTCCCTTTTCAGTTTCTGTTCACTGACATTGTTACCATAGCATATGCCAGCTTCTGGAAAGTGATATATATTTTTATATTGTAGTCTCTACTATACTTCTTAATGTATTAGTTAGCAGTTAGCAAGTATTCTTGTTGGGGCTTCGTTTTGGGGCTTCTTTAGTCCTGAAATTTGACAAAGCTTTGAGCTTCTCCTTGGTCCTGTTCCACAGATTCCAAGCCCTTTTCTCTCTCAAGGAAACTCTTCTCTTTGTTTGTTAGTTGCTGCCTTTCTTCCTCTACTTTTCCCACCTCTAGTTCCTCAATTGGTCTCCCATGATTGACACAGCTTTCCCCTCCATTTCCACCATGCCATCTCCCTCCCATCAAAATCCTCCTCACAACTCCCCTCCCCACTTTGCTGAAACTACCTCTGGCCAGAGAGGCAGAGTAGATCCAAAAAGGATGCTACTTGGATGACTTTAAAATGTTGGTATTAAGATCTTTTATCTATGACAGCAGTGACTTGTTCGGACAGCCATATCCACGATGTAAAACAAGTCAGGTAAGCCAGAAATTGCTTGAATCTTGCAGGAGATGTAGACCTGTACCTTCCTTTTCCCTGTTTTTTATTGAGGTATAATTAACATATAACATTATATTCATTTCAGGTGTACTACACAGTGATTCAATATTTGTATATTCTTTCCCCTTTGCATTCAGTTTTTAGATGGTTTGCAGAGGATATGATGGGTTGCTTTGTTACAGCCAATTGATAGGAGGGATGGGAAAATGGGAGTGGAGCCATTGAACATGTTTGAAACTAAATGATTTCAATTCTTGGGAAGTATAAAGTGCTCAAAAGTTCAGCAAGTACTTTCAGGCACATTATCTCTGTTGTTTCTCAGACCAATTTGGAGGTAAGCACTGAATGGATCCACATCACCATTTCATCAATAAGGAAACTGAGACCAGAGGCAATTAAGGGATATTCCACAGTAATTTGGACAATAAGTGGAGGGATCAGAATTTGGAATATGAATTTTTGGTTATAGGACTATTTTTTATTTCTTATTGAATAGATGAATGAGTACATGTTTGATTTGGAAATATTATTTCCAACTTTGAGTTAAGGATTCGCTCTACTCTTTGTGCAGTATGATTTTAATTCTCAACAATATTAATCTGGTAAAATGATAAACATTTCATTTATTATTCACTAATTCATTCTTTTATTCATTTATACATTTCCTAAGTGCCAACTTTGTACCAGATTCTGTGCTAGATTCTGAGGATACAAAGAAAAATAAGTAAGACATCGTCTCAGGTCTCAAATATCTCACAGACTAGAGAATGACATCTCAATAGTAAACATAAGAGCAGCTGCTTAAGAAATGCCATTAACAAAATCTCAAGTCATATCCCTTTTGCACAGTGAGAATGGCCCTTCTAAAAATGGGGAAGTCCTTTATTTTGGGTACATTGATATAAATAATTGCCTTTAAATTGAATTCTATCTTACTAAAAACAGAAATGAAAAGTTGCAGCGTGTGATGGTGGGGTGTGTGTGTGCGCGCGCGTGCGTACGATAGAGAGAGAGAGATGGGTGGAGATAGAGGGAGATGGGTGGGGAGAGAAAGAGAGGTGGGTGGAGAGAGGGAAATGGGTATGTAAAGATATTTGGGAGCTGGGGAATTGCTAAGTAGTAGCTCTGGTGGACTTACTAGGTAGTCCTAGTGAGTTCCAATTCTTATGTATGAATTATATAGAGGATCGAGGTGACAAGGATTATTGTATATGAGCTGATCTTAGATTTCTTCCAAATAAATGGTAAGCAGAACTAGAGCAATACTATTCTACTTGCTTTAAAAACTTATACCCAGGCTCTTTTCTAGTAAATTGATTCTGATCAAATATTACATTTTTCCAGCGCCTACCTCTCAGTGCTAGGTGCTGTGTTAGATATTGTCAGTGCATTTTCTTGTTTAACCTTTAATCTGACCCTAGGCAAGTTATTAGTTGCACTTTATAGATGAGGAACTAAACCTCAAAAAGGCTAAGGACTTACTCAAGGTCATACATGCCGTGAACTTGATGGATGTGGACCAAGTTGAGTTTCAATTTTTGACTTTTTTGCCCTCTGGCCTTACTGCAGTTTTCATCATTGCACACCACTTCAGCTTTACGTTTCATAGTGGTCATTAATTCTACACTCCATTAGCCAAAGCTTCTTGCCTCCCTTCAACGTGATTCTTCCCTAGCATGTATTTAAGTAATCCTCAGAAAAGCTTTTACAGCCTCCCTGGGCACTGTGGCTCCAGGATTTTGAGTGCCTTGGATAACTGTAAAATGGAAAATCAAAGTCACAGCTAATTCAGAAGAAATGAGTTTGGGATGTGAATTTCCTGGACAACTTGTCATTTTTGTCTTACTTTCTTAGATTCATAAACCTATCCAAAATGTCCCTTGAGAACTAGAAGTAATGAAGATGATGGGGAAAGGCTTCTTTTCCAAGAGCACCTCAGCCAAGTGCCTCACCCACTCCTACTTTTCTATTCTCTGTGAAGACATGGAGGTGGGAGCTAGATATGAATTCCTTTTATTCTTCAGTTCATGCCATGATTTCTCTCCCTCTGGTTGGACCAAAGTGAAAGAAGAATTTGAATGACTACCAGCAGGACCATGAGTTAAGAAGACTGGGATGAATGAAAGAGCAGTGAATGTATGGTTAAAATACAAGGTTTGTGTCCAGATTTTGTTGGTTACTATCTATGTAACTTTGGGCAAGTTACAGTTTTGAGTCAAAATTCCCTTATCTGTAAATTAGAACATAAATTCTAATTTCATATATGAAAGGATAAGTCTAGAAGTGTTTTTGTAAACTCAGATAGGGCTTAAAGATTTAAACAGTTGCTTTTTTATGATCACAGAATAAATGCTATGCTTCAGTGATATAACTTTGTCCTGTTTTTCCTAAAACCCTGAACATATGTGGCTTAAGAGATGGGACTTTGCCCCCTGTACAATTGTAGTAACTATGAGCTGAGGGAATTGGACTGCTAATTATGTACTGAGCAAGTGTGAAAGGAGGGTTATACACTTTGTGTTCAGGAGAAGGCAGGGAGAACTCTCCAGAACTGGAGAGTTCTCCCTCTTACCCCTCCAAAGCCCCTTTGATTTATTCAAACTTAACATTTGAGGCTTGTTTCAAGTAGGCATGTCTGTATTTGGCTGGGCTTATTTCCCCTTCTTTATATATAATAAGGATTTGTTGACTTGGTAAAAAACATTCTCTTTTCCATTTTCAAGTACTAATTGTGCTTCTTCACTAGACACAAATTCAAAACAGTGAGTTGAAAGTGGGCAAACTCATACCAAAAATCAGAGATGGTCAGAATTTAGAGAGGAACCTGGAGGTCAGGCCCCTTTTGTAGATTGGGCAATTGAAATCCAGGCACAAAAAGAGATTAGACCAAGTTTACAAAACTCATCATGGTACACTCAGATCGAAAATCAAAGAACTTCTACTCCCAGGTCAATAAATGCTCTTTAAGGCCCCTTCCAGCTCAGATGTTCTGTGATAACCATGATTTTGACCCTTTTTACTATGCATTGGGGACAATGGTATCTGAAATCCTAGCTCTGACTTAAGTGGGGATATGTGCCCTCCCCTTCCCGTTGATATTTTTAGTAGTCTGGCAGATGGAGGGAGTATGATTACCACATCTAATAGTTTCATACCACTCTTCATTAATCACATTTGTGAATTTTGCTAATTAACAAAGAAATGATTACCATGGGGAGTGCATGTTTGTGTATCTGCCCCCATCCCTTTACCCCACCCATTGTACGTAGTAGTAGGTTTATCTGCTCTGATTTGCCAAACTGTTCTTTATGTGCTGAGAGCAAAACAATTTCACAGAAGTCATCTGCTTCATCTTCCTAGCCTATACAACAGCCTGCCTCAAGGTGTTGGAGTCCTGCTTTGAACAGGGTTTTGTATAAGCTCCAGGAAAATGAATTCAGAGTGCTCCTGACATTCCTTGTCACTTTTTTGCCCATGATACTCTGGCCTCCGAGGTGAACAGTTCTTTGGTTGAAAAATTAGAATTTAGTGATAAGTGTTGTAAGATTTGGACTGTGATTGATATGATGCAGCCATAGCGTTACCTACTAGGCATGTAGACCAGCTTGCTTGTTTGAGCTATTTCAGAGTTCAGCGGTTTGGGGCAGACTATAATATGGGTGAAGGATTGTGGTGGTGGTGGAGAGGGCTTGAGTAGTTCTTCATTATTAACATGAAAAAATACACTTAACCCCCTAAACCAAGTCTGCTTTTCTCATGCACATTGGCCTTTCTGCCAACATACCAGTAATCAACATACCTGATGTCTTCCAGTTTTCATATTTTTGTGCTTTGCTAATGGGAAAAAATGTCTCTCTTTTACTCTCTTTTTTTTTTTTGTGCCTATGTCTCTATGTATTCCTGTTTTACTATGTCAATGTGTTCCTGTTTCTTTCTGTCCATTCTTCTGTCCTTGTGTGTCTCTGTGCTTTCCTCTATTTTTCTTCTGGGTTTGGGTGTGTTAATATCTTCGTGGACATTTGTTACTCCAATCCCATGTGCCACTGGGTCTATGTGTACATCTCTTTCTTTCTGTCAGTGTATGGATTTCTATGTCTGGTTGTTTTTTGTGCGACTATGCAAGCCTAATTTTGGATGACTACTCCTGTTTCTGTATTAGCCCTTCTTTTTGTGTCTGCTCTTCTTTGTATCTTTTTCCTTGCCACTAGTATCCTTGTCTCCATGTGTCCCTCTGTGTATATACATTTTGATGCATGTTTCTACTTATTTAGTTCATATTTCTCTGACCATGTGTCTTGCTTTTTTTGGACCCTTGTGACTTTTGTCTTATTTATGTTTGTATATACAACCATTGGAATTAGCCTCTTTATATTTTTGTGCACATCTCTTCCTTTTAGTTTGTGTTAATTAAGTTTGGGAAGAAGTATGTTTATAATGAGCTGGGCTGGTTATCTCGATTATCTCTGTGTGTGTCTCTGTGTGTGTATCTGACTGTATGTGTGCTGGTCCATGTATCTCTCTGTTTCTCTGTAGCCAGATATTTCCATACAGCTGTCTCTTTGTCTTCCTTTCTGTTTCTGTGTTGTTGGTTGTATGTCTGTACATATGTGTCTATTGATCTTACAAGAAGCCCACTTGCTTTTTGAGATATCTTAGATGTCTTGAATTTCCTGCTTATTTTCTGGCTTGCTGGTCACCGTGGTACTTAGGTTTCTATTGGTAATTAAATGTGCATAATTGTTCATGTATGATGTCAGAAGAGTCCATTAATAATTGTACATGGTATGTTTAGTAACAGGGCTGTTGTGTGTGGAGAATTTTGGGGAAATGAATGGTGTTTAAATTATAAACCTTTTCATGTTAATTGTATTTGAATTGAATTTGAAAAGACTGGCTGCATAAGATATATTCTCTTAGAGCAACAGCATGTTGATAATAGAGAAGGTATCTATTTGTACTGTGAAGTCTTATTTTTGATGTTCATTACTGGAATAGAAGATGTTACTTTTCTGGTTTCATTTTGCATTTTGTTTTGAGGGGTTATTACAAATGGCTCTGAGATGAAGTTAGAGCATAAGAAGTACAGACACAATGGAGAATGAAGAACAACAGCAGAATGGACCTGTTTCTCATTTGTATAGTCAGCTGGGAACTCAAGATGGAATTCACAGGAAATGGACAGATGAGGGCTATAGAGAGAAACTTAGCAGGATCCCATCTTTCCTTAAACTGTACTGCTGTATTCATTCAAGGAAGTCAGGAAAGGAAGAAGAGGCCAGTTTTTCCTTTCTGCTGGAAGGTTACCAGGTATATTTAAAACCTAAGTTCTTTTAGTTTTTCTTTTTTGATTTGATATATCCTTTTTGGTTCTTGTTTTGTCAATACAAAAAGGAAATAATTTAAATGTAGCTAACATTTATATGTGTGTGTTATATGCTATTGAGTTGGCTGTGACTCTTGGCAGCTCTATATGAATGAGTGATGTCCATAATGTCCTGTCATCAAGAGCCCTGCTCAGCTTCTGTAGACTCATGCCTATAGCTTCTTTTATGGAATCAATTCATCTCATAATTGGTCTTCCTCTTTTCCTGCTGCCTTCAGTATTTCCCAACATTATTGTCTCTTTCAAAGAACTTACCTTTCTTATGACACATGAAAAGTAAGATACCTTCAGTTTTGTCATTTTTGCTTCCAGTGATGTTTCAGGCTTAACTTACTCTAAGACCTACTTGTTCATCTTTCTGACAGTCCAGGGTATCCATAGAGCTCTCTTCCAGCACTGTATTTTACATTTTTTTCTGATGTCACTTTTTGTTCATTTGTCTAGTGTATATGCAGAAATCTAAAGAGTACAGTTCCTTCTCAATTATGGTAGACCCTGAGAAGGAAGTGGTCACTATATCTAAGTTATCTAGATATAGGAAATTAATTTGGTATTGTGCTAAGGGAACATCTATCTAGAATTCAACTGCTTTAAGATCAGTAAAGAGAGTTCCATGAGCATTTTAATTTAATCTTACTATAAGATTATAGGAAAGCTATTTAAAATATTTTTTAATAAAAGATGATTGAACATCCAGACATACTATCTTTATAAATTGACATAATGATTAAATAATTGTATCTGTTTTATAAAGCAGATACTTTTAACTTAGCTTGAACTACTGAATGTAGAATAGTTCAAATAACAAAACCCAGTGATACAATCTACCTATGTTTTATAACTCAGACAGTTAGGTGAGTTTTTCTTGTTAAGTTGTTTTGAGTCTGTGGTGCTATATTTCAGTCAGAAGATGGAAGTTTGTATGTGGGAACCACATTCTAGTCAACCAAGATAATTTCAGACCTTGATTTTCTCATCTGTATAATGGTCATAATAAAGGCTGCCTCAGTAGCTACAATATGATTGCATACAAAAACTTTTTATTATTTAGGAAAAATTAGAAAAATAAGGACAATGGATGGATTTTTCATAAAACACAATTTATTCAGTTAAAATTATATTCTGAGGTTCTCTTTTGTAGCAAATACTGGCCATCCTGTTTTATTTGGAAAACATTGAACCAATTTGATTATGCCATTTTGTGGGAGAGAGGGTGAGTATTGTATAAAAGGGGAGTCATGACTTTGCTGATATAATACATCAATGGTAAAAATAGTGTTTTATAATGTGGCATAAAAATGTCCAATTTTATTAATCAACAGATATTTATGTGGCAACTGTTATGCCTCAGGTGTGTAAGGATTCACTTATTTTCCTTTTAATTTTTTGTAAAACAAGAAATTCAAATCAAAACACCAGGTAAAATTTCATTACAACAAATATTATTATAAAGAACCTTTTTATATTATCTGAAAGAATGGATATCCCAGATGTTTGCCAATTTATATTTATTTAAAAATTCTAGTGTTTAAAAGAAAAGGACAGCTTCTTGGAGTTTATTGTAATTTTTTACAAAACATCAATTCAGATTTATTTTTTCTGTTTGATAGTATGATGGAAGCTGGATTTCAATTTATAAGTTGATTGTTAGACTGCAAGGTAAGCCTTGAACCTTAAGGAACAAAAGTAATCAAACCAGTCTATCAGATCACTTTTAAAGTAGGAAACTCTGTCATGTATTTGGCTAGTTCAATATATTATGGGTAGTAAAAAAGTTTATATGCCTCAATCAGCACTCTAAAATTTGTTCTATTGTGCTTAAATGTTTTCCAGTACTAACATACCTTATCTATAGCAAAGATATTATGTATGCATAAAGTGCTCTGACATTCTAATACAACAGCCCAGTGAGATAGGTAAGAATCTTAATGCTTGCTTTATACAATGAATTGGGATTCAAAGACATAAATTCATTGGGCTAGGGTTCTACTGTTAAAATATGATAGAGCAAGGATTTCAACCTAGCACATAGCCATCTCCCTATAAATATTTGTTTTATGATTATATGGAAATCTGCTCACCAAATATGGTTTCTGCTCTTTGAGGTTAATGTTCTACAAAGCAGAGACTGGAAGGCTATTCAGATGAAGTGTCTATACTTTCAGAGGGCCTGTAGCAGTGCTCAAGTTCAGGAAAAGCAGAAACAACTGAAATACACCTTCAGAAAGTACTTGTGTAACATTTTAACCTTAGATAATTTGGCTTTGAGTAAGAAAGGTGGAGTAACATGGGGGAACCAGTTCTTCTTTGTATTGGTATTTATTTATCTTGCTCTTCTGAAGTCTGGGCCAATAGTCCTATTTGTTCTGAACAGCCCCATACTGTTTCTCCTTTTGAGGACAACAGATTTGGCACAGATGGATTGATTTTCTGAGATACCACGTGGAAGGCTGCACCAATGGACTTGTAAAAGTTCCTCTGGCCCTTCAAATCTGTGACATTTGCTCAGTATCATTTTATCGCAAGCCTTTCTTTGTAATACCATCTCTTTTGCTTTTGTGACTAATAGAACAATGCTGTAAGCTGACCCGCTGGGTGTGTGTTCTGAGGCTCCTGCCCCCCATTCTTTGCCCTACAGTTTCAGGGTGTGTGAACACCCCCTCATTGTATATCAGAGGAAATTGAGGCTCAGAGTGGCAAAGGAACTTTTCCAGAATCACACAGCTAGTTATTGCCAGAGTAAATACCAATTTTGAATTTGTAGGATAGGTGGTTTTATTTTTGACATTTTAGTTTATCCTGAAAGTTTTAGAAAGGATAATTAGAAATAGCACTTAAAATACAATTGCTCCTTTTTTCTTTCTTTCATTTTTTTTTTTTTTGCTCAATCTCTCCACAAATTCATGTTCATGGACAAGAGTATGGTGATTGCAGGGGGGAGGGAAGTCTGAGGGGTTAAATGGTAATGGAAAAATACAATAAAGATTTTAAAAAATAAAAATTAAAATTAAAAATTAAAAAGAATTACTCCAATTAGTGACTGAAGATTCAGTTAAAGTTAGCTCTTGTCATCCAAGAGCACTTTGAAGATTACTTTTCCTTAGTCCTTGTCAGTAATGCTTTCCCATTTCATAATTCTCTTGGGAATGTTGATCTAGGACAATGTTTCTGGAACTTCAGTCATTCTCAATAAACTTTACTTTCATAATTTTTGATTCTCTGCCCACCATCTATACTGCTTTGTACTTACACTTTTCTTTATGTTCTCTCACCTTTTGCACTTACATTTATTTTCAAAACAAACTTTTACATCAGTATAATAAACAAGAAACCAGAATTCCCTCCCTTCTTTAAAAAATTATGGAAAATTTCAAATATACACTAAATTAGAATAACATAATGTAACCCCATTTCAACATCTTGCAGTTCTTTTTTTCATTTACTCCTCATTCACTTTTTTCTTTGCTGCAGTGTTTTGAAGCTAATTCCACATATATTTCACCTGTGGATATGTCAGTGCACATATATGTCTAACAGGTGAGGACACTCTTTTACAGAACCATAAAATCATCATCACACCTAAAAAAATAAATAAATAATTTCCAAATACTAATAGTCTGTGTAAACCCATACTTTTAAAATGATGATCAAAATAAATGCATAACTACTAAAAATAGTTTACTGTAATGCCAACCTTAACTCACATTATCATCACACAAGTAGTATATATTTCACAGTTGGGGAAACATGGCTCTGGGTCTTAGAGCTACTGAAAAAGACAAAATTCTTTTCCAATCTCTGGGTCCTATTTTCCTGACCTGCAAATTGTGATAGAAGCATGGGAAAGATGAAAGTAGATGATCCTTAAATTCCAGCCAAGAGAGGTAGGTAGATACACTTCGCCTCCTCACACAACCAAAAGAAGGAAACAACGGATTAAAAAAACAACAACAACAACAACAACAACCAGAACTGCCAGAAATCAAACTGTATGGAAGTCTGACAACAAAGGAGTTAAAGAATAAATATTCATCAAGACTGGTAGGAAGGGCAGGGATGGGCAACTGTGGAGAGGACACATGGCAAGGTGGCAGCTGGTGGACCAGGTGGTCCCACATACATGTGCAGATAAACTGGGAGGAACAAATGGGAAGTGAGACAGACCACGAAGCCCAGGGTTCCAACATGCCTAAGACAAGGCCTCAGAATCTCTGGCTATAAAAACCTGTGGAGGTTGTGGTGGCAGGAGAAACTGCCAGTTTCCTGAGAGTGGGGTGAGAACCAAGAAACTGACATTGTTTTGTCTCTGACCCCTTCCCACATACAGTGCCACAACACAGCCAAGTGGGTTGCCTTGCCCTAGCAAATACCTAAGGCAGACGGAGCCTCTTACAATGTAGCAGGTGCACTGAGACAAAGAAATATGGCCTAAACAAAAGAACAGATCAAAACTCCAGAAAAAGAACTAAGAGACAAGGAGATTGCCAACCTCTCAGATGCAGAGTTCAAAACACTGGTATTCAGGACACTCACAGAAATGATTGAGTATGGTTGCAATATACAGGGAGAAGTGAAGGCTATACAAATTGAAAGAAAGCAAAATATACAGGGAACCAACAGTGATGGAAAGGAAACTGGGACTCAAATCAATGGTTTGGAGCAGAAGGAAGAAATAAACATTCAACCAGAACAAAATGAAGAAATGAGAAATCAAAAAACAAGGAGTAGGCTTAGGAACCTCCTGGGCAGCTTTAAATGTTCCAACATCTGAATCCTAGGGGTGCCAGAAGGAGAAGAGGAAGAGCAAGGAATTGAAAACTTATTTGAAAAATAATGGAAGAAAACTCTCCCAACCTGGTAAAGGAAATAGAAATGCAAGTCCAGGAAGCTCAGAGAGTCCCAAAAAATCTGGACCCGCAGAGGAACATGCCAAGACACATTTTAATTCAATTCTCCAAGATTAAAGATAAGGAGAGAATCTTAAAAGCAGCAAGAGTAAAGGAGACAGTTACCTACAAAAGAGTTCCCATAAGACTATCAGCTGATTTCTCAAAAGAAACCTTAGAGGCAAGAAGGGGCTGGAAAAAAGTATTCAAAATCATGAAAGAGAATAACCTACATCCAAGATTACTCTATCCAGCAAAGCTATCATTTAGAATGGTGGGGCAGATAAAGTGCTTCCCAGATAAGGTCAAGATAAAGGAGTTCATTATCACCCAGCTCTTATTATATGAAATGTTAAAGGGACTTATCCAAGAAAAAGAAGATCAAAGCTATGAACAGTAAAATGAAAACAAAACTGTCAACAACTGAACCTTAAAAAAAAAAAACAAACTAAGGAAACAACTAGAACAGAAAGAGAATCACAGAAATGGAGATCATATGGAGGGTTATCAGTGAGGAGGGGGAGGCAGAGAATGGGGGGAAAGGTACAGGAAATAAGAAGCATAATTGGTAGGTACAAAATAGACAGGGGGAGGCTAAGAATAGTATAGGAAATGGCAAAGCCAAATAACTTATATGTATGACCCATGGACACAAGCTAAGCAGGGTGGAGGTGGGAATGCTGGAGGGAATGGGGGTACTGGGTGCAGGGGGATTAAGGGGAGAAAAAAAGGAATAGGCAATGCATAATCAATAATATATTCTTTTAAAAAAGTTGGCTTCTGCCAGCCCATAAGGACATATGATTCTTCTAAGTTGTGCTTTACTTCAGCTGTGAAAGTCCTATTGGACATCACCCTTAGAAGGTACTTTGAAAAATACAGATGATTACTAGATTTACTGTAGTGATCACATTGTAATGTATGTAAACATTGAATCACTATGTTGTACACACAAAACTAATATAATATTTTACAGCAACATTACTTAAAATGAAATTAATAAAAATAGGAAAAAATACTAGTGATAAAGTTTATTCCTTCCTGACATGTCTTTTAGAAGGTAGTAAGTTCTAGTATTATCTCATAGTTGATTTGACTTGCTTTGCCTTTCTCCACCTAGCCTCTCAAACAACTGAGGCAGCACCCATTTATACACTTTCCCAAAAGACTATATTTCTAAAAACCCCTTTTGTCAAAATGGAAATATAGTCAAGTGCCACAAGAACCCATTGGGCTACTTTGGACACATAGCTAGTTACTGTGCTCCTAGTTTTTGATTAGTCTCCCTCCCTTTCCTACTTAGGTCTTAGATGTTACCCAGCCCTGAGACCTATGGGAAATGGTTATCATCATAGCTGACTTTATTGTCTCTCAGTTTTCCTTCATTGGCTTTGCAGCAGAGACTCTCATCCCCAGAACCTTGGCAATGGTATTGAATTAAAAAAGCTTGAATCAAATATAGTGTTTCTCGATATCTCCCAATTGCTTCCCAGTCTTTAAAAGATAAACACTCTTACAGAAATGCTACAATTAATCCAAGTAAAAGAAGAGAGGTCAACAGAGCTTTCCTTCCTTGCACATGTGTGGCAACTGCTGGGATGGAAGCAATTAGCCTAAAATTATGTATTTACTAGCAAAATTCAGAGAAGAGTTTTTTACTTCTCAGTTGAGATTAGAAACTACAAGTTTAAGTTTCTGACTTTCTGGTGACACCAAAAAATATTAAGCAAGGTAAGGAAATCATAAAAATCAACCCAAACAGCATAACTGATTTTATTTCTCTCTTTGGGGATAATTTCTGACTAGTAACTGGTGGGAAAGGTAAGGGAACTATTTTTTTTTGTAATCTAAAATATGTGGACAGCATATATGATTTCTGCTAATTGCACTCAGTGTTTCCATGGAATCAACGTACTTTCAAGTGCATTGAATGCATGTAGAGGAGAAAGACAGATCTGCTGAGGGTATGAAAACTGGGCCAAGAATTAACACATTTTCAAAGTTCCATAAAGTAATTACTGGACAGTGGACAGGAGCAGGATAGGAATAGTGAGGATGTAGTTGAAATTATTTTTTTAAAAGAAAAGGGAGTGAGAAATGGAAAAACTGGGCCATCCATCCATTGAAAATAAACCTTGAAATAGATACAAAAACCTTAGAAATCCTTGACTTCTTAAAAATGGTAAGTGTTTTTCCCCTCTGACAGTTGTAGAGGTCAGAGAATTCTCTTTTCTATTGCAAAACATTGAGAGGATATAGAAATAATTATAGGTAGCTTAGCTCTGGCTGTGGTTAAAACTTTTGCACTGTGCCTTTAGGATGCATTTGCAGTTATACACCATGTGGCTGTACCAAATACTCTATGGATTATTGAGTGAAATAGCATTACAGGTACTAGTGTTTTGGTTTAAAAGAAGTAATCAAATGCTCTTGGTCAGGTACCTCAAACAAGGCAGTAAGGACTTCCAGAAGCTCAAATTTTAAGTTGTGTACTAAGATACTGAAATGACTTCATGGCTATGGAGAAACAATATGGAAAAGCCACCATCTCTCCCCTCCCTGTAAGTCAGACTGAGAACAATATGAAAATACCCATTAGCATCTCAGAAATGTAATTGTCAACACCTTAGCTTACTAATAACTTGAGATGTTATTTCTTTTACCTCTTATGTTTGGAGTATCTATTTAGGGTCGACCCATGGTACTAACCATTCAGTGCATGTGGTTTCCCTTTGTTTGCATAGGAAACTGATGTGTTGTTTTTGAAAAATATCAGTTCAAGTTTTCAACTAAAACGTTGTGTTTAAGTTTCACATGAGGAAGCAAAGAAAGAGAAAAATACCTTATCAAAACAGAACGAAGAAACAAAAAAAAATTAGAAATGCATTTCTAATTTAGAAACAAAACAAATGTCTTTGCAATTTCCAAGAAACCTCTGGGGTTTTATGTACATTACACAGAATGATTTTCTGTCAATTGGTTGCAAAATCATAGAAGCTAGGAGACTTAGAATGTATATAAAAAAGTGCTCTTTCTTCAGAACATCAAATGGTTGTACTCCCATGTCCGTAGCATGACTGCTGACCATGAAATCCTCATGGCAATCTGAAATATGGATATTTTGAAATCTCTTGTTACAGCATGCTCTCTTTTAATTCATGCTCTCAAGTTGTACTACCCTAAATTTTCTTTTTTCCTTTGATTGTTGGTGCTAAGTGTGGTAACAACCATGCCGCCATTTGGCTACATTATGTAGTTGACAAATTGAGTTCACTGTACATGAACCCGACCCTAACTTCCTTGGCATAACATTTATCTACAATGCCTGTGGATGAGCTGTCATATTGAATGTGTACATGGACAGTAAGACTACAGAACTGTGTTTTTAAATTAAATAATGAGTAGGTGCTTTGGGAGCTAAAGTTTAACAAATTGCTGTTTCCCCACTTACTGAAACTTCTTGAAAAGAAAAACACATAAAGGTAGAAAGACAAGTTGACAAGCACCCTCTTCCTGATACTTAACTAAGTTGAGATAACCTGGTCTCAAATCTCAGATGTCATGTTTTCAGCAAAATGCCCTCCAGTAGTGGAGGATTTTATTTTACAAGTTTGGTTTCTGGAGTTGGTGCACTGGAAGCCTGTAGAGAGGGCTCTTCTTAGGCAGAAATGCTAAAGGATTGCTGGTGGAAATGGCAGTCCTTCTAATGTAGTTCTCTCTTTCTTAAAACACCTGCCTGTGTAACCCTCTTTCTATTTCTGTTCTCTCTCTGGGAAAAATGATGATAGATTTTCATATGAAGCATGCTGCCTTTTTATAGCTTTATCAATATAAAATTTACATATCATAAAGTTCACCTGTTTAAAGATACAATTCAGTATTTTTTTGGTGCAACCATTGCCAAAATCAATTTCAGAATATTTTCATCACCCCAAAAAGAAACCCTGTACCCATTAGCAGTCTCATCCCATTTCCCTCCATTCCCTTCAGCCCTAGGCAACCTCTGTAGATTTGTTTATTTTCAATACTTCATATAAATTAAATCAAGCAATATGTGGTCTTTTATATCTGTCTTCTTTAATTCGACATAATGTTTTCAAGGTTTACCCACATTGTAGCATTTTATAACTTTTTGTAGCTAAATAATATTCCACTTTATGAACATATCACATTTGTTTATCCAGTCATCAGTTACTGGACATTTAGATTTTTCTTACATTTTTTGCAATTCTAAATATTGCTCTTATTAACACTTGTATACAAGTTTTTAATGGACATATGTTTTCATTTCTCATGGGTATATACATAGGAATGGAATTGCTGGGTCATATGGTAATTCTACATTTAACCTTTTGAGGAAATGCCAGACTTTTCCAAAGCAACTGCATCATTTTACACTGCTATCAGCAGTATATGAGACTTCCAGGTTTTCCTCATCCTAAACAGCAGTTATTGTCCTTTTTAGTTTTTTTTAATAGTGATCCTAGTGGGTGTGAAGTAGTGTCTCATTGTGCTTTTGATTTGCCTTTCTCTTGATGGCTAATGATATTGAATGTCTTTCGATTCATTTACTGGCAGTTTTGTGTATCTTTTTTAAAGAAATGTCTATTCAGATCCTTTGCTCATTTCTAATTGGGTTATTTGTCTTTTTGTTATTGAGCTGTAAGATTTTTAAATCTATTTTGGGGATGCTTGTATTTTTAACAATGATACTTTGCAATTATATGATGTTTTCTAAAGGGCATTTGTGTAGTTCTACTGGCATTACATATTTTAGCTGCATTAGCTGCTTTGCCAGCTATGAATGCCAGCAGAATCTGAGTGACCTTGGCTTCTTTTCTGAGAATGCAGCCCCAAAACAGAAATTTATCAGAAATGTATCAAAACTTTACCATTTAAGCTCCCACCTCCACCTTTATCAGGGACAAGGAGAATCTACATTTAAAGGTCTGTATTTTTTTGATGTTGTGGTTTTACTTTAGCTTGGTTGGGTTTGAGACCTTTCCTTTTTGTTTTGACTTATGCAGACTTTAGCAGGAACAGGGGAGGAAGCACACATGAAACTGAAAAATTCAAGTAAGTTTCATCTAAATTAGCATATTCGTGTTGTCCTGTGTGATGGGTCAATGAGCTGAAGAAATCTCTTTTTTTGAGTTCTGGGATACCCATAAGTAGCAATAAAAGTTATCCAAAAGTACATGTGTTTTATGTGTGAGCTCAATGTACTACTATATGTGAACCAGCAGAGGTGTGAAGAACAGCCCCCTTTTTGTTTTAGCAATTTATATTGGTGATTTAATAATAAAATAATCCAAAGCAGAAAATCATGAATCTCCATGTAACAAGAACAAATTTTAAAATCCCACAGACCTGAGTTTCAAATATTGTTTTTTTTCCTATTTCTTACCTCTGTGCCTTTGTGCAAGTTATTTTGCTTCTGCGAGTCTCCACTTCTTGATTGGTGAAGTGTATAAAAACTCACCTCGAGTTATTGTAGTAATTAAATGAGATGATATACATACTGCATATCTGCATATAAGTGCTCAATAAACTAACTAGTATTTTTGTATTTGAGGATATGGACAAGAAGGTTTATTAACAGGAAACTGTACATTAATGGTATAGTCTAATCTGGGATGGGTAGCAAAAAGTCCATAGACAGAATTGTCTGGGAAAATGAAAGAACTTGGAGCAATTATTTTCTTCTTTATCTGGGTAACTATTTGTAGTTTCTTCTCGTGGTTATCTGATTTTTTTAATACACTATAACCCAGCAGAAATTTCTTATAATAATAATATCTTATAGACTGTTTTGTGTATTTTTTAAATTTTATTTTAATCATTGTTCAAGTACAGTTTTCTGTCCTTTACTCCCATCCCTCCCCAACTCCCTCCCATTTCCACCCTCCTAGTTTTTGTCCATGTGTCCTTTATGTTTTGTGTCTTTACAAGTATTTAGTGCCCTTTATTACACTGTCTACTCAGAAAGACCCTCTAAAGCAGGTATGTAGTCAGTGTCAATTCCATTTTCCAGATGAGACAATTGAGGCCAAGAGACATTTAGTAACTTGACTAAATTCACACAGCAGTTCAGTGAAAGAGCCCAAACAAGAGCTCAGATCTAATATCCTAACATAGCTCTTTTTCTCCCCATCCAGTCAGGCATAGTGGGAATGTATTCTTCTTCTCAGTCTCTCTAACACTCATTCTCTTTCTTTTTGGTTGCAAATAGGTTTGTTTTTGTTCAGATGGTCATCAGTGCAAACATGTGTACATTTTCATCTCTTACTTCAGCTTCTTGCAAAACAAAATGGCAGCACCCGGGAGACTGGAAAAGTTGGATTAGTTCCTTCAGTAAGTAGTGCTAAAGGTCATCAGTTTGCTTCTCTTTCATCCAGTTGGCACATGACCCTAACATTCAAGACAGCATGGACATTTTTTTTAGCTTTTTTGCCTTTTCCTCAGCCTGCACTCAGTAGTCCTCACACATAAAGATCCTCAATGGAAAAAAAGATCTCTCTAGGAAAAATTTACTGCATCATAGCCTTGACAGAATTTTTTTCTAAATGCTAACAAAAACTCTCTCCTTCCATTTGCCTTTTATTGTGTTTACAAGGGAAATGTATAAAATAATAATAATTATATATATAATAATGAGTAACTAGTAATATCCTTTGTCAAAAATATACAGAGCTTTGGATTGGTTTTGTATAAATAACTCAACTATGGTTTTAGAACAGCTATGAATATTTTGTAATAATTTTACCTCACAATTTTGAAATTTATAAAATTGCCTTAAGTGTTGTTATTATTCTGGCCAAGGAATGGAGGTGTCAACCAATGGTTGTTGGCACCAATTCAATGTGAGCAGAAATCCCCTTTGGGTTGTGTTGAAGGGGGAGACTTTATTCAGTGCAAACAGCTGAATCATGGTACAGCTCAGCTCTGGATTAGCATTACCGTGGAACTGTTCAATTGTAATACGACTCAAGCTGTAGAACAGCACAGCTGTGAGTCAGTTTAATAGCATTACAGCTCAATTATGATACACCATGGGTGTAGAACAGCAAAGCTGTGAGACAGCCCGGGTGTGAAGCAGCCACCTAGAGTGAGGTGGCATGGGTACAAAGGCCACCCTGGTATTATAGTTTGGCCCCCTCTGATGAGACTGCTATAGTCCAATCAACTGAGATGGAACAGCTCCACTGTGGTCCAGTGAGACAGCTTCCGTGGAACAGGTCAAAATGGGTGGCAATACTGTCTTTAGTGGAAAGGGAAGGTGAGCTCTGGGAGCCTGAGGGGAGCTGACTTATATAGAGAGAATTCCCTACACCTGGTCCCTGATTGGCCTATTCACATGCAAATAAGGACTCCAAATCTCCACAGTTTAATTTGTCCAAAAAAGCACTGTTCTGATTGGTCAGAGTGGAGCTGCTCTGATTGGTTTGGTAGGTGAAGATGCTAAGGAGGATTTAGCTGCACAGCTCTGATTGGATGGAGAAAGTCTCTGTCCTTTTAGTTGAACTGTGATTTCAGAAAATCCTTTATAAAGGTTGGCTCAACTGATAAAACACAGTCAAGCAGGCAGTTCAGTGTGGGAGGCAGGCTTTTCCCAGAAGTGCAGTATGAGTGAGAGACCCCTGGTCAGCATTGGTTACTAGGCTCTGTTTATAAATTTGAGCCCAGTCAGGCACCAGGAGCCCTTCTAGGTAAGTGCCTTCATTTTCTTGGTCAACAGTATTTTTTCCCTAATTACTCCATAACCTGAATACTCAGTGTACTTTTTGTTGAATCTGAAGATATCATCTTTACCTGACTGTTCCATGTTGGTCTTTCTGATTTTAGGACTCAGTTTAAAAACCTCCTCTTCTGAGGTGCCTTCCTTGACCACTCTTCTTCAAGCTGGCTCTCTGATCAGTCCCTATAATCCTGTTTATTTCCTTTGAAGCACCTATTCCAACTTCTCATTATAATTTTGTTTATTTTGTTACTTATTATCCATCTTCCCCATTACATTGTCAACTTTCTGAGAGTGGAACCATGATCTTTCTTCACTACTGTATACATTCCCAGCATGATCAAAGTACTTGGCACATAGAAAATATCTCTTGAGTGAATAAATCTTAATGTAGAGTTCATATTCTTACTCTTTGTTGAACAAGTCTAAGTCAAGAATTCTCTACCATGGTTGAATGTGAGAATCATTAATAGAACTTTAAAACAATGCTAAGACCATCCCAACCTACTCATTCATAATCTCCAGGTCTAAACTTGAGCATGTATGTATTTTAAAGGACCATAATGACTCTAATGTGTAACTAGGGCTAAGAAACAGTTATTAAACAGTTTAAAATCAACTTACTTGCTGGCTGACTTTAGACAAGTCACTTTATTTCTCTCTGCCTCCAGTTTCCTCATCTGTAAAGTGGAAATGATAATAGCTCACAATGTTTTTGTTTTTGTTTTTGTTTTTTGTTTTGGCACATAGCAGTCACTCAGTGAATATCAGTATAAGTCAATTAATCAAAATCAATCTTGTTCTCCTCATAATCAATAAGCCAGTCTTCAAAATAGTTAATATTATCCCCATTTTTAAAATGAGGAAACTGATCTCAGAGAGATTTGTCTACATAGCTAGTAAGTGACTAAGCCTAGATTGACATCAGGGGGAGGGGGTTGGAGGTGTGAGGAAAAAAGCAGCCTCTACGAAGTTTTCCCTTTTCTTACCCTGCTCACTAGAGGTAATAGAAACAATTGTTAAAGACAGAGTCCAATTTTACAGGACTCCTGGAAGGGAAAATGTTAAGGGCACCGTTCACATCTATGGAAGTGAGTGTCAAAGTACCTGGCTTGACTTGGGGTTTACACTATTGTCTTAATAACCATTTTGCTACCCCAAATCTTCATCTCATTTGTTTGAACTATCTTCCCTCCTCACTTGGGAATGCATTTCCAATTTTGTAATTTAAGTCAAGATCAGAGGCAGTTAAAATTTACTTTCCTTACAACTTTTTAGTATCACATTTTGGAAAGCTGTAGTAATAAACGTATGCACATTCACACACATGGTGTCTTTTTTCTTATTCTGACTATGATGTTTCTTGGCTGTACAAATGTGATGAATTCTTTGGAGTAAAGATACAATATACTTACTAATCAAAGGAGTAAGTGTCCTCCTTTTTGTCCCTGATTCTTTTGGCTGATGATTAGAGCTTTTGTCTCTGACATTATCTCTGCAATATATTGATTAGGAGACCTGACATTTCCAGAGTCCTGGAATGAGGACTTTTTCTGATTAATAGGAAGCAGCAGGTGATACATTACCACAGGAAAATAGTGCTTCAATGTGTGCTGGCTTTTGCAAAGGAGAGCTTGTGAACTCAACTCTAAGTAAATCAAGCGGCCTGGACTTCATCTTTTTCTGCTGTTGTTCATGTCCAGGTCTTCATGAAGGGATGGACACCTTAGACCTTTCCATCTACTTTGTGGTCAATTACATAAAACTGAAGGTCCTGCTCTGTCATGAATGCTTCAAAATCTGCTAGGGAATAAAAAATAAGTAGATTGGTTCCTATCCCTGGATATTCTGATTCATTCCACCTGGAGTGAAAACCAGGAATCTATATTTTTATTTTTTATCATTTTTATTAATGTTTAAATACAGTTGTCTCCATTTTCCCACCACCACTACGCCCACACCCCAGGTGTCCCTACCTCCCTGCCCTGATTCCAACCCTGCCTTGGTTTTGTCCATGTGTCCTTCAGAGTTGTTCCTGAAAACCCTTCTCCCCTTTCCCCCCATTATGCCCTCACACCTCCCCTCTGGATACTGCCAGACTGTTCTTTATTTCAATGTCTCTGGTTATATTTTGCTTGCTTGTTTG
>CM052552.1:29450546-29467304 GCA_028533065.1 Trachops cirrhosus
CAAACAAGCAAGCAAAATATAACCAGAGACATTGAAATAAAGAACAGTCTGGCAGTATCCAGAGGGGAGGTGTGAGGGCATAATGGGGGGAAAGGGGAGAAGGGTTTTCAGGAACAACTCTGAAGGACACATGGACAAAACCAAGGCAGGGTTGGAATCAGGGCAGGGAGGTAGGGACACCTGGGGTGTGGGCGTAGTGCTAGAGGGTAAATGAAGACGACTGTAATCGAACAACAATAAAGCAGTTTAAAAAACGGTGGCACCTTTACACAGTGGAATACTATCCAGCAAAAAGAAAGAAGGAACTCAACCCTTTGCCAACAGCATGGATGGAACTGGAGAGCATTATGCTAAGTGAAATAAGGCAGGCACTGAAAGACAAATTGAATATGATCTCACCTGTAAGTGGAACCCAATCAACAAAACAAACAAGCAAGCAAAATATAGCCAGAAACATTGAAATAAAGAACAAACTGACAGTGACCAGATAGTGGGGGAAGGGGATAATGGGGGAAAGAATGGAAAGTGTCATCAAGGAACATGTATAAAGGACCCATGGACAAATACAACAGGGGGTAGGACTGAATGCAGGATGTGGGGGTGGTGTAAGGCAGGGGAGGGTAATGGAGGAAAATTGGGGACAATATAATTGAACAACAATAAAAAAACTAACACAACAAAAAATAAAACATGCTAAAAAATTAAGGACAATATTATATCTAAATGTGAAACTAAGGTTATATATCGTGAATAATGTTTTGCTGATGTGGTTCCCATTGGAAACCTTACTGTGCTATTTGACTGAGTATAGAGTTATTAAAGAAGAACTTGTGGTTTGTGTATTCATTGAAATCAGCCACATTAAGTTTATATAGATATGTGATAATCTGTGTTCACCCACCTTAGCCTCTACTGCAGGTTGGAGCTGGCAAAGACACCAACTAACCATTAAGTAAGAGTGTAAACTCTATTTACACAAGGAATTAGGAGCCATTATCCTCATTTTCATTTTCTTAAAATATTTTAAATAAGATTCCTATTAAATGGAATACATTTTAAATATGGTTTGGTTCAGATACGTTTACCTCTCTAGGTCTTGTATAATAAACACATAATTCTGGAACTTACAAAGGAAATGTGTTTTCCTTTATACATTTGACATTATTAAGAGATTGTAAAATGAATTGACTGTGTATCACATCATGTTTCCCGTTGATATCTTATTGTAGCAACAGCCCTAGAGAAAACTTTTTTCAATCTAAGTATGATCAGTAAGACTAAAGATGCATCTATTTAAATTATGCCAGTGTCAATAAGTTATAAAATGATTGTGATATTCTTATCACTGTGGAACTTCAAGCATATCTTAAAATGAATAGTTACCTCTACCCACTGTGTTTCATTGAGTTGTTATGACATCTGAGTTTCGGTGCCTCATGTTTTGACAGCACAGCAGTGTGAATACATGGAAAACTAAGAAAACCAAAGGAAATACCACTCTGTAATTTCTATTAATTTTTATTGTTGTTCAAGTACAGTTGTCTCCATTTACCCCTACCACACCCCCCCATCCTGTCCATCCCCAGGCAATTCCTATTTTTTAAAAGTAAAATAGAGCTAAGGAAAATAAATATAATTTGACTGACCCAAAAGTCTACAATATAACTCTAACTTTGATAATGTCATTCTAACTCTATCTACTTCAGTTCATTCTCAACCAATTTAGGAATCAATATTCACTGTTTCAACACTGCTAAGACTATTGTTTTACTTCTCCCTTTAGTTCTTAAAAGGCAGAGCATTTTAAATTCCCTTAGTTACACTCCTTCATATTTGAGTTTTTGAACCTTTTTACTTTTTCATTGAAGCCCAAGTCATCTTTCCTGAAATAGAGCTTTTTATCGTTAGCTTCTGCTTTGGATTTTTCCCATACTTGACTTTTTGGACTTCTTAGACTAGTAGCTTTGGGTCTTCTATAATTGGTCCCAGTAATAATTTTATTTAAGTGATTACTTAGTAATCTGATTTTTAAAAACTTCAGAATACTTTGTTATACAGGCAACAGAATGTTATCAATTCACAAAACAATGGAAAATGCATATGAAATTTTTTCTGTTATAACTGTTGCTCCTCAAAAAGTAAACTAGTATTTTTATAATATTAAACATATTTTTTCAACTCATAGGTGATTTTAATTTTAGAAGGCACACTTAAGGAAGTAATCAATTAATTTCTAATAAAGATGACTGTTCTACCTATTCACTTACCTCCAGGTATCACAAGCCTTTAATCAGAGAGAACTGAAGAATTATTTGTCTTTGTTAAAGTTTTTGGAAGATAACTGTTCCCCATGTAATAGACAAGTTATGGATAAAAACAAAAAATATTTTAACCAGACAAGCATTTGTAGCTTAGCATTAATGAAACAGACCAAACAAAAAAAAAATCTTACAGTGCTGGTAGTTTTTATGTTAAACCACAACAAAAAATTACTACAAAAACTTTGGTTCAGATTGGTGCAAGAAACTTAAAATATTGGCTTATGGGATCAATTCAATCTTCAGCTTCTTCTTCCTACCTACTAATAATTAGGAAATGAAAATCTCCCCTTCTTTTAAATCCCTAAACAACTTTCCACTATAAAATACAACTTGAGCAATGATTGGACTCTTATATATACACATTAATTTCTGCTGCATTAGAGAAGCTGTCTGTCACCAAAAAAGTCAGTACAAAAGGCAATGTGGGAACTCCATCTTTTTAAATTTTCTTGTCTCAGTCTACCTTATTTGCTGTTTGTTCTACTAGAATATTAATAAAAGAATTTCCAAGTTAAAAAAATTCTATGGATTCCAAAGGAATACAGTTACCATTTCATCTCTGCACAAGTTGTGGCTTTGATTTTAGACTAGAATATCTGTTAAGTTAAAATGAGCTTCAATGGTGCTTAAACATGACTCTCTTAAAAGATTCTAAGCAAACAGATTACTTGAAATGTCTTAACTTGAACACTGAAAGTACTGTGGAAGGATTGTTGATTGATGCTGTGTCACAGCTAATGCTTCTTTAGTAATTCAAGATTTAGAAAACCTTTATACTGAATATTGACAACTTAGAAATAAAATGAGCTTGAAGGAAAGAATCTTGGCCTGCTGCAGTCTGATTATTTAAAACTTTTTAATGAAGGTTATGAGGTGATATGATCTATAGGTACTGTACAATGGAAGGTATAAACTTAGTTTTATAAAGCTAGCTTCATACTTCAGTTTAATTCAGATGAAAACCATGTTAAATCTAAATGATTTTTAGTCCCTCTGTTTATTATTTTATTGTACGTTTCCCATGGAATTAACAAAATTCTTCAGAAGGACTTTTGAATTCATTAGGTCATGAAATTTTGAATTGGTGATGGATTTCAGAGAGGTGACAGTTCTATTTATTCACTTAAATTCAAACAGTGAAAGACTGTCTATTGTCATTACTGTATATAAAATATTATATTTTCTCATGCTTTACAAATCCTAGCAATCTAGATTATGTTCACTCTTTTTCCTGTTTTGCTCTGGGTACTCTGATTTTCTAGAATGTCTTTTACTTTCCTTCAAAACATAAAGAAGAGGAATAAAACACTTAAGTTACTAGTAGCATAAGTGAAATAAGTCAGACAAAGAAAGGCAAATACCATATGGCCTTACTTATATGTGGAGTCTAAACAAGCTGAACTCATAGAAACAGAGTGAATGGTGGTTTCCAGGAGCTAAAGGGTGGGGGAGGTTGGAAGTATTGATTAGAGGGTATAAGCTTTCAGTTATAAGATGCATAAGCCCTGGAGATCTAATGTACAGCATAGTGACTATAGTTAACAATACTGTATTATTACTTGAAAGTTGCTAATAGAGTAGATCTTAAATGTTTGCAGAACAAAAAATGTAGTAATTACATGAGGTGATGGAGGTATTAACTAACCCTATTGTCATCATCATTTCACAATAAATAAGAATATCAAATCATTGAGTTGTACACCTTAAGTATTCACAGTGTTATGTGTCAATTGTATCTCAATTAAGCTGATGGGGGATGGAGGTGGGGAGCTATTACTAGCTCAGTGGTTTTCACTGAGGTTAAGTTTGCCCTCTTTACTTCAGAACATTTGGATACATCTGGAGATATTTTTATTATATCTCGGATGGTACAGTGCTCTTGGCATCTAGTGTAGAGGCCAGAGATGCTGCTAGACATCCTATAATGCATAAAGCATACCCCGACAACAAAGAATTATCTGGCCACAAATGTCAGCAGTGTGGAAAGTGAGAAACCCTGGTATAATGGAATCTAAGAAACTTCAAATCTAATCTCAACTCTACCATATAACCACCAAGTCATTTAATGCTTCTCTGGGCCGCAGCCTACTCACTGCAAAACAATAGATTGAATTACATGATCTTTAAAGAATTTTTCAGCATTTAGAGTTTATAAATCTATGAAACCTTTTTATGGTCTCTTTCCTATGAGAGAGAAGGTTTCTTTGATGACTCCATTTTTTTCTTTGTGTAGCCTTCCATATGATGTATTTATTTACTTTGTTTTTCAATTAATTTTTATTTTGAATTGATATATAAAGCATTTTAAAACCTATTTCATGTAAAGTTATATTATTTTTATATCTGATTTTAAAATTGTTTAAAAATCTACCTCAGCCTCCATATACAATTAAACAAAAAACACAGGTACACTTTAAACATATTGCAAGAGATTCTGCTTGTATTCAGGCTGTGTATTTGGTTTTCCCATACAACTCTGTAAGAAGCTAGCCAGATGGATAATTGGATTATCATGCCACATGATCTTCACACATTCATTTTAAGCATACATAGATTAGTGAGCAATACACATTATGTGGCATTTCTCTAGAGAAACTGGTATGTCATTCCTGCAGAAATATCACTTGAAAAGCCACATGTGTGGATCTTTTCTCAGGCAGTTTAAACAATTAAGTGATCCCTAATGTGTACTGAAAAGTAATTACCTTAAGAACACTTGTTCTGGTCTCTCTCCCTTCCTTCTCCCCCTCTCCCTTCCCTTCGCCCTCCACCTGTGCTTTTCCCTCTCCCTCTCTCTGTACCATATGTGAAGTATTGTTCTATGCACTGAAATAATAGCTAGGTTTTATACTGTGCCTAACAGCCACATTATATCCATTTTACAGAATAGGAAGCAGAAAGGTAAATGACTTGCCCCAAATTACATAGCTAGGAAGTAATACGTTCAGTGTGAAAACTTCTTCCAAAAGTCGTTTTATCTGTTGTTCAGTTGCTTCCATGTTGTTTTGCAAAGCAAAAGTCACCGGTCAGGCGACTTTGATTCCCAGTCAGGGCACGTGCCTAGGTTGCAGGTTCGGTTTCTGGTACAGGTGCGTGTGTCTGGCAACCCATTCATGTTTCTTACATCCATGTTTCTTATTATCAATGTTTCTCTCTTTGTCTTTCTCCTTCCCATCCCCTCTCTTTAAAAATAAATAAATAAAATCTTCTTAAAAAGTCATTTTATCATATTTTAAGAAAAGTTTCTAGCAACCTCTTGAGCAGGGGTCAGCAAACTTCTTCTGTAGTGACTTAGATACGAAATATTTTAGGCTTTGTGGACCATGTGATCTCTGTCACAACTGCTCAACTTTGCTGTTGTATCACAAAAGCAGCTACAGATAGTACATAAACAAATGGGTATGGCTGTGTTCCAATACAACATTCAAAAACTTTAGCAGGCTACATTTGTCATGCAGGCTCTAGTTTGCCCATCCTTACTCTTGAACATTTCCTAAGGTCCCATGACCTTGCTTGGTATCTCCATCTGCCTCCCTTTTCACCCTTTGGGAACATAACTAAGTGAAAAAAAATTGTATTAGATACAGGTAGTAAGAACAGTCTTATAACACTGGGATTCTCAGACTGATTTGCTCTCTTCTAGCCCCACCTTTGGTCCCTTCATGAAAGTTTGACACAGGCTTTCTGGAGGAGTATTTATGTCATATGCAGAACATTTGGCTCATATTGGCCTATGACTACCTGCTCACTGCCCTGGTAACTATTATCCAGGTGAGTGAGTGCCCCACCCTTCCTACACAGAACTTTCTGTTAGTTATGGCATCAAAATTACAGATAGCAGCCCTGGCTGGTGTGGCTCAGTGGATTGAGTGCCGGCCTGTGAACCAAAGGTTGCTGATTAGATTCCCAGTCTAGGGTACATGCCTGGGTTTTGGGTCAGGTCCCCATTAAGGGGTGCACAAAAGGCAATCACACATTGTGTTTCTCTCCCTTTCTCCCTCCTTTCCCCTCTCTCTAAAAATAAAATAAATAAAACTTTAAAAAAATTTAGGATAAATGTGTTTGAACAGGGCTGGCTGAAAGATGAAAAACATAATTATCCAACTATCACTTTGTAATTGGACATGGATTCTCTCTGGGTAAAATACATCTTGGCAGACTTTTGGTGAAACAAAGCTTGTTGCAAGGCACAGAACACCTGGACCAGATGTCAAAGTCCTAGATGCCTTCACTACCAAGTTAACCACAGTGATTATGGCTTTAGGCAAGTTACTTGTCCTATGTGAGCCTTAGGTTATTCATCTTTGTGGTGGGGATAAAAATATTGATTATCCCTTAGGGTTCTTCTAAGAACTAAAGAAGATAATGCATGTGAAAATGTCCAGCTCCACCACATGTAAAGATGACGAAAGAACTGAGATGTGTGTCACTGCCACAGTGGTCCAAAAGTGCTGAAAATCTACTGTTTAAATAAGCACCTCTTATTGCATTTTTGCAGCACTTTGTAGCAATTGCTTTTTATTCTGATTAGAAAAGTAACCTTTGGCTCTTTGCTAAGTTTATCTAGAATAAGATAAAATAAAATAATATGTGAATATTAGTTTTCTAAAGCTCACATATTATTTTAGTAATATAGAATTATTTAGTTCCAACTAGAGTCACAACCCTTTTCTTAGCCACTCCCTGTTCCCTCCCTCACCTCAATTTTTTATCCCACTCAAGGAAAGTTTGAGGCAAAGAATGCTCTCTTATGATGCTTAGACAAGCATGATAATAATTTGTTCATCAAGAATTCCCTGAGTACCTAATTGTATAATGACTAGAGTAAAATCTCAGTCTAGATACATGCTGTCCAATATGTAGCCATTAGCTACATATGACTATGGAATACATGAAATGTCACTAGACATGTTCAAATAGATATGTGTGTGTATGAGAGAGAGAGAGAGAGAGAGAGAGAGAGAGAGAGAGAGAGAGAGAGAGAGAGAGAGAGAGATGGAGGGAATTATCCAGAGGAAGTTACTCACACCAGAAATGGGTATTAATTAGAGAAGAGGGTTATTATAGTTAAGGAGGTGGGTAGTATGTGTGGCATTACTTGTTCTTATATACTCTGCTTTGTACCTATTTGTGGTGTTGGTGGATATAGTTTCAGCTTTAAGTTGTACAGGTAATGGTGCTATGTAGGTATTGTGTTTTAGCAGTGTAGACTGTATACTTATCCATCTATAAGAGTACAGGACAGTAGGAAGCAATTTGGTCCTTTGCTACATCCAAAGTACAGGATTCTCAGTGGAAAGATTCATGGCATAGTGAGCTCACCACTGAAATTAGTCTCTGTGAATGGATTTGCTTAAAATGACTGGTTAGGAAACTAGATTCACATCACTTAGTTCAGAAAGCCTATTTTGAATGATTTTTAAATCACTAACATTGTGTTTGAATGTTAGAACTTATATCTGTCTTACAGTTACTAAGATATAAGATCCTTAATAAGAGAGACAAGTGTTTTTTTTTTTACTTTTTTATTGTTATTCAAGTACAGTTGTCTACATTTTCCCCCCACCACTCCCCTCCACCCCAGGCATCCCCTCTACCCTCCCTTAATCCTACCCCCCTTTGGTTTTGTCCCTGTGTCCTTTGTAGATGTTCCTGAAAACCCTTCCTTCTTCCCCCGACCCCATTATACAAGTGTTTTATTCATCTCTGAGCTTATACTGGTCCTTCTACCCCTGGGCCTGGCACCAAAGAGATACTCAATAAATATTTATTCTGCAGTAAAAACAATAGGTGTCTAAAAGTTTATTATTTGACAAATGAATATAATTTAAAAGGCATTTTTACTGCTTAGAACTACAAGTAGATTTTCAGAGATTCCACAATACTAATTAATTTATTTCAAAGTAAGTATGAAGCTAAATGACAAATCTGAATGATGTATTGGTTTTATTTATTTATTTTGTCTCAAACATGATTTTCACATGTTATTGCCTATAGAAACTGTTAAATAAATTATGGCATACTCATAATATGGAATACTATGCAATCATTAAATCAGGCAGACATGCATATATTGACATACTTTATTTTTGAGTGATAAAAGCAACTTCCAAATCAGTATGTTTAGTATATCTGACTTTTGTTAAAAGACAGTCACTACATTTAGATGTACATATATGCATATGTTTATATGTATATAGAAAGGCTTTGACAGAATACACCTCAAGTTGTTAAAAGTGGATCTTACTGGGGAGTGACATAGAGAAAGGTTGGGCCTCAGATTTTACCTTATATGCTCTGTACTTTTTGATTTTTTTAATGATTATGAATGAGTTTGGAATGAATTATTTTGAAATTTTGGTACTAACAATATAGCAGATCACTATAAGTTTTAAGGTAAAACAAAAGTAATTAGGAGGAAAACCATCTTCAGTTAAATTGGATAGTTTGGGGACACAGTTCAGAAATGGTCATTTGAAAATAAGATTATTCAACAAACTCTGCTTAGTTCTTATAATTTTTCTAACAGCACATATTATAACTTTTAGTAAAAAGATACTTTTTAAATATTTTACTTTAACTTTCAAGTGTAAATTCTGTGTGCTTTTTTTGAATTTTTATAAGACTTTATCTGAGCCAAACTCCAATTGTATGTGCTTTTAAAATAAATTAAATGGATTATTTCAGCCAGATCACCATAAAACATGTGGCATAAGGGGTTATGCAGCATCTAACAGTCTGTACCTTTTCTTATTGTTTACTCATAAACTGGGGAAGAAAAACACATTTTTGGTCTTTTTACTTCCCAAGTAATTCCCTATCTCCCCAGCACAATTGTAAGCTGATTGATAGTAATAGCTATGCATCTCTTATGCCTTGTGTCTTGTATTTAGATCTTAGGATTTCATTTTTCAAAGGAATCTTAAATGTCATCTACTCATTCCATTCTATCTTCTAACATTTGTAATTCCCTTTCAGTAGGAAATACTAAGTGTAGAGTAAGCACTCAGCAATGTAGTTATTTAATAATTTAGAAAGGAGACTTTTTAAAGTCCCACTGTATAGTGGACAGTTTGGGATTCATTACTTTATTATTTATAGACCTGCATAACACATAAAAAATGCCTCTTTTAAGAACATTCAAATGTTTATCTGATTGGTTCTTTTGTTACTTTCAGTTTTTTTCAGCTCCTATCAGCAAATATAGATTCTTGAAAAGTTTACCATTAACCCAGAAATATAGTACAAGGCAATGATTGAGAACGATCAACTGTTTCAAATGAATGGGAGCTTGTAGATGATTTAGTCCAACCTCCTTATTTTACAGATAGGTGAACTAAGTGATTCCTGCAGAGTTAAGTTGGAAATAAGATCATGATCTTTTTATAGTTTTCTCTAGACTTTTTACATGACTATAAACAATAATATATTTAGAAACGATAGTCCTTATTTCATATTTATCTTTCCATTTTAGAATTACAACATAAAGCATCTCTATATGGTTCATTTTAGTACAAAAGTATTTTACCCAGATTGAGTTTTTATGTATTTTTCAGAATGTTTAAAGCCTGTCCCACCTAGATGAAATTCTAGCTTCACTAATAACTTACTGTGGTAGGCAGAAATCTAAAATTACCCCAGTGACCCCATCCTTGTGTGATACCCTCCTCTTTGAGTATGAGTTGAACCTGTGAATGTAATATTCCCATTATTAGCATGGTGACTTTAATAGGGATCTAGTCACACAAGCCCTTTAAAAGGAGAGGATTTTATATACCTGGTAACAGAATAGAGAGAGATTTGAAGTTTGGAGGGATTTAACATGCCAATACGGTTTGAAGATGGAGGAAGCCACATAAAGAATGGCCTTTAGGTGTTATCCCCAGATGACAACCAGCAAGAAAATAGGGACCTCAGACCTACAGTTACAAAGAAATAAATTCTGTCAACAACCAGTGAACTGGGAAGTGGTTTCTTCCCTCAGAACTTCCATATAAGAGGTTAGTCTGGGCAACACTTTGATTTTGGCCTTGTGAGACCCTGAGCAGAGAACCCAACTGAATCCACCAGAACTTCTAGATAATAGAACTGTGAGATAATAAATCTGTGTTATTATAAGCTGGTAAGTTTGTGATAATTTTTATGCAGCAACTTAAAAAATATACCACTATGTTATATAAGGCAAGCCATTTATCAAATCTCTTGTACCTCAGTTTCCTTTTGACTATCATAATGGAAATACCCTATACTGCTTTGAAATTATAGTTGTGAAATGTGGCATCTACAGTAATAGGATACATGTATTATTAATTTTGGTGGTATTGCCAATAACAATTTTGATTCTTCCTGGCCTACAAAATCATTTTACCAAAAAATGAAAATGTAAAGGAATATAATTTGGCCCTAGGTAGACCTTCCTACAATTTAATGTTAGAATAACCAGCCATATAGAAAATATGGAGTCTGGAAAACTTTCCACTTGCATCACATATTTATTGAGAATTCATTCTATACCTAAACACTATAGTAAGCTCTCTAGATGGTACCAAGGGGAAAGGAATCATACATGGTCTTTGCCTACAAATAGCACATAATGTATGTAGTAGGAGAGAAGATACAGGGTCACACTAAAATACTCCAAGATAAGAAGTGTTCAATGCCTTGAGATGAAAAAATAAAGTTTGGTAAGAATTCAGAGGAGGTTACCTGTGAACTGGCCTTTCAGGAACAATTAGGATTTGAATACCAGAAGACAGAGAAGGAAAGTCATTCTACCCAGAGGGAAGAACACAAAGACATTGTAACCTAGAAGGTCACATGGAAGAATAACAAGTAGTTCAGTATAACTGAAGTATGCATAAGTGTAATAGGAAATGAGTTTGAAAGAATAGGTTGGGGCCAAATTATAAAAGATCTTGATTTCTAGATTAAGGATTTTGAATACTATCACATGGTTTTGAACAGAAGGGTAAAGTGATCAGATTTGTGATTTAAAAAGAAAATTATGGCAGCAATGTGGAAAGGTTTGGTGGTGAAATGTGAAGGATGATGGGACAGAGAGACCTATTATGAGGGAACAAAAGTGAAAGATGATAAACACATGACTTAGGAGAATGGCTTAGGGAAAAGATAAAAGGGACAGTGTGTTAGGGAAGTCACAGAGGTAAAATGAACATAGCATAGAAAGAAAGCAAAACTCAAGAGCTTTGTAAGGTGCTGAGATAGGTAAAAGACACACAACAAGGAAGTATTAGAGTCAACATCAGTACCCAGACAGTCTAGCTGTACAGCTTTTGTTTAACCATTATTGCTCACTCCTGAGAGGGTGGTCAACGGGAATATTCAGAGAAAAGAGCCATTTTATATGCAATGTGACAAGATCTGCTTTTTTTTTTTCCAAGAGCTGCTTTTTGATGGAAGGCTAACAGTTGCAGTGGGATGTAAGTCTGTGTGTATGTATGTGTATGTGTGTGCATGTGCTGCTTTTAGGAGCAAAAATGAGGAGCATATTAGGCAAGGCCAATGCAGTGGGGTCTTTGAGCCACCAGCATGTAACTTTCTCCAAAGACAGGCCTTAAAGGTTTGGATCAGTTCACTAGGCATTGACACATTCTACACAGTTGTTGTCCTCTGAGAGAATAGGCAGATTCCATTTCACAATGCCTGAATGTTACTTTTGGAATCCACATTTGTTTTTTCTAAATCTGTTCTAAAGATTTAGTAACTCTCTGTGTGTCACTCTCTCTTAAAACTGGCATGTATAGCCTAATCCACTGGGAAGTATATAACACAGGATAGGGACTTGGGAGGCTTCTCAGGTAGTCTATGGTAGTATTTGTGGCATGTGATCCCCAGATCGCCTATATAGAATTCCCTGGTGTGTCTTGCAAATTCAAATTCTTAGGTCCCACTTCAGACTTATTGAGACTCAGCAGAAATCAATATTTATAATAAGCATAAGCATGTATCTTTTTCCAGTAAATATAAAATACTTGTTTTTATTTTATTTGCTGTTTAAAATCCCCAAATAAATTAGTCATTGTGCCACAATAATCAAAGCAATTATAGTATTGAATATGTTACTCTGAATGGCATCTTCTCCCAAAGATTCTGATATATATCCTCTTGCATCCACTGTGATTGATAATTAACAATCTAGACCATTTACTTAAAGAATGAGAGTAAGGTTCCTTATTGTCAATGTAATGAGAACATCCAAACATGTAGATGAATTTTATGAGTTTATTTGAGCCAAACTTACAGCACATGTTGGGAAGCAAGATCTCCAATGCTCCAGAGAATAACAGTTTGCAGCTTCTTTTATGCCTTTAAATTGAGGGAAGGTAAGACATTTTGTGGAGGTGGGAGAAAGCAAGATGGGGATTGGATTACAGGACAGTTAACAAGATTATGTGCTTTCTTCAGGGTGGTTATGGCTTATTTCAAAGGTGTAGTAACCTAGATGCACACAAACAATAGACAGGCCTTGCTTAAGGCAAAGATAAACCTTTCACTGAAAAGTTATATGCTTGGGGTGTGACAACCCACCATGCCCTGCCCACTTAGACTGTCATTGAAAATTATCTCTCTTGACTCATAGCAACTTGTGTGTTACGGTAACATAATCACACCATGTTAACATTAATATTAGCATATTCAACCACTGCCTGAAGAAATGTGGCCCTGACCTTAAAAGAAATAAAAAAAAAACTTTTTCTTTATATTTCTCTTTCTTCTGTGAACCTTTTTTATTGGTAGTAGAATAGTTTTCACTGTAGGCCACCATTGTCTACTTCAGAATAAGGGGTTGCTTAACTTGGTGATGGTAACTCTGGTTTTTTGTTTTTGTTTTTGTTTTTTTATGTTTTATGTTTTTACTTTTTAATTTTTTCAATTAAAGTTCAAATTCAATATTATTTTGTATTAGTTTCAAATTGTACAGGATAGTGGTTAGACAATCACATACTTTACAAATTGTTCCCCACCAAATATTTCCTGCACCCACTTTGCATTATACATAGTTATTATAATATTATTGACTATATTCCCTATGCTGTACTTTATATCCCATTACTATTTTGTAACTACCAATCTGTACTTCTCAATCCCTTTACCTTTTAAGTCACTTCACACCTGTCAGAATGGCTATCATCAATAAAACAACAAACAATAAGTGTTAGTGAGGATGTGGAGAAAGGGAAACTTCGTGCACTGTTGATAGGAGTGCAGATTGGTCTAGCCACTGTGGAAAGCAGTATGGAGTGTCCTAAAAAATTAAATATGTAACTGAATGGTTTTTGAACCTTTTTTCCAAGGTTGATTTTCATGGGTTACTTGGAACAGACTCGTTCACTTTAGTCCCCTCAGTGACCAGTGTGAAAGGTAATTTTATGGTTTGGAGCTGGTTAAGTGAAATCCAGAAATAATGAGGAAAGCATTTTCTCCTTTGGGAATGAATTTGGTAAGAATCTCAGGCATTAGAAAGCACCAAAGTCTCAGCCTCAGGAATTCCCAAAGGATTCTCCAAGTGGCCTGTGTCACAGAAGATACCATTGGAATCACCTGTTAGTCTTGAGAAAATATGTGTGCATGGTTGTGGGATTCCTCACCTTTCTGACCTACTGGTTCCACTTTCATTGTGGACAAACTCTTTGGAGGGCCAGCTTGACATGCACATGTGTTCATTCCACTCTGGAGTGTTCTTTATGCGAAAGCATTTGTTGAATGGTTTACCATTTTGTTTTACAGCCACTCTGCAGGCTATGAAATGGTCATCTGGCCTTTTTATTTGTCTGAGAAAAGCAGTTTTTACCTTCTTATTGTTATGGCTGCCATGCAGCAGAGGGGTAACTCGGGGAAACCATACAATTTCCTTCTGTCTTCCCACACACTGCTTGAGAACTGGACAGGAACATCAAAATCTGAGGTTTACTCATTTATATTTGCCCTAACCTGCACATGGGATATTCTGTTTTTCAGGTAACAGAATGGACAGATCATTGGTATACGTTCATTGAAGCAAATTTATGACTGCCATGTGCCAGGCACTGTGCTAAGGCATTCTGTTAACAGAGATGAAACAAATTTCTGTTCTCTAGGTGTTTTCTGTCTCACAGGGAACACAAATATATAGACAAATTGCTACTTTAAAAATGTCATAGTGTATGTGAATATAAAGTACTGAAAATGTGTGATTAATTCTGAGGGAGAAGAGTGATAATGAAATGTTCTGAGAGGAGGTCAAGTTGAGGGAAGAAAGGCACCTCACAGAGGAACTAGCACAGAATATACTAGTGCATTGAGTCTGAGGAAATGGCAAGTAGTCCAGTGTTGCTTAAGCAGAATCCAGGTAGTTGATAATGTTCTGTGTTTGGTTACAAAGGACCTTGAACATCATCCTGAAGATTTTTAACTTTTTCTGGTGAACAAAGTCTTGGAAAGATTTAAAAAAAGAATTTGCTACACCTTATGTACTTCCTAAGTACCAGCCACTGAGGCTTGGCAGTCATTAGTTTGTAAGTCCTTAGAAGAATCTTAAACAGAGCTGTGACCAAGGAGTGATATGCAAAGTGGTGAAAGTAGAGGTAGTGAAATCATTCAAGAGGCTAAATGTATAACTTGAATGAAAGCTTCATTCAAGAAGCCCTTGAAAGGGCTTCTATTGGTTCTTTAGGCCTATCGTTAACAAATGAATAAAAAGGGACCACGTGGTGTTTCTGAAATAACTTGAAGCTTGGAATTAGAATATTAGAGCTCAGGGCCTGGCACTACTGCATAACTAGTTGTGAATCCATAGGAATCTTGCTTTTCTTTGAACCTCAGTTTCCTTAACTATAAAATAGGAGTCTGAAGCTTTCTAGCTACTTCCTAGAGTTATGGGGGACAATTGAGATAATACATGTGAGAGACATTGTGGTATACAAATATTGGTTATTAAGTCAGCTGTTGTTATTTAATGTACTGAGTACCATGCCTGCCTCACAGAGTTGTTAAGCACATCACATGGAATAATGGATTTAAAAACATTTTGTTAACTTTAAAGCATGATTCAAATATTAATAACCAGCAAAAATAATAAAAGACAACAATTCATTATACATCCACATGTTCTGTCTCCACTGTGATTCATGCACTCATTCAGAACTAGGCATAAGAACCTCCATTTAATTTTCACAGGTTAGATTCCCACACATGACAAAATCAAATAGGACCAATAGATTCTAGGCATTGGTTTCTCCCCTGTCAAATTTTGGTTGTAGGACTGACAGAACACCCATTTTACATGAGTTGTCACCAGCCAGCCTAGTGCTGACATCCAGATACTTTGCCAGATGCATGTTGAACAGGACCCCAGCTCCAAAGAAACCCCATTTCCTTCCATTCAAGTTGGCCATACATGTCATTCTTCAAGTTCTGTGCCCAGCAGAGCCACAGCAATCACCATGAAACCAGGCATAATCTGTAAACCTAGTTTCATATTGCTTGTGGTTAGTGGAAATACCCTATCAGGTGGATACCTATGATAGTTTGATGTTTCCAGTGGAGTTTACACCCACTTCAGTATTCTGCCTTTGGTATCTCTGAGATGGAGCATAGAGGTAAGAAATCAGAGCAGCTCCCACCCCCACCCTAGAAATTCTAAGACAAAGAGGTCTTCAAACACTTCTATCCCATTGTTTATTTCATTAACAGAAGGGTCTTCCTAGTTACATAGTCATTTCCTCTCTATTCTTTTTTATTTTACATAATTTTTGTGGAGCCAGCTTAAGATACTCGGGCTTTTGGGTTTCATGGTCCATGTCATATTTTCAAACTGTTATTTTTCTGCACAAGAAAGATGGGAAGAGTCTGCTTCTTTATCTCTTTTCTCTTGGCATAGAAGATTAGAATCATTTAATGAAATGCTCTATTAGCTAACTTGATAAATTAGTACTAATGAATCTAAAGCACTTTAAAGAATTTTCTACCATAAGAACTGAAATTCTGACCTATAATATAATCTTTAAAAAAATTAATCTTGGACAAATACTCAAAGACAATTTAAAACAAGTAAATTCTATCACTGCTTATCAAAAATAATTTCCATCTTTCTTTTTTAAGCATATTTTATCAATTATGCTATTACTGTTATCCCATTTTTTCTCTCCTTTCTCCCCTCTGCCTTGCACCCACCTCCCACCAGCATTTGCCCCTTAGTTCATGTCCATGGGTCGTACATATAAGTTCTTTGCTTCTTCATTTCCTATACTATTCCTAACCTCCCCCTGTCTATTTTGTACCTACCATTTATGCTTCTTATTTCTGCACCTTTTGCCCCATTCTCCCTTCCCACTCCCTGCTGATAACCCTCCATATGATCTCCATTTCTGTGATTCAATTCCTGTTCTAGTTGTTTGCTTAGTTTGTTTTTGTTTTTAGGTTCAGTTGTTGATAGTTG
>CM052552.1:29467404-29481622 GCA_028533065.1 Trachops cirrhosus
TTGCTGGATAGAGCAATCTGGGATGTAGGTCCTTGTCTTTCATGACTTGGAATACTTCTTTCCAGCCCCTTCTTGCCTGCAAGGTTTCTTTTGAAAAATCAGCTGATAGCCTTATGGGAACTCCTTTGTAGGTAACTATCTCCCTTTCTCTTGCTGCTTTTAAGATTCTTTCCTTATCTTTAATCTTGGGTAACTTAATGATGATGTGCCTTGGTGTGTTCCTCTTTGGGTCCAACTTCTTTGGGACTCTGAGCTTCCTGGACTTCCTGGAATTCTATTTCCTTCACCACATTGAGGAAGTTTTCCTACATTATTTGTTCAGGTAAGTTTTCAATTTCTTGCTGTTGTTGTTCTTCTTCTGGCACCCCTATAATTCAGATATTGGGAAGTTTCAGGTTGACCCAGAGGTTCATAAGCCTCTCTTCACTTTTTTGAAATCTTGTTTCTTCATTCTGTTACAGTTCAATATTTATTTTTCCCTTTTGTTCCAAATCATTGCTTTGAGTCCTGGTTTACTTCCTGTTACTGTTGGTTCCCTAAATATTTTGCTTTATTTCATTTTGGGTATCTTTCATTTGTTTCTGTTTCTGTTTTGTTTTGTTTGTTTGTTTGTTTTTTCATTTTTCAACCAAGCTCAGATAGTTCTGTGAGCATTTTAATTACTAGGGCTTTAAACTCCCCATCAGATAGATTGGCTATCTCCTCATTGCTTAGCTCTGTTTCTGGAGTTTTGCTCTGTTCTTTCATTTGGGCCATATTTCTTTGTCTGGATGCACCTGTTAAGTTGTAAAGGGTCAGGGCCTTAGGTATTCACCAGGTCAGGGCAGCCCTCTTTGCTATGCAGCACTGCCTGTGGGGGAGGGGCCAGAGAGGAAACAATGCAGCTCCTCTGCTCCTCTCTAGCGCACTTTCTAACGAACTCTTGTGTGAGACTGGGAGTTTCTCCCACTGAGGCAACCTCCATGGTCCACAGTCAACTCTGAGTTTCAGTTTTGCCTTCAGCCAGCCCCACCCACGTGGTCCACTGCCTTGCCTCAGTTTTTCTCAGCCAGCCCCACCTGCACGGCCTCACCATGGGTTCTTACCAGTCTAGTTATTCTGGTTGATTCTTTTATTTAATTCCTTGGTTGTTGGAATTTCATGTGGTTTGATTTTCTGGCACTTCTGGTTGTTTATTGATTTTAGATTGGTTGTTATCCTCCTTTTGGTTGTGCAAGGAAGCAAAGGGTTTCTGCCTATGCCTCCATCTTGGCCAGAACTCCTATCTTTCCTCGTTTATATTTTGACATCTTGGTGTATCCCTTATCAATTTGTATTATAAGGAAATTTATAATATATATCAAAAATTCCACCAAAATATTTTTTAAATTTTTGTTTTTTACACAATATAATCCTAATGTATCCTCCAAAATGCTAGAAAATGGTCTGAAACTTATTTTAAGATTTTTATACCATTTGTATCTTTTAAATTTATATCACTTTTAAATGTTACCTTAAGAGTCATAAAAAGAGACAATGAAAATTAAATCATTTTCAACAAAGGACATTTAACTCTTGGGAAATACAGGACACATATAAATTTCTATAGACCAGAAAGGAAGGAGAGATTTATCATTTTGTAAATTCTCCCAACTCCATAACCAGTAATGAAACTTGGCATCTTTAGACTCACAGATTTTTAGGTTTAGCTGGTTGCTTCCTCAGCCTAAGGCATAACTGAACACCTTGAAGCAACCATCCAGAAGAATATGCTGGTGTTAATTCATAGGGAGCAGTCCTATTAAGTGTCCATAATATTTTGAGGTCCTAGACCTGGTGTCTGGGCGACAAAAAAAGAGAAGTCAATGGACTTGCATTTAAGTAGAGCATTTCATACATCACACTAATTAGTTTCTCAAAGGCCTCTCTCTTGATAGGAGGAAAAGCAGCAAATAGGAACTTTTGATAGAATGCTTAAAGTTGGCTTGATGTTTTTATTAGTTTAAAAAATTTGGATATTGGAATGTAAAAATAATATACTCTCGTAGTAAAATAATCAAAGAATGCAAAAGAACGTGAAATGATAAAAGTTCTACTCATGACCTCACCTATTCCCTGCACCCTTCAGTTTCACTTTTATATAGTTAAATACATGCATATTATTTTTCACAAATGCTATCACACTACAATTAGTGCTTGGCAAACTGATTTCTTCACTTACTAGAGCTCATACACATTTCTATATTAGTATATATATGTATAAATACATATGTATATGTGTATATATTGCATATGTATATGTATAAATACAATATATATATTAATTTTCTTAAAGGCTGTATGGATGCATTGTAATTTATTTTGTCATTTCTCACAACTGATACTCAGTTTTTTCCCCAACTTTTGTGATATTATAAGTAGTGTCACAATTAATATCCTCAAAAGGTAGCATATTTTGTGCTTAAGGAGAGTGGCTGTGGAGACAGATGATTTTTATTCTCATATTGGTGCCACAACTCTGTATTGTATGATCTTGAGCAAGTTACTTAATTTCTCTATGCCTCGGTGTCTTCCTGTGAAAAAATTGAGATAATAATGGTCTCTATCTCATAGGACTGTTATGAAGATTTAATGAGTTAACAATACACATTAAGAACTTAAATATTTACACATTAAGTGCCAGGCACATGGAAAATGTAACAATTGTTAGTTAATATGATCATAATCCTTTAATAGCTTACTTTTGCAAATATAAACTCTTAGTTGTTAAATAGTTGGGTAAAAGTGTATGTCAATTTTGAATGCTGGTAGAAATTACACTTTTCCTGTCAAAAAAAACCCTTGCAAACATTGCATATTATTAAACTTTTTAATCTTTGTAAATATGGTAGATAAAAACCAGTTTATCATTATTTTAAGTTTCCTCTCTTTAATTATGAGTGAACATGAGCATCTTTTCACATATTTATTGGCCATTTATATTTCTTTCCATGTGAACTGCCTGTTCTTGGCCTTTGCCCATTTGTTGCCATCTGGCTTTTCATCTATTTCTTATTGATTTATTAGAGCTCCTTGTATATAAAGGAATTTGGCTCTTTGTCATATGTGTTACAAATAGTTTTCCCAATTTATCTTTTAACTTTGTTTATATGATTTTGTGTCCAGGAGTCTTGAATTATATAGTTAAATTAATCATTCTTTTTCCTTTATGGCCCCTGAGTTTGGAGGTCATGCTTCAAAAGTCTTTGTAGGTGCATTTGATTTAAATCATGTACTGATGTATTTTTGCCAAAAAAGCTCAACTATGGATGTAAGAGCTAGAAAGGATCTTAGAAGTTGCATAATTTAATATGTTTGTCTTCGTATCTTTTGAATTTTTCTTTGTAGAAGAAAAGAAGTTTAGTCCCAATAAAGGGAATGGAGTCTTAAGTTTCCACAGCAAACTAATGGTAAAAATATAAACTAGAACTCTGGGTCCAGATCATTCTGTTTAACCAGATTGTTTCATAAAAAGAGTTTTTTAACTTACAACACATTTAAGCAATTCAAAAATAGAGTTAATTTTCAAGAAAATTCACATTTTAAAACAGATTTATTTTTACTTTTCAGATTAATTTTTACTTAGAGAAATATTGGTGTATGTTCTATTAATCATAAATCATGCATATTTTTTAGGTATTTAGTTGAATGAATGTGCAAATATTCTAACCAAAGGAGCATATCTGTCTTTTTAATGTCTTAATTATTTTAGTTATAAGTTTGAAATGTTGACTTATTTTAATATAAATTAAGTAGACTTGATTTAATAGATATGAGAACTAAAGAGCATTAGCTTGGCTGCTAACTGTACCCTCAGCTTCCTTTCCCTGGCTTTTGTAAACCCTAGGACTAAATCTAATTCCTTTTAAGTTGTTTGGGACATTAGCCAGTGTGACCTGTCCTGAATGCACATCTACCCATGTTAGTCCTCATTCTAAAGCCCTCTAATTGCTACTTACTTTAGCTTACTCACTGTAGCCACTTGTCCCTAGCAACTGGACAGAGTCTTTCATTCAGCCTTATCCACAATTCCCTTTGTACATGCTGTTTCCCTGCTTGGGGCAACTTTCCCTTTGCTCATATGCCTGCCTGGAAAAAAAAAACAATATAATTAAACATTATTTCTGCTACTTCTGTGAAGCCTTTTCCTAATCTTTCTACTCTAAGATTAAGTGTTCCTATAGGCAGGACTTCTAATGTGTTAATTCAAGTGTCATGGTGGATCCTTTACCCAGCAAAACAGCCATATAACTGGTAAAATTACAAAAATGCCCATTTAAAAATCTCTGGAAATTGTCCTAAGGACATATAGCAAAGAGAGAAACATTTATTCAAAAAGTTTCTTAAATCTTGGTAAGATGAACAAGAATATGTGGCATTTGAACCATGACCTAGTCTCATCCCACCCTAGCTCCATGTGATAGAAGCTGTTTTTCAGACAGGTGTGACCAAGAAGACGAGGGATCCCTCTACCCACAATTACTTCTGTAAGGCTCTAGTGTCACTCCCAGACAGCCAGGCCAATAGTATCTCTTATACCTCTTAGCCCTATATTGTAGAAGCATTATTTTAGATAAGCACAACTGAAGAGGACTAGAAATCTCTTCCATCACTCAGTTTCCACTCATGAGATCTCTGCCCCAGTGGATTTAAGCCAAGAATACTGGGGCACTGGTTGTACCTGTCCCAGCTCATACATAGAGTGAAGATTCCATGCTAGGAAAGGCAAACCAAGATGAATAGGGGCTACCATCACTCCACAGGGTCCACTTGTGGAACAGAGGAGTCACTCTGGGAGAAACAAATCACTCACTCCCTGGCCCTCAACTCCACTGCAGTGACACAGAGATTCTGCCAAGTGTGGAAGGCAGACCATTAGGATGGAAAGCTTCACAGGTCTGCCTGAGGAGACTGACATTATTTGAAACAGAGCTTGGAGAAGTTCCTAAGAACATTATCAAAAACAATGGAAATCTGCCAGAAAGAATGAGGTGGAGGTGGGGGCTGCATGGAGGTGGGCAAAGGGGGGCATGGAAGCATCTGTAATAGTGTCAACAATAAAAATCAAGCTAAAAAACAATGTATATATTGGGAATTAGAACTTAAGAGGGGAATGATAGCTCCATCATGCTAGTAGCAACAAGCAAAATACCAGACCAGCCAGAAGGTTACCAGAGAGAAGAAGGAAAAGAAATATCCAAAAAGGCCTTATCAAGTCATACTCATTTCTGAGTCTGTGGAGTACTGACTGGGCACATGTGCTAGGTCTCACCCACCAAGGAGAAATGAGAGCAAGATGTGGGACTGACACTAAACAATTCCTTAAACCATGCCTTGGCAGGTGTGGCTCAGTGGAATGAGTGCCGGCCTGGGAACCAAAGGGACACAGGTTCGATTCCCAGTCAGAGCACATGCCTGGATTCTGGAGCAGATCCCCAGTAAGGGGCATGCAAGTACAACCACACATTGATGTTTCTCTCCCTCTTTTTCTCCCACCTTACCCTCTGTCTAAAAATAAATAAATAAAATCTTTAAAAAAAAAGAATTCCTCAAACCACACACAGATACATCAGTAAAATACTGAAGGCTTAAGGCTGAAGATACTTAAGCACAACCTCTGAGCAAACATTGTCCAACAATATGCTACTCTGACCCTGGGACAACTCCTAGTAAGAGGTTTAATGATAAAATCATGCTTATCTCTAGTGAAATGGACAACTGTGCCCAAAGATGCACCTTCTGAAGAGTGACGACAGAGAACCTCTGAGATACTTATCCCTGCATGAATATGGGGCAAAATCATAAACTCCCTGAACTGTGATGTATGCTTCAAACAACATGCACATCCAATAGTAAAGGCTGCAAATCTAACTGGATAAAGGGACTTAAACCTTTAACAAGAAGTGGTTTTTGTAGTTCCAAAGTTAAACTATGGGAACCCAGTATAAAAGATAAAAACTAGAAAACATCTGAGCAATGACATCAGAGACTTCACAATGTAGAAGAAATACACTTCACTAAATTAATTCGGCCAAGTCATTAAACAAATCACCAAACAGAAAATAAAAAACAAATTCTCAAAAAGGGCAAATCAGTATTGAGTTGCAATACAGTATCTGAAATATCCAGTTTTCAACTAATATCATGAGGTGTGCAAAGAAAGAGGGAAGTATGGGATGATATATTTAAAGCTACTTTTAAATATATTAAGCTACTTTAGAGATATTTAATGAACAAAAGGAAATCATTTCTCAAATACTAATTAAAAAGAACAAGAATAATTTTCACTAAATAGAGAATATCAATAAAGTGATAACATAATAAAGAAGAACCAAATGGAAAACCCTGGAGTTGAAAAGTATAATAATTGAAATTAGAATTCATAGAGGGGCTCAAGAGTAGATTTGATTTGGCAGAAGAAAGAATCAGCAAATTGGAATATAGATCAAAACAGACTACGCATTTTGAAGAACAAAAATAGTGAATGAAGAAAAAAGAAGAACCACAGAAAAATGTGGGACACCTTAGTGATACTCCCACATACACAAAATGGGAGTATCAGGAAGAAAGAAAAGAAAGAGCAGAAAGACTATTTGAATAAATAATAGCTAATGTCTTCCCATATTTTTAAAAAAACATTAATCAATGCATCAAACAATGTCAGCAAACCCCAAACAGGAAAAATGGAAAGTGATTGACACCCAGACACATCGTAGCAAAATGTTGATACCAGATATAAGGAGAAAATGTTGACATCAGCATAACAATATGAGAAGAGAATCACAATAAGATCAACAACTGACCTCATCAGAAACAGGAGAGGGCAAAGGACAGTGTTAAGGCATACTTGAGGTGCTGAAAGAAATACCTGCCAATAAATAGTCAAGTATTTAGCAAAACTATCCTAAAAGTGAAGATGAAATCAACTCATTCCCAGATAAACAAAAACTGAGAGAAATTGTTGATAGCTGACCTATGTTGCAAGCAGTACTGAAAAGAAGTGACATCAAACAATAATTCAAATTCACATGAAAAAACAAAGAGCTACAGTAAAGGGAATTATGAAGATAATGAAAAAAAGTATAATTACATATTTTTCCTCTTAACTCGACAAGAATCAATTGCATAAAATAATATTGGTAAAAGTGTATTGTTGGATATATGACATATAGAAATGTAATATATTTTACAACAAAATGCAAATGAGGAGGCTGGGCATTAAGCTAACTTGGAGTAAGGAAATGGTATCAGGTAGTAAATGGAATACACAAACAAATGAAAAAATAAAAAGTGGTAAATATAATTAACATAGAAATATCTTTAAATTGTGCTCCCCTTAGCTTCTTTAATAGGCATATGATTATATAAATCAATACTTATAAACTTGTATACAATTTGGCTGATAATACATATTGATAAATTATGTATATAAGGGAAGGAAGTGTATCTGGAGAGGAGTAAGGTTTCTATAACTTCCTGGGTTCCTTATGAATCTGAGGTAGATTCTGATCATTGAAGATATATGTTAGAATCTTCAGAGCAACCACGGAGAATATAATTCAAAAATATAATTCAGAAAAGTTAAAAACATAGTTAAAATTTTCTTTTACCCTGGCTGGTGTGGCTCACTGGATTGAGTGTTGACCTGTAAACCAAAGGGTCACCAGTTCAAATCCCAGCTAGGGCATATGCCTAGGCTGTGGGCCAGGTCCCCAGCAGAGGGCGCGCAAGAGGCAACCATGCATTGATGTTTCTCTCCCTCTCTTTCCCTCTCTCTAAAAATAAATACATAAAACCTTAAAAAAATTTCTCTAAAAAATATTTACTTTGGAAAAAGGGTTATAGTAAAGGAGAAACAGAGAAAAAATAGTAATGAGAAATATAGAAAACAAAGTACAAAATGGATTAGGTAACTTTAACTACACCACTAATAACATTAAATGAGAATGAATTAAACAAAAAAGTAGAGATTGCCAGCATAGATAAATCAAACAAGATACAAATATATGCTCTCTACAGGAGACACACTTTAGATTCTAAGACAGAAAAAGGTTAAAAGTGAAAGGATAAAAAATATTTCATGCATATGTTGTGTCACCATAAAAGTTCTAGAAGAGAACATAGGAAGGAAAATTTCAGACATTCCATGCAGCAGTATTTTCACCAATATGTACCTCAGAGCAAGGGATATAAAGGAAAAAATAAGCAAATGGGACTACATCAAATTAAAAATCTTCTGTAGGGCTAAAGAAAACTTCAGCAAAATCAAAAGTGAACCAACCATATGGGAAAATATATTTGCCAATGACACCTCGGACACGCATTTGATCTCCAAAATATATAAAGAACTCACATGATTCCACACTAGGAACACAAACAATCCAATTAAAAAATGAAGCCCTGGCTGGTGTGGCTTAGTAGATTGAACAGCGGCCTGTGAACCAAAGGGTTCCTTGTTTGATTCCCAGACAGGGTACATGACTTGGGTTGCAGGCCAGATCTCCAGTAGGGGGCACACAAAAGGCAATCACATATTGATGTTTCTCTGCCTGTCTTTCTCCCCTACTTCACCTCTGTCTAAAAATAAATGAGTAAAATCTTCACTTATTAGGTCGAGTAGTTTTTTGGTGAAGTCTATAGAATTTTCTATGTACACTATCATGTCATCCACAAACAATGATAGTTTTGCTTCCTCCTTTCCAATTTGGATGCATTTTATTTCTCCTTGTCTGATTGCTGTGGCTAGGACTTCCAATACTATGTTGAATAGAAGTTTTCCTATGTGAAAGTGGACACTCTTGTCTTGTTCCTGATCTTAGTAGGAAAGCTTTTAGTTTTTACCCACTGAGTATGATGTTGGCTGGAAGTTTCTCATATATGGCCTTTATTATGTTGAGGTATGCTCCTTCTATTCCCACTTTGCTGAGTATTTTTATCATAAATCAGTGATGTATTTTGTCAAATGCTTTTTCTGCATCTATTGATATGATCAAAACAGTGGGATACAAAGTCAATATTTAGAAATCGAAGGCATTTTTGTATACCAGCAATGAAATATCACAAACAGGAATCAGGGGGAAAATGCCATTTGATATAGCAACAAGAAAACTAAAGTAGGAACAAACCTAACCAAGCAGGTAAAACACTTGTACTCAGAAAGCCATGCAACACTGAAGAAAAAAGTTAAGGAAGTCACAGATAAATGGAAGCATATACTGTGTTCATGGACTGGAAGAATTAACATCATCAGAATGTCCATACTACCCAAAGTAATTTATAGATTTAATGCAATCTCTGTTAAAGTACCAATGACATATTTCACAAATCTAAAACAAACATTTCAAAAATTTATATGGAACCATAAATGACCTGGCATAGCCTGAGCAATTTTGAGAAAGAAAAACAAAGTAGGAAGGATTACAATACCTGATATCAAACTATATTGCAAGGCCACTGTAATCAAAATAGCCTGGTACTGGCATAATAGACACATAGATCAATGGAACAGAATAGAGACCTCAAAAATAAACCCAAGTCTATATGGTTAATTAATATTCAGCAAAGGTAACAGAAGCATGAAATGGATTATAAATAGCCTCTTCAACAAATGGTGGTGGGAGATCTGGACAGCTACAGGCAAAAATAAAAAATGAAACTCGACCACCAACTTACACCATACACAAAAATAAACTCAAGATACATAGAAGACTTAAATATAAGTCATGACACCATAAAATTCCTAGAGGAGAACATAGGGAGGAAGATCTCAGATATTCCATGCAGCAATATTTTCACTGATGTGTCCCCTAGAACAAGGCACATAAAGGAAGGAATAAACAAATGGGACTTCATCAAAATATAAAGCTTCTGCATGGGTAAAAAAAAATCAGCAAAATGAAAAGGGAACCAACTGTATGGGAAAATGTATTTGCCAATGATACTTTGTAGAAGGGTTTGATCTCCAAAATATATAAGGAACTCACTTGACTCCACTCCAGGAAGACAAGGAACCCAATTAAAAAATGGCCAAAGGACCTGAACAGACACTTCTCCAAAAACATAGATATATGAAAGGATGCTCAGTAGTAGTAGCCATCAGAGAGATGTAAATTAAAACCACAATGACATACCACTTCACACAGATCAGAATGGCCATCATAATCAAATCATCAAACAAGTGTTGGAGATGTTGTGGAGAAAAGGGCACCCTAGTGCACCGTTGGCAGGAATGCAGACTGGTGCAGCCACTGTGGAAAACAGTATGGAATTGCCTCCAAAAACTAAAGATGGCACTGCCTTTTGACCTAGTATTTCCACTGCTGGGATTATACCCTAAGAATACTGAAACACCAGTTCAAAAAAAGCCATGCACCCCAATATTCATAGCAGCAAAGTCAAGTACTGGAAGCAGCCTAAGTGCCCATCAGTAAATTAGTGGGTCAAAAAACTGTGGTACATTTACATGACGGAATACTATGTAGCAGAAAGAAAGAAGGAATTCCTACCCTTTGTGACAGCATGGATGGAACTAGAGAGCATTATGCTAAGTGATATAAGCCAGGTGGTGAAACACAAATACCTTATGATCTCCTCTATAAGTGGAACCTAATCAACAAAACAAACAAACAAGCAAAATAGAACCAGAGACATGGAAATAAAGAGCAAACTGACAGAGACCAGAGGGGAAGGGGGAGGAGGATAATGGGAAAAGAAGGGGAAGGTTAAATCAAGGAACATGTATAAAGGACCCATGGGCATGGGCAACAGGGGTGGGGAGGTTTGAATGTAGAAGTTGGGGGTGGGTAGTTCAGGGAAGAGTAATGGGGGACAATATTTCATGCAAACAATAACCAAGAGAGCTAGTGCAGCTCCTACAAATTTCAGAAAAATAAACTTTAAGACAAAACTGTTGTTAAAGATAATTGAAAAATTTTAATAATAAATAATCTATCAAGAAGATATAACAATTATACCCATATAGGCACCTAAAAGCAAAGCCCTAAATAAAGGAAGCAGAGAGAAGTAGTCCAACAATAATAGTTGAAAAGTTCTATTAATTTTACTAGAACAACTGGACAAAAGATCATCAAGGAAATAAAGACTTGAGTAACATTATAAAATGGCTAACCCTAACAGACATCTATCAAGCACTCTACTCAAAAATAACAAAACACAAAGTCTTCTCAAGTGAACATAAAACATTTTTCAGAGTAGACCATATGAGAGGAAATAAGGTAAGCCTTTTGTGCTGCAAATTTTACAATCAAGAGAGTGAAAACCTTATCTATAGAATGGCAGAGGATGTTTGGAAATAATGTATCTAATAAGAGACTTGTATGCAGAATATATAAAGAGCACTTACAAACTAATAATAAAAAGACAAATAATCCAACGTGAAAATAGGCTAAAGATTTGAATAGATGTTTCTCCAAGGAAGATATACGAATGAAAAGATGCTCAATATTACTAGACATTAGGGAAATGAAAATTAAGACCATAATGAAATACAACTTGACACCAATTAGGATAGTAAAAATAATAATGATGATGGTGATGATGAAACTAACAAGAGTTGGCAAGATGTTGGGAAATTGGAACCCTCATACACCACTGATGGGAATATAAAATGTTGCTGCTGCTTTGGAAGTTATCAAATAGATAAACATGACAGTTCATTCTTCGGTATTTATATACAGGTATAGGTATATAACAATTTCATTTGTAGGTACATATCCAAGAGAATTGAGAGCAAATATCTAACAGAACACTTGCACATGTTGATAGCAGCTTTATTAATGTTAGCCAAAAGGTAGAAATAACTCAAATATCCACCGACTGATGGATAAAATGTGGTATATCCATATAATGCAAGATTACTCATTCATAAAAAAGGAATGGAGTACTGATACTTGCTACAACATGGATGGACCTTGAAACTGTTATGCTAAGTGAATGAAGCCAGTCATGAATAGCCACATATTGTATGATTTTCTTTATATGAAATGTCCAGAATAAGCCAGTTTATTGTGACGGAAAGAAGATAAGGTTCACAAGGGCATTGGAGAGAGGAGCATGGGAAGTGATTGCTAATGTGTATGGGATTTTGTTTTGGGGTGATTGAAAAGTTCTGGAATTAGGTAATCATGATAGGTGTACAATTCTATAAATATGCTAAAATATTTAATTGTACACTTTAAATGAGTGAACTTCATGGTATGTAAATAAAGCTGTTAAAACAACCATGCCTCCAATGTTTTTATCAATCTGCATTTTTCTCACTTATGATATTTTTCAAATTACATTTTAATAATTGTTTGCCTGTAATGAGCCCAGGAGACAGAGTCTGCTCCTTCCTGTGTCCCTGACCCATAGAAGGATTCAGATGCTGAGTTTTGAATGAGTGTGAAGACTTTGATAAAGACAATAAGCTGTAGGAAATATAGAATGTGGCAATTTTGTTATCTGTATGCACATCTGCAAGACACTTGTTCCATGGTTAAAAGGGCTTCTTGTAGAAAATATGCTTATTCTGTTAGCATAAATGAGCATCACCTTACCTTATATTAAAACTCTGAATTTTGATTTACACTTTTATAAAAGAATTATTTTTCCCTTTCAAATTCCAAACAGTATTCTTAATGGTTTTCTTTCTCAGCTTTTAGCCTCCACCCATAGCTTATCAAGGACTAAAACTGGGGTTCCAATATGCAACTACATTTGCTTTTAACACTTATGACACATTTTTATTTACAGAATGGATGATAATGAATGTAAAGGTATTTTTGAATTTATAAAATTCTGTATATAATAGTTGTTAAATTAAAAATCTCTAGTCCAACCCCCTTGTTTTATAAGTATCAGAAAGTAGTTTGGTATATTAGAAAGAGTGCTGGATTAGAAATCGTAACTAGAGTTCAAATTACAGACCTGGTGCTTTCTAGCTGTTGCATTTTAGACAAGTTATTTAACCTCACCAAACTTCCCCTGACTCATCTGTTTGTCTCACAGAGTAATTAAGCAGATCCCAGGAGATAAATTCATGTGAGTGTGCTTTATGTGCTCTGCAAAAAAAAGGTTTTATGAGATGAGAAAACTAAAGGTCAGGAGAAAAGGTGACTGGTCATAGAGCAAGTAGTATCAGAATTTATAGTAGAATTTTAGCATCCAACCCTTAGTCTAGTATAATAAGGCAGATTCCAGAGAGGAAACAGTGGAGTAAACTTGACAGTGGCCAGGGATAAGGGAAAGCAGGCTCTGTCTGTCTGCAACTTGTCTCTTTATCATAATGGCAAAAGGGAACTAGGAAGATATTGTGCTAGAGACTATATGATCACGTTAAAGAATGGAAAGTGCTTGTTCTCCAAGTTGAACAATTTATCATTGACAGTGCCACCAGCTCCTTACCACTTCACTTTTACGTAGTTCAAAAAGATGCCAAGTGTGACATATTTTCCTTCTCAGTTTTTATCCTAGGTTACATTTTGTTCAATTCTGTGTTTAACTGTGATATAGGAAGAGAATAAAACAAGGTAAGAGTATGTCAAGCAATTACTCTTCATTTCTACTGAGGATAGAAGAAAAATTATCTGAGGGGTGTAGGCTAGATGTGAGAGAAAAATTCATGGCCGGATGTGTGATGTACTGTGGTCAAATGGATATTGTGAAATCAATAGAGTGGACCAGAAGGAAGAAAGGAACAGCCAAACAGAAAAGAATGGAGAAATAAGAATTTTAAAAAATGAGGAGAAGCTTAGGAACCTCCAGGCCATCTTTAAACATGCCAACATCCGAATTATAAGGGTACCAGAGGGGAAGAGGAAGAGCAACAAGTGAAAAGGTCATTTGAACAAATAATAAAGGAGAACTTCCCCAATCTGGCAAAGGAAATAGACTTCCAGGAAGTCCAGGAAGCTCAGAGAGTCCCAAAGAAGTTGGACCCAAGGAGGAACACACCAAGGCACATCATCCTTACATTACCCAAGGCAAAAATGAAGGAGAGAATCCTAGAAGCAGCAAGAGATAAGGAGACAGTAACCTACAAAGGAATTCCCATCAGACTGTCAGTTGATTTCTCAAAAGAGACCTTACAGGCAAGAAGGGGCTGGAAAGAAGTATTCCAAGTCATGAAAGGCAAGGACCTCCATCCCAGATTGCTCTATCCAGCAAAGCTTTCATTTAGAATGGAAAGGCAGATCAAGTG
>CM052552.1:29482122-29500833 GCA_028533065.1 Trachops cirrhosus
AAATGTAGAAGCTAAAAAACTTATGACACATGGACATGAACTAAAGGGGGGAATGTGGGTGGGAGAGGGTGTGCAGGGTAGAGGGGAATGAAGGGGGAAAATGGGATAACTGTAATAGCATAATCAATAAAATATATTTTAAAAAATTTAGAATCTTTAAAGAGAGGTTTTCATTTATATGACATGCTTTAGCAGTGTCCTAATTAGAACTCAAAAGTTTCCCAGGGTTCATCTTGGCCTTTACATTAAGTTGCTATTTGAAAGGCAACATGGCAGTTTTCTAACTTCATTCTTTGGCTTGAGAATAAGCGAAGAAGGAAAGAAATGGGAAGGAGAATTGAACAGGGAATGCTCAAACAGGGAAACCAGTGTTTGAGCTAGATGTTGGAAATTTATCAATAAAGTCCACATGAAGGATGAAAATCAGACACACAGATGGATTTTGTATAATAGAAAACATTATAGGTGCTCTGAAAGAAGACTTTACAATTTGGGTATATGATCATATTCTATCTAGGAGACACAGGGTCAAGAAGGGTTTCATGGAGATGGAGTAGGTAATGGCCTCTTGGGCTGAGCACTGAGTTATGAGATGTTGTAGCAAGAGAGACAGATGGTAAGGGGCAGGGTGAAGGCAATCCAGTTGGAGAGAATGGCATGCAAGCAAAGACACAGGGTTGTGAAACAGCAGGGTTAGACTGGAGAACTGAAACAGAATGGTGCCCAGGGAAGGTCATATCAAAATGGTTGTAGAAATAGTGAGATAAGGGGCTAGAAATAGGCCTTGAATGCCAGGCAACTGCTTTGAATTTGTATCCTGTAGGCCAAGTGGTTTTTAGTTTCTACCTCAGAAGATGTCTTAAGCATTTAATAAAATTACAGATCCTTTAGTCTCACCTGTTGCTCAGATTCAGAAAACTCTGGGCTAATAAGAGTGGGGTCAGTTTTCTGTATTGCTAATTAGCTCCTCAGGGGATTCTGAGGCATCAGCGAATTATGCCACTGCAGTAAGCCATGGGAGGTTATTGAAAGGCCTTTAGGAGAGGAGTTACACAAGCAGAAATTTTAGATAGAATTTCTCTGTGTTCCTGTGTAATTTATGTATCAGTGAGGATCAGACAGGAAGCAGAAGACTTGAATAAGAAAGTTGCAATTATTTTAAAGGTAAAGTTGTGTTTGTGTGTTTTGGGGGTAATATTTAGGCAGAAGAAATATGAGGATGACAATTGGGATACATTGAGTAAGTGTATTACATTAAATCCATGAGGAGTCAGAGTTTTCTGGTTTGAGTAATTGGGGATTGCTATCCACTGTGAGAAACTATCATGTAATAGTTGATCTTGGAGTCAGACAGATTTGAGTTTAGCTCTTGCAATCATCATTTACTGTCCATGGATCTTGGGGGAATGTTTAAGTTTTCTGTGCTCTCTTCCACAAAATTAGGAAAACAGTGCATACCTCATTCATGTGTTGTAATGATTACATGGCATTAAGATATGTAGAATTTTTTATTGTTGTTCAAGTACGGTTGTCTCCATTTTCTCCCCACCCCAGCCATCCCTACCTCCCACCCCTGATCCAATCCCCGTTGGTTTTGTCCATGTGTCCTTTATAGTAGTTCCTGAAAACTCTTCCTCCCTTCCCCCCAGTATGCCCTCCCATCTCCCCTCTGGTTACTGTCAGATTGTTCTTAATTTCAGTGTTTCTGGTTCTATGTTGCTTGCTTGTTTGTTTTGTTGATTAGATGCCACTTATAGCTGAGGTCATATGATATTTGTCTTTCACCACCTGGCTTATTTCACTTAGCATAATGCTTTCCAGTTCCATCCACGCTGTCACAAAGGGTAGGAGCTCCTTCTTTCTTTCTGCTGCATAGAATTCCATCGTGTAAATGTACCATAGTTTTTTGATCCATTCATTTACTGATAGGCACTTAGGTGGCTTCCAGCACTTGGCTATTGTAAATTATCTCAGGTTTCAATCCACTCACAGATATATCTTATTTATTAACACACTGTTTTATCCAAATTCTTCTGCAGCTACTCTAGAAATTTCTGGGACCAAGAAGTTGGCTCAGAACACAGTGGTTCTCAGTTAATTGCTCTATACAATGTACCTTGATCATGTTTTTTAAAAAGGTAAAACTATCTGATACCTTATAAAAATAAACCAATAAGTGAAAAAAAGATATGTAGAATGTGCTTATAATATAGTAGCTGGGACATATATATGCTCCCAGTAAATTATTATTGTGCTATATGTTGTGACATGTATTGGCATGAGAAAGATTTTTAATATCTGCCAGTGACCCTTGTCCCCACAGTCAAAGCAATATCTTATGTTGGGGAGCAGGATATTTTTCCCAAGTGTCAAATTAATTCCTGACCTTGTTTTGCTTTGGATCAGGACTTGCTGTTTGTGTATTTAAGAGAGCAGAGTACACCCTGTTGTTGGCAAGTATCTCAATGAAGCTGTTTTAGCTACTGTAGCTTCTTTAGACCAACATGAAATGTCTAACCTTGGATTTCCTAGTTGTGGTCTCAGCTTGGAATCTCCCCAGCATTTCACTGCTACCCAAGCTGTGTCTGGTCACATGGTGCTATCACTTTCTTTGGTTTTCTGAAGTCTTTAGACACTTGACTGAACATTTCTCACATTTAGTTTCTCACACTGGATGGCAATCCCCAGTTACTCAAACCAGAAAACTACAAGTCCTCATGGACTTAATGTAATACACTTCCTCAATGTATCCCAATTGTCATTCTCATATTTTTACTGCCTAAATAGTACCCCAAAACACTTCAGTCTTAAGCTACATTGTATTTTCCTTGCCTCAAACAAAGTCACAAAAGAACTTCAAAGATAGGGTTGCTTTTATTTCCCAGTGCTTTCACAAGTTTTGTATAAGGGATAGTAGTGGCTGTTGCTTTTCTGCCTTAACCAATAGTGTTTGAGAGAGGAGGAGGCAGCATGGTATATTACAGAGCTCACCGGGCTGGGAGCCAGATGCTCTAGACTCTAGTCCCAAAGGGAAGTTGGGGTGGAATGAGGAAAATTGAGAGACATGCCCATTTATTTTGAGTGTGCCAAGCCCTTTTCCATGCATTATCGGATGCATTTGTCACACAAAATCCTTTAAACTTACATATTATTTTCTCTATTTTGTGGATAAGGAAACTGATGTTAGGAAGTTTAGTTTTATCTTTTCCCCAACATTCCAAAGCTAGTGATCAATAATAGTGGCTTTCATACCTGAGTGTCTCTGCTTCCACAGTCTTTGTTTTCTTTCTTTCCACTTGTGACAATACAACTTACTAGAAAATGTCTTACTGTGGCTTCAGTTGCCTCATCTGTAACATGGTACTCTGTAACCTCTGCTCTGTATGACAGTAAATCTCCTCAGCCCAGACTTAGTATAGGAAATGGCAATATTTGTATCTTTGAGTACTTAATGTACTCTAAGTGCTCTTCATAGTTTCCACCACATATTAGGACACTCAGTAAAGGTTTACTGATTTCTTTCCAGCAGTAGGGTGTTTCCACAATGCATGAGACCCATTTTGGTGGCTTCTATACTGTTTAATGATATTATCTTCTTTTCTAAGCATCCTAAAGTATAGTTGAGTGGCTGATGTTGACCGTTATATAGATTAGTCATCACTTTATTGTTCCAGATTCTAGGCACTAGGAGTACTTAGTAAACAGAATGTGACCTGAGTTCTAGTCTCAGTCCCATCTCTGAAAAATTCTTTCTCCTGGTCAATTCTCTTTTCTTTTCTAGGCCTGAGATTTTCCCTTTGAACAATTAGCAATTTAGACTACGTCAATGGATTTTAGTCCTAACTGGACATTTAAATTATTTGGGGTGCTTTTAAAAATTTGGATGCCTGGACCCCACCCTAGTTCAATTAAATCAGAATTGGCAGGGTAGAGAGAGCCATTGGTATTTTAAGAAAGCTCCTCTAATGATTTTACTGAGCACCCAAGGGTGGGAAACAGTAGAACAGATGATCTCTGGGGGCCATCCATTTCTAACATTCAATGGCATGCAATACCATATAGCATGGTGCACAAAGCATAGGTTTGAAGTTAGCCAGACATGCATTCAAATACTGTCTCTGCTACTTTTTTAGCTGTGTGATCTTGAATAAATTGTTCAATGCCTCTCTACCTCTGGCTCTTTGCTGTAAGTTGGTGATATACTTCATGTCCTGCAGTAGTAGTTGTGGGAATTAAATACCTTCCACAATGCTTAACACATAGTAATCCCTCAGTAAATATTCTCTTTAGTATCAGAAGTTCAAATAAAGAATGTGAGAAAATATTTATGCACTAAGATTTAACAAGTAAATTAAAATCAAGTTGTTTTCTCATTTCCTGTTTTCTTGGCAATGGATTCCGGAAACCAAGAATGTAGAAACAGCTCCTATTCCTCAAATTTGATGACACTGGAGAAAGGAATCTAGCTCATTCCTCCGTGGCCATTTGGCTGTGATGGCTTACAAGCCATTGGAAAGATTTTGGCTCACAGAATCCAGCAGATGTGGCTTGGGAGATGCAAGGACATGACTGTTACAAGGTTTCATCTGTTCATCCTCATTTCTGAGAGAGATTCTAGGGGGAAAGAACAACTTTGTCATTTTGGATAGGGCACACTGATAAAAATCAGTCTTGCTACCACCTGTTCAGCTGTCTTAGCATGTTTGTCAGTGATATAAACTACAAGAAAATGGAAATCACTAATAGGCCTATAATTACTTGATACATAGTGACAAGTAATTTTTCTATTCATCTTTGTATATTGTGTAATGCAGTTTCTACATGACAGATGTGTGGCTTGAGTGTGTATTAGAGTCATGGGTATCTTTATCTGGTCTTTTCCAGAGTAAATGTTTGACAAGTACGCAACACACCTCACTTGGTTAGTAATATGATTTAGTACATGGTGGGCATTATTCCCTGGCCTCCACAGGCAAAACATTCAATTTTGCTTCCTAGAGTAATCATCATCTTGGCCCCTTTTATAACATTTCCCTTGATATGCTTTGCAATAAACATTTGTGCACTTGTCTTAGTCTAAAATGTGTCCTTACATCTTCTGTGATGACGGGGGTTCTGTATTTCTCAACTTTAGATACCTATCATGTAGCACAGCTGCCCATTTATAATTTATGAATGGCATGGATTTTTCAATGGATCAGTAAATGACTGAAACATGTGAGTGACCTTTCTTTTTCCTCCCTTCATAAGGCATGATGAGGATTAATGTGTGTCTATTAGGAAAGGGGGTAATATTTGTATCACATAAAATATAACCTGACTCAGAAGACATCTTCCAGAATGGTATAGTAAAGACTGCCATAAATCTACCCTTTCATGAAAGCAGCAAACTCACTAGCAAAAATTGTGAAAATCTACTTTTCCAGAACTCTAGAAAGAAAACAAAGGCTTACAAAAATATAAGGGGCATTTATTCAAGAAAAACTGCCAAATAATCTCTGATTACAATGGAAGTTATTAAAAATTAATAACAGAAGGAAATTTGTTTTCTTGTGAAATTCACAAATGCATAGAATTAAACAATACACTCTTAAATAAACAGGATCAAGAAAGAAATCACATGAGAAATGAGAAAATACTTGAGAAGAATTAAAACAAAAATGTAACATACCAAAACCTTTGGGATACAGATAAGCTAAAGCAGTACTTAAAGGGAAATTTATAGCTTTAAATGCCTATTGATATAGTTTGAATGTTGTTGTTCCCCCAAATTCATATGTTGAAATCTTAGTGCCCAATGAGATGGTATTAGGAGGTAGGTTTTTGGGAAGTATGTAGGTCATGAGTGTGGCAGGCTCATGAATGGAATTAGTGCTTTAATTAAAAAGATCCCAGAGAGCTTTCCATATGAGGATACAAACTATCTCAGGAAAATCAGTTAATTAATGTAATGTGCAACATTTAAGAGAATAAGGCCCCATGATAATCTCAATAGATTCAGAAAAAAATTGCCAAAAAAAAATTTGACACTCTTTCATGATTAAAACAACAAACCAGAAATAAGAGGGAACTTACTCAAACTGATAATGAATATCTATGAAAAACTCACAGTTCATATCATACTTAAGAGTGAAAAACTTAAAGCCTTCCTTATATTAAAAGTTCTAGCCAGGGCAATTAGACAAGAAAAGTAAGTAAAAGACATCCAAATTGGAAAATAAGTAATTCATATATGGCATAATCTTGTATATAGAAAATTCTTAAAAATTTGTAATAAACTGTTAAAACCAATACATGATTTCAGCAAGATTGTGGAATACAATATTGATGCACAGAAATCAATTATACTTCTATACATTAACAGTGAACAATTTGAAAATGATAAAAAATAGTTTATTCACAATATCATAAAATAGTAGAGTACTTAAAATAAATTTAGGAAATTAAGTGCAATACTTACACACTTAAAACTATAAAACATCATGGAAAAATTTACAATATAAATAAAGGAATAAGCAATCCACATTGATTGATCAGAAGGTTCAAATTGTTAAGATGGCAATACTCCCCACAGAGTCAAGGAAATTCCTTTTAAAATCTAGCTGGATTCTTAGAAGAAATTGAAATGCAGACCCTGAAATTTATATTGAAATACAGGAACCTAAAATACCCAAAATAATCTTGTGAAAGACCAAAGTTAGAGGACACACACCTCTTAACTCCAAACCTTACTAAAATCTACAGTAATCAAGACTGTGTGGTACTGGCATAATGATAGATACATATAGATCAATGGAATAAAAATCAGTACCCCAAAATAAACCCTTATACTTATAGTTACTTCATTTTCAACAATGGTGCTAAGACCATTCAAGAAGCAGCATGGTTTTATTTTAAGAAATGCTGCTAGGTCAACTGAGTATCTGCATGTGAACAAATGAAGTTGGACCATTTCTTTATATGATACACTAAAATTATCTCAAAATGTATCATGGACCTAAATGCTGGAAGTAAAACAATAAAATTCCTAGAAGAAAATAGAGAAGTAAATCTTTGTAACATTTTGTTAAGATATTGATATATGTATTTACATAAAACACCAAAAGCATAAGCAACAACAGAAAAAAATGATGAATTTGACTTTACCAAATTTGAAATCGTGCCACAATACAATAAAGGAAGTGAAAAGCCAGCCCACAGAGTGAGAGAAAATATTTGTAATCATGTATTTATTAAGGATATCAATTCTAGAATATATTTTAAAAACCCCTAACATTAATGATAAAATGGCAAATAACCCAAATTTTAAACAAGTAAAGGATTTGAAGAGACATTTCTTCGATGAAGATACACAAATGAACAAAGCTCAACACTATTCCTCATTAGCGAAATGAAAATCAAGACCAAAATGAGATACCACTTCACACCCACTAAGACAACTATAAAAAAGAAGACAAAAAAATAGTTTGGATGTGGAAGAGTTGAAGTTGTTATACATTGCTTGTGCAAATGTGAAATGGTGTAGCCACTTTGGAAAACAGCCTATAAGTTTCTTAGTGTTACCACTTGACATAGCAATCCATTCAAAGAAATATAATTTGTTTTTTAAATTATTTTATTGTTGTTCAATTACAGTAGTCTGCATTTTTCCCCCATCACTCCCCTCACCCCAGCCAGACCCTCCCTCCCTTGCTTCCACCCCCCTTGGTTTTGTCCATGTGTCCTTTATAGTTGTTCCTGAAAACCCTTCACCCTTTCCCCCTATTATCCCCTCCTACCTCCCCTCTGGTTACTATCAGATTGTTCTTAATTTCCATGTCTCTGGTTATATTTGCTTGCTTTTTTCTTTTTTTGATTAGGTTCCAGTTAAAGGTGAGATCATATGGTATTTGTCCCTCACCACCTGGCTTATTCAAATAAATATAATTTAGAAAATGAAAAAAAATGTGTCCACACAAAGAAGTGTGCACAAATGTAGGCTACAGTATTATTCATAATAGCCAAAGAGTGAAAGCAACTAAAATGTCCACCAGTGGACAAATAGGTAATCAATATGCAGTATATCCATGTATTGGAATATTATGCATAACAACCAGGAATGAATTAATTATGCAAGCTACAAGTGGTCGAATCTTAAAAACATTATGCTAAATAAAAAAAGGAGTCACAAAAGATTGCAGTATATGGTTACATGTATAATAAATGTCCATAAAATATTTAAAGGGCAAATCTTTTTTTTCAATTTATTTAAACTGAAATAAAACAAAAACAGTTTTCTCATTTTTCATGCAACATCCTACACCAGTCCCTGCCTCTGGCAACCACCAATCTGTTCTCTGTACCTATAAGCTTATGTGAGCGTATATATAATATTTAGAGTCTATATATTATAATGTGCTGGAGGCTCATTCATATTGTTGCAGATGGCAAGATTTCATTTTTTTATGGCTGAATTATGTGTTTTCTGCCATAAAATATATTCAGCCACAATTTCTTTATCCACATCTCCATCAATGGGCACTTAGGTTGTTTCCATATCTTGACTATTATAAATAATGCCACAGTGAACATGGGGGATCATATTCTTTTTGAATTAGTATGTTTGATTTCTTTGTATAGATACCCAGAGTGGAATTGCTAGATCATAGGAGGTTCTGTTTTTTTAATTTTTGAAGAACGTCTTTACTGTTTTGAATAGTGGTTTCACCAATTTACATTCTCACCAACAGTGCATAAAGCTTGCCATTTCTCTACATCCTTGTCAATATTTATTTCTTGTCTTTGTAATACTAGCCATTTTTAAAAGTGTGGGGTGTTATCCCATTGTGGTTTTTATTTGAATTCCCTTGATGATTAATAGTGTAGAGCATCTCTCCATGCACGTGTTAGCCATCTGTCTTCTTTGGAAAAATGTTTATTTTCCTATTGAATTGTATGAGTTCTTTATATATTTTGGATATTAGTCTTGTATCAGATATACGGTTTCCCAATATTTCCTCCCATTGATTTTGTAAATAGTTTCCTTTGCTGTACAGAAGCTTTTTATTTTGGTATAGTCCCACTTGTTTATTTTTGCTTTGCATGCCAGATTCAAAAAATTATCACTAAGACCTATGTTAGGGAGTATATTGCCTTTGTTTTCTTTAAGGAGTTTGATGGTTTCAGGTCTAACATTCAAATATTTAAATCTCTTTGAGTTAATTTTTGTGTATGGTATCAGAGAGTGGTTCAGTTTCATTCATTCTTTTGCATGTGGGTATTCAATTCTTGCAACATTATTTATTGAAAAGACTGTTTATTCTTGGCTCTTTTGTTTTAATTAATTGGTCATATAAGTATGGGTTGATTTCTAGGCTGTCTATTCTGTTACATTGACCTATGTGTCTGTTTTTATGCCAATATCATACTATTTTAATTAAATATATCTTTATAATATAGTTTGAAATCAAGAAATGTAATGCCCCCAGCTTTGCTCATCTTTTTCATAATTGTTTTGGCTATTTGGAGTCTTGTGGTTTCATATACATTTTAGGATTATTTGTTCTGTTTCCAGGAAAAATGCCTCTTGAATTATCATAGGTATTACACTGAATCTGTATATTGCTATGGGTAGTACAAACATTTGAACAATATAAATTCTTCCAAGCTATGACCATAGAATATCTTTCCATTGATTTGTGTATTATTTTTTAAATTAATGTCTTATTGTTTTCAGTATATAATACTTTCACCTTTGTGGTTAATTTTATTCCCAAGTATTTTGATTCAAGTGTAAATGGGATTGTTTCCTTCAACTATCTTCCTGATAGTTCATTATTAGTGCATAGAAACAAAACAGAACAAACTTTATGTATTGATTTTATACCTTGCAACATTACTGAATTCATGTATCATTGCTAAATTTGTTTATCAGTTCTAAAAGTTTTTAGATGGAGTCTTTGGGATTTTCAATATATATAATTGTGTCATCTGCAAATAGTGAAAATTTTACTTATTCCTTCCCAGTTGGGATGTCTTTTATTTCTTTTTCTTGCTTAATTTCTCTGACTAGGACTTCTGATGATATTTTGAATAAAAGTGGTGAGAATGGGTACCCTTGTCTTTTTGCTGATCTTAGAGAAAGCTTTAAGCTTTTCACCATTAGTATTATGTTAGCTATGGATTTGCCATATATGTCCTTTATTATGTCAAGGCGCTTTCCTTCTATACACACTTCATTGAGGGATTTTTTAAAATCATAAACAGATATTATATTTTATCAAATGTTTTTTCTACACATATTGAAATGACATGATATTTACCCTTCATTTTGTTAATGTGGTGTATCACATTGATTGGTATGTGGATGTTGAACCGTCCTTACATCCCTGAAGTAAACCTCAATTGATCATGGTGATTCTTTCTTTTAATTTATTATTTAATTCCATTTGCTAATTTTTTGAGGATTTTTGCATCTATGTTTAACAGGGATATTGGCCTATAATTTATTTTTTGTGTGTGACATCCTTCTCTGGTTTTGGTATCTGAGTAAAGCTGGCCTCATAAATTGGGTTTATAAGAGTTTTTCTTCTTTTGTTGATTATGTTCCAGTTAAAGGTGAGATCATATGTTATTTGTCCCTCACTGCCTGGCTTATTTCACTTAGCATAATGCTCTCCAGCTCCATCCATGCTGTTGCAAAGGGTATAAGCTCCCTCTTTCTCTCCGCTGCATAGAATTCCATTGTGTAAATGTACCATAGTTTTTTGATCCACTCATTTGCTGATAGGCATTTAGGTTGCTTCTAGCACTTGGCTGTTGTAAATTGTGCTGCTATGAACATTGGGGTGCATAGGTTCTTTTGGATTGGTGTTTCAGGGCTCTTAGGATATAATCCCAGCAGTGGAATTGCTGAGTCAAAAGGCAGATCCATTTTTAGTTTTCTGAGGAAATTCCATACTGTTTTCCACAGTGGCCGCACCAGTCTGCATTCCCACCAACAGTACACTAGGGTTCCCTTTTCTCCACATCCTCTTCAACACTTGTGTGTTGATTTGTTTATGATGGCCATTCTGACCAGTGTGAGGTAGTATGTGACTGTGGTTTTAATTTGCATCTTTGTGATGGCTAGTGATACTGAGCATCCTTTCATATGTCTCTGGGCCCTCTGAATGTCCTCCTTGGACAAGTGTCTGTTCAAGTCTTTTGCCCATTTTTTAATTGGGTTTTTTGTCTTCCTGGAGTGGAGTCGTGTGAGATCTTTATATATTTTGGAGATCAAACCCTTGTCCTGGATATCATTGGCAAATATGTTTTCCCATATAGTTGGTTCTCTTTTCACTTTAATGCTGTTTTCTTTAGCCATGCAGAAGCTTTTTAATTTGATGAGTTCCCATTTGTTTAACCAGAGACATTGAAATTAAGAACAATCTAACAATAGCCAGAGGGGAAAGGGGAGGGGACTGTGGGGAGAAGGATTTTCAAGAACTACTATAAAGGACACATAGACAAAACCAAGGGGGAGGGCGGAAGCAGGGGTAGGAGGTGGGCTTGGATGGGGTGGGGGGAAGTGGTAGGGAGAAAATGCAGACACCTGTAATTGAACAACAATAAAGTAATTTATGAAACAAAAAGTAAAATAAAGTAAATTTTAATATTAAAATAAAGAAAAAAGAGCTTTTTTCTGTTTTTTTTGGGGGGGTGGAAAGACTTTGAAAAGGATTGGTATTGTATGATTTAACTCATATGTGGAATCTAATGAACAAAATTAACTAACAAGGAAAATGAAGACAGACTTATAGATGAAAGCAGGCTGACAGGTCTCAGAGGCAGGAGTTTGGGTGGGGAGAATTAGAAGGACTGAGGAAAAAAGAAAAAGAGAACTCGCGGACACAGATAACAGGGTGGTGATTATAGGGGGAGGGAATGGAAGCAGGTGGAGGAGAGTATAGGGGGGATAAATGGTGATGGATGGAGACTTGGGGTGATGAACACACCATACAGTGTACAGATGATGTGTTGTAGAATTGTGTATCTGAAACCTGTATAACTTTGTTAACCAATGTCACCCCAATAAATTCAATAAAAAGGAAAACAATATTGGTATTAATTCTTTTTTCAGATGTTCAGTAGATTTCACAAGTAAAACTGCAGTCCTGAACTTTTGTTTCATGGAGGTTTTTGATTACTGTTTCAATCCCCTTCCCAGTCATTGATTTATTCAGATATTCTGTTTCATGATGATTCTGTCTTGTTAGGTTGTATGTTTCTAGGAATTAATCACTTCTAGATCATCTAGTTTTTACCATATAATTGTTCACAGTGGTATCTTATGATCATTTGCATTTCCATGGTACCAGTTGTAACACCTCCTCTTTTATGTATTTCTGATTTTATTTATTTCAGTCCCTTCTTTTTTCTTTGTGAGTCCAGCTAAAGATTCGTGAATTTGTTTATCTTTCCCAAAAATCAGATCTTAGTTTTATTGATATTTTCTACTGTCTTTTTAGTCTCTATTTCATTTCTGCTCTAAGTTTTGTTATTTCTTTCCTTATACTAACTTTAGGCTTTCATTTTTCTTTTTATACATTTTTGAGGTGTAAACTTTTGTTGCATCTTTGAGGCTTGTTTTGTTTCTTGATGTAAGCAGACACTTATTGCTATGAACATCCTTCTTAGAACTGCTTTTGCTGCATACCATAAATTTTGGTATGTCACATTTTCACTTTCATTTGTGTAAAGTTTTTTAATTTCTCTTTTGATTTTTCTCTTTGACCCATAGTTATTCAGTAGCATGTTCTTTAATCTCTACATATTAGTGAATTTTCCAGTTTTCTTCATGTAATTAATTTCAAGGCTTATACCATTGTGGTTGGAAAAGATGCTTGACATGATTTCAATCCTATTAAATTTGTTGAGACTTGTATTTTGGTCTAATATATGATCTATCTTGGAAAATGTTTCATGTGCACTTGAGAAAAATATTAATTCTGTTGCTTTTGAATGTAATGTTCAGTAAATATCTTAAGTCCACCTGGTCTAACATGTTGTTAAGGTCAATGTTTCTTTTCTGCCTGGGTGATCTATAAGTTGATGTGAGTGGGATATTAAAGCCCTCTACTATTATTGTATTGTTATATATTTACTTCTTTGAGTCTGTTAATATTTACCTTGTATATTTAGGTGCCTCCTATGTTGAGTGTATAAATATTTACTGATGTTACAACTTCTCATTCTATTGACACCTTTATCATGTAACACCATTCTTGTCTCTTATTATAGTCTTTGTTTTAAAGTCCATTCTTTGGTAAATGTATAACTACTCCAGCTTGTTTTTGGTTTCCATTTGCATGAATATGTTATGCCATCCCTTCACTTTGCATGTTTTCTTACACATAAAATGAGTTTCTTGTAGGCAACATATAGATTAGTCATATTGTTTTATCCACTTAGCTACACTATCTTTTGACTGGAGAATTTGGTTCACTTAAATTTAAAGTAATCATTGATAATTATGTGCTTATTGCTATTTTAATTGTTGTCTGGCATTTTTTTAGTTCCTTTATGTTTCTTTCTTTTTCTCATATTCACTTCCTTGGTTGTTTGATGACTTTTTTTTTAGTAGTATGCTTATATTTTTTCTTATCTTTTTTTGTATTTACTATAGGTTTTTGCTTTGTGGTTACCATGAAGCTTACACATAAAAACTTATATCTATAACTGTCCATTTTAAGTTGATAAAAACATAGATTTAATGCCATTGTAAAGCTCAATGTTATTACTTTCCCCCACATTTCATGTTTTTGATGTCCTACTTTACATCTTTTTATCCATGTATCCCTTAAGTAATTACTATAATCATAGTTAGATTTACTGCTTTTTCTTCATTACCTTTACTATCATTTACCTTTTCAGTGAGATTTATTCCTTCATATGTATTCTTGTTACTAATTAGTGTCCTATCTTTTTAGCTTAAAGAAGTTCCTTTAATATTTCTTGTAAGGTTGGTGTAATGGAGAGGAAATTATTTAGCTTTTGCTTGTTTGAAAAACTCTTTACCTCTCTTTTCCTGAATTATAACTTTACTGGATAGACTGGTTATTCTTGGTTGGAAGGTTTTTTTCAGCACTTAGTATATATTGTGCTAATCACTTCTTGCCTGCAAAGTTTCTGCTGAAAAAATTGCTGATATATTTATGGAGGTTCCTTTGTATATAATAAGTTGTTTTTCTCTCCTGCTTTTAATATTCTCTCTTAGTATTTAATTTTTAATATTTTAATTATAATATGTCTTGGTGTGGATTTTTTTGGCTTTCTATTATTTAGAATTCTCTGTTCTTCTTCAATCAAAATCAGTGTTTCTTTCCCCAGGATAGGGAAGTTTTCAGCCATTTTTCTCCAAATACAATTTCCGCTCCTTTCTCTCTCTTCTCTTTCAGACAGCCCTTTTATTCAAAGGATAATATTTCTTTTTTTATAAAAATTTTATTTATTTATTTTTAGAGAGAGGGAAAGGGAAAGAGAAAGAAACAGAGAGAAACATCAATGTGTGTGGTTGCCTCTCATGTGCCCCCTATTGGGGACCTGGCCTGCAACCCAGGTATGTACCCTTACTGGGAATCAAACTGGCAACCCTTTGGTTTGCAGGCCAGTGCTCAATCCACTGAGCCATACCAGCCAGAACTTTTTTTTCCAAATGGTAGTCTTATTGATTCTGCCCCATAAGTCCCTTAACCTAACTCACTATTTTTTTCATTCTTTTTTCTTTTTTGCTGCTCTGGTTGGGTGAGTTCTACTGCTCTGCCTTTGAATTGATTGATTTTTTTCTTCTGCTTCATCTAGTTGCCTGTTGAACCCCTTGAATGTATTTTTCAGTTCAGTTATTGTTTTATTCAGCTTTGTCATTTCTCTTTGGTACTTTCTTATATTTTCTATCTTTTTGTTGAAGTTCTCACTGTGTTCATTTATTCTTCTCCCCAGTTTGATGAGCAACTTTATGACCATTACTTTGAACTCTTCATCAGGTACATTACTTGTCTACTGTCTTATTCTCTTGTTTTGGGAACATATTCAACACTTTATTTAGTTTGCTTGACTCTCTGTGTTGTTTTCTATACATTGGGTAAGACATCCAGCTCTTCCAGTCTTAAAACAGTGGCCTTGTGTAGGAGATGAACTTTGTCGTTCAACCCTGCCTCAACTATTTGCTGTCTCTCAAATCTTTGTGCTTGTCCAAGCAGGCTACTATTAATTTTATAGCTCCCAGTAGTTAAGTATTTGCCAAGACCTGTCAGTGTCTTAAAGGGAAGGATCTCAGTCAGCACCTAGGTTGAAATATATACAGTCCTCTGGGACCACAAGCATAAGCACAAGATCTGCTGGCTACAAGAACCAGGAGATCTGGAGGTATACTCTGAGAAACTGGGTGTTTCAGACAAGGGCATAGCTCTTTTCTGGGTGATACCAGCAAGCTGGGAAAAGGGAGATAACCAAGATGGCATCCACAGCCTACATTCCTTGAGAGCAGCTCCATAGGCCAATAAATGTGTGCCATATCTGAAGTGTTCCCCTCATACCAAAGCTCTAGGACAAACAAGCACACCTCCTTCACAGAAGGACCAGGGATGTGCCTCGGTCTGCTCTCCGTGCAGTGCCCTGTGGGTAGTGTTCTGTCAAGAACTGTCTCTCTGATTATCACAGTTTTGTGGTACTCAGGAATGCAAGCCCCAAAACTCCCCAGCCACCAAAGACTGATGATCAAGGGCTGACCCCTGGGCATCAGTCAAAAAAAAAAAAAAAGCAGACACCATGCACAAAAACCAGGGCAACAGGCACATGTAAGGCTCCCCTGTAGGAAACACTGACTCTCTGAAGCATGGCTAAGGGTGAGTACAAAGATAGTACCCATCCTCCAAAATCACTGGAAAGACTTACAGTTAATCCCAAGATGTGTGTTTAATTAATAGCCTGCCCCACTGCAGTCAAGATTATTCGTTAATAGGCCTCCTTTATAAAAAGACTGAACTCCTTGGTCTGTTACCTCTTACTGTTTCCCGGATGTGGTAGCTGTTTAAAAACACTTTCTTCATTGGTTTCAGACCTGTACTACCCATGAGCATGAGCTCTATTAGCCACCAAACCAGTTGCCCCTGCAGCAGTCACAAAATGAAGGCACCAGGGGAGGGTATGAGCTCCTCTCTGGGTGTCACCAATTATTACAATCCAATCAGGCCAGGAAAAAAAATGTCCCCTGGCCTCCATAGCCAGCCAATCAGGAGACATCCCGTAGGCTGTAGCTACAAAAATTGGGGCACCAAACACATCTAAAAGCTTTCTTCCAGAACATACTGCTTAGAGCATGGAAAAGGGAGTGTACGAAGATGGTACTCGCAAATCTCCACCCTCATAAAAGTTTTCCTGCATATTCCTAGATCTGTATGTTAAAGTAGATGCCCTGCCCTCAGTCTGCTGCTTTAATGTAAGAAGATTAGCCTGCTTTATTTTTCAGTGTGGGCACAAGTAACTGCCTCTGAGCTGGGCCCTGGGGTGGGTAAATCCAAGCATGCAGGTTCTTTAAGAGTGATTTCTCAGATTGCTATAGACTTGTGGGTCTTGGGACACAATCCCATTTGATTTTCAAAGTTAGGTGTTTTGATACTTTGTCTCTCAATGTATATCTTAAAAATTGGGATGCCTTATACTGCATTCAAACCCTTCACTCCTCAGGACAAAGCTTTGGGTTGGAAGTTCTCTCCCAGTTGTGGAATGCTGCAGCAAGATGAGGTTAATGGCAAGATCATTTCCCTACCCACTTCAATGTGGTCTTCTCATTTGACAATGAGAAAACCTTCCTTGTGAAAGGAAGTTCAGGATCTTCCTACATTACCATCTTGAGCCAGAAGCCTATAAGGGCTTTTATTTTATTTTATTTTATTGTATTTTATTGTTGTTCAAGTACAGTTGTCTCCACTCTCCCCCCCACCCCAGCCATCTTTAGAGACAGAAAGTAAATAAATGTTGTCAAGGTTTGAGAGGATGGAATAGGGAGTGACTGCTAACGTGCATGGGGTTTCTTTTGGAGGTAATGAAAATGTTCTAAAATTTGTTTGCTAAACTAAATGCAAATATGCCAAAATGGATGAATTTTATGGTGTGTGAGTTATATATCAGTAAACCTGTTAAAATATCCTAATTACATTAAAACTACAATATAACAAATATTTTCTTGACAGGTTAAAAGAGTGAGAAAATATGGATTTAGGGGGAACTATCCCCAGGTATGAATCTGGCTTTGCCAGTTACTAACTATATGAATTCAGACAAGTCATTTACCTTATCTAAATATCAGTTTGCATATCCTCAAAGTAAGAGTAGGGACACCTACCTCAGAGGTGGATTTTTAGAACTTAGTCCTCTTCCCAGCTCTCGCTTCTACCATTTTCTCATTAGATTATTACAACATGACTATTTATTAAGCACTGTGCCATCAACAGTGTGGATTGCCTTACCTCCAAAATCTCATTGAATCCTCTTAGCAGTCTTGCAAGTTCTATATTTCACATGTGAACAAATTGAAGCCAAATGACTTGTTTAAAGTGTAACTCTTGTTAGAAGGTGGCAGAGATTGGTTCCGGCCAAGGTGGAGGCATAGGTAGACATTCTGTGCCTCCTCATACAACCAAGATAAGGACAACAATTTAGAAATAGAATAAGAACCAGAACTGACAGAAAATTGAACTGTATGGAAGTCGGACACCCAAAGCATTAAGTTAGACATGTTTGTCCAGACCAGTAGAAGGGGCGGAGTCAGGCAGCTGGGCACAAGGCATGGAGCAGGGGGCAGAGAGCATTGGGACCAGACGCTCACATGGCAACCGGGACGCACAACGCAACCGGGGTGCGCAGGATTGCAGCGGGCAGACCCTGGGCACGCAAGCAGCGGCTGGCGGTCCCAGGCTGAAGGGTGGCAACTGGCACAACCCAGGGTCCCAGCACCGGGAAATATAACCTTGAGGCACTGATTAAAAAGGAAAGTCCCATGGGGTGCACAAGCCCACCCACATGGGAATTGGCACCAGAGGGGCCCAGTTTGCTCAGGGGAAGCGGGGGAAGGGACTCAGGTCCAAGGGAGAGCAGAGCAAGTGCCATTGTTCCTTCTCAGACCCCGCCCCCACATTGTCACAACCCAGCAACTGGGATGCCCTGCCCTGGTGAACACCTAAGGCTCCACCCTTCATACATAACAGGCACTACAAGACAAAAAAAAAAAAAGAAACAAAAACAAAAAAACAAAGAGATAGCTCAAACAGAAGATCAATTGAAAGCCCCAGAACCCATCCTTTTAAGCTGCCAAGAGATAGCCAACCTATCAGATGCACAGTTCAAAGCACTGGTGATCAGGATGCTCACATAACTTGTTGATTTTGGTCACAAACTAGATGAAAAAATGAAGGCTACAATTACTGAAATGCAGAAAATGCACAGGGAATGAATAGTGATGGAATGAAAGATGGGTCTCACATCAATGGAGTGGACCAGAAGGAAGAAAAAAACATACAACAAGAAAATAATGAAGAAATAAGAATTCAAAAAAATGAAGAGAAGCTTAGGAACCTCCAGGCCATCTTTAAACGTGCCAACATCCAAATTATAGGGGTATCAGAAGGAGAAGAGAAAGAAAAAGTGGAAAAGATATTTGAACAAATAATAAAGGAGAACTTCCCCAATCTGGCA
>CM052552.1:29501333-29520387 GCA_028533065.1 Trachops cirrhosus
AGGACACATGGATAAAAAACTAGGGGTGGGTGGAAATGGGAGGGAGGAGGGGAGGGCTGGGTGGGTGGGCTGGGATGGGAGTAAAAGATAGAAAATTGTACTTCAACAACAATTAAAATAAAATTTTAAAAAACTTTATGGGCCCTGAAATTTGAATTTCATTTAATTTTCACATGCTATTAAATACTATTTTTTGAGTCTTTCAGCCATTTAAAATCTAGACATTATTCACAGCTACTGAGCCACACAAAAACAAATGACACACTGGAATTAGCTCATAGATGACTTGTGTTTTAGGTGGTTGCTCCTGTGCTTGCAAACCTGCATGGTAAAATTCACTCTTTCTTGTCTCCTGGTATTTAGTAACTTTATAAATTATCTAATGTTAAACATTCTTCTGAGTCAGCCAGACAAACTGTGTATGTCTTGCTTTCCCAGAATGCCTGGTCTGGTGGCCTCTATGTCCTATGCTTTTTTTTTTAATAAATGGGAAATGAACACAGGTAGGAATGCTAGAAAAGAATCCTTTTTTATGATGACCTAGTAGATCACTCCTCCTTGCAATACCCAGAGAAAGTTGAAAATTCACACATTTTCTAGACTTCAGTACTGTAAGCATCTGGGAAACAATGAAATATATACAAATGAACTTTGATGGATGCCACATATACTTCAAATGGTAAAGAGGCTTTGGAAACTGTGATAGCACACTGTGTGTAGTGTTCTATCACTACACTTTAACCACTTCTGAGTGGTTAAAGGGAACCTCATCAGATGTAGCAGGTCCCTTGACCTGCTATCAATCAGTTTTTTTGTGCCTGCCTGCCCTCCATGCTGAATTGTACATTACTGTCCTAACTCTATTCTCTGGGATTTTTGGAAGCACCCTGCTCTCTAGTTAGTAGAACTAGATGCAGTGCAAAAACACCAAATCAGGCTCTGGTTCTACCATTGATTTACCATATGGCCTTAGGTAGTCTCATTCCCTATTTGCACCTCCAAATTTCCATCTGAATAATAAAATAGTTGGACTAAATGATCTCAAAGATTTTAGCAATAAATCCATAGTAATCTAAGTCTTTAACAATAAATCTTTAAAATTTTACATACTCCAGATGGCCAGTCGTTCATTTTATATGTGTCAGCCTTCAGGAATAGGAAGACTTGAGTTCAATCCTTAACTCCAAAACTTAATAGATACATGACCTTGAGCAAGTCACTTAACTTATCTGTGCCTCTGTGAGGATAGTAATAGCTCACAGGGCTATTGTAAAAACTAAGTGATGTGTAACACAGCTCCTGGTGCACAATAATGTTTGGTTCCTTCCCTGTGAGTGAAACCTTAGTCATTGACACACATAACACTTATCGTGTCCCCTAAGGAAGTGGGAAAAAAAGATGGGAGATATTTGTAGTATTCCTCTGGTCAAAGAAGGCCTTGGTTTGGTGTAAGGCTCCCAGACAACCAGTTCTATTCAGTGTTACTTAGTGATCAGAAGCACAAATATCATTTGTATGAGAATATAGCAAGGCAAATGTTTCTCTTTCCTCTTCACCTCCAAGGGCACTATGAGTAACATTCCCCCCACAGCCCAGCAAGCATAGATTCCTTGCCTTGCCTGAATTCCAGGCTTTGCAATTTAAGGTGTCAGAGCTCTCTGTGTGTCTTCATCCCCAACAAGGTTTTTCTGACCTCCTTGGTAAATACAGGTCCACAGCCACAGGCCAAGAGAAAAGCTAACAAAGGTTATAAATTATCCTCCAGGTTCTTCAGCCTTTGGTTTCTCTTGTCCAGCCAGAGGCGTGTCTTAAAGTACAAGGCCACATTCAATAAGAAACCTGAGCCAGCACCTGTGTAAATAAATTTTAAGGCTTCTTTTCCTGAAGCCAAATGGCTATTCCTTAAAACCAAGCCAGACTATCTTTTATCTAAGAGTGCTGTTTCTTACATTCTTAGTGCTTTGAACCCCTTGGAGGAATGTGGTTTTGTTGTAGTGATTTTGTTTTGTTTGATTTTTTGGGAAGGGGAGGAGTCATTTCTTTCAAAAACAGGCCTTGGTATGGCCTATGATGCTACTGTGTTTGAAATGAAACTCTGGTGATATACTAAAATTCATTCCACTTGCCATAGATTGGCTTTCAATCCATTCATCTCCACCTTCTCCTCAATTTTGAACCTCTTAAAAACCAGCCAGCCAAAACCAGCATGTGGCATACTGTTTATCTTGGATTTCCATTCAAATCATCTTCAGGTCTTATATAAAACCCCATGTGGAGAGGAGGGTTAGCACACTGCCAAGGGCTCCAAGGGCCCATCATTAAGTGGATATCCACTTCTTGAGGTTCCTTAGCTCTACTCAGCTTCAGAATATGGGCAGCATTGGTCTTACATTTGCGTTGCTTATGACTAAAGGCTTCCTACTTCCCACTCTCCTGCAGGGACTCTTCTGGCACCTGACCTGTGTAGCCTTCATGACTCCCCCAAAAGTCCTCTGTAGCTCTTGTCACTTGGAAAGTGTTTTCTTTGTATCTTTTGCAACTTGATGAAGTGGAGCCAACAAGTTTAGGTTCATATTATGGTTCCAGGAGAACAGAGATGTAGGGAACAAAAGGAAGGGGTGTAGAGATGTGGAATGATTTTTCACATACCAACTGAGCTCTACAAAAGTATCTCTATCCAAAATACCTATTGATATAGTGGTAAAGGACTTGATTTGAGTCCAACATTTGTTAACTGTGTGACCTGAGGAAAATTACATCTCCTCCCTGATCCTTAGTTTTCTCACATATGAAATGGGAATAGTGACAACCACCCCCTGGGGGAGTTATAAGGATTACATGAAATAAGGCAACTAAAGGTTTCCTTGCATAGTGGCAGACTTTTGAAAATAAAGTGAACCAACACTGCTGACACAAATGAAAAATCAGTCCCACATCAAATTACAGCATGTTTCCAGGGGTCCCATGATTTCACTATAGAAATACTAGTATGAATTAAATAATCTACCTGTTGCTATTTACATGGATAATTTTATAGTAATTATTTTCAGATAGATGACATATTTCAGAGATAATTCAGAATACAACAATTTTTTAGCTTTACAGATATGCTCATTCCTAAGTACAAAGACCTAAAAGAAGATATCTAGAGGGATGATGAACACCACAGAGTTGGGCAATACAGAGCTCCCTGGGCCTTGTCTCCTAGTTGGAGGGAAATTCAGACTACAAGCATTTGTATTCTCGTAGTCTACTGGCAGGGAATAAGGGATGGAGGTGAATAGCTTTCACTCATTCATTTTTTCAACAAGCATGTACTATGTCAGACCTTGTGTGGGCTGAGATAAGTATGAGCTTGCCCTGACCTCAGGGAACTACAAATCTGATGGGTATGCCCTCTAAGGTCAACTGTACTTATAACACTGCACAGAATATCTAAATGCAAGAGGAGAGAGAAATCTACAGACACAGCTGCCCTTCCTCATGTCCAAGAACAACCCTGACCAAAGCACAGTTTGAGGGGCTTACCACCATCAGCAGCTGTGGAAGCCTCATCAGCAACAACACACAATAATGATGATGATAATCACAGCAGCTAATATTTACTGAATATTTTCTATGTGTTAATCACTAAATGCTTACTTAATCTTTGCAACAACTCTATGAGGTAGTAAATATTTTTACTTCCCTTAGTTTACAGTGAGGAAACCAAGACACAGAAGACTAAGAGAATAGGAAGGTAACTAATTCATCTAAGTTGAGCAAACATTCAGTAGCTATTATATGAAAACACTTTGTTCTAAGTGCTAGGGAGAAAGAGATGAAGAAAACAGTCTCAGTCCAGAGGAAGCATCAGGTAAGTACACATTGAGGCAAGCTTATTCCACACCCTCTGATTGATGCTGGAAACTCAGTGATGAATGAGACACAGTCCTTCTTTCACAGATCTGAAAGTTTAGTGGTGGATATCTATTTGGAAGCAAAAAATTAAATACTGCTGTGATAAGTGTCATAAGAGACATAACTGCAAATTGTGACAGAGATTGTGCAGATATTGATTGGTTTAAATCAAAACCCAAAAGAAATAATTCTGTTAAGAATTATGGAGAAACTAATTGATTTAAATCAAACTCCTCAAGAAGGTGTTATCTAATTTCATTTCAGCTTGGTTAATTGTTTTCCATTTATCATTCTATTCCTAAAATGTATTATCAGTATTTTTTTCCACCCAAAGATTACAAAATGCAGCAGGAGGCAGCACCACAATATACCATAGTTAAACCATTCCATTATCCCATTGCACGCCCACACTTTCACCCTCCTCATCTTTGTCCAGGCTTCTCACCCTGCCTCAAATGCTTTTTTCCACATATCCATATCCTTTAATCATACTTTCCTCCAAGGCCTCACTCAAAGGCCCTTTCCTCCATGAGGCCTTCACCATACTGAAGGGCACCCCACCTTGTCCTATACTCCTACAGCACTTCATGGATGCCTCTCTCGTCGTTCTCCCTGCCTTATCTTTCAGTAATGTACTTACCATCTTTTTTTGTCTCTGATAAACTGAGCTCCTTAGTAGAAGGTTCACTTTGCTGAAACCATGATTTTACTTTAAATGCATTGGAAACCTCTTCTGGATTGTATTGTGCCTGATGCGCTTCAACCTTAAATCTTAAACATGTGAAATTACATCACCTATCTGGAGATTTATTCTTTCTACTAATGGATTTTTTAAAGCCTACCACCTTAACACAATAATTGACTGAAATTATGTTTTCATCTTCTTTAGGTCTTGCCCTGATGCATGCATGATTTATAGAGTTGCAGTTTTTTGTTTTCTAATGTCTCTATTTTTGGTTGTTGACATGTACTCAGGTTACATTTATCTACATTGCTTTTTTTTCTTTAAGAAATTTTTCTTAAGACCCCTTTCCACTATTGGAAATACTGGTCCAAAAGCAGGGCTTGGTGGTAGGAGCATGTTATGGGCAGATCTTTAAGAATGGTAGTTGCATTCAAGGAATTTGAGGGAGGCAGGTGGCTATATAGATATCCAAAATCATATGCTATGACTTAATAATTTATGAAAGGCCCCTCTGCTTGAAAGTATCTTGCCACGCATGATCTGTCACAGTGTCTGAAGCTCCCATCATATGTGGAAATGTTTTGGAAGACTTTTCTTCTTGGAACATATTCAGTCAACACTGCTGGTGGAAATGTAAGCTGGTACAGCCACTGTGGAAAACAGTCTGATGGTTCCTCAGAAAATTAAGAATAGAGTTAACATAAGAGCCAGTAATCCCTCTCCTGGATATCTACCCCCAAAACTCAAAAGCAGTTATTCACAAAGATACATGAACCCCTATGTTGACTGCAGCATTATTCATGGTAGCTAAGTCATGGAGACAACCAAAATGTCCATCGATAGACAATTGGATAAAGAAGGTGTGTTACATATATACCATGAATATTACTCAACCATAAAAGATGATACTGCCATTCACAACAACATGGAAAGAGCTTGAGAATGGTATGGTAAGTTAAATAAGTCAGAAAAAGCTAAGAACCATATGATTTTACTCATATGTAAGATATAAAACTGAAACTCATGGACACAGACAGCAAAGTGATGGTTGCCAGAAGGAAGGAGGTGGGGATGGGGGTGGAGGGGACCTAGTATATAGAGACAGAAGGTGGTTTGACTTTAGGTGGTGGGCACAGACTGCAAGATACAGATCTAGTATCATAGGAATGTGCACATGTAACCTCTATGATCCTATTAACCAATATCACCCCAATAAATTTAATAATGAAACAAAGAAATACTATTGGAAATTACATTGTTAGTATGTCTTTTGGCAGAACTCTGGAGGAATAGAACATGAATCTCTTAAATTTTGAAAGGGTACAGTATTCAAGACAGGTTCTAAACATAAGGTACTTATCTGGAATAAGAAGGGTTAGGTAGAGCATCAAAGTAGCAAGCTCTAAGGACCCAAGGATCAAATTAAGATGGAAGTACAGGAAATGTTGTGGAGAAAGATGAACAGGTTTCACCTACTTAACAGGAGTTGGAATTGCGTTGGGTTTGTGGGTATAACAGAAGCAGTGAGCTCATTTTATAGTCAGACAGCTGAATGAGTTCTGGACAATCAAAAGTTGACTTTAGATAGAATTGAAGTGTTCAAACCCTGAGGTGACATCCAGGTCCAAATCAGGCTCTATGAACATCAGAAAACCATGAGGGGTTGGGATATCAGAAAACCAGCAGGGATAGAACTCAGGGTGGCGTGGCAGACTCAGCACATAAAAGTAAGTTCATACACATCATCACACAAGATTACCACTGCTGGTTCAGGATAGAGGACAGCTGCCACTGCCCTGTTTGATAGGTAGATTTTTTCATTTTTAAATTATTTTGTTATATTTTAATTACAGTGGACATTCAATATTACAGTAGTTTCAGGTGTACAGCATAGTGACTAGACATTTATATAACTTACAAAGTGATCACCCCAATACTTCAGTTACTCACTTGGCACTGTACATAGTTGTTACAATATTATTGACTATATTCTCTATGCTGTACTTAACATCCCCATGACTGTTTTGTAACTACCCACTTATATTTCTTAATCCCTTCATCTTTTTTCACCTAGCCTCCCAAGCCCCCTCCCATCTGGCAGATTTTTTTTTTTTATAATTGCAGGCTCATTTGAGGAATTGAATGGAGGAAGGTGGCAATATTAACCCATTGGTTGACTTTACTGATACAGTTGGGATGTTGTGCCTTCCAGGTACTCAGGTATTCTTGTTTAGGTGAAGGCTGCATGATCTATTGCAAAACTATGTATTCTATATGGAAAAACAAATAAGCCTCTCAAGTCAGAAGTTGAGGATAAGTTAGGCATCGTTTTCCAGTTTTGTCCCATGGCTTCTTGTCCTCTTGGGACTCAATTTCTCTTACTTTGGTTTCTACTACTACCACCCACTCACTGTTTTTCCCCTCTTCCCCCTGAGTATAAGTACAGATGCAATCTTTGGGTTCCTAGAACACAATAGAGACGAGTTCTCATTCAACAAAATGCATATTAGTAAATACTGAAGGAGAACAAACTGAAAATCCAATATAGAAAATAAAAGTATCATTCTATTCCTTGGAATCCCAGATAAAATAATAGTCTCTTTGAGCATTAGATATCTTCCCATAAGGTGGCTCCATTTTAGCCACACCAACTTGGCCCAATCTTCACTTGGTAACCCTTATTCCTTGTTTGTTAACCCATCCATTATGCTCCTATAGGTTCCTAGAAAAATGCCAAAAATGTACACACACATTCCATTAGAGGAAGGTTATTCCCTAAAGCAAACTCTTCTGTGAGGCTTTGAACATTTGGTATTCGTGTTGCTAGAACCACCAATGAGTGACCTGACTGCTCTTTGGAGCAGAATGTGATTGGTGTTTTGCCTCAAGGACACATTCACATTCACTTTTCTAGGAAGTATAACTCCAGAGATTGCTGACTCTCACCAGGGAATATGCACAGAGAAGGAATACTACATATAAGCCTGCATCTGATTAGCTTCAGAGATGTTTAAAGCAGTTAGTATATGGTAGATTAGGCCTTAGGAAATTTAGTTGATCTCTCCAAACTTCAGTTTCTTCATCTTTAAAATGGAGGTAATATAGTGGTTAAAAAGGCCAAATAAATTGATGCTTTTGAAAACTGTATATAAATTGCAAGTGACATAGTATTGTTTTTTTCTAGTTTCTATGGGATCTCCTTACACTCATTCAAGAGAGTCATGGCTATTATTAAATAAATAGTTGCCTCTAAACACCCTGGAAAAGTTTGCACAGAATTGTTTATGTGAGAAACAGCATCACTTGCAAATTACTCAATGATTTACATGTTTTCTATGTACACATCTTGTTAATATATAAGGCACACCAGAATAACTACTTCTTTGAAGTACCTCTCAGGGCTCCTCAAAGTGAATTTTATCTTTGATCCAAATAGTCTACTGCAAAAAGAACCACCAAATTGATTATCAACATGTCCAACCACTTTTCATGACATAGGGGCAGGCAGATATATAATTTTATTTATAGAGATAATTATTGTCTCTGAGCAAGTGAGCAGTTATAGTAGCAGGAAAATCACCAAGAGAGGCCATGAGGAGTACCTCCTCATCACAGCTCAGCTTTGGGTCTTACTCACAAGGTTAATAAAAGTCTATGCAGATAAGTTGCAGTGTTTATGGCAAAGAGAAAACTTGCTCCAAGACCAAGCTCTTGTTTCATTGCCTAGTGTTTTTAATCTCCAGCAGACATGACTTTGATCTGGCATTTGGTAACAGGACCATTTCCTAAGCTGCTGTATACAAATTGAGGAAGAGAAGGAATATTATTGGAATGAATTTATATGTTGTAAATTATAAATATATGTTTTTTTAAATTTTATCACTCAAGTTTCATCTGTTTTCCCCATTGGAGCTGTCTTCCTGCCTTTAATATGCTTTATTTGAGCTCCTGGGCATTCCTTCCTTACTAAAATAGGAACCTTGCAAAATTGCTTCCAGGGTCCTTTTTGTTGTTGTTGTTGCTGTTGTTATTGTTGTTGTTGTTGTTTTCTCTTGATTCCAAACCTGCCAGTGTCAGAAGTGGTTGTGGTAAGCTGACAGTGAGGTAACAGTAAGCTGAGCTTTGTCCTTTGACCTCACTTGACCTGTTTCATTCATCATCCAAGAGGCTCCAAGCCAGTGTTCCACAGATCAGCCTCACCAAATTCACTAAAGACTGAAAGGGAACCCAGATTTCAAACAGCCATTATGGAGGGAAAGAATGAGATTGAAGATTTGTTAAACTGTAATGATTCTTTTCAATCCAGAAAGATACTGCTCTTCTTTATGAAACTATCGAAAACCTCATGATCTTCAGGATCTGAGCTGCTTCTTTAAGAAGCACTTTTCAAAGAGGTTACTTGGCCAACAAAATATTAAAAGATCATCCATTCATTCACTCATGCATTCAACTCATGTATATTGAGAATGTTCTGTGTACCAGACACTTGAATGACAAAAAAGAGTAAACTTTATCTCTGTCTCCTTCACAAGTTAATGAGGAAAATAGTCATTCTTTCATTTTATAATGATCTATCACATTTTCTATCCTGCTGTATATCTTCACATGATAATGACACAAAGGAATGATTGAAAAATGGAGAGAAGACAAGAGTAGAAGGGGCTGAGTGTGGATCTAGCCACTCTTAAGGCTCCATTTTGAAATACTGGCATTGCAATTTCAAAGGACTATTTTGAAATCTCACCATATGGCACTGCAGATAACAGAATTTTGCTCTCAGTGGAGGCAAGAAAATGGGTGACAGAATGAAATGAATGCAATGAGAAATGCAAAGAGGTTAGTTTACTTTCTTTTAGAAAACATTCTACTTTATGCATGCATCATGGCAGAGTAAAACCACCATAGAAAAAAGAAAGCTAGCATGTGACCCCAGGCAAGTCACTGAAATTCTCTGGACTTTTGCTTCTGCATCTACAAATTTGTGAAATGGTATTTGCCCTTTTTTAGGAGAATGGAAAACAAATTACTTAATTTTCACACAGTGAAATATCATACAGCAATTAAGGTGAGTGAACTAAAACTACACATATTAACATGGATGAATATCACAATCAGAAGTCAGCAAAAAGAGGAAGTTGTGATGCTGGGTATGTAACCAAAAGAATTAAAAGCATGCACTCATGTTCACAGCAGCATCATTCACAAGAGCCAAAAGGTGGAAGCAACCCAAGTGTCCATTGCCAAAGTAATGGACAAACAAAATGTGGTATATACATACAGAGAATGTTATTTAGCCTTAAAAGGAAAGAAATTCTGATACATGCCACAATGTGGATGAATCTTAAATATTACGCTATTTGCCCTTTCTACTTCATGAGCATATTGTGAGATTATGTATGGGAAGAGATTTACTAATGTTAATATATTTTACAAATGTATAAGATTGCTATTCAGGTCTTATAAAGGTAGATCTGCCTTCATTAATGACCTGGAATGTCTTTAAAGACCTCTGTGTGCTTTTAGATTAGATCACTTATGCTACAACTTATAGGGCACTCTTAATTTCTTTTTCTGACTCCTCTCCCAGACACTAAGAATTATTGGCACCAAAGGCACACTTGGATTTTTTAGATATAATCCACTTATTCACCTTTTTTAAGTATGCAATTTTGGGGGTTTTTAGTATGTTAAAGAAGTTGTACAAACATTACAGCTATCTAACTTGAGAATGTTTTCATCATCTTGAAAAAATAACTTGTACCCATTAGCACTTATTCCCAATATCCCCTCCTCCTAGACTCTGGCAACCACTAACATACAGGATCCTGCAGAAGTAATGCCTGCTTGCATGTGGTGGGTAGGGTAATAATATGGGTGTGTTAATTTATAGTTTTAATTTGCACATTTCACCTAAAATGTCACATGGTGTGCTTGAGTGTGATATTGTTATGTTACAGGATTACATGCTTATGATTTTGTAATAAAAACACGGGGCGTTATTTGTGCCAGACCCCTATACTGTGTGTGTCTATGGATTTTTCAATTCTGGACATTTATATAAATGGAATAATATAGTATGTGATTTTTGGATCTATTACTTAGCATAATATTTCAAAGGTTAATCCATGTTTAATTATTTATCAGTACCTCATTCATTTTTCTGCCTGAGTAATAATTGCTGAATTATATGTAACAACACATTTTAATTTTTGAGGTATAATTTTTTTTATAGAGACTGCACCATTTTACATTCCCATCAGCAGCATATGGGGGCTCAAATGAATCCACATCCTTGCTAAAACTTTATTATCTGTTGTTGTCATTGTTATTGTTGTTATTCTTGTGCTAGTAGGTGTGAAAATGGCATTTCATTGTGGTTTTGATTACATTTCACTAATGACTAATGATGTACATCTTTTTATGTGGTTGTACATCTTTTTATGTGTACATTTTTGTATATTTTCTACAGGTAAATAACTATTCATATCCATTGCCCATATTTCAATTGGATTGTTTCTTTTTTTATTATTGACTTATCATGTATTCTTTATGACTTCTGGATACAAGTCTCTTATAAGATATATGATTTGCAAGCATTTTCTCTCATTCTGGAAGTTGTCTTTTTATTTTTTATGGTGTCCATTAAAGAACAAAATTTTTCATTTTGATGAAGTCCAATTCATCTATGTTTTCCTCTTATTGCTTGTATTTTGCTGTCACATTTTAAAATTCATTGCCCAATCCAAGGCCACAAATATTTACACTTGTATTTTCTACTAAGAAATTTGTAGTTTTAGCTTTACATTTGGGTCTGTGATCTATTCTGAGTTGATTTTTGTATATGGTATGAGGTGGGAGTCCAGCTTTATTATTTTACATGCAGACATCTGTTGTCCCAAAATCATTTATTGAAAAACATATTCTTTATCCATAGACTTGTCTTAGTATCCTTACTGAAAAATAATTATAAATATGTGAGCTTGCTTCTGGACTCTCAGTTCTGTTCTACTAAACTATACGTCTATCCTTATGCAACTACCATGGTATGTTGATTACTGTACCTTTATAGTAAGTTTTGAAATTGGGCAGTGTGAGTCCTCCAAATTTGTTGTTCATTTTCAAGATGGTTTGGGCTATTCTAGACTACTTGAATTTCCATATGAAATGTTGGACTACCTTGTCAATTTCAGGAAAATTGACAGTTAAGTTTTTGAAAGAGATTACATTGAATCTGTAGGCCAATATGGCAAGTATTGTCATGTTAACAATATTTAGTCTTTAAATTCAAGAACATAGGATATCATTTCATTTATTTAGTTGTTATTTAATTTCCTCTATTAAATTATGTAGTTTTAAATGTACAAGTCTTGCAGTATTTTTCTTAAATTTATTCTTTTTTCCCATGCTTTTATAAATGGAATCATTTCCTTAATTCAATTTTGGATGATTTTTCATTTTTAATTGAATTTATTGGGGTGACATTAGTTAATAAAATTATATAGGTTTCAGGTGTACAACTCTATAAAACATCATCTGTATATTGTATTGTGTGTTCACCACCCCAAGTCAAGTCTCCTTCCATTACCATTTACCCCCCTTTACCCTCTTCCACCTGCCCCCACCCCCCTTTCCCTCAGATAATTACCATACTTTTGTATGTATCTATGAGGTTTTTTCTATGATTAATCTTTTTACTTTTTTCACCCAGCCCACAACCCCACTCCCCTCTGACAGCTGTCTGTCTGTTCTGTTATCTATGAATCTTTCTCTCCTTTGCCTATTAGTTTATTTTGTTTGCTAGATTCCACATATAAGTGAGATCATATGGTATTTGTCTTTCACCTCCTGCCTTCTTTCACTTAGCATAATGCTCTCCAGGTCCATCCATGCTCTCTCAAAAGATAACATTTCTTTTGGTTTTATGGCTGAGTAGTATTCCATTGTGTAAATGTACCAGAGTTGTTTTATCCACTCATCTACTGATGGGCACCAGGGCTGCTTCCAAATCTTGGCTATTGTAAATAACACTGCAATGTACATAGGAGTGCATATATTCTTTTGAATTACTGTTTTGGGTTTCCTTGTGTATATTCCCTGAAATACAATTGCTGGGTCTTAAGGCAGTTCCATTTTAATTTTTTGATGACCCTCCATACTGCTTTTCACAGTGGCTGGACCAATCTGCATTCCCATGAACTGTGCAAAAAGGTTCACCTTTCTGCACATCCTCTCCAATACTTGTTGTTTGCTGATTTATGGATGGTAGCCATTCTGACAGGTGTGAGGTGATATCTCATTGTGGTTTTAATTTGCATTTCTCTGATGATTAGTGACATGAACATCTTTTCATATGTCTATTGGCAATCTGTATGTCATCTTTGGAGAAGTATGTATTCAGGTCCTTTGTCCATTTCTTATTTGGATTGTTTGTTTTTTTTTCATGTTGAGTTATATAAGCTTCTTATAAATTTTGGATTGCTACTCTATAAATAAAATTAATATTTGTATATTGGTCTATTATACTATGTCTTTGCTGAAGTCATTTATTTGCTCTTATTCATTTATTTTGTGCATTTATTTAGAATTTTCATAATTTTCTTCATATAAGATAATGTCTCCTGTGAATAATGACAGTTTTGCATCTTACTTTCCAATCTGCATGTTTTCTCTTTATTTTTCTTATCTAATTTCCCTGGCTAGAACATAACTCAATGTTCATTATTTATAATTGCATGTCTTCTAATGGATTCAACTTGTTACCGTTATAACATATTCATCTTTGTTCTAGTCACAATTTTTGTCTTAACATCTATTTTGTCTGATGTTAATTATAGCCACTTCAGCTCTCTTTGGGTTACTGTTCTCATTGAATATCTTTTTTTCCATTCATTTACTTTCCATGAATGTCCCTGAATCTAGTGTTCTTGTAGAACAACATGTAGTTGTTACTTGTTTTTTTAATCCATTTTGCAAATTTCTGTGTTTTTTTAAACTTCTATTCTGTTTTTTAAAGATTTTATTTATTTATTTTAGAGAGAGGAAGGGAGGGAGAAAGAGAGGAAAAGAAACACCAATGTGTGGCTGCCTCTTATGTGCCCTTTGTTGGGGACCTGGCACACAACCCAGGCATGTGCCCTGAATGGGAATCGAACCAGTGACCCTTTGGTTACCAAGCCAGTACTCAATCCACTGAACCACACCAGCCAGGGACAAATTTCTGTGTGTGTGTGTGTGTTTTTAAATAGCAGTGTTTAATCAAATTGCATTTAACATAATTTCTTATAAGGTTGAATTTACTCCTGTCAAATCCCATGGTTTGTTGGTGTTGGTGTTTTTTGTTGTTTTTGTTGTTTGATTGTTTAATGAATTTTTTGAAATAATTCCAAATGCTCCAAAACATGTCAAAGCTTTTCAGAGTGTCTTGTGGACATCTAACTTCACCACTTTGAAAAGAAAGCTTCTTGGTTAGCTTATTGTTTGCCACCAATTGTTATCCACCAATTTAGTCAGCCTCGGTGTTCAATATTTGCCTCTGATTATTTTCTACAAACTCCCTCAAGAAGGAAATTGTTCACAGTAGACGAACTCTGACTCAGATTATGTAAACACAGCATTCAGAGTGGAGTCTTTCAGAGAACCCCCAGCAGGTCAAAGCATGACAATTCTCTGAGAAAGAAGCTTTGAAGGAGTTCCAACCTAATTCTGCCTCTTCCAGTATGCTGATTTTTGCCATCATTCCAGACTATTGGTTTTCATATTTACTGTGGAGCTGGAGAGAGGTTGAAGGGAAATATAAGGGAAGTTTAAGCATCACAAAGCTTTGAATATGTTCTCCCCAGGTTGCTACAAGCATTTAGCTAATTTTTAGAGTTCTGAAAATGTTTGACCATTTCTTTAAAGTTTTCTTACTTCTTTTATGGAGGAGAAAATTTTAGAAGTTCCTCACTCCAGCATTTTCTCTGACATTAGTCCACTGTAGATATTTTCATTGAGCACTCTCCAACCTTAAAAACTTAATATATAAAGTGTTCGAGAAAAATTACCCTGAAAGTTCATTGACTTTTCAGGATCTTTCTGCTATTCCTAAAGTCACTCAAACCAATGTTTTCTTGTTCTGTTTTGTTTGACAAGCAAGGGGAATAATGTGGTTCTTTGCATGTTATTCATATAAAAATATAAGCCAGAACATGTTCTCACTCTACTCAAAATCCTCCAGTGTCTCCCCATCTCACTTAGAATAAAAGTCACCATTCTACCTCCAGCAACCTATACAACATCTAACACACAGTAGTGGTACATCATGGTTGAATGAATGAATCAAAGAAGGAATAGCAAAATAACAAGACCTAAAACTAGCAAGTTAAATCTAGTAACTTTGTATTTTGTAAACTTGCTCCTTCTGTTTTTTTTTTTTTTTTCTCTTCGTTCTCTCTGAACCTGAATGAAAAGCACTCTCATTTTTAGAAAATGTCTGTAGTGGCACTTGTTTTGTTGCCAGTCTTCGAACATGATACACATTCTCCCACATCACGGCCTTTACATCATTTGTTCCTTCTGCCTCAAATGTTCTTGCCTGAGATATCTATGTGGCTCATTCACTCACTTCCTTCAAATTTTTGCCAAAATGTTACCTCAATGAAGCTTGCTGTCATCAATTTTAAATAACTTTCCCAGTACTTTCATTCCCTTTAGCATGTTTTTCTTCATACCACTTGTTGTTTCTAATATACTATTTAATTATCTAATTTGTTATGGTTAGTATTTATTGTTTCCTTCCTTCCATCCTGCACCTTCTCTTCACACACATTAAAATGCATATTAGTCAAGACAAGGATTTTTCATTATTTGTTCATTGATATCCCAAGCACCCTAAAACACTGTCTGGCACAGAGTAGGTATTTAATAGATAATTAATTAAGTAATTCTGTCCAGATTTCTCTTAATATTTTAATTATATTTTATTGGTTATGCTATTACACTTGTCTCACTTTTCTCATTTCCCCACCTCTACCCAGCACCCCTCACTCCCTCAGGCAATCCTCCCCCACTTAGTTCACATCCATGGGTCATTCATATGTTCTTTGGCTTCTCCATTTCCTATACTGGTCTTAACATACCCCTGTCTATTCTGTACCTACCAATTTGTACTTCTTAATCCCTTCACCTTTCCCACCATCCCCCCATTCCCCTCCTATCTGGCTGCCATCAAACTGTTCTTCATATCTATGATTCTGTTTCTGTTCTGCTTGTTTGCTTAGTTTGGTTTTTATCTTCAATTGTTGATAGATAAGTATTTATTGCCATTTATTATTCATAGATTTGATGATCTTCTTCTTCTTAAATAAGGCCCTTACCATTTCTTATAATGATTTGGTGATGATGAACTCCTTTAGCTTTCTCTTGTCTGGGAAGCTCTTTATCTGTCCTTTGATTCTAAATGATAGCTTTGCTGGACAGAGAAATCTTGGTTGTAGGTCCTTGGTTTTCATCACTTTGAATATTCTTTGCCAATCCCTTCTAGCCTGCAAAGTTTCCTTTGACAAATCAGCTGACAGTCTTATAGGAACTGTCTTGTATGTAACGACCTGCTTTTCCCTTACTGCTTTTAAGATTCTCTTTTTATGTTTAACCTCTGGCATTTTTATTTTGATGTGTCTTGGTGTGGTCCTCTTTGCATCTATCTTGTCTGGGACTCTCTGTGCTTCCTGGACTATTGTATGTCTATTTTCTTCATCAAATTAGGAAAGTTTTCTAGCATTATTTTTTCAAATAGATTTCCAATTTCTTCCTTTTTCTCTTCTGCTTCTGACACGCCTATGATGCAAATGTTGGACTCTTGAAGTTGTCTCAGAGGCTCCTTATACTATCCTCATTTTTTTGGATCCTTTTTTGTTCTTGCTGCTCTGATTGGTTGTTTTATTTTTTTCTTCCTTATGTTCCAAATACTTGATTTGATTCTTGGCTTCATCCAATTTACTGCTGTTTCCCTGTAAATTATTATTTATTTCAGGGTATCCTTCATTTCTGACTGGATCTTTTTTATGCTGTTGAGGTACTCACTAAGCTCTTTGACCATTCTTATACCAGTGTTTTGAACTCTGCACCTGAAAGGTTGCTTATCTCGATTTTGTTTCGTTTTTTTTTCTGGAGTTTTTATCTGTTTTTCATTTGGGCCATTTTTCATTGTCTCTTCATTTTGGCAATGTCCCTGTGTTTTTTTCTATGTATTTGGTAAAGCTACTTTGACTCTGTGTCTTGGTAGTGTGGTCTAATGCAGTAGGTGTCCTATAGGGTCCAGTGCCATAGCCTCCCGTATCACCCAAAGTGGGTATTTGAGGTGCACACTCTGTGTGGACTGAGTACACCACCATCCTCTTGTAGTTGAGCTTTGATTGCTGTTGGCAGGTCAATGGGAGGGATTTACTCAGGCCAGTCAGCTGAAGAACTATCTGTGACCATTGACCACTAATCTCTGCCCTCTCTGTGGGACCCGCTGTGCAGGGGCCCACTCCATGGAGCAGCATTTACTTCAGTAGGGCTCTAGTGCCCACCTGTGTTGTATCTGTAGCCACTTGGCATAAACTATAAAGTGGTTGGTTGCTTCTTGTGCTGGGCTTGGAGATGCCCTAGTGAGGCCAGGCTATGAATGAAGTCCATCTTCTCCTACTGTGGGGCCTGGGGCCCCTTAGCAAGGTATGGGTGGTTGCTGAGGCCACCTGCTACTTGTTTGAGAGGATTTAGGATGATCAGAGGCATGTGTCAAGACAAGTCATTCATACAGAAAAGCCACTGTTAACCACTTGGGTGGGCCTGTAATTTGGGTAGGGCAGAGTCTCAGGGAATCACCAGGGTGGGGCAAACAATGTGAACTAGGTTGATGAGTCTCAGGTATGGTATCTGCTGTGCCCTGTGGCTCTGTGGGGGGAAGGCTCAAAGAGGAACAGTGACCTCTGCCTATCTTTCTGTCTGGGAAAAAGCTGTCCCCCAGCTCTCACCTTGATGCCAGACAGTTCAGTTACTCCCAGTACACCACTGGTGCCTTTCAATTTGCTGCCCTGGTGTTGGAGCTCAGAGGGAGTGAGTCTGAGTAAGTCTGTGTGCAGGCCCTTTTAGAGGAACTGCCTGGGAATCCAACAGTGTCTTCCACCAGCTCAATCTCCACTGGTTTTCTCAGCCACAAATTGTGAGAACTTACCTTCCTAGCAGTAGAACCCTGGGCTGGGGGAACCTGGTGTGGGACTGGGAATCCTTGCTCCCGAGATATTCCTCCTGAATTTTTATCCACCACATGTGTATGTAGGACCAACCTGTTCTGCATCTCTGCCCCACCTACCAGTCTGGATGGATGTGGTTTAATCTTTAATTCCATTGTTGTCTGATTTCCACTCAACTGGATTTCTGGTGGTTCTGAGTAATGGCTGTTCTGTAGTGTAGTTGTAGTTTTGATGTGATTGTAGAAAGATGTGAGCTGTGTTTACCTATGTCACCATCTTGGGGATCTAGGTCTTATATCATTCTTTATTGATTTCTTTTTATATATGATTTTATTTATTTTTAGAGAGAGGGGAAGGAAGGGAGAGAGAGAGGGAGAGAAACACCAATGTGTGATTGCCTCTCACACACCTCCCAACTGGGGACCTGGCCCACAACCCAGGCTTGTGCCCGGACTGACAATTGAAATGGTGACCCTTTGGTTCACAGGGCAGCACTCAGTCCACTGAGTGACACTAGCCAGGTCCATTCTTTATTAATTTCATGTTGGAGAAACTTCACACTATAGCAGTAGTATCCAAGCTTCCACAGCTACTGGATTTTGGCGCTAAGATTCAAACCTCTGTTGGCAGTCCATTTCCAGGGTCCAGGCAGTTAGAAATGAGCAGAGCAAGGACAGTAGAACATGTACAGAAAGTCACCAAGGTGGAAAGTCCCAGGTGCCTTGCAAGGGACAAAACTATGCAAACAAGGACCTTGCCTCCAGGGTGACCTTAACTCCCCTAGCAAATCCACTGGTCTGTCTTAATATTTTATCTGCTTTATGGGTACAGTCATCCCTCGCTATATCACGGTTCGCTTATTGCGGCTTCACTGTATCACGGATTTTCCCAACCACGATATGGTGAGGGACGACCCTATACTTCACTGGTGAGTACCCATACAGAATTTTATATGTTGTTAAAATTACGTAGGTTTAAAGCATTTAAGGAAGAGCTAACCCTTATCGTTCACAGACTATTCCAAAAAATCCAAAAAGATGGAAGACTCCCTAACTCTTTCTATGAGGCTAACATCATACTAGTACCAAAACCAGATAAAGACACAACAAAGAAAGAAAACTTCAGGCCAATATCGCTGATGAAGATAGATGCTAAAATCCTCAACAAAGCATTGGCAAACCGTGTCCAGCAATACATCAGAAACATCATACAGCATGACCAAGTGGGATTCATCCCAGGGATGCAAGGATGGTTC